>CM043869.1:4345000-4974230 GCA_023846275.1 Vanilla planifolia | reverse complement strand
TCTATGACACATTTGCGACACACTTTGACAACATAGTTTATATGTCAACCATATTAAATGTATGCTCTTATAGACTTCCATTATTCTTAGCTTTGTATTGAACTTAGAGTGAATTGAACCTATTAAGTTAATGTTTGGCAATCTCCCAAATCCCAAAACAATGTGAGAAGCTTTCCTAAATTGGTTATCAAAATTCCAATACCATAGCTAATCCAACTAATTGCATTTAGCAAGAAACCACCTAGTGGACCAAATCTAACCACCAAACCTTTCTCACGAACAAATTTAGGTTGTTTTATAAGGCCATGGACTTCATTCAAATTTAAAAATTATAATTTTGAGGTTAAATTGTGGAATGCTACATAATTTATGGGATTGGCATTATGTTTGCACCAAATTTTGTGATGAAATCGAAAAAAAATGAAACTATGAAAATGAAAGTTTTATTTTGGTAAGGGTGTCAAAGCGATGAATTAAATAGCTATGGTATCTTTGAACAAACTATTATCTGTGCAACTGAATTTAGGACCAACAAAATAGTATTTATATATCATCCCACCTTAGATGATGTGGTGAGTAAAGGAATAGGAAAAGAGAATGAGAAGACAGTGATAATGAGATTAAGAGGAAATCAAGAGAATAAAAGAGAGGTTGTCAAGCAATGATAGAGGCTTGATTTGGTAAGAATAATATTTTGATTTCAATTTAATGATTGAAGTTGCTATAATTGAATAGAGACAAAAGGATGTTTGCAAGGTTATAGTAAAGAATACATTCATATTGTTAAAGTTGCAAATATTTATTAAGAAAAGTTCTTTTAGCTTTATTGGTAGTCTAAAAGTTTTCAAATAATCGCTGCATTGGATAAACAATTCTAGGGGATAAAACCATCCATTTAATTGAACATGGATATGATTTAACGCAATGGGTCAATTGAACAATTCAATGAAATATCTGACAACCAACAAAAGATATAACAAAAAGGGCAAAGGAGAACTATGAGCATATAAATACACATACAATGATCAAATAATTCATTAAGCTCATCAGATAGTCTAATCAACAAATCGATAGGTATTTAACAATCTAAACTATAGCTAGAAATTTTTTAGAAAATGGCAAGAAAAATTATCAATTGTATCCAATAATTTTAATACTTTATTTTTTTTCTAACAATGAAATTTGATAAAGGGTTTGCTTTGAATATCCAAGTAAATAGAATATATGTCAAATTGTATTCACCACACTTGCTTTTTTTTTTTTGGCATTTTGTTTACTTTTTTTAGTGTTGATCTAAGATATTGGTCATTTCAGGGTTATTTTTAAATGCTTAATAAACAAACATTATTTATGTAATTTAGGAAGTAAGATAATATTTAGATATTAATAATTTATTAAGCTCATCAGATAGCCTAGTCAACCAACAGATAGGGATCTAACGGTCTAAACAATAACTAGAAATTTTCTAGAAAATGGCAAAAAAAATTCGCAATTACATCCAATAATTTTAATAGTTTAATTATTTTCTTACAATGAAATTTGATAGAGGATTTGCTTCGAATATCCAAGTAAATAGAATCAATGACAAATTGTATTCACTAAACTTGCTTTAGAAAATAATAACTCTTTTGTTTTGGTATCGTGTTTAATTTTTATAGTGTTGATCTAAGATATTGGTCATTTTAGTGCTATTTCTAAATGTTTAATAACAAAATATTATTTATATAATTTGGGAAGTAAGATAATATTTGGATATTAATAACAAAAAATGAACTAGGAAATAAATGAGAAAACTAAATATTAACTTTAGAACCAATGTAAAACTAGGAAAATTTAAGAACAAATGGAATTGAGCAAACTTGTCAAAACAAAAAGGAAAGTTATAAAACAAAATGTCATTGCATAATTGAGTTGCAAGATAGAAGCATAATCCTCTAGATGACAAGGGTTGTCATCGTAGCCAAAACTAGATATTGGTGGATAATGAACATGGGATGAGCTTGCCATTTGGAATGTCATTATTATAAGAGAGGCTAAAGCTCTCAATAAAGTCACATAAAAAATTACAAAGGTTTTATATGGAAAATTACATCAACATTATATACTTTAGTCATTTCACCTATTAGGACTAAGTTATCTATTATATATGCATACATGCAAAACAAAATATTGTACTTTCATTATATTTGGAAACTATTATTCCACTTGTTCTGTTGATAGTTGGAGACATTGTGAATTGAGTATGTGAACTTTACTAAATTAAATAAAAATAAAATATACAATTTGTGGATTATAAACTTTGTAAATTTTGAATAGTAATAATTTTATCTTTTATTGTAAATATTCAACTATTATTATGGTTAATTGAGAATGAAAAACAATGAAAATGAATTAAAAAGAAAACCTTAGTTTAGCATATGTTTCAATAATATTGTGATTCGAGCCAGAGACATGCAAACCCAATTCATCTCGAGTTCAGCAACTTGTAACTCTTGATTATGGCTTGAGCGTGACGTGATTGGTACCAAAATGGGTTAATTGTTGGAGTAAGATTATGTGTAGACTCTTATAAAAGTGTGCATTACACAAATGTCTTCATATTGATTTAGATTATTGTGAGTAATAACTTATGCTAAATGTTGAGAACAAAATTTCTAAAATGAAAAGAGAATTATAATACCCTAAAATTCATTAAAATTAAATAACTATAATTTCAGGGATAAATAATGAAATACAACAAGCTTATGATTTGAGATGCAAGCTACATGCGTCTCACCCCAAGCTTGTCTCAAGTATCGCTACCTATAACTCTTACAAAGTTCATCGACTACCAAAAATGGTAATATTCGGTAAAGATGTTATGCTTACCTACTTTGGGTAGATATTTTAGAAGTCATTAAACTACCTCTTATAAGTTTTCAAAATCAAAACAACCCAAACAAATAATATAATTGATGTTATCAAAAATAGACTAAGAAGCCCTTTGATGTTGTCTAATAGGAAAGCACCCCTCGACATGGGATTTATTATTACCCCAAGCTAAGTTTGCAAATAACACAACAAATTGAACTAAACCATACAGACCCAAACACACCCTTGTGCATCATATACTAATTCCTTTGCACAAAACATTAGACATAAACTATGAAATCAACAAGCATTTCGAAATCTACAACAAAGCATATAAGGCCCTCATCAACTTCAAGTCGAGTTAAATTTGCTAAAAGAGATTATGTTATGGCTCTTAGCAAACCACAACAATTTTCCTCGATAGCAACTAAATTGCAAGTGCAATGACTTGGTCCTTTCTGAGTGTTGAGAAGGCAGAGAACAATGCAAATATTATGGGTTTGCCTCTAGAAATAACATTAAACAAATATTTAATATTTCTAAGTTATGTACAAAAGGTCATCCCCTATATCAATGAATTCCTTGAAAACTATGTTCCCCGCCTTGCATGTCCATCACCACACTTCAGAGAAAGCGTACAAATTGAAAACATTGGACGATCAAGTGGAGTATTCTTGAGACCTTACCTAATTCTTCCTTACCCCTCAACCCATCAATTGCTTCCTACCAACCCTTAAGTGGTGAGAAAAATAGAGAATAATACAAATATTCTAGATTTGTCTCAAAAAATAGAATTAGAAAAATATTCAGTCTCTAATTTGGTTACATACAAAGAGCCCACCCCTCGTATTGATCAATTCATTAAAAATTTTATTCCCACCTTGAATGTCCACCATCCACTTAAAGGCAAAAGTGAACAAATTGAAGACATATTAGATGATCAAATGGAATCTCCTCAAGAACTTAGCTCATTCTTCCTTCTCCCTCGAGCCATCAATTGCTTCCTACCAACTGTCGACATGCTTATTTTCTCAAGAAACTCGCCTCCTTTTCTAACCCATCTCAAGAATACCACCCTCTCCATGTGCGCTTCTTTAAGACATTTCCCAATCTGTACAGTAACTTGCCACCACCTATTATTGCACATCTTAAAGATTCATGCTATTGTAATATGTGCTATTTGAACAACCAATAAAGTCCCATAATAAATACCTCAATTACAGCACAGGCTAGAATGAATGTTTCAAGATCCCAACTTGGGTCATATTATGAGGCACACAAATATAATATAAAACTTATGGCTTACAACCATTTTTTATATGCCCATAAGTATGTGTGCATCATTGTGGATGCATAAGCACCAATAAAATATCACTTATCTGATCTTGCTTAAAGGAATACTTGAAAAAGACCAAGATAAAAAGTGATCAAAAGGACGGTCAAAGGCATGACAAGCTTACCAGCTCATCAACTTGTACAAAATCATTTATTCAAAGGGTTGATGGCCATAATATTAATATTTTTGCCATAACAAGCTAAAGGACAGCTTTAGACCATGTAAAAGGATCCGAACTTTGAACTATGCAAAGGGATATTTTGCAAATGAGAGAATTGAATTGAAGTCTTCAACCTTGTTTAATCAGATGTAATTATCTTCAAACTTTCACATACACAACACATTCAAAGCTAGTGCATCTTTGGAAGCACACCGCCAGGATGATGGTTTTCTATTTATGTAATTTTTCAAGATAAATGTTGGTGTTTATATTTTTCTCTTCCTTCAATCATTTCCTGAATCTTTTTTAGGGAAGTGATCCTGTTTACTTACATTATTTACATCACTAAAAGAATAATAATATAAGGATAATTTAAAAAGTTAATGCTAGGATAGCTAAAATGATCATGTCCGCACAAAAACTTAAAAAGGATATTTACCAACAAGTTAAATGTATTTAATTAACGACATAACATCAAATTCTACATATTACTCCTATAACGTCCTTATCTAGAAAAACCAATATTTTTAAGCATATGTTAATAAGTAATAACTTGCCTTAACATTACCTAACCTAATGTTTTTAGCTTGCACGATCCAAAGTAGTCCCAATCGGGTTGGAAAAACAGTCCTTGAATCGTCAAAATGATCACCATCATAAACATAGGCCACAACAAGTTTTCCAAGAACCAATTACCTAAGCACCAGTCTGTTTACCCTATGATGCCAGAATCTTCTTCAACTGCAGCAACCTGGTCCTACTGCATATTCACCGTGCAGGAGAGACCATAGTCAAACAAACTCTGCATCTCATGCTCTGCCTACCTACATGTCATCCATTCAGGGATATGATATCGATGATGGTTCACATAAAATAAGTTGGAGAGGAATTATATAACATACATATCCAAGCACAATTACTGGAGTAGAGGATGAACAATACACGTTTGACGAGAAAATACTAATTAGAGAACTGTTCAATGAGAAGACCAGGAAAACAGTTACGAGAAAAGCTTGGAGAATAACTCTAAACTGGACAGATCCCGAAAGGACTGCAGCTGCAAGGACATAAGCTGGTGCCAGCTTTATGTTCGTAAGGAACACAACTAAGGGCATCTAATGCAATATACTAATCAAAACTAAAAATATTTGGCAATAATGGCAACACACCACTAATCAAAGATAAAATGATTATCAGGATAATAATTTGACTTTTGATACCGTGCAGGTAATCAGATAAAAATATATGCAACACCAGAAAATATTCAAACTTCTAAATTGCATGAAGCACTTCTAGTGTACATGGTTTTAAAACCATAAAATAGGTACTTACAAGACTTCCACATTGATCAAAAGCAAGATTTCTGACATGATCCTTAATTCCCTTGATGATTTTCTTTCTGTCCTGCAATCACATATAAAAGGAAAGTCACGCATGACATGCTTTAACAAATTTCTGCTGAACAAGTTCCATGGCAACCAAAACCTAACACAACACAAAATTTGACTTACAACAAGCACAGATCAGGTAATAGCAATCAGAAGTAGCCTAAAATACCAATAATTTCTATATGAAAGAAATAAGCAGCATAAAAAATAGGAAAAGAACTTTTGTGAAAAGATTAGGAACCAAAAAATCGGCTCAAGGAAAAGACCAGCTTATAAAGCCACAACACATACCTTTGCACTCCCATACTTGACACAAAGTATACCAATTTTCAAGCCATCTCTTGTGCGCATCATTTTGACAAGAAGTGGAATTTTCATCTTGCTCCTCTTGTTTTTCCTTTTACTAGATGCATGTGGATTCTCATCCATTGCAGATTCCAGATAAAGAAGAGGTAACAGCTGTTGAATCACATCTACAGAAGATGTCTGAAAAAAGAGAAGCAACGGTGTTAGAACATTTCATTATGCTAAAAAATTACAAGGTTGAACAATGGCTGATCACCTTATCGGCTATTGTCAGGTATTCCAGAAGTGCAGTATGTATAATTGAGTACTCCACAATGCCCTTCTCAAGAAGTGGTTGAATTATAGAGGTCATGTGTTGTAATACCAATGACTTTTGTAGGCTTAGCTTAGAAATGATATCTACCAAGCTGATAAAAAGGCAGAAAAGGCCACATCCATCACAGCTTCAAAAAAAGAAAAAAAAAAGGAAAAAAAGAAATAAAAGCAAAAACATACCAAAAATTCTTGTATTAAAAAAAATTAACCAAGCACAAAGAAAAACATATATATGAGTTTTATAAGGGGAATTTTAAGTGATGTAAAATCAAAATCTCATATCGGTTAGATATGACACGTCAAAACTTTCTGAATTTGAGAGAAGTATTTCAAAATTTTCACAAACAGATGAAAGCTTTTTTTGTTTTTCATTCATCACTTTTAATAGCCGTTGGAACAGTCATTTAAGTGCCCTTATTAATTGAGAGAAGCCTCAAAACAAAGGCTCAAAAGTATGGGTACAATTTTAGGGAGAAGAGAAAAGAATAGGGCAAACCCAATCAAAATCCTATGGCTCAATAAGAACATTCAAGTTGGATTACTAACCTTCGGTTGTTAGGAAAACTAAATTTTCATGCGAAAATTTCCTTATCATAAATAATGGACTCCTCCATTTAAGAAAGTTTTCCTAAAAGCTAATTTAAATGAATATGTGAATTGATGTAATGATCATCTCTAAAAATGACAATTAAGAAGGAACTTAGCTTCCAACATGGATTAAAGACTACCAATATTCACTACAGCCAGTAACACAACATATAGATAAAAGGTCATCCAAGTTGGATTACTAACCTTCGGTTGTTAGGAAAACTAAATTTTCATGCGAAAATTTCCTTATCATAAATAATGGACTCCTTCATTTAAGAAAGTTTTCCTAAAAGCTAATTTAAATGAATATGTGAATTGATGTAATGATCATCTCTAAAAATGACATTTAAGAAGGCTTATATGAACTTAGCTTCCAACATGGATTAAAGACTACCAATATTCACCACAGCCAGCAACACAACATATAGATAAAAGGTTGTCCAGTCAACAACAATGACGTTAACGATAGGAAGCATTCTTAAATACACCTTCAAACTTTTATAAGAATTATCAATTCCTCTGAATTGTGGATTTTAAATAACTTCATAACTTGGTGTGACTTTGGTTGAAATGATGGATAGTAATTTTAGGTTTACAGATTTAGTAAAGAAAACACTAAGTAAAACCAATGTGATGAAACACGTCAAGGTCCATTTAGAAGTCCTTAAGCATGCTTGTTAAGGTCAAAAAAACTTAACAGTTCATTTGAAAAAGCCATAAGATAGGATGCCAAGGTCAACCACACCCATGGATTAATTGAAAAACCTCAGGAGTGGCCAAGCACACTCAAGAGCTAATGGATGTTTTAGAATAGAATTGTGAGGCCAAGTACACATAGATTAATTTATGAAAACTTAGGTAAAGCTTTTGAGGTTAATTAAACAAACTTAAAGGTTGATTTGGGAAAACTTTGAAAAGGATCACTGGTGTAAACGCAAACCTAAAAGCAACTTATGACAAAACAATAGGTCAAGATTGCCAAGGTGAAGCATGCCTAAAGGTTGTTAAGAGTTTGTCCACCCAATGACAATTTGATAATTTTGAAAAAATTTTAAGCTTAGAAAATATCTATAACTTCACTAATCCCTCAAGACAACAGTAGAATAGGCATGCTTTTGTCTTTCTTTTGGCATTGTCCCAAGGGGTATTTTCTAGATTATTCCACCCAACAACATTATAATATTGCTTTATTTCCCAAAAAACTCTTCTAACAATACCAATACCAATGCTTTTTAATCAAAAAAAGGACATCCCTTACTAACTTGTCATGCATGGTGACCAAAAAAAGGAAATAGAGCTAAAAACAGAGCTTTAGATGATCTGTTTCCATTTAAAAGACAATTGCGCAATGGATAACCACCTATAGAAAACATTAGGCCGAAAGCAAATTTTCTACCAATACATCTGCAAAGCTTTGTAAGGACAATACTTGAAAATTCTTAGGCCCAAAGAAAATTTTCTACCACTGTACCTGCAAAGATTGGCAATAATTTGACAAAATTCCAACATGACTATAGGCAAAGAAATTTCAACATCAATTGGGGAAACATTGTGAACATGCAATGGATGACAACATACGAAATGCATTGGCCCAAAGCAAATACAAGGAAGTGTTTTCTATTGTAAGACAATTGTGTAATGCAGAACTATTGACTAAAGGCGTTAAGCCTAAAGCAAAATGACAAGTATTGCACCCACAAATCTAAGGAACATGATATAAAATATTATAATTATTTAACATTTACTCTAAATTTGCAGTAATCTAGCGACATTCCAGTAAGACTCAACAGATAAAGAAATTTCAATATTCAAACAGCAACATCCATTGCAAGCTTGTGATGGGTGACAACCCATGGAAGGCATTAGGCACAAAGCAACAATCATGTAGATCCGTTTTTTAGGAAGACAGACAGACAATTGCACGATAAGTGACCACCTATAAAAGGTAAAACGTCCAATTTCGTATCTACAAAGCTAAGAAACAAAAGGAACATAATATTATATCAATTGCATTTATTTTTAAATCTAGATTAGAATAATTTAGCAAATTTCCAACATGAATTTGCAAAAAAAAAAAATTCAATACTAAAAAAATGCATCATCTGTGAATTTGCAATGGGAGAACCCTTACGAAAGGCATTTGGCCCAAATTTTACTATTGTCCTTGCATATAAAAGGAACAAAATCGATCAATATATTATTTTTAAGCAATTTAGTTTAGGCTTGCTTAATCCAGATTTAGCTTGGGCTCATGTGTGGGTTCAATTTAGCCAAGTAGCACAATCTAGGCTTGATTCAAATTTGAATCAGGCTCAAATCAGTGTACATTGCCTAATTGGTTTGGATTTTGCTTAGATTAGATGCAACTTGGATTCAATTTTAAATTGCTCAAGTAGACTCAGTTTGGGTACCAATTGTACTCAATTTGGTATAATTGAATCCATTAGCTCAAAATAGGTTATATGGGGCTCAATTTGGCTTGAAAATTACTCAACCATGAATTCATTTGGGCTCGGTGATGCGCATTAAACACGGTCGACCAAGTTCAACAAGTTTCAACTAAGTCAAAGGTGAAGTGCAAGGCTAAAGCACAGGGCTAGTATGGTTCGAGCTTAAGGGGTGCTCACAAATACATGAAAGGGGGAACACGTAAGTGTAGTCAGCTAAAGTGTTGGTTTTAACTGGATGAATGCATCTTAGATTCAAGATTAGGCTTCAAAAGTGAATAAACCAAGCAAGTTACTTCATCAACCACCAAAATATTTTTTTAGTTAGCTCCTTCATTATAGCAGCACTAGATCATTCTTCACTAGGGTTGTTAGGGTGATAAGAGCTTGAAATGGAGACTAGCCAATAAAAAGGTTGGAAATGATGCCTAAAATAGTGGTAACCAAGGTAAGATATGGAAGAAGAAAGCTTGAGTTCAAGTAGGTGTGGGGACATCCACAACAATGGCCATCAAGGAGTTAGATTGACCAACCAAAAGTTGTAGAAGTAGAAGATGACCTTGAGTGGAGAAGCTTAAGCTAAAGGATGGTGAAAGACAACAATAGCCACGAACCAAGGAGAAGCGTGCAGGAAGGAAAGGATGCAGCCTGCAAGAATGAAAAATGATGACTGTTTAGAAAACCTTTTGATAGTGATGGCAAATAGTGGCACGATCCTAAAGAATAGAATACGTAAAGGGGTAGGCTAGATAAGGGGCTATTGAGAGAGATAATATTCATGAAGGGCAAGGATAAAAGAGGATAGAGGTAATGGAAAAAAAAAAGATAAGAATAAAGGTGAGATGTTTAGAGGAATAGAGGAAGAAAGTAAGGAAAGCTGAATAAGGGACATGAGAAAGAAAATTGAAAAAATTCTAGAAGAGAGAAGATTAAAGAGAAAAAGGGCTCAAAGAGATAATTGACATCTCCTTTTTTGTATATTTTTTTTATGTTACGTTTTCTATTCCTTTTCTTTCGTATAGTTTATTTCTTTTTGTGAAGGATCAAACAAATGGTATTATGAAACTAGTTAACAAGTGATTCCAACCAACAAGACAACCATAATTTACACTTATTAAACTTGAACAAATTTCAAATTGCTCAAGTTTGATTAAAATAAAAATCATCTTATTACACTTGATTTGTCCTGATACCTTCATTGTTTAATCAATGTCTACCAGATTAACTTGCCATCCCTATCTGCTCAAATCTGAAAAGAATCTAGAAGAAGGCCAAACCGAATTTCAATAACATAATGTAATAATGAGGTTTATAAACAATCACAACTAAGAAGCTCGACCACCAAGCACAGCCAAAAATAAATGTGCATAAGAATATTCAAATGTTCTGGAATTAAAAACCCGCATTTAATGCCATAATAGATAAATCCATTAAACATGACCATAGGCAAGTCAAGTACTGCTGAAGTATGACTGATTAGCTGCACTACATATTCAGCTCGTTATCAAGGAAATTTAAGTTTGGATGGGCTTGGCGAACTTCCAATTAAACCCCACAGCAAGCTCTCCCATTGAAGAAGCAATTATTATAACCTAACTAGCACTAAATCAATGATTCCACCCATCAAAAGACTTATGAGTGAAAGATTAACAAAATTAGTAGGGCACAAATAAATAAAGATTGAAATTTGACAATAATAACAGCAAGCCTTCATCCCTCTATGCGGAATCAGCCACGTGAATCCTTGACGACATTTTATCCATTAACAACTCTTCTTTGTTATTCAAGCATAACAAATCCTTTCTGCCATTCTCATTACAGCTTTTTTTAGTCTATCTATACCTATAATCACATAAGAACATTCAAAAAATCACTAATCCTAAAAAAAACATTAGGTAAACAATGCTTTAACATATCTAAATCATCTAAGCCAAAACACCTAAACTCATTTTTCTTGTTGTTACACCTGCCTTTCCATGCACTCTTTTTTAATCATATTTTTTAAATAGTTATTCAACCATCTCAGAATTATCATTACACAATAATCATTTTATTCATTTGTTTAAGGACATGACCCAACATTCAAAACCATGCTAATTGACCTTTAAATTATGTATCCGATCAATAACCACTAATGCTGGAGGAATAACAAGATAGACATACCAGTCATGCCTAAACGTCAGCAGGTAAAACAAAATTATATTCAACCATTTTGTATAGATCCAATGACAAGGTGCAAGGTGTTAAACCAAAACAAAACCTGAAGCAGCAATGACCAATGGTTACCAACGCACAAAATTGCAAACTTAAGAAACTTGATATCTTATCAGCTAAATTGTAGCCAATGCAGAAAAAAAATGCCCCAAGGATTTTAACTAAATGCAAAACAAAGTTACCTGCCAGTACTTGTGAAGGTGAGGTCCTTGAATAACTGTAGTTCAGTAGAATACATCTCCACCAAAAGACATTGCCGTTGAGACCCATTTGCCAAATGATATGCATGCTCAACAACTACATATAGAAAAACACAACCTAAAGCTACAGAAATATTTAATTCTTGCAGCTTGCATAGAATTTAGGGTGGGAGGAAAGGAGGGTCACTTACACTGATAAAAAGGCAACTATATTTATTTTAAATGATATATTTAAACGGATGAGGAAAAATCATGAAAAGAATTAGGTAATTCTACTTACCTTTTTACAAACACATAAGCTGTGAATGAGAGCCTGACTACTCCACCTCAAGTGAACACACAAACGAGCTACAATGAGATGGTAACAACTGTATTTTGTTGAGCTGCCATTGTCATATTACTAATGTATTTTCAAAATTGTCTGATTTGCTTTTAAGAACCTAATACTTAGTAAAGGATTCATGCCAAATTAGTTCAGCAGGAATTCGTGTACCTTCTATTCATGAATCCCAGTGCAGTATTTACTGTGAAAATCAAATATGGCCTAAGATCATTAATACAAATTTCGCATTTATCCAAAACGAAATACACAATTTTGTCCTCAAAATGAGTATGACATATCAATAATTTGATACCATAATCCTAAATATAAAGTAACCTTCCATCCATCTTCAAAGTGGGAAAAATCAATTCCTACAACTCAATAGCAACAAACTCGCCAAAATCCACATCATGTTTGGTGAATCAATTTTTCTGCAATCATAGGACAATGATTCGTGTTTCAAGCTTGAGAGATCAAAGGCTCACCAACTTCTAATTTGTCTAAGAATATGCAAATTTCAACAAGACAAGAGAGCAAAACCACCAGTGTGACTTGCAATGACTTGATCGCCACAATAATCCAATCAACATAATTGAGGTTACCATATTAGAATGGAGGGCATTGTGGATAGTGTAGCTAGCCCCCTTGCAAGATTTTGTCATATCTAACAATGAAAAAGGGTCAATCCATGTTATAGCAAAAGTCCACAGGATCAAGAAAGATTATTCAAATAAAAAAAGCCCATCTTGAAATCACTCAAAGATCAAACCCAAAAACTATCTAAAGTAATCAAAATATCATACCATCAAACTTAAGGCTCAAGATAGCTACATCAAGTCCTAAAAAGTCATGTTGAGGAGATGTACAAAGAGTATGGCATCTAACTAGGCACATCTAATATTGAACATACTTCTATGACTACACAAATCAATATGCTCCTAAGGAACTCAATCAATATCAAGATTCTCCTTCCCATTAAAAGAAGCTCAATCCTTTCCCAATTTGATACCCCATCCTCACACACAAAGTTATTGAAAAGCGAAATATTCTCTCCTCACTGATTTTTCTTCATTACAAGAGTTTGTCACCCAAAAATTCATTAAAAATTTGCCAAATCAGATCTACATGGCATATTAGAAAAATACCACTCTAATACCAATCTATCTTCATCATAACCAAGGTATCAACATATATTTTTTTATAAAATGAATCAGTCTTGTATTATGTATGTCCTTAGATAGGTAGTTCAACAATTTAACCTGGTGAGCCTACACCAACATATTTCCATCTCTTATCATTTGAGACAATTTATTCCTACATCTATCAACTCAACCTTGTTGATCATGATACATTAAATATATTATAGTCTGATACTCAGTTGCAAATGTACAATGCCATAGCTTCAATGAAAATACATACCAGCTGATCCAACAGAATGGCGTATAAGAAAGCCAACATGTCCATGGAAAGATGAGATGAATGTGTCAAACTGCTTCTTACTGGCTGTGAAACAAGATAATAAATAGTTAATCACATGAATTTGAGATAATTGAAATCTTAAATATGCAAGAACAACTAAATGAACTAAAATTTTTTAGTGCCATGATTTTATACAAACCTGTATCTAAAAGTTTCTTTACAAGATGCACTGCATACTTCTTCCGTGAAAGAGTTAGCAGATGTGGCCTAAGCTCCTCAAAAATAGTACTTCTTTCTTCTTGAGACCCATATTTGACACAAGTCTAACCAAAAGAAACTAATTTAGCATGAAGAGCTAATCTAATTAATATTTAGATTCCTTAAAAATAGAAACAACTATTTTAGCAGTTGCACAACTAAATCTCCCTAACCACAATGAAAACTATTGAAACTCACTTGAAGGACACGGGCAGAAATATGAGAATTTGCAATTTCTAGGTACTTTCCAGACATCTTGTGCAGAGCATCGCTGACCAACCTATAGCAAGTAAAACTATTAACACAGGCAATTTGAGGTAACATGATTAATTAGTTGAAATAAAATTACATACTTTGACCTCTCCTCTTTTCCAACATTATAGCATCTCATCTTTTCCCACAGTGATGCCAGTTCCTGTACCACATAACCATAAGAAATAAATTAATATAAATAACTGATACCAGTGCAAAAACTTAATAGCTTTGAAGTAACCTACCAACATTTTTATAGAAGTAACCCTAGTTAAATGTGAAAATTGTATTAAGTATATTATATAAGGTGCAAGCATTGAAGTCATCTCCAAGCAGCTAACAAGGATGAGATGGACTATACAATCATTGGCAAAAAAATTCTGCATTGATGCAATCTAGCATACCATGAATTTATAGATCAATGAACATGATCATGATCAAATCAATTTTTCCTAATATTGGTCAACAAAAACAAGTCGCTTCTCTAATTCATTTTATTTGATCTCAAGATTCTGATTTTGAATATATAAGTTGATAAAAAAAGGTTCTTTGCATGGATTGTCCATTAATTTAAAGTACATAAAGAAAAATCATTATACACTGGTTATATGTGCCATACAAATTGAACCATATTCGTGCAAATAGTACATCCATATCAATTTTTCCTTTTTCCATTATAACATCAGAAATAAAATGCTTTTTGAAAAACATCAAATGATTGCACTTCAAGTTGGTCATAACAGCATCTTTTGAAGATGCACATCATTGCATTCAGGATGATACAGTCTTATACATCATCCCATGCTTTCACCTTTCCATCCCATGCAATAGGATTATTAAACCAATTATTTTTCCAGCTAAAAGACATGTCCTCTACGTGTCCTCCAGTGTAGTCGTTGATCGATCTCCTTCAAACTTTGTTAGCTTGTTTGGCTCTAGTACTCACTGCAAACCTTGACTAGGTCCACCTACACAAGTTTGGGCAGCCAACCACCTGGCTGGCCAAACCCTCTTTTTCATCCAAGTTCTATGCCCAAATTTAGTACTTGTAGCATTCTTCCCCATACCAGCTAGTTCTCAATCCTTGGCCAAGAAACTTGTCCAATCCTCTCACCAAGACATTTCGCCATTACCCTTTGATATCTCAAGATCTTGGTTCATTAAAGATTATAAGATCCCCTATTGAAGTTTATCATAATTTGAAATGTCAAATTAATCTAATAACCCAATAACCATCTTTTTTTCCTATAAAATTCCATTCTCAACAAAAAGTTAAGGTAGGCTTCCTCCTCCAAAATCAGCCCATCATGTCCCAACTCTCTTCTTACGACTTACGATCTTCTGCCTTGATGTTTCTCTTTCTTTTTTCTTTTCTTAGCCAGAGAGCTAGTGTCACAACAACAATAACCCTGTCGTAACCTATGAGTGATAGTGGAACACTTCTATCATCAGTTTTTGTCCTCTTTAGAGTTTTCCATATTACCAATAGTTATGCTCAATTTTCTTTATGTTTTAGCTTCTGATGACATGGGAAATATTATTATTAATGCAAAAAATGAAATCAATGAATTTAACAAAAGTTTATTTTTATTGAAAAACTTAGATAATGAGATTAAAATGGTAAGAGAGATAAAGAAAGCTTAATTCTTACAGTTCACTTCGAGGAGCTAAGGAGAGAAAAACTAAGTACTGTAAGGTTTCTCTTGAGTCACTGTTCTCAAATTCTAGTTAAAAAAAGAAAAGAGGAAAGCTCAATAAGACTAGAACATTGCCCTCAAGTACACCAACCAAAAAGAATAAGAGGAAAGCTAAGTAGGACTGCTCTTGGGTTCTCCAACTCAAGAGGAATAAAAAAGAAGCAAAGTAGAATTGCTCTCAAGTCTTTTAGGAATAACAGGAAAGCTAGAACCACTCTCAAGTCAAAGAGAAAAGCTAGAACTACTCCCCAATCAAAGAGGAAAGCTCAATAGAACTGCTTTTGGATCTGTTACAAAGAAGAAAAAAGCTAAGATTGCTCTCTCAAGTCTCTCAAGAACAAGAGAACAGCATGGAAAGACTACTCTCAAGTCCCTCAATAAGAAGAAAGCTAGGTAAAGGTTCCCTTGAGTGGCTACATTGCCTCCTCTGATCAGACTCCCAAAGGTCCTTTTATAGACATAAAAGGGTGCCCTATGTGCACATGTGGATAATTTCAAAGGGATTAAGGCTCATCTCCTTAAATAGTGTAAATGTGTAGAGATGACAATGGCTTTCAATTATTTTCTTGCTTGCTTGAGAGTACTAGTGACATTACTCCAATTATACATACCTACATGAGGGTAATACTGATACTACCCCAATAATGGATGAAATGGTTTGGAATAAGTGCCAACATTAATAGGGTGTCAAGGGTTTATCCACGAGCACTTGGAACTCGAGCACTTGTGCGTGGCCTCAAGCTCTCGTCTCTCAAGTGTTTGCCCTCGAGGAGCCAACCTCAAGCGCCGAGGTTTCAAAGGCCAGCCTCAAGCAGAGTTTTGTTGAGATTCTAGCCACAAGTAGCAAGAGTCTTGAGGTTTCTTGCCATGAGATTCTAGATATACAGTTTTACATCTTTAGTAATTATAATATGAAATGTTGTCATTTAGAAATTAGTCTATAAACCAAAAATAAGATACTTAAACTTAGAGAAATTGTTCTTGGTCCTCATCACAAAGACTAAAAATCTTTCATATTGATCATTCACCCAAACCCATGATCAAAGCTCAAACCTGGCTAACTTTATCATGTTGTCCATCATCAATGCACATTGTCCTTATCAATCCATCCTATGAAGTTTCTTCATTGACGGAGCTTAAAAAAAGCACTGCAAGGCAAGCACTACCTCAGTTAGCCAACTCGACCTTACTCTTTGATTCCTGATCACAAACAATCAAGCTAAATATGAGATTTTGCTTGACAAACTCCATTTTGCTTAAGGACTAGGTGTACGCTAAAAAAGTTCTTCAATGATTTAACTCGTTAATCAGATCAAACCAAAATTTGAGACTCACAATAATATCCTAAACAAATATAAATATATTATCCAAAAAGCTTTTATTAGATTGATCTTTTCGAGTAGCCATGCATCCCAAGAAAGTAGAAAACTAAACCAATCAATATGGATCATCTGCTCCCAAAGTAAAAGGTTAACCTTTAGCCGATCAAGTTCTACATAGCCAATTGTTCCCATTTCAATACATGCATTCCATTGATCCTACCCAATTTAGCTAAAGCTCACGATCGAGTAGTTTAAGTGCCCCTCCCAAAGAACCAATGACTAGGAAGATCGTTCCTGAGTCCTTTAGCTCAAAGGTCACGTCGACGAACAAACTTTCTTGACCAAACAACTCAAAAATGTCTAACTAGACCCTCTTCAATGCTAATGCTCAGGAATGATCGAATCTTTGCTAAATAAGCACTAAACACAACAGCCAAGTCAGTTTACTGAATGACCGCCCAAAGAAGAGGAGCATATCCCCTTCGACTTGTTCGACTCAACTAAACATCTCAATCAAGCCACTTAAGTACCCCTCCTTGAGCACTAAGTTGCCAGCTATTCAAAACAACTTTATTTTCAACAAGACCAAACCAACACTGTAACATCTCAGCCTTCCTTGGTGAAGTATTATCACGAACTAATCGAGTTTTGTCCTTCTCCAAAGGGTCCCTTCTTGCTTGACCACCTATCTCAAAATTTCTCTAACTCTCGTATGCTTAATAACAGAATTCTTATGGGATCCTATCCCAGGTTACCCCCAAATGTGCCTCACTATTTCAAGACTTATTAACTTATATCACTTAAGATCTTTCCACTTATAGTTGATATGAAACTTATTCACCCTTTTTAACCCTCAAAATTCAGATGTTCTCCTGGTCCTTCCATCCTTCTCGGACAACCTTGGCCCCATACTTTGAACGTTATCATGATCCTTCCATCCTTCTCGAGCAGCCAGTAGAGTGTTACATAACACTGTACATATATCAACATCGAAAATGAATCATATGGAGATACCAATCTTATATATTTTTCTTCAAATTCGGCCACAGATGAATTAGCTAAATAACAAAAATGTAGAAAATCCTCGATAGAACAAACCAACCAAACTAAAGCCAAGAGGTCTTGTTGCTTCATTAACTCTTATGTCTAACACCTATTCAAAAATGCACTTGTTTTGATGGGCTAACATCCTAGTCAACAATCAAGATCACATCCATGGTCAAGCCGGTTAAACCATTGGACACCTTGGGGTGACTAATTCTTTCTCTACCTTATTTTTTTTAGCGCATTAAATCCCATTACCAAACCAAATCACTAACAAAATTCTTTCAAATACTGCAAAAGTTGGATCATTCTTGCTCAAGGAAAGATAGGAAACAAGGTTCCAACCAATACACTTGTTTTGCCAACCTTAGTTGATGGGCTGACATCTTAGTCAATCCCCAAGATCCCAACCATGATCAGCTAGACCATCACACCGCTTCGGCCAACAAGTTCTTTCTCTATCTTATCTTTTTTTAGCCAATTAAATCCCTTTGTCAGACCAAATTACTAATGAATTTCTTTTGATTCCTACAAATATTGGGTCATTCTCACTCAAAAAAATGCAAGGAAGCAAGGTTGAAGCAACTTAAACAAATCGCCGCTCACCAATGTTTTGAAAAGTATTATAACAAGCATTTGCGACTGCAAGAAATATTATTTAAAGACTTCATCCTACGTAAGACAAAAACCAGCCCAACAAGCCAAACATGGATCAAACCTTTTGTCATTAAGGTGATGTTAGGCCCAAAGGCATATCGACTACAAAATTCTCCTGACAAGATCTTACCACATGCTCGAAACGATGACAACCTATGGAGGATTTATACTTGACCTCTCTTGTAAACTTAACACTTCATTACCAACCCACCTCATTATATATGAAATTCTATACCAATCAAAATATTTCTAGTCTACCTATCCTAATATGACACACAAATCAAATCCTACCCATCCTGCTTGACTTAGCTAAAACACTCAATTGGCTTGCTTAAAATCCCCTTCACTAAAAACCAAGGGTTGGAAGAATGGCAACTGAGAACTTTGGATCAAGGATAATGCTACTAAGCAAGCCTATTCCAACCAAAAGAAGGGTAAATGATCTGGCTAAATTTTGCATAACGTTAACACTAGAGACTACTCATGTCTTCGCCAAAGAGGTGCTTGTTGTCCTAGCCTTGTCAAGTCACCAAGGGTTGCTCAAGGAAGACGAGCAATGCCCTCCAATCCATTTATCTCAAATAAGAATACCGTAGAGCCACTTGACCACACCTCCATAAGCATTGATCCACGGACTTCTAAACTGACTATATCTAAACCAAGTCCTAGTCAAAATCTTCATTGCTAGTCATGACTATCTTGGCTAAGTTAGCTCAACCAAAAAGGCAAAGGAAGTTCCCAACCATCCAAATCAACCAAATTTGGACTAGAGATGACATTTCTTATTAACTATAACCCTAGCCTAAAAAGTCCAAGTAAAGACGTACCTAGAGTACCCCCATTCTAGCCCCTTGATTCAACTTGTTAACACCTTGTTCGGCCAAATCCTTAGCTAAATTACAATCAAGCCAATTGGGCCACCTAGCCCCAAGGCTAATTTTCTCTTTTACCCTATATCATGCAAGGCAATTGAAACCCCTACCTAAGACGAGCTGTTGATGACTTTTATTTTAGGACTTAATAAAAACTAACTCGTCTATGCTCACAAAAACAAGGGTAATGATGCATAAATTTCTAGGTGTAAAATTCCTAAACAAGTTCACAAAGAGAATTTTTTTTATTTAATTTCATTTCAAAATTATACATGTATAAAGAAAAGAAGCAAAATGAGATACAAATGTTGGGTAGATCAGCCAGGGCTACTACCTAACAACATCACAAGTTTATCCATTGTCTTCTTCTCCAAAGCTTCCTTATTCCTTTCTTAGTTATCATCGACATATCCAAGCACACCCATAGAGACCAAGTAGCAAGCAGCCTGGTCCTTTGAGGGTTTTAAGCAGGATTTTAGCCATATAAAAGCTATCGATATGTGCAAGACATCACTCAAATCCACTTTCATCAAGTCATTTTGGTCAACTTCTTCATCAATCAAATGAGCAAGTTGGCCTAGTCCCTTAGACAATTTAGAAATGTTAGTACGACAAATTCTATAATATGCTTGTATCTAACAATAACCTATTCCACTACCCAAGTTTCTATTGTGGCCAACTCCTCCTTGAAGTCTCCCATTCTTCGCTTGGATGCCTTACTCTCTGCGAAAGGGTCGGCAACCTCCTAGTCTTCTTTTTTGGCCCACTTGGAAACAACTTCCTTCTCATAAGCAACCTAGATTGCTTCGTAAGTCAACCAAACAACAAGATCATTCATAAAGAACCAACAAATAGCCTCATCCCACTCTTCTTCAATTTTACCAACCTTTCATAAATTTATTCCAAAGAAATATTATTTTTTTCCCATGCTTGCAAACTACCTTGAGGATAGTGACATGCTCTTCAGCTAATTGCTCCACTACCTCCTGTACAAGAATGGTTGCACTGTTGCTACCAAAGACTCCAAAAAGGCAACCGAGTCCATAAACATGGCACCTTCACTCAAAGCCCAAGATTTCTCAATAAGGGAGACCAAATTCTTGTTAAGCACCCCATAATTGTAGAAGAAATCAACAATCCCACATACAAAACCACCTAACAAGACTTCAACATTGTACTTCAAACTACCAAGGTTGTCTTTCGTAACAATGCAGATACGTGCCAATTCAACTAAAATATCAGAGCCCTTATAATCATTTTCCAAGCACAATTGGGCACTCAACTGAGAAGTTTTGCCCCTCACTTCAATTCCCACAAAGTTTGTTGTAGCTTGTTGTTGCCATTCCTACTAATATTCCTGTATCTAGTCAACCAAGAGAACATATAAATCCAATCAGGTTGTATAGGCCTTAAAGGAAGGTACTACCCACTTTCTTTTTTTGGACTCCTTTGCAATTCTCTTTGTCCCCTTGCATGCGGTGAAGGAGAGGGATCAAGTTCAAATGAAGAGCATTCAAGGGCTTTGCAAAAGAGCCTATCAAGACGAACTCTCCCTAATCGGGACACGCTACTAGATCGTGGCCCTTTAACACCATCTTCAATAGTTCTAGTCAAATAAAGATGGCACCACGGTCTAATGTGCACGATAGAGCCAATCCCATTGTCAAGATCAAAAAGCATTGTGTCAAGAAGACCATCAAAGTTGAAAAGAAGGTAAGTTTGAAAATCGCAAAAGGTAAAATGGCTGGTTCACACAACCTATTTGCCCGTTCTCTCAACCTCTATCAATAGACCTAATCAACTACTTCAAATGAACTAAAAAGGGAGCTAAATAAGGTAATAATCTTCAAAGCCTTGCGTCCCTTTGTTTCTCAAGATGGCATTATCTATTATCAAATTGAATACAATTAAGATCATTTTGCCCAATCCATAAGCAGCATTTATCCTTTCATGCAATTTTTTGTGGCCAATAACTTCGTCACCTTCATTCAGTTTTCAGTCTAAAAATTTAACAAGATCCATGAAACTTCAAAAACTTTATCGAGTCTTTCAAACTAGATCATGGACAAGCTCAAGAATTCTAAGCAAGAAAACAACATTCAATGCTTGTATTGGCATATGTTTCTTAGTTGGTCCCTTCGTTGGTAGGTTTTTCCATCCCTAAACAAGCACAATAATGTCTTTCCTCGAATCAATCACTCAAACTCTAGGAAAGATGATTAGTGATATGCAACAATTCTTAGGTCAAGAAATGCCTTGAGCATACTCCACAAAAGCTATAATGGCCACAAGCTTGTTAAAAAGGAGCTTATCCACAGTAAGGGATGGTACAACACTAATTACCTTGACTAGATCCTAAACTAATGCCACAATCATATCTTTTAATATTCCCAACCAAACAAAGCCTCTCCTCAACGTTTTGTCTTGCAGGCATTGCTCAGACTCTTTGGTTTCAAATAGTAGCTCACCCAATGCAATCTCCACTCTACCACCTGGTCCTTCATACTTGCCAAAATGCTTACATGTTGGTAAGTCCCAACATGGTCCACCCTAAGGAAAACCTTATCCCCGACTCAGATTTCCTCTCCCAAGCATGGAATCAAGTAACAACTAGGCCCTTCTCTCTTAGTTCCTACTCCTACGAACTCATCAAGCCAACAAACTTCTTCACTCCCTTGATTGGTGCCTCACAAACCTTAATGCAAGACAATCATAAAAAGAACCAAGGCAACCATCCAAAAAACCACTTATCAACAAATGACAAGTTAAGGAGTCAGACAAAAGCCCCATAAGTAAAATCCTAAGCAAATAAGCACATCATACAATGGGTAGTGATAGCCTATTTTAATATTCATGCATGACACAGAGTTTGAAAGAAAATATCAAAGCTTAGAAAACAAGATTTAAATTTGGAAGAAATTTCATAAGCTTTAGCAAAAATCCAACATCCTAAGAACTTTTTAATTAATTCTCTTTATGTCCACTTTATTTATGAAGATATTTGTCAAGATCCTGAACATCTCATTAATTTTCTTTATATCTCTTCATTCATAAGGGATATTCTTCATGAATCTTTCTTTTCCTTTAAATATGTTTTTGTTTAAGTGTTAAACATAATTTAAGGCTTTTTTTAGTCATGATGATATGCCTTCATAACTAACCAATTTTAGACTTTTTTATTTTGTCATGTAAGCATATCCACATGACTTATGTATTTTTAGCTTCGTTATAATAAGCTTATTTAAAGGTCATGATCTATAAAAAAAGCATGCTTTGGAATTTCAAATTATTAAAAACTCTCCCATATAGCTTCGTTCTGTGTCTTGGTTCTTTGAAATGCTCAAAGGCCTTCTAACAGTAAGTGCATTCGATAGCAACCTACTTCCCCCTTCCTCTCCACCCTTACCTTACTTCCTCCATGACCTCAATCCCATGGTATGAGTTCTCCATTGCGCTCAATCATTTCTAGTTTCAAAGCCAAAGATGATTTCGAACATAATTCAGAGATTAGGAAATGAGTTCCTCAATATGACATACAAAGAATTATTTAAGTGGTATTGAAGGTCGCCTAAGACTAAGAGCCAGATTCACTTGGTGTGACCGTGATCTATTAGCAAGGCAATTTATTCCGAGCTCTCACAAAGACTTTACCTCAAACTTTAGTGTAGCAGAATTAAGTGAAAAAGACAAAAAAAAAAAAAAAAAAAATATAGAGAGAAAGATAAATTATTTCTATGCCAAAAGCCCAGAATAGTTTGCATCACCCAGATTACTCCTTTTATGGATGCTTTGACATAATGGTTTATTATAATCATCATTTTTTATAACAATAAGCTGAAGGTTTTATTTTCCCTGTATTGCATGCGTTAGGACTCCTAATCAATTGGTGCAAATCTCGTTTGCGTGCCAGGATGCGCTCTTTGCGTGCGCTCCCAGTGTTGCAAACACACAGAAGGTGCACCTAGTCGTGGGTGTCAGCACAAATGACGTGCATACAACAGAAGTGTGGCGCCTACGTGAAGCAAGTGCTGCAATAGATTGTACCTACCAAGACGCTTGATGCACATGCGACGATAGTCTCCGCACACACAACTGCACTGTGGTTTTGTACCGCATACGCCGCTGCATGTGCCGCAACATCCTACACAAGCTACTTCCTATCTCATGTGAGCTACAGCTCTCGTTGTGGATTCGCACACATGCGATAGTATTTCACCAATTCTTCACAAAGTATTCCTTCTATTCTCAAAGATGAATTGTTTGATAACTAGATGAAATTACAAATGATACCATGATCATATGCCACATATTCAGGATTCGGGTCCTATCAATTCCTTTCAAATACAATTGGATTCCCCGATTTAATGTTTAGCTCATATCTAGGTCTTCAAGGTTGTTAGAAACTAAGTAGAGAGAATAGAGATCGAGCTTTCTCAAAGCTATAACATTTTGTACCAGTAAACATTTTTCATTTCTTTCAAAAACAATAAGAAGTCTTGGTCCCTCGACTTATCATGATAGTTCTTTTTTCGAGGATGTCATCTTCATTTAGGGTTTTGTCAACATCCATGACTAGATAATCAATTGGTAATATGGGCCCACCAAGCACAGACAACTCAAACGACTTCAAATTGTCAACATTCATGATCTAGTAAATTTTCATGTATGTTGGAAGCGCAAGTCGATATGCATTATTGTTAACCTTTTGTGTCATTTTGAAAGTCACATTATAATGATTTCCGCTTCTTACCATCTTCTTTCAATCTTTCCTTACCAATACAAAGGAAAATGAAATCTTCTTTTGTAAAGTGCTTCTCGACTCTATGTGGTCTTGCTGCTCATACTTCCTCTAGTATATGAGTAATTGTTTATCAACATCGACGTGTACTGGTCACATTCTTTCAAGAAATGTTTTAGCTCTTTATTGGGCATCACAGTCAGCTACTCTAGCTACTTGTAAATTGAACTCCAAGTCTAGCAAGCTTTGTGATATAAATCTCATACAAACTTCAAAAAGTTTCCTTAATGTAGATCCATGCACAACACAATTGTATGCAAATTGTACCTAAAAAATACTCCCATACCATGTCTTTGGGTGCTGAATATTATAACCTATAAGTAAATAAATAATTGTCCTATTTAACATCTTAATTTATCCATCAATCTATGGAGTGATAGTTGCATTAGAGAAGCAACTATCACTCCCCATAATGCTAACAAAAATATGCTCAAAAAATGAGTATCTCAATGTAATACAATGGATGATGGTAATTCAAATTAAACCACAGCATTTTGAAAGAATACGACTGTTTCTTTACTTGTACCTCTCTTTTTTTTGCACAACATTAATATGATCATATTGGAGAATCGATCTATTAATACAAATAGATAGTTGTGCCTTTGTCAAGTTGCTGGTAGTCCTCCCATAAAATCCACTGAGATAATATTTCAAGGTCTCATCAACATTGAAAATGACATATACAACTCCTACCTACAGTTGGATGCTTTTGTTGTAAAACATACGGTGCACTCTCGAATGATTTCTCAACTTCCAAGTTTATGTGGGACCAATAGACAAACCTCAGCAACTTTTAGGATGGTCTTTGAGACTCCAAACTGTCCAAATAGCTTAGATGTACATGTCTTGCGCATCCGCCTCTTTCACTCATCACATTGGAGTGCACAAACTACTTTTCTCGATATAACAATTCATTTTAAATTACACTCTAATTATTTCCCTCCTTTTGCTTCTTGATGAATACCTCAAAAATTCAGATTGACTTCATACTTGATTGCATACTTCTCAAATTCTGCAAGACATTTTGGGTCGATCATCGCACTACAACAAGTGTCATGGTAAATACCACCTACCACCACATTAGTATACATGGCATGGTAAGTACCACTTACTGCCACACACATAATGCACACCGTGATGGGTACCACATACTATCGCCACTAAGCACACATTCTACGCGCACGAAGTAGGGAAAGCACACGCAGAGTGCACACACAAACCAACTCTGCAGTAACCTAGTGAGAGTCCTAATGCATGCAACATGGATAAAATAAAAAAATCAACTTTATTGTTATAAAAAATGATGGCTGTAATAAATTATTGTGTCCAAATATCCATAAAAGCGATGAAGGGTGAACACATTCTAGGTCTCTTTCAGTTTCTCTACTATTATGGCTTAATTCTACTACACTTAACTCTAAAGTAAGGTCATTACGAGACCTTTGAACAAGTCTCACAGAGATAAAAAAAAATACCTATGCTTTAACCGAAAACTCAATAAATTTTTCCCTTGTAGAACCAACAGAGAAACCTTCCTATCTATCGCTTAAATCATTACACAACAAGCCCACTACATTTACCCCAAAGAAGTAATAAAAGCACCAATTAATACTCTTAAATCCACATTCAGCCTAGTTTGAGCATTCCTAACCCTACCACTGCCACTCTAAGATAGAAGCACTTTGGCTCATCTTCTTTATATATTTTATTTATAGAATGACCATCCTAAGGATCACTTACCACCCATGCCTTCTAACCTCTAGCAAGAATATAACGATATCACCACAAATGATCCACCAATGATGTGATCCATAATGGCCTTATAGTGGCTTTGTTACTAATTTCGAACTTCCTAACATTTCCCACTACCAAAGAAAACTTACTAAGCACACATAACTAAAAAGACAAGTTGACGAGTTGCTAAGAAAAAGATTCCTACAAGAGACCCTTAGTACATGCACAACACTTGCATTATTAACCCATAAAAATGATGGCTCCTAGAGAAAGTGCATAAATATTAATAAAAAAGATAACAAAAAAACATCGACTCTTAACCTGGCAACTAGATATATTAGATATTATTGCAAGTTTTAACTAATTTACAAATATTTACCCTAAGAACGATAACCAAATTCTACTCTTCCAAATCTCTCTAGATCTCAAGAAATTAACATTCACAAAGCTTTGAAAGATCTCCTATTAACATGCCATACACTGAAGCCTATCTGAGATCAACTTATCAAATCAAAACTAACAACCCATCACTCATATTGTTTTCCTAGAATAACCCATCTTCAACGAAGGCAGGTTCTTCCTCCTGTCTAAGCAGCTTAATTATGAGTATTCTATGAACAATAAAGCTCTTGCATTCTTGGCTATCACCTTGTCACTTAAAACCGCCTACTAGCTCCTGTTGTTTTGCTTTTGTTTACTTTGTGTTTGCCTTAACAGTAGAACTATTGTTTTGACAAGATCACTCTAGCTATAACTTGAGGTTTGAATAGCTTGATTAGGTAAAAGTAATGCACCACTAACAATTATAGGAATGAAAGAAGATGTGGAGAAACAAAATGACAAGCCAGAAAATCAGAAATAAGCCCATTTATATATAACGCATTCAACAACAAACATGAATAAGCAAATTAACCATTTCGTCAAAGCAATCAATTATTCAAGACAAACATACTTTTTCAAGGCTGTAATTTGGCTTTCTCTTCTTCTTCCTGGCTTCCACCATTTCCTGCACAGAAACCATAAATAACATAGCCAGTCATCCATTCAGAATTGGAAACAATGGAACCTTAGCCAGGTAGAAAAAGAAACTAGGATAAAAAAGCAGAATAAAACCTATAACAACACCTTGGCAGCCAAGCGACGCTCTCTTGGGGTTTTAGGTTCCTTCTTAGGAAAAGGGACGGGCATATCCGTTTGGGTGGATTTAGCTTTCGCTTTCTGGTTGGCATGCTTCACCTCCACGGATTTTGACGACGGTAGAAACCTTACCTTCTCTCCTCCCTTATCCACAGAGGCCGCACGCTTCCTTTTCTTCGAACCGTCTAGGCCACCCACTGTTGCCAAGGGAGCAGTAAGCGGCTTAGCATGGTTTGCCTTCGGTGGTCTCACTTTCGCGCCCTTTTTGAAAGGCTTCGCATTGCCCGGCTTTGATTTCTTGGAGAACCTGCGCTTCTCTCCTACCTTCCCGGAGGAATCCCGCTTCCTTTTCTTCGAACCAGTATGCTTGGTGGCAGGCGCCATAGAGTTCCAGCGGCAGAGCTCGAAGCAAGTGCTCGCCTCCTGGTATGTTAAGAAGCTTCCAAGACAATCGTGCCCAAGTCCGATGTAGGGTTTGCTACTTCTCCCGCCCCCGGCCAAGTGGTGCGCTGCTTAAGCATTGAAAAGATCATTATATAGATTCTTCGAATTGGTATTTGGTTTAAGTTTGTGAAAAACACTACTTTTAAAGTTGATGGATATGTTATTGGGATTATCAAAAAAGAACTTTGGATCAATAGTTTAATTTTGGAGTTGAATGATCGATTTTAATCTATTATTTTTTTTTTTTTTGAATTTAATTTAATATTTTGGAGAGGATAAAACAGGGTTATATTTTTAACATTAATTTTTATTATATAAAAATAATATAATTGTTTAATCTATTTATCATTTGAAAAACTTGATATAAAAAGTTTTTTTTGACATGATTTATGTTTGGCATTTAATAACATTGCAAGATGTTTATTCTTTGCCTGTGCTCATTTCTTTCTATTTCTTCAAAAGAATCTATAATTGCATTAACTTATATAATATGAATCGTATCTCTGTGTTACCAAAATCTCTTATTATAAAATTTAAAATTATTTTCATTTAATAAGGTTTCATTGATTTCATTTTTATATATCTAACAATTTTTAATAACTGGAGTTATTTACTATTTTTAAAAAATATATATTTGAAATATTTGTTCTTCTTCTAACGTAGCCTCACTATTTGTGAAATATATTATTTTCTAGCAGTTAGTTTTTTAAAACATAAAAATTCATCGGATTCTTCAATTTGAAGTTTAAGTAACAAATATATTTAATATAGATATTGAAATTTTATTGGCTATATTTAATCATATTTTAACAAATCAAAATTATTTTTGTCAATATCTTTTCCCGTAGTTGCCAAAAATGATTGCAATTAATTATCAAAAATAAACATAAAGTATTTCGGTTTGATATTTTTTAAAAATAATTTTGATTGATTGTGATGTTCTTGATACAATATAAAAAATATGAATATATTTAAATTAAAGGTTTATATTCTTTGAAACACACTTAAATATAGACATATGACCTACCATATAGTTAAGTCCAATTCAATTCAATAAATAATGGATATTATTCTTTATGACACTTTATCCAATGGATATTTAACATGTCTTATAAATTTATAGTATTATCATCTCAATAGTTATATGTTAAATATTCATATGAGATATTATAATTTCATTAATGAATTAATATGCATAATTTAGATAGAAGTTTTGTCACATGAGCTAATGATTAGTGTAACAAAGAGTAATATTTACAACATCAATTTTTAGTTACATAAAATTGAACTACTTTTTTATTAGTCACATAAAGAAATTAGTAAAAAAAAAGTTTTTATTATAATATAATTGATGTTTAACAAAAATCAACATTATAAGATGAACATCTTAGATTTGTGCCTAACACAAAAAATTTTATTATCATCCCATGAAATATTATTTTCTTATTGTCATTTTTTGAATTCAAATATATCTCATGTCCCTTCTATCTATACATATTGCTTATTGTATATACAATGAAGCATAACTCTTCTCATTAGCCTTGTTAAAACCATTTTGTCATTCTAGGGTTGCATCCACATACCCCACAAGTAATGATAACATGTGCACAAGGCATCACACCTTCAAAACTTCGGATTTGAACCCAAAATTAAAATGAGATTAATAATGAGACTTTACTTGCATTATTATATAAACAATATACACACGATCATCTAGTAGATGATAATATCACTAGTATTGTATGGTGAGAAATGAGAAATGATGTTTGCAATTCAACAATTAACTAGTTTTACAAAAACAACATAATTTAAGGATGAATGAAAAAAATTAAAACATGACCTTCAAAAATACAATGACTTAGTAAGTAGGAGTGGATGGGGATGAAACTATAAAATTGGATTACTAGAATTGATAGTTTGGATGGAGTTTTAGGTATATACAATATTGTAAAATAAATAAACTATATTTATGTCATTTTTTTCAAATAACACATTATAGTATAATCTAGATTTAGGTATCACTTAAGTGAATATAACATAGCACCAATTCAATAATATCATTGAACAAAACTTTTAAATACTAAAAAAAAAAGTTAAAGGTGTTGATAGACACTATGCCATTCACATTCAACGTTTAAGCATATATAATATTACAATGTTATATGCTACACAATTATATTGATAGACTTTTCAAGAATGACATGCTTTAATATTGCAACACATTAACCACCTCCACAAGATAGTGATGATAAGCACCAATAATAAGAAAGTAATTTAGCTAGTGTTGGGATTGGAGAGAAATACTTGCAACTATATTTAGATAATAATCATTAAATAGCTACGAGCAAATTAGGTATGTTGTTAATTCATTATTTTTAAAAGAGATTATTTGATGTTTTATTTTTTTGACTAATAATGTTATATTTATAGAAACAATATTAGATGACTTAAGCCAAAAAAATATTCTTCAATTAAAGATATTGTGATTAAGTACAACACGTATAAGTCACATCATAAGATGTTTTTCTTTGATATTATAAGGAAATTTTTTAACAAAATGTTTTGGAAAGCCTCATCTTATAAATTCTTAAGTTGATATATTGATATATCTGAAAAATCTAGATTAATTATACAAACTGTTTGTTTCTTCCATCAAGAATTTGATAAATTGATTCATAATCTCACTTAGGATACAATTTGCACGTATTAATGATATTTTTTATAAGACCATTCTTTGATAATGCTAGAGTTATTTGTTTTCCATTTCTTAGAATGTTGCCATGCTTCTTTGGTTATAAATGGTTTTATAGGATATTAATTTTCAAATTTGAAATATTTACATCAATTCTAATATTTATAACTTTGTTTATAAAAATATTCAAACAATATAAAAATTTTAATGCATTAAAAATAATTTATTTAAAAAATTAATAACCTTAGTTTAAAATACAATAAAAATAATAATATTTTTATTTACACAATATTATCATATTTTTTGTAAAAATTTAATCAAAATCTAACATTGTAACCTTTAATTAAAAAAAATATGAAATTTAGACTTGAATTGATTATAAAACAAATGTGACACATAGAATCGAATGAAGCAGGAAGAGAATGCTAGGTGATATCGTGGAAACCCATTTTCAACTTATTAGCACCACTCTCACAAAGCTATAAATAACTACATTGTTCTATAAGTTAACCGCCATGATCTAAATTCATTGCTCTAATTTAACCTTATGTAACATCTCATTTTAATTAAAAAATATTAAGTTAAAAAAGACATGAGCTAATTAATATTAGATTAATAACAAAAATATGTAAAATATATAAAGAAATATATTATAAGGTCACCACATGCATGTTCAAATGAGCATGTTGATAAAATAAAAAAAATAAGGTAAATTTTTATATGAAAACAATACATTTTACTTTTATAATTTTGCAACCTTTTTAATTTTTTTTCATTTTATTTTTTTAAATATTAACTCAAGGAAAAAAATCATCAACAATTGGGCATATTTATAAATCGTTACTTTTATTATTTTTCTTTGTAGTGCTCTCACATAAAGTTTGATTTTTGGCTCTAAACTTTTGGGTTATCTTTAAGCCATGCGTAATCTAGCATGGATGGTTACCCTTCCAATTCACTTCACAAAACTTCTCCATACATTTTCTTCTAAGATTAACTTTGGATGAGAGCTAATTGTCTCAACTTTTTCAAAAATTCTTCTAAGTCTCAAGCCCAATCTCTTTTACATCTATTATCACATCTCTTTACATTCTCGTCCATTAATCTTCTCCAGCGATTATGTACAATCAACTCCATTGCTTTTCACTTTTATTTCCCACTTAACTCTGATGGTTCTCCATTAGCGGAAGTCTCCTCATGTCTAATAACATAGCCTTTTTCCATTTTTTTGTTTTGAGTTTTAAAATTATTTTAATTTTTTTTTGCATTGTATTTATACCATACTTATCATTCATATTATACAATAAGACAAATCTCCTTTCATTTAAGCTTAGTTGCATCGATCCATTTTGACAGTTTAGGAATTCTCCCAACCTCATACTTGTAGGATGACTTAGTCATACTCGTTTGATACGTTTATCGCATTTTTGTACAATGTTGTATCCAACAACAATCTTGTATACTATACTTCTATATTTATCATACTTATATGATCCAACTTAATTGTACTATATGATCCTTCTTGGGTTTTACTAATCTCATCAAACTTTTTTAAATTTTTTGTTCTCATTTCATCATGCTTGTAAAATCTTGATTTTATCCTTTTCCAATAAAGCATTGTTTGGTTCGACCCATTGGCGTACTTATACAGTATACAACAATAATTGTAGATAACTATCCAACTTTTATATTTTGTTCACATTACAATCAAGCTCATTATGGATCATATTATACAATACCCTTATTTTGTATTATATAATCAATTCTTCTTCTAGTAATGTATTAATTAATGTAATCTAAGAATGCACAAAAGAAGGGGTAAATTATGTTTTTAACATTTTTGTTATTTCAAAAGTCTTTTTGAAAAATTAAAATTTGATAATTAAAAATATTGATTTAATAATTTTGTTAAATAAAAATTTTATGGTTTTAAAATATTTTTCAATAAAATGTTTTATGCTTGATAAAAAAAATTTTGAAATTTATTTATACATATTTTTTAATTAAATATTATTAAATAAGAGAAATATCATAAATTACATAACAACAAATAAAGTAAAAGTGACAAAAAATTTGAGCTAGTTCAGCCAAACCAGTGCCTACATTGATCAGAATTCTACTAATAAAACCACTCTTTTTTATTGTAACACGTAAATATAATGTTTACAAATCACAGTCTTTTGTCAAAATAAGTAGAGGGTTCTCATCATATTTTCAATTATAAATACGTATAATATTGAAGCATAGTATAAGCTGATAATTAATCACAATGTTTTATTATTTACTTATTAAAATATATAAGACACAAATATATGGATTATAACATTAAAATATGAATACTCTTATGAAAAAGTTTGCAACAACCCAAATGGCTTGGTTTTGAAATATTAAATAAAAAAATTTATCGATATGCACTCACATTATTAAAAAAATAAAATCAATAAAGATTTTACATCATTATTATCATTTAAAAAAATAAAAGGAATAAAGAAATGAATAATCAATTGTGAAGAAGTCATTAATAAAATGTGCAATTGAAGAAAATGATGAAGCAAGAAAGAGTAAAAATGAGTCACAAACACAGCTCTAGCAAAATGTGTCGAAATTGGATTGCAATTTTTTATTTTGCGCATTCTCTTCTCAAAATATTGATGCAGTGAGGTTAAAATAGTTTTTTTCCAACTCTTAAGGCTCGTGTATTTATATTAGAATATTTTAGATTAAAATAAAATTTTTTTCTAATGGTTAAAAAGGTCCTCAAAACACTTGTTAGAATTTTTTTTTTTATCAAAACAAACACAAAAACTTTCTAGAATGTTAATTACTAACGAGAACAATGATTGTCATCTGATCTAGGTAGATAAAATAATAGCTATCTCATCATAATGCAGAATAAATGGTCAAGATATAATCCAAACAGGGTTTGATATGAGCCTTTAGGCCAAATTTTTTATTTTCTTTTAAAAACTCTTTTATATATTTATTTTATTATTATTATTAAAGTATTTTTTTTAACTCTTAAAATAATAAAATATTTTTATAACTACTAAAATAATATTACATAAGAAATCAATAATAATGTATGTGAATAAATGATGTTATGTAATCTAATTATGTCATTTGTAAATAAGTTATAGGATAAATAATTAAACAAGTAAATGTTTTACAAATAGATTTCTTATGGTTAACTACTCCAATAAGAGTTTGATTAATGGATCTTTGAAATATCATTTAAGTCACAACTAAAGTATGACCACCAATACTATTTAATACTTCTTTACTTGTGGATTGCATAATGAGAAATATAGTCAAAACTCTTTAATTTCCTATAAGAGCTTGAGATACATGACCTAAAAGGCACTCGAGAAGAACATTTGATTTTGTTTTTATCAAATAAGTGGTACCATGACCAATGGTATAACACTAACCACACATTACAATACTTATATGCTTTCTTAATTGTAAGTGTATGATCAACTATTCTTTACTTAGCTCATCAGACTTATCCAACTCGTTATGACGATGTAGTATACTTCACTTCATCATACTTAGTCCCTTCCATAGTCGCACATAAATGTTAGACTATTCTTTACCTAGCCCATCATGTTGGTCAAACTCCTTGTAATAATGCAGTGTATGTTACTTGATTGTATTTACACAATGTTAAATTGTGCATTGTAAAACCTTTATCTGCTTATGAATGTAACTTCATATCATACCATACAATTTAATTGATCGTACTTGCACATACCCTTAAAAATAACAATTCTCATAGATAATTTTGAAAAGTTTATAAAACTTTTAATGATACAAATATCTTATTTTGTTTTAAAATATTTTTATTTTATAAAGTTAAGGATGTTACAAATGTCTTAATAGGAGAATCATTTGTTAATGAGCAGTTCTTTGTAGACTGCTAGCAGGAGAGATACATAGGTAAATTATCCCACATTAGCAATTGACTAAATAATTATGGTTTTTATATGTGATATTATAGTCTTAAGATAATAAAATATATTTTGAGAGCAAAACTTACTTAAGTAAGGATAGGATGACCTAAAAGGATAGTACCTCAACTAGTAAGATTAGGATATTATAGTTTTTAAATTTTTTTATAATTTTATTTTCTAATAATGTTTACATTTGTTGGATTTCATTTTGAATATTGAATCAAAATAGTTACTATAATCTTAAATGTTAATCAGCTTACATTAAAAATTAAGTTAACCTTTTACATGTTTTATTTGTAATAAAAAAATAAGTTTTAAAAAATATTGAAGTTGATAAACATATACGAGGCATAAATTTGGCTAATAAATCTATCATTACAAGAAAAAAAACCATGTCATGATTAATGCATTGCTTTTATAAAAAATTAGAAAAGTTATAAATGTAAAGTTGATTAATATATAGACCATCATTATAATTATAACCTATCATTAATTCATCATATTATTAAAAAATGGTTTATTGTCTTAGTAACATAATAATCAAAATTGATATTCAAAATGTTAAAATCATAGTTTTATACATTATTTAACTAAAATATAAACACAAATAAAAAATAAAGACATAATAAAACAAATTAAATAATATTGAAAGAAAATGTAATATTATATAACTTTTTAATAAGAAATGTAGTAAAAATAATAATATAAAGTAACATAATTATCAAATAGTTTTTCTTATATATTCAATTCAAGCATCAAAATTACTATTTTTCGTAAGTTAAAAATATCTAAATAAAACTCTCTTTTAGTTGTTACTCAAAAGACTTAAAAATAAGTTCATTTATGAGTCATAACTAGGTTTTCAAACAAAAGGAAATCTAATGAGCATTAGTTGAAGATTCATGAGTGTTGGGATTCTAATAATATCCAGAAGAGAATGATGAAAATGTGATGATAACGTTGAATTTATAAGAAAAAAATGAAAGACATATCATAACTTTAAAGAAGATGAAAGTCAACTATAGCATCTCATTTTAAAGTATTTATAATAGAAAATCATAAGATCATACAGTACAATCGAATGAAAGAATCAATTAGGTAAAAATGTTTATAAGATGTGATTGCATAGTATAAGTATAATTATGACAAATGGATATATATAATAGATTGTGGTATGCATCACTACTATGGGTCGAAGAAATTCGACAAATGAAGTAGGCAAGTGGTTGATAATATAATATCATTGTAGAGGATATCGTATGGTATGTCAAGAGAAAAGATGAACCTAAAAGAAGTGTGAACATACAAAAATATGAGCTAAGGATTATATAAGATGACCATTTCATCGTATTAGACTATTAATGCATATGAATAAAAGGTTGATGCAAATAATATATTAATATATATCATAAAAGCAAAGAACATGGAGTGTGATCAGTTGAAAATGAAAAATTAACTAAGTCCAAAGGTTTGAGTAATGAATGAATAACTTGCTTCTTACGATAAAATTGAAGTATAAATAAGATCTAGTGTTTAATTATTAAGAGATGCCATAAAATAAGATATAATTAATCACAATTGAGAGATTAAAGTTTATTATTAGATCGTTATTGTATATTTACATTTATATCATTGTATAAACACAATAGAGTGTAAACCCTAACACTGGGTCATGCAAATGCAATAGGACATACGTATCAGTATTACAATGTATACTCAATATGAATATATAAAAATATTGAATCACATAATATGATAGAAGTGTATTATATCATGTGTAAGTCAGCTACAATGTAAAAGTATTAAGAAAAAAATGTCCTATACTAAATATACAATATAATAAATTGATCGTATATGTGTAATAAAAATGGTCTATAATTTATAAGATCATCATCAGTTATGACTTAGAAAAAAGATAAAAAAATTGTACAAGTACAATAAGAAATATCGTATAGTACAACATAAATATAGTACTTGAAAATTGTTAGTTGAAAGGTTTAATATAGCATAGCACAAATGTATAATATAAGAATATGAAAACTAATATTATAAATAAAATCATCTTTATGACGTAAAAAGAATGGGACCATTGTACTTGTACGATAGTGATATTGTAATATTAAAATAGAAATAAAATAAAACAAATTTAAAAAGGTTGTGAATCATATAATACGACCATGATGATTGTCCTTTTGTGATTATTAGAAACTAAAGAATAGATGTTAAAATCAAAAATCACAAATAATCAAGAAAACTAACATGAAGACAAGTTTAATTGATAAAAAAATCATTGCATTTAAGTGAAAATGAAGTCTAAGAAACGCAAAACAAAAGGAACACAATTGTTTGAGAAAAATAAATATACAGAAATACATAAAAGCACTATTCTTCTATAAAAGCAAGTTATACTGAATGTGAGAGACATTTTTTTGAGAAAAAACCCATGCAATTGATTTCAATCACTTGTGTTAAAATAAAGGAAATATAGAAAAGAAGTGCCTTTAAGTGTTGAAAATAATTTGAGAGGAGTTAGGTGCACAATAATGGAAAACCTGAAAAAAAAGCTCTCGAGTACTATAGCAACAAAGACTTAAAGCAAATATCTAAGCTTGGTGAAACCACTCTATAGCTTTAAAAGGTAAGAAAATATTTTTTATATGTTTATAAATTTGATTTAATGTGTGATGCTAAGTTAAAAACCTTAAAAGATATGAGAAAATATTACATGAAAGATGCTTTAATCTTGCATTTCAATAATATGTTGCTATGGATTGAAGAATGCATGTGTAGAAAAAAAATTGTACACACACACTCACCCTTATATATATATTCTTACTTTATAATTAACAAAATGCTAATTTGAAGATGCATTAATATGTAAGATATGCTTAAGAGATGATACTTAATGCTTGAAGTTTTCCAAAAATATATTTATTTTAGAAATGATAAAAAAGAAAATCTATTAAAAATGTTAAATAACAATACTCTTATAGCATGATCTTGTATTTATATGTATTGCTTGAGCATGTAATGTGTTACTTTGATTACAAGCATTTCTATTTTTATAATTATGTAATAATGTTCATAAAATGCACATATAAAAGCAAAATATTATTGTGTTAATGACCAAAAAAAAGAAAAACAAAAAGGAAAGAAAATATGTTATTGTGAAAATAATCACAAAAGAAAAAAAAAAGAAAAAAATGTGAAAAGAGAAAAGGAGAGGGGCTTGGTAAGAGGAAAGCAATGTTCAAAAGAAAATAGTATTTGCTTATCCATAGAGGTGATTATCATTTTAGAACAACATATTTTAGAGATGAGTCAATAGAGTCAATTATTTGAGTTATTTAAGTTGACAAATACGCCTTATTTATTTATGAAAATGATATTTTGTTAAGATAATCCCTAAAAAGATAAAAATGTAAAAGAAATAAAAAATATAGAAAAACTTTAAATATAAAAGCTTTACATGATTATTATCTTACTTTTTATGATTTGCTCTCATACTTTATTGTAATATTATAAATGATCATGTATGTTGTTATTCAAATGTTGTATTTCTTTACTCGTATATATATGCATTCTTCATTGAGTCAATGTAAATTGATTTATTCTTATTTTAATCTAATATTTTTCATTACAAAAGAAGAAACTTCATAAGATTATCAGGATAAAATTAGAACTAACACATAATAATTTAAAAGATATTACAATTATCATTAAAAGTATGATTTTTATATTTTTTTTATTTGAACAAAAATAATATGTAAATGATTTGTTCACCATAAAGATTTTATGTACATATATTTTTAAAAAGAAATATAAATCACTTGATGCTTTCACTTTATTATAAAAGATGCTTTTATTACTTTATTTCAAAAAAAATAAAGATTTGTTTTTTTTATAAACTTATAATAAGAAAATAGTGATTTTTATATATATTCAAAATGTTAAAAATAAATATAAAAAATAGATAATATGACACCAACCTATGCCTTTATACAAAAGAAGCCTTCTATTCATACATGCACATTAAAACTTTGATTTAAAATTTATAACAAAAATAACTTTTTCTATTTTATAACAAATATTTAAAGATCATGCAAAAAGTAGCCCTATGGTACATACAAAAAAGTTAAAATGTTCACAACATAATAAAATAATTTAAAAAATAAAAATAGAAAAGCATTTATAAACAAATAAAAAACCTTTAAGCAATTAATACATGACTATTACAATCAATTAACAACCTAAAGATTTAAGTAACTAATATAAACCTTATGTTTGCTTATTGTGAGGTATTCTTTGGGATCTAGACCTTGGTCAACAACCATATTGGATCTCCTATATCATATGCTCAATTAGATATACTTAATGTCATCTTCTTATGGCCATATGTTATGCATCAAAAGTTTATTATCAAATTATTTTCTTAAGAAGAAAGTTCAGTCTCAAGTTATTTTTTGTGATAGTGTTTGAATCTTGAGATTCTCTTTAGAAGAATTTAAGCCAATTAATAAATAGGTTGTTTAAGATTTAATTTTTTTTATAAAAAAACATTTTACATTTTTTGTAGTTTTTTTTCTCTCACCAATCATTCTAATTATGGCTTCTCTTTAATCTAACATATTATTAGAATTATTTTCTTACTTTAGCAACATGATTATCAAGATTGATATTTGAAATATTAAAGCGATAGGCATGCACTATTTAATTAAAATAGGATATAAATAAAATGATATTGACATAATTAAATTAATTAAATGATATTTAAAGAAAAAATAATGTAATATTATACAATTTTTTTTAATGAGTAATACATAAAAAATAAAAATATGACATTAACATAATTGTCAAATAGTTTTTCCAATAAATTCAATCCAAGCATCAAAAGTACTACTATTTTATGTGGGCTATAAATATCAAAGTAAAACTCTCTTTTAGTTGTTATTTATAAGTTTTAAAAATAGGCTCATTTAAGGTTTATGTTTAGGGTTTTTTTTAAAGCAAGTTCTAGTTTGTACAATAATTATAATTTATAAATTTAAATCATAATATATTAATCTTCATATCAAGATAATTATACTAAAATTAAAAATTATACCTAAAAAAATATGAGGGTATCTCTAATGGGTTTTTCAACTCATAAACTTTTCATATATTTCACCAAGTATCTGAAAAAACTTGTTTGAACTCATTCAATTGTGTGATTATTGAGGATCATGAAAACTTACTTTAAACCTCATAAATTGTTGTGATTATTGGGGCACCACAAAAAAATTGCTTTAATACCAAAATTGGTTAAGAAGTGTGACAACAAAATACTATTCTTATCCAAATTCGGATTTAAAACCAAACTTTCAAGAGTTCATGTGGTTATAATATTGTAACTGACAACAAGTAGCATAACATGAAATCTATTTTAAAAACGAGTTAAAGGCTCCACAAAAGTAAGTAGCCAAGCTATTTAGGAATTTGCTATAGCAAATGGTTTGATTTAGATAGGCCAATCCAATTTATATCAACTTGATTAATAGGTTGAGCTATGCAGACATAGTTGAGTGGCCAATCCAATGATATAGGTTAGGTAGTGAGGCAATGCATGTTTTGAGGGATTGAATGATCAAACGGAATTAGGTGGTTTGCATTAGATTGTAATGTGAACAGCATGCATGGTTGTGGCACGTGGACTTAGTTGTGCGTGCAAATAAAGCTACTAGATTGACTGATGTTGTATCCATTCGCACAAAGTCAAGAGGTGGTTCATGATGATTTAGCAATCAACGAGTTTTGAATTTATGTTAACGAGTTGTGACAAATTGTGCTAATTATATTCATGTGCTAAAACTGAGAGGTTGTATAGGGTCAATGATGAGAATTTATGATTAAAAAGTTTTGTGACTTAAGATGTTGTAACAACCAAGACATTTGAAATTGGTTAATTGTTTTGTGAGTGATGTGTTAGAGTTTTGGATTCTACTGGTGTCAAGAAAAGAAAAATGATAGAAATGAATTGATAACTTGAAATTGCAACTTGAAGGAAGGATAATTTTATGTCGTAAAATTTTTTTTTTTCATCCTTCATCTTCTTAAACTAATTCTTTTTAGAAACTAGACTCGGTCAGTATTTGAATAAAAAACATTTCTTGCACTTAGTATTTACATTAACTTTCAAATAAAAAAATGATTTATAAATTAAAAAAATATTTTAAAAATTACAAATTTGTCATTTTTTGATGTTTTTGTATGACAATTTGATTTGACAGAAATAGTTTTCTTGGTTGGAATGAAAACGGTAGTTAGGACTTGGGAGGGTCATCTAAACACTGAAGAAAATATAGTAATCATTGATTTGACAGGCTTGACTGCTCCGTATTTTGCGCACATTATGGAGGGGCTGGAAAAGTATATGATTTATTTATTTTTTTACAATATGGTAAATCATAAATGCAATTTTAGAATATTTTTTTATAATAATGATAGGACCCAAAGACACCTAAAACTGGGCCCCCAAAGGACGCACACTAATTAGGCAACACGTTCATTCCCAATCACATCGGTCCTCTTAAAGCAGGGTTCCAATTTTGGACACTTTTTATTGGTGTCCATACAATTATTATTTCTTCTATATTTAGCCGACTGTTTTTATTTTTTATTTTAAATGAAACCATTTTTTTTTTATTGTATGTGAATTTTGTTGCTCTTCACGGTATAATAAGCAAGAGAGCTTCTCAACCTTTCGCCTCTCAGGTCGCATCTCTCTCTCTCTCTCTCTCTCTCTCTCTCTCTGTCTTCTCCCTCCTCTCTGTCTCTCTCTCTCTCTCTCTTCACTCTATGTGGCGCGTCCCTTTCTTCCCTATTTCTCCAATAATTAGTCGTCTCCCCCCTCGTCTCTACTCTCTTGATACCACCTATCTACCCATTGAGGTTGGGGCGTTCTAGTTCTCATGAAGGGGCTAGTAAGTACGTTACTACTTTAATCATTCTGTTCCTTTGGTGTTTAGATGCAAAAGGAGCTGCCTTGTTGTTTGTTTTGATTTTGAGTAAACGTTTTTTTTTCGAGATTCTACCGCTTCATTTTCTATAGAAGAGCTTACTCTGCTTCTAATGCCAATTTTTCTTTCCTGTTTTACATGGGTATTTTGGATCTTGCCCAATTAGGGTTGTTTCTCACAATTTTTTTTGCCCATTTGGGTCCGAAGAAATATTTGCATAGTTTTGACGGCTTTGTATTGTTTTACATCATGAACTGGGAGAAGATCCATTTGTTTTAATGTCTACAGCTCACATTGGCGAAGTCGTTCTGTTTTGCATCACCCATTGGTTCTTTCTGTTCATTTCGCAAAATTATAGGTTGATTGGGCGAAGTTTTGAAGGTTTTCAGCTAAACTTCGTTTAAAAGCGGAAACATATGCTACCCCGTCTTACAATTTTCTTCTTAATCACCCAGTTCCATGAAAATTGCTTTATATTTATTCATACGTTTTTAGGGGCGGTTTACTTGTCACAACTAGTCCTTTATTTTACTCGCCTTATGTTGCTCATGAACCGTATGTGCTATTGCGATATCTAATTGTTGTGCTGTTTTCTGCCTTTTGTTCCATTTATGTAGCGTTGCTGCTGGTTCTGCTTGCATTTGCCACCTCCAAAAGTAGCGAAGATGGCGATGGACGTTGTAAATACAAAAGAACATTGGCTCCAAGGCCCCACAGCGTATCAATTACTGAGTTTGGTGCAGTTGGAGATGGTCTGACAATGAATACCCTTGCATTCCAGAATGCAATATTCTATTTGAGGTCGTTTGCTGACAAGGGTGGAGCTCAGCTATATGTTCCCAAAGGGAAGTGGCTAACTGGCAGCTTCAACCTCACAAGCCACCTCACCTTATTTCTTGACAAAGGAGCTGTCATAATTGGAAATCAGGTGTTTTTCAACAGCATTGGAATTCAATCTTTTGTAATTCTTTTACTCTTCTATAACTAGGAATATATACCTTTTTGTGAATACCTTTTTAATTAAATCATATACATAAGTCATAAGAGTTGCAAACCCACATGGTTTTATTTTGTTGCAGGAACTAGCCAAGTCTGTGAAGGATTAAATATCCTTAAGTTTATCATTTTTGCTTCTCTGAATGGACTTTTGTGGCAATAAAGTTTGCAAATAGTGAAAATGTTGCTGCACATTTTGCTGATCAGCTAATTCTTCTGCATTAAAGATACATTTCTTTTTATTGCTTCACAACATTCCTTGAGTCAATATTGATTCAGGTCTCACTTGCAGGATTTGTGTCAGATTTTTCCTCTTCAGAAGTAGTATGAGTGTAGTTTTTCTTCTAGTAAATGAGGACTGAATTATTTTGTTTTTGTATGAGGCATCCGTCTTTTACATGATAATCTCTTTGGATACTTCCTAACATAGTGTGCCATTGTTAACTTGTAAAAATAATCAAGTAATGTGCTTTCACAATCGAATTTAGTTGCTAGAGCATCAAAGGACGTTTCTGAATGCCTTAGTGTGCATTTACCTCCTTGTTGAAATCAATGGCTGTTCTTGTATCTGCCACATGGCATTTCACTCGTGTAGATGTCTGAATGAATACTGCCTTGCCTACACAGATTTTACTGGTTTCTCTCTCCAGTCCTGGCTTCCTCATTCCTATGAAATGAGAAAGGGTAAATTGAAAAATAAAAGGTAATAAAAGTTGACTTTGATGTTGTCTAATCAACTACTCTAGGTTAACATATAGAACTATTTGGTGTTTACCTTACTTGGTTGAAAGAGTAAAAATTCTCCTTAAGTAGATAAATAAAATGCATATGAATGTCCTATCCATGTGATAATTGAAAAAATTTGAACTCATGAGAACTCTTTTACATTGGACAGCCTAAATGGCTTATAATAACATAAAACATCATCTTTTATGCATGTGTAAGCTGTTTTAGTGAAAATTAGTTGCTTGCAATATGCAAGTGGTTTTACTTAAAAATATATTGTCATATCTTCCAATATTAGAAAAATAAGTTAATAAAATTGTAGTTTTTGCTAATCATAATATTAAACATAATATTAATAACTGATTTTTAAGTTGATTAGTGGGAAGTTTAGCATCTCTTTATGAGAATAAGCAAGTTTATGTCATGGTATTAAGCAAGTTTATGTCATGGTATGTGGTATTCTTTTATGTAGAATAGTCAATATAAAAGTTTATTACAATGTGACGACATAACTTCAAAAAAATAGCAAAACGTTTTAATCTTAAATGAAAACTAGTTGTTAAAAGCTTATTACAAGGTGCACATTACAATCTATTAAATTAAAACCAATCATTAAGCTCCAAGTATATAGATTTAATATAATAGTCTTTTGTTATATATTTTTTGTCCTTTTCACCTCATTTAATTTGGCAAGTTATAAAAACTCGTTTTTTTACTTAATAAGTTATGGTTAGAACCTAAAATACGTGAGTGAGAATTGATTTCAAGACGTTGTTAACAATTACTAATGCCTTTATTAGCTAAGCTACCTAGCTTCTTGCCCCCCTCTCTTTCTTCTTGGTTGAGCATTTATTGGTTCTTCCCTTAAATTCTTTTGTACTTTTCTTGAAAAATAGCTATTCTAAACCTCTCAAGCGTTGATCATAATCAAGTTGTTCAGTGCATTATGCCTTATTAAAATTAACATTCTCATCTCAACAGTGTTCATTCTTTGCAAAATAAGTTCTATTGCACATTAAATATTAGAATTTGATTAGTAAATGTATGTTTTTTAATCTTCATTTCAGGATATTTCTCAATGGCCCATAACCTTGCCTTTACCTTCATATGGTCGTGGAATAGATATTCCTGGAGACAGGTACCAGAGTTTGATCAATGGAAATAGTTTGACAGATATAGCCATAACAGGCATGAGCATAGACTTGATTTACTTTACTTTTGTTAGTTTGTTGTTAATCTTATTTTTCTTTATCTTTGAATGAATTTTAAGACTACTTTTTCATTATTCTAACAGGGGAGAATGGAACCATTGATGGACAAGGGTCCATATGGTGGGACTCTTTCAACTCTCATTCTTTAAATCACAGTCGACCTCATCTTATTGAGATTGTGAACTCTACTGATATTTTAATATCAAATTTAACTTTCATGAATCCCCCAGCTTGGGCCATTCATCCAGTTTACAGTAGGTGTGAATTTGAAACTAAGTTATCCATTATTTGTTATTATTTTGTGATATCATCATTAATTTTTGATGATTCAAATATAGGCAAGTTGGCTAATATATTATTATATGTTTGTAATTCAGTAATATAGAGGTCCAGAATATAACTATCCATGCTCCATCAGATTCTCCATTTACAAACGGTATAGTCCCAGGTAAGCATCTAACTCTTCTTGTAGTTTTATTGTTCTATTGTCTTTTAGTAGCTATTTGACAATGCTATTTTGTCAAAATTCTGAGACAAATTTTTGGAACAGAAGAATCATTCATTTACTACAATTCTTTTAGTTGCAAGAGCAATTGCCAGATGAATCGATTTGCCATGCATGCTTGTGTGATAAAATAACTTCTATTAACTCTTGTTATAATTATCCACCAACTAAGCAATTTATGTTACACTAACATTTTAGGATTCTACCTTTTTTAAGATAATATCGATATATATATGACAATTTAATGTATTTTTTATCAAAAAATTTTTTGTACGTCCTCTTTTTATCTTGCATCATTGTTGGAGTTCTTTTTTGCACTAACATGCATCTTTCTTGGAGTGACATCTTATTATTGTTATTTCTATTGTGCACAAAACTTGTTGTTATGGGTTATTGGTTACTGCCTTCCGTTGCATAATATAGCAAGTGATCAAATGTCTAAACTTTATATAACAAATGTAGATTTTTACGCAGTCCAACTTAGATGTATTGAACGAATAACATTAGGATAGACTATAACAACCGAGGTTTAAACACATCTATACATTTTAGAACATTTTTCTTAACCACAAGAGGATTATAGAAAAATGTAATTAAATCAAGATTCAATAACATAATTTAGTTTCAAAACCATATTGAATAAATGATGAATAGAGCTAGTTTTCATTACATGATGAAAAAAAATAGCTCTATTCATCATATATTTATCATGACTTTTAAGCAAAAAAAATGCTTATTTTGAATCCTCATTCAATTACCTTTCTCTACAATACTCTTGTATGTGGAAAAAATATTTTAAAAATTATGTGTTCAACCTTTTGTTTACCTTTTTTTAAGCTATAGTTCATCTTAATATTGTTTTTGTCATACATCTAAGTTAATTGTTCTACTTAAAAAGTTCTCATTCATCATGTGGAGTTCAGATATGGTCTATAATTCAAGCATTTGATTAATTGCAGTATTTTATTGGAAGGCAGGAATCAACACCTAAAGATGAAGAAGCTTTGTGCAGAATATGAACAACAACAACAGCAAATGTAACTCCATAAACAATACATTATTAGAAAAGAGAAAAAATGCACAACAATGTTACAAGGTAAAAGGAGGATGTGCTTAAAATATTGGATAATGAAATGCAACATACTATGTGTACATTTATTTTGTACTGAAAAGAACAAAATCCCAAAAAATTAATGTAAAAGAAGTAATTAAGTTAATAATAATAACAACAATAAGGTAATAGAATATCTTTTACTTGTTGGATATACATGAAGAAAAGATTCATTTGGCAATTGCTTCAATTGCCAAAAAAGAAAACTTGCCTAGTGTTTTGCATCATTACATCAGTCTCGACACTGGTGCATACTCTGCAAAGAATCACTCTTGGATCAAATTCTTAAGGCTGTGTGACTCCATCTCAAGAAAATCTGCTGCCTTCCATGCTTTTAGGCTGCAACTCATCAGCATAGATTGTGTTCTTTCTATAATATTTCTAGCTGCTAACATGTTGCTTGTCTTACAGACTCATGCTCAGATGTATGCATTGAGGATAGCAGTATTGCTGTGGGGCATGATGCAATCACCCTCAAGAGTGGCTGGGACGAGTATGGAATCTCCTATGGAAGGTCCTCCTCCGAAATCCACATCTCCAAGGTCTTCCTTCAATCTCCTCTTGGTTCCGCTCTCGCATTTGGCAGTGAGATGTCTGGTGGAATCTCCAACATCCGTGCCGAGCATCTTCGAATCTACAACTCACGCGTGGGTATCAATTTCAAAACCACACGGGGACGAGGTGGTTTCATGGAAGAAATTTTAGTTTCCGATGTAGAGATCCATTATGTTGAAACTGCAGTTCAGTTCACTGGGTATTCTGGTGGTCATGCTGATGACAAATATGACCCAAGTGCTCTTCCTGTGATCAATAGGATCACCATCAAGAATGTGATGGGCACAAATATTTCTGTTGCCGGTGCTCTTTATGGTATTGAGCACGATCCCTTCACTGCAATCTGTCTTTCAAACATAAGCATGACTGTTGTATCAGAGGTTTCGCATTCTTGGACCTGCTCCAATGTCTCGGGGTTCTCTCAGAGTGTCTTTCCTGAACCTTGTTCTGAACTCCAAATTCATTACTCCAATTCATCTCTCCTGTGCTATTCCTTTGTTGATGACTATGAGTTTAGTCCTTTGGCGATAGCATGAGCAGTTGGCTCAACGGTTGCTGTTGTCCTCCATACAAAATGTCTCCCTCCCATCTCTCTTGCGTGTGCTTCTTGCTGGTGATTCTTTTACGTTCCAATAAGCTTATCTTTTGAATGGTTGAAGCTCCTAGCCTATCTGAGCGCCAAGGCAATGTACTGTACATCTCCATTTCTTGATTCAAATCTGTAAGAAATTTTTTGCAGTGTTGGAATGCAGGTATTTAGTTTCATAAAGTTGTCTGTACCATGTAGTTTCATGTTTCTACATGCAGTAAACTGTTGTGTATTATAATATGATGTGCAGGAATGAGATCATTTGAATAGAAATAACATGATTTTGAACTAATGTACAGGAGGAAAATGGTTTCTTGAATGCGTTTCTTTAAACTCAACTGTTTTATTCCTTTCCAAAACCTGATATTGGCCATAACTATTACTTCTGCAGATCAGGAAAGAAAATGCAACTCCATAATTGTAAGACAGGTTGAAGTACAATATTGGTTTAACATTCTCTTATGCTTGCTTCTCTTTAGCTTTGTTTTTGTAAAGTGAACAACATTGTAGTTGAATTATGCAAGAAACACAAGCAGAGAGTTTTACATTACATTCACACTCGTATACCAAAGTTTTCTTATCTCATTGTTCTACCTTCTAACAGTAGATCACTTTGGGGGCCAAATTGGGTTAATTTGGGAGAAAAATTTCAGTTCTTGAAAAGAAAGTGTTCATGTAATTTATCTGAGAGAAGTACATGCCAAAAGCTAGAAAATGATTCTCAACAAGTGGGACATAGGTGGTTGCTTGTCTTTTAGAGAGGAGAACATGTTCCTTGCTGGCTTTGTCTCCCATGTAAACTTCTTCTGCTTGATGTTCCACTGCTTTCTCTACAAGAGCTCATGTGTGAAGAAGAGTTTGATTTCTTGACTGCACATTTCTAAGCTGAGCCTGGACCACATCATGCAAGTACAGGTGAAAATAGTAAGAAATGCTTGGTGAGGAGACTTGTATAACTACTCTTTTCTGGGTTAGTTTGTTCTCTTTGTTTCTGTTTTAAAGTAAAGTTTTTGAATTCAGAAGAGAAAATTTTCAAAAGCTCGTTTGAAACGTGATTCCCAAACATGGTCCTTTGATTTCTATGTAAAGTTGGAACCTTTTTTTCTGGAATTGTTCGTTTGGATTTTATGAATGCTGCTTTATGGTGTAAGTTTTGTGTTCTCATATTGCTTGTAAGCTAGCTGGCTGTTTTACTTGGGGGACCAAAGAGATGTATTTTAGTTGTTTTAGAAGAGATGACAAATGATGCGATGAAAGGATGGCTGCAACTTGACCAATGGAACTGTGAGATATTTTATTCAAGGGCTTAGAAAGTGCCTTTTGTATATCAAATATTCCTTGACTAAGATTGTTTTATTTTTCTACCATGTTTTTAATTCCTTTGTTTTATATAATATTTTTTATCATATTTATTAAAATATTAATTTTAATTGCATAAATTTTTTTGGGTATTTTGATTTGTAAATCCAAATAAACTTTGATGTATTAAAAATTTCAAATTTGTATATTTGTTGTTCTTGTGAAATTGAGGGAAATTAACACTTGTTTTCAATTAAAACCAGTTGCTTTGCAGTCTAATGCAGGTTTGCTTATCTATTATTAGATGTTGGTCAACGCCTAACACATTATTCTAACATCAATTAAAAATATAACAAATCAATTAAAAATATATTGAACCTTTTAAAAGGATTTTTTTTATAACAATTAATTAGACATTTAAAACCCAAAGTTTAATTAAATTCTAAACAATTTTTGCTTGGTCTAGTTTCTTCATAAGAGTAGAAAAGGGTAGCATTTGTTAATGTTCAAGAAGTGTTTTAACTTTCAAGCTAGAAATCTCAATTTTAAATACTTTCTAACAAAATAGAGTGGATATACTTGCAAGTTACAGTGATTTGAGGTCTTGGAGTTCACTGGAAAGCACTAAGCAAAACAGTAATTTTTCATTACTTTGAGAGCTAATAACATTTTATTCACTTTGAGTTAAATTATAAATAATGGTGTTTCAGAAAGGAGATATGAAGGGCTTTAATAGACCTATAGTTTCCAATATGAGGTGAATCAAAATACCTATGAAATCAAAGATTGAAATCAAATCTAAAGGACTCACAAGGATTTGAAAGTTCTAGGAAGACAAAAATTGATTTCATGTTATTTTGAAATGAATAATTTTAAAAACTAAACTAAAATTAGTACTCATAAGAAGTTTGAGCATGACATTATAACTTATAGGCTTCAAATTACTTAGTCGTTTAGTAGATTTATCATATTAACTAAGTTTTGATACTAACATTAAGGAAACGAGTCTATGTTGGAATTCAGGAAAGGTATAAAATGTACATAAAAGAAGCTAGTTAATCCGATTTCAAGTCCTGATTGTGTCAAATATCACAAAGTGGAGAAGAGTAAAAGTCACTCACTCAACTTTTTAAGAAATGATACTTTATTTATTGTAATAAAAAGAAAAAAAAATTCACATACACCATGTATGGTGAAGAAAAAGAGCAACAAAGTTTAGCACCTTGGGTTGTTGAAATACTATAATGATTATCCTAAGTAATCGACTTATTAGATCTAGTGATAAAATAGTTGGTAAGTGTGCGATTATCTCTTGTGGTCTTTGAAGTGAATACAAGAATATTCTTATTTGCAATCATGTGGCTTCAATTGTTATGATATTTAGTGTTTATGATAAGGAGTAGTCAACATTATCTAGTGATGGTTACGTGTCTAAGAGATTAAGTGGTTGATGAGAAAAGGTGGAGCCAATTACTCTAAGGGACTTAGAACTAGCAATCTCCAATTCAGGGCAAAAAAATATACAAGGGCAAGCTGACGCGATAAATGGTGAAATAATCTATGTAGATCTAGTAAAAGAAAACTATCTAAACTTTTTTATGGTAGCAAAATCTTTGAACTATCAAGTTAAGCAAGCTTCTATAGCAAAACATCATCCAAGCAAGCTTTTATTGGAAGTTACAAAAATGATATCTCTAGTGAAGGTCATTGTAGACTAGTCATAGCAATAGCAGAATATATTTACTAAAAAAATTGTTTGATGCTATGAATCTAGTTATGCAACTTATAAGACAAAGAGGTTAAAAATAAAGAGGGGATTACAAAAAGAAAAATTCAAGATATTTTTCTGTGGTTGTTGCATTCCTTTATAGCAATGGTGTGATCTATCAACTTAATTATACAATTGTTTAACTCAGGATGCAACTTATACTCTCCTTTAATCAAATTAGAGCCTTAAAATGATCTCCTCTAATCATTATGATAGCTCTTTTAAGAATCTCATAAATATTACTCAACTTCTCTAAAAATAATCCCATAAATCTTCTCACCCCTATAGTAATAGACTTGATGGATAACAAATTCTCAATGCAATTAGACTCATTTTAAGTTAGAAACTCACAAGTAGCAATTAAATTTATTAAAGTTTTTTATAAATTTACTAAGTCTTCTATGAAATCAATATAGCCATTATAAACTTCAATAAATATTTCTTTTAAGGGACTCTTTAACGTCTTCTCTTAGAATTAATGAAAATAACAATACATGATGATCTTTTATAATATGTTTTATTAGTATTTCTCATGTACTTTCTTTTCAATAGGTTCAACTAATAAGGTACAAAAATTTCCCTGAGGACATTTATAAGCATAATAGCTTATACCTTTACATAAATAACATCTTTCTTAAGAGGGTTATAATCTAAGTATTAGCTCCATTGATAACTTTCTTTTATCTTTAGCTATTGCTGTAAGAGTTGCTTATGTTTCTATTAGCATTAGATTAAGACTTTATGATCAAGCACATTTTATTTGTCATATTTTTTTTTGAGGTTTAAATAACAAAGACTAGGTTATTGATTTGTTCTAAGGATTAGACATTGTAATATCGAAACTCTCTTGCAATGTTAGGTCTTAGTTTAATATTAAACTACAAACAATTGAACTATGAAGCTCATAAAATTCGTTCCAAATAAGGAGTTCTTGTAACTTATTTATAAGTTTGGAGATTCCCATTGTGGTTTGCCTCAATTTGTATAACCCATGTCAGGTAACAATCAAACTATTAAGCTCATAAAATTCATTCCAAATAAGGATTTCTTGCAACTTGTTTATATGTTTGGAGATTCCCATTGTGGTTTGCCTCAATTTGTATAACCCATGATAGGTCTTTGGAAAAGTTAATTCTTTGAAGATTTCATTCAATTCCTACCATAGTTTGGCAGCACATTCATTAAATTTCTCTCAGCCTCTATTGATGTCTATCCAAATAAATCTTAATTTGTCCCTTTAATTCGATTTTTGCAAATGGAATACTATTAATCATTCCATTTGAAGAATTGATCTATTATCAACTAAATAGTTGATAAATGTCTTGGTGTCACCTGTTATTTCAAAGGTAAGGCTTTAACTTTGATTGATTTGGTAATTCCATTTTCACTTTCATAAGGGGATCTATGATGGTGCTTTCTTCTTCTCCAATTTTTCATTATATATTCTTTTCTCTCCATGGCATTTTATTTTCACCATCTAGATGTATTGTTCTCTTAGGACATTCTATCCTAACACAAGTATTTTTTTTTTGCTTCAAATTGGGGACCTTTTTATTTAATCACCCATTCCAATACTACTTTAACTTAAGCATGACATAAAGTTCTTGTGAGAACTAACATGGGTTTGATCTCAAAGGAAGCCTTAATAAGTATGTCCCTTTGGCTCATTATAGTCATCATTCAAGACATTGTTCTGTTAGGTTTTGATGCCAAATGAGTGGTGCAAATGTTTTGAGCAATGTAGAGATTAAATTGCACAAATTAGAAATAAAGAAAATATGAAAGATAAATATAAGAAACTCAAAAAAGATAATATGCAAGAGGGGTATCTGACCAAGATAATCTTAACCAAGAGAGGATTATGAGCAATATATAGGTTACTCTATATGCTAGGCCAATAACCTCTTCAATGACACAAAAACAGAGTGCTTGAAAAAGGGATTTATAGCATATATTACAATAAAGAAAAGAATAAAGTAAAAGTCATACAAGTGTAGATTGAAAGTATCGAAAAACTTTACTAAGCATTGTAGGAAAACCAGAATAACAAAGTAAGTTGCTCATAAAGATAATCCAAACACTCACAAAAATTGAATCAAAATGATTGCAAAGTTGTTGATAGCTGGAAGTTACAACCCAAAAAAACTTAAGCAACAAAGTAAAATGGAAGCAACATTATGAAGGGGAATAACGAAGTAAAAAATCAGAAAAGTGAAAGTAATCATAAGCGATGGTTAGAGGAGAATGATGTCGTAGCAGATAAGGTGAGTGGTTGATGAGGCATCAGTAGTTCATGGGTCGATGTGTTACAAAGTAGGTTGATAGGTGAACACGGTGTCAGCATAGTCACTGGTGGAAGTTGAGTCGACTTGCCGTAAAGCGGGTTGAAGCGACATTACAAATCAGAGCGATGCGGCTAATCACTTGTGGGTCGTGCGAACTGTTCATTGAATCGATACTACTAAATATGGTTCGGGTTGGTCAATTATGTTGGCAGCAAATGATAGAGCCTATGAAACAAGGCCCAATGAACCATTTTTTCCCATTTTTGTTTTTTTTTCAAGAGTTTTGAGCCCATACTGTAATTTTAGATCTCGTCTAAACTCTGCACATAAAAAATATATTCTTTAATTATCTGGAAGTAAAAGCATGTGTGTGCCTGGTTTATAGGTGTTGGAAATCTTGACCAATGCCCTTATTAAGTTTTGTTATTTCCAAGTTATTTTCTTCCTCAAGATGCCTTGCTATCTTAAGTTCATGTTATCTATAAAAATACTAAAATCTCTCTCTCATTAGTCGATATGAGATAATTCATTTGTATACCTTAAAAGAAGCTTTGCATAAGAGCAGCTTATTGTCTAATGATTTCACTCTTATGACAGACACCACTTAACAAACATTCCTAACTTTTTTTGGGTGTTAAACTCTCAGTAGTTTTTTATGTTCACTCTTTGTCAATGACTTACGTAATCATAGTTAGATTTTCTAACATTTGACAAATGATCTTCATGACTATTTTCTTAAAACCTTATCTAAATAACAATGATAATAACACACAATTGAGCCAAGTTTTCTCAAATATTGTGTATAATTGGCAACCAAATCTAGGTCTTTAAAATTTTTGCAAAATTGTTCTATGAGGTTATACACAATGAGATGCTTTGATGCTAAATTTCCATGACATAGGACCGATGAAATCGATTTTGTGCTGTGTATGTGACTAATAAAACATCTTGACATTGGCTAAAATTAGCTAAATAACTATTTTGTGAATTTTGAACTTCACCCAATGTTTATTTAAGCGTAAAGTTTCAAGATTTTTAAGTTAATATATTGATCTTTTAAAAGTGATGTTTGTGTGTCAGCAATTAGGTGTATAATTGATATAAATTTTGATTGAAATTCCATACAACATTTACTTATCAGATTTCTACATTAGAGTAGCAAAGGATAGTTTTTTGCAATTTTAAACAGCTAAAAACTTTCAACCTAGAAATCCAAATTTTAAATTTAAACACTTTTTTGAAAAAATAAGATGAATTTTCTTTCAAGTTTAATAATTTCAAGGCTTATATTTCACTGAAAAACACTGAAATGCAGGTTCAATCATGGCATCCAACATATATTTCTTTCTCAGACTTAGATAAAATTATGCACTTCTGCAGTATGGTAAATCATTTATCACTTGTAAAAGTTTGTTAACTTTCTATTCACTTAGAGTCCCATTGCAAACAAAAACTTTTTAGAATTGAGATATGAAGGACATCAACACCTTATGTTTCTAGCATAAGAGAGATCGAAAAACCCGTTAATTCAAAGCTTGAAATGCACTCAAAATCACTTTCAAAAACTCGGAAACATTTGGAAAAACCAAAGATGGATTTTATTCTACCTTAGAACCTTTAAGAAACAAACACAAATGCTTTTAAAGATCAGACTAAAGTTTGTGAGATAAAGTGTAAGCATCACCACTACAATTTTTAAGCTCTAAACCACTAAGATAACTAGAAGATTAACCATTTTAATGTTCTAAAATTGACAATTAACGTCAAACAAACAACTAATTTATGTTAAAACAAAGTGGGAAAACATAAAATGAAGGGAAAGTCATGCTAAAACTTATAGAGCTAAGATGGTTAAAAAAAAAAAGAACAACAATGTCTAACTATTAAGGTGTTTGGGCTTATCACCTTATCACAATCTTCTAGTTTGAGCTCAAACAACTATGGTTATACTAGATTTTTATAACCATCCTTTGTAGTTTATATGAATATACAATGAAATGACATTGATTGACACATAATCTAATTGGATAATTAACATGGGATACAAAACATGGTATAGACATGTCAAATACACTTACAAATAACAATATATAGCAAAAAGTATGGAAACTAAACCCAACAAGTGTTGAGTATTAAATCTATAATGATAGAGAATGCTATATACATTGTATAAGAAATTGTATTTTAATTATCACTTTTATGCATTATTGAATTTGATGTCTTGTCAATTCTACTATATTATGTTAACTTTGTTACATCATATTGGTCCTTTATTTGATCCAAATTAAATTATATTTATGTTAGCTTTATTATAATGAAAATGTGATAACTATCAACTTCAATATCTCAACTATTTCATTAATTCATTATTCTGTATATCAATATTATAATTTTTTATTATTTTATGTAATGTAAAATTATTGTTTATATGTATCCAAAGAATTTGAAATTTTATTTATACATTAAAAGAAGAAAATTCATCTAAAAAGAAGCATGATCGTTTCTGAATTACAAACTATAAAACCTTTAACATAATAAGTTGGAAAGTTGTTGTGGTGTTTTGATTACTTCGATTAAAGCATGCTATCATCAAGAGTTGTTGATGTAGAACAAACCTTAATTTGGAGGTCGTAAACTAACACAAACTTAAACAATACACATATTGCATAGAATCATATTTACATGTTGACTCAAAGTTTTAAACTAACACGTCTTCTCAATATTCATAAGAATATTTGATTGATATATTTGACTTGACTTCTTTATCTTAAAAAGATGTACCTATCAATATAACTCATATATATATGTCACAATCAATAACTTTGCCAAAATTCATCTCATTTGTTGAGCTAAAAAATAATAAATGCATAGATATTTTTATGAGTATGTTGAAGAAGAAGTTTGCAATTAGTAGAGTCGTTGCGAAATCAAAACATTGTTTGTAATGTTGAATTTTTTATGACAAGTGCCAAAAGTTGCACACATGAAAACATTTAGATTTTGAGCATGAGTAGACGACGAGATGGTTTCTCCATGAATGCAAACATGACGAACGAGAAGCATCAAATTTTTAGTGATCTAGATGGTTTAACATGTCAAACCATCTAATATTAGGGAAGGGAAAATTGTTTTGCAATTTTATCCAACTAAATTATCAAAAGAGTTCATCTAAGCATCAAAATAACATGTTCGCTATTCTAAAAACTAAGAAAATAGCATTCATTTGAAGTTGTGAATAGAAAAATCATTTTGGAATATATTTTTCGATCTAAAAAAAACAAAATATAAAACGAAGAGAATAAAAGAAAACTTTAACCTTTTAAAAAATAATACTAAACTAATATTTCAAGCTATATTCGACTACTACTTTTGGAATAAAGTTTTTTCTAACATTAAAAGTATCAAAATTTTATCAAAAAACCGTCATAACATCTTTCTTTAACTCAGATAATTGAAAAACACTTTTTTAAATATCTTAGAAAATCCCCATTTTAATCATAAACGGAGGTTTATTCTTTTAATTAATTTATTAACTAATACTACTCACCTCATTAAATAACACAATAATTAAAGTTTTTTAAGTTTCTTATTATTAAGTAAAATTTTATCACAATAGAAGAGTTTAATATCTATTTTTCTACGTCAAAAAATTTAAATAAAATGACCGTTTCGAGCCACATTTATGCGGACGTTACTCACAGTCCAGATCGTAGGATGCCACGAGGAAGTCTATGCGACATATTGACCAGAGCTATCTGACGCGTCGAATGGCCTCCGCATAGGCGCTCCCGTTACGTGCGTATAACGTCTCGTCAACGACTCGTGTATCAAGTCGTTCTCTTAAAAAATATTTTCAATATAATTCTATTTTTGTATTTACTGTAATCAATTTTAATCTTATTTATTGCTCATTTATTAGTCCTCCACAGCCGCGTGGGGAATCACAAAATTCAGGTTATTTTATGCATTAAAATAAATCTTCATCATTTTAAAATATAAAAATATTAAAAAAAAAAGTACCTTTCGAGTGAAGCATAAGCATCATTCTGAAGTTTACTCTACTCTTCCTCATTATTAAACTCTCAGCCAATTACCGTTCTCCTTTTCACTCCACTCAATGGCCACTCTTCTTCTTCTCTTCGTCCTCAGCTCAACGCCGGCGACAACCATCCCGAGACCGGTGGACGTTTCCTGCTCAATGTGCTCCTCTTGCGATAACCCCTGCCTTCCCCTCCCCTCTCCTCCCCTGCCACAGCCCGACTTCTCTCCTCCTCCTCCTCCACAACCTTCCCCTCCGCCCATGGACTCCTCATCCGGTGAGTGCCCACCGCCACCATTGCCGAACGCCCCTGTTCTCCCGGTTTACTACTCCTCCCCACCCCCGCCTTCGCCGGCGTCGGGCAGTATGCTGTACCTTTCCCCGCCGCCGCCGGTGGGTGGAGGAGGTAGTTGCAGCGGTTGTACCGGCGGGGGTTACCAATCGCCGCCACCACCGAACCCAATTCTGCCGTACTACCCGTTCTATTTCTACAGCTCGCCGCCACCGTCCGATTCTGGCGTCCAGCCGACCCGAGGATCTAAATCTGAGCTTCTCTTGCTCGCTGGCGTACATGCTCTTCTTCATCTGATAATTATTTTTATTGTATTTAAATCGCAATAATAAACGAAAGAGTCAAAATTTGTTCTTTGCAGAGAAATTGCTATGGAAGGAAACTTTATGCGCGTGTTTAATATTCAAGCACTTATTTATATGTTTCTAATTCTAATTCTTTTTCTACTTTTAATACTTCCATTATTAAGCCATAGTTTTTTTTAAATTACGATTTTTTTTTCTTATTTTATTTGGATAGAGAAAAACAAAATAAGAATAAGATATTATTCATCATATTGTGTACTTATTCAGAGATTTACTCATAATGTAGATGACACAAACAAGATGTAAAACTTTGTTTTACGTATTGTTGATGAGCTAAGTAAAGAATCAAAGAGTTGCCCAAATTTAGAAAAAATTATAATTTTTAAAATATAGATGAGGATTCTATCCATGCATGTGTTTACAATTTTTAAAAAAGAATTTTTTAAAAAATATTTTTAAATATATAGTTTTGAAAAAAGTTTAATGAGTAAAAAAATAAAATATTAATAAAACTTTTACTAAGATTTCAATTCTATTGAGATTGAAAAAGAACAAATTGTTAAGTTTTTTAGGGTGTTATGATTCTTTTTTCTTATAAGAATTTAATAAATTTTGGGATTATGTTTTATGTTTAATTTTAACATTTGAAATTTTAAAATTCTTAAAATATAATTTAATTATTTGTTTTATTTATTTATTGATATTATATGAAGAAAAGAGAAATTTAAATTATGAAATGATAAAAAAATATATTAAAAATTATATGATTTTATAAAAATTAGAGGTTGGGTGTTTAAAAAAAATAGCATTTTTATTTATATGCTTGTCATATGATGTTGAAATAATATATTTTATAATATTTGTTTTAGCATATGTATGACTCTAATGTGCTTATTTTACTTATGTTACATTGTGTTTATCATCAAATTATTAATAATTAGCTCAAACTATTTTAATAGCCTAGTATTCAATGTTAAAATGAGACAGTACTAGACTCGTTTTGTATATACTATTATTATAGCTAATTTTATTTCATTATGATTGAACATGTATTAGTGATTTCGTTACAACATACGAACCAAAGTTTTAAAGAAATGTGATACTTTATATTGTTTTTTATTATTGATTTTAAATTAGTCTTAAAACATATAAGCATGAGATTTATCACAAATTATTTTATAAAAATAGTTTAAAAACTAATGAAAATAAAGAAACATTGTAACACTACTTGGGAAGACTAGTCTGAGAACCATAATTACTTAGACATTTTTGGTAAACCAAAGAAAATAACAAAGTTTTATTCTTTTATATTATATAACTTTGGAAATGAATTATAAATCTAATAAAGTTCCAAAAATGATAAAATACCAATAAACTTTTTGACATGAAACTTTACATATTTTATATATTGATATGTTTTTTAAAATAAAATAAAATATTATTATTTTATTTTAGTATATCTAATCGTCAAAATATCAATTTAATTACATCAAATATAAATACTTACAAATTCATACACATGAGATTCTTATTTACACATGTTATTTAAAAAATAAAAATACTAAGATCTTATAAAAAATATCTATATATGCACACAATAATAATATATGTATTAAAACTTGATTAAATAATCTATTTTTTTACGTCTTTAAAAACATACATATGATTATCATTTATACACATGATGTACATATCTAGATAATAATAACAACAACATATGCATCTGAATGAGAATTGGAAAAAGAGTTTCACATGAGATTAAATAGAGTTTCAATAAAAAAATATTCATTAAAATTTTAATTTTTTTGAACAAATATGATTTAAAAAAAAGGGCGTGAGCATTAGTATATATTTTTATGTCTTAAAATAAAAAAAAAAACTTCAATGATCAGCGTGGCATCCAGCGCTAGCCCTAATTCCAGTAAGTTTTCCCGTTTCCTAACGGTCAACGGCGAACCGCGGCTGCCTTTGTCCGCCAAAATTCCTTTGAAAAGCGACCGAATCAACAGAGACGTTTGGCTTAAAATATTTTCACAACAAGATATGATCGATAACAGAGAGATTCGTGAAAACGACAACAGCGAGCGGTTGATGATTTATCGGACCGAGATTTTGTGGCTGCCTCGGTTTACGATAATTGTTAAGACTTGTAGTACGCTATTGTAACGGCCACAGCGCCGGCCACATGTGAAATGGCACAGTTTTTATTGAATTTCTCCATTTTGGCGGGTAATTTTCCCAGCGCCGAGTTGTAATTTTCCCGGCGACGTAGAGAGAGAGAGAGAGAGAGAGAGAAAAAAAAAAAAAAAAAAAAAAAAAAATGCAAACCGCGGAAGACCAAGTCGAAGACGTCTATCGGCTCTCTATAAATGGGCGAACCAGCAGAGCAGAAACCCATGGCTTCGAAACGGCCCTGTTATCGGGAAGACGGCACTAGCGATGGCTCACATTGGAGGGCCCCGGGTGCTAAGCGACGCTGTTGTTGTTTAACTGATCCGTGAGTTGCTGCCGAGGAAGAAATCTTCTCCCTTTCTTTTTGTCTTCTTTTGGACTTGCCTAAGCGTCCAATTGCGCTCTCTTTGGATCTTTTTCAGGGAATTGACGCTAAAGGAGTTCATGGAGAAGCTGAATCCTTCTGATCTCCAAACGGTATAAATCGATTCCTTCTTTCATGTCCTCAAGTTTTTGTAGTTTCTAAAAGTAAGATTTCCGTTTGCGACTTGCTCCGGTACGGCTGAAACCTTAATTTTGCTATTTTTACCGCGTACAAATATATGAATGTAACTATAAACATACCGCTTGCTACCATGTATTACTCTTTGGGAAAAAAATTGAAAAGCAAAGACATATCGGAGTGTGAGGGAATATGATTGGGTTAGCTTGTTTATTGCATTCGATTTGCCCTTTATTTTAACATGGATTGCCTTGCATCAGGTAAATTTGTTAAGAGTTGATCCAACGAATGGTACGTTAGGTTCATGAAAATTTATAAAATGGAATTACATTAAGTGCAGTAACTTGATCAAAGAATTGGGGAGGTGAATATTAAATCAAATGTGTCTAGCTGGACTTGTAAGGGGTGGAACTAGAAAAGTGTTGAAGTAACTACTTGCAGTGTTGTCCATATGGTATTTTTCTCCTAGACCTAAGATTTGCCATAGCATCCATTTAGTTTCTTAGTATAAATAGTAAGGAAGAATGCGGAGCAGTATTTCTTCTCAAGAGTGCGTGAATTCTTTCAAAGAACTAATAATTTAGTTTTTTAGACAGGTGAAAACTGATTTTCCTGGTTTCTTCTTTACCTACAAACTCTTGGCAACCTGTAATTTGAGTACTTTAAGTAATATGAGATTCTAAAGTAGTAAGTAGTAATAATGGTAAGAACGACAATTTAACAATGTTTTGTTGAAAGTTTGAGAAATGCTTAAAATACTTGTTTGGAAAAAAATTATGTATGAAACCCATATTTTTAAGTGTTTGCATGACGACAAGAGTTATTGCAATGTGTCTAATAGCAATCTTGCATAGGGTTGTTGGTGGAATTAGATAATGGGTGCCTAATACACAAATTATACCTTGTAACTTGAAATCCTAAAATTATTATATTAAAATCATTATTTTGTACATTTATTATCATAATTTTTTGTTAAATATATAATATAGAGTTATTATCCAAGTTACACCTCGACAAATCTCCTATTAGGGGAAAATGCCTCTATATTAAATCAACTTCTCTATGGGAAGCCTTTTCAGCCAATTAAGTGCACAAGCCATTGACTCTACTACATTATCAAATCCATCACACCATTGAGCCTATTATCATCATCTTTATTAAGCATCACCATGACCTCGTTACCTATAGTTAGCTCTATTATGCATCACCAACTCTACCAAATCATTATCTTGGTTTTGTCATCCATTGTTAAACCTCCCATGGCTTTATTGAATCATTGTTATCACTTTATCTCTTATTATCAAATTTGTTAAACCATTGTGATTGACTTTATTACTCATTATTGGCCTTGCTTTCCTATCATCTGTTGTGGTCTCAAGGTTCCATCAAATATTCTATTTTGTTATTATTGTCAATTCTATCACATTGGTTTTACTAAACCATTTGCAATTGCTATGCTACTTCTCACCTAAGTTTCCCATCATAGGTTTCATTAAATCATGAATGTCGACTTTGTTACCCTGTTAGCTTAATTATTTATTGTTGGCTCATGCTATTTGCTCTGTTATCTATCTTTCTTTATTCAACAAATATATTTTATGTTCCTGTCTATTAAACCATTATCAGCATTGTTGGACTATCACCATCGGCTTTATCAGTCTTTTTGATTATAATTAAACCACAATGGTTCTAATAATACTTGTGCTTTGACATGGACATGTGACATCTCATTGGATTAGGGATGTTAAATATGTTGGATATTTAATTATTCTTACAAACCTATTCAATTGAAGCTCATTTTAAATAAAATTAAATGAATATGTGTTTAGATAGATAAATCCAACATAATATTACTAGTATTATTTAAAATTATTATTTTTTGGGGGATTTTAATTAATAATTAAAATAATAAAATATAGAACAAAGACTATCAATAATCTTGGAATGACTAATAGGTTCTAGATAATGGCAATTTTAAGTGATCCTAAATGGGTAGTTTAATAAACTTATCCAATAAATGACAAAAATCTTCTAAATCCCTGAACTATGCATTTTTTTAAGTAGACTTATAACAAACTTGAGTATTTAATTAAATGCCTGGGATTTAGATGTTAAGGAGAAAGATTGTCAATTTGAAAGCTAATTAGAAAGGTGTTCATGCACTTTTTCAAACCTCATTGCCTTTGTCCTTACTTTGAAGTTATTATGAGATATTTAGAGATTGTTGTCATCCACTATCATAAGAGTGTCACCAATAATTTAAATGCTAAAATATAAAACAAAGGCCACCTAATAGTTTTGATGTGATTAATAGTTTCTTGATAATAATAATGTCCTAAATGGGCAACTTTTATAAGCTTATCTAATAAATGATGTAGACCCTAAAAAATTTTGAACTATTATATGAACTTTTTAAAACAGATTATAAATAAACTTGAGTGTCTTATTAAAGGCCATTGCGTTTGACTTTCAGAAAGACCATTAGTTTGAAGGTTAAGATGTGATTCTTGCACCTTGTGATGCCTCAATGGCTTCTTTCTTAGAAGATGTTATGAGATATATAAGGAGTGTGTCCATTATTATAAGAGTAAGACTGCAATGAAGGCTTATAATCTCTTCCAAATTTTACTTAAGATCTTCAAAAGATCATGTTTTTTCTTTGTATTTGGAGTTTCCATGTGAAATCTTGTGCTTTTTTTTGTTTCTTGTGTTTTTTCTCTTTTCTTTGTGTGTGCTTGCTTGTTTTAGTGTTTTAACTTCATGTTGTGTTTCTATTGTGATTGAGTAATGGTTAGTGCATTGTTGATAATCTGAGTGTTAGATGTTTTACTTTGGTGTTATTTTGAGAAGTCTATAACCCAATTGGGTCATGGTACATTGCATGTTCCCTACAAAAACTTAAATACTTCATGGGTTTCTATGTGATTTTAAAGATAGAAACAGTAATAATGATGAGAATGATGGTTTATTGAGTTTCATTGAAGTTATGTAAACCTTTAAAAGCCTTTTTGAAAAAAAAAATTATAGGAAACTCATTTTGATGGGCAAGGGCGTGTGATAAGTGGCTTTGCAGGGTGATAAATGTTATTGCAATGTGACCAAGAACTTTCTTGCATTGGGTTGTACTTTATAGCGACATGGAGTGCCTGACTAACTCTACACAAATTTATAAAAGTTCAATCCAATGCTGAGTATGGAGTTCGATGAAAAGTTATAAAAAAGAAATTGAAGGATTGAGTTATTATTTAAATGCGTTGAGCACTACTTTTCTAAATGTTATATGGGAAAACTGTTGGTCTATAAAATTGCTGTCGCACAATTTCAGTATATGCTTAAATTTTGAAGGAAGACAATATTGTCTGTATCGTATTTTCCACCTAGATCTTGGGGCTGTTTGGAGTGGACTTAGAATTGAGTTAATTTAAAGTAAATGGGATTAGCCCACTATACATTCCCTTTTATGGGAAAGCCCTCTCTCAAACTAACCAGCCTTTAACTTGGGATAGATTAAAACCATCCTGCTCTATGGGTTAAAATATACCCACCTCTCTTTTTCTAGTCTTGTAAACCTATCTTAACTTGGGTTAATCAACTTATTTACCAAGCAAAAAACTTGTTTGCTAAAATGTAATAGAACACATTTTGAGAGTAAAAGACATTAAACAGATCAGGTGAACTTATGACTAAATTAAACTAATTCAAATAAATTTAAACTAGCCCCACTCCAAATAGACCTTTAGGTTTGCTATCCATTTTTTTTAGTTATGATGTTGCGTAATTTTTAAGAAGGCTTCCACTTTTTCAAACTGAAATAACTGTTGTTATATGAAACAAAATGTTAACAATATTAATGTGGCACAGCATTCATTCTCATTAGTATGTGAATACCTACGAGGAACTAATTACAGAGTTTTCTTGATAGTTTAAAATTGATCATCCGGGTTGGTTCTTTATTTGCAAGTTATTACCATTCACATAGTTGCATAATTTATGCAATTAGATGAGAGTTTGAAGAATAGCAAACAGTAATGATGTTCAGAAGGATGGTTATAGTTTCATTTACGTTACAGAAATGCTTAATACGCTCCTATTAAACATCAGCATCTGAACGAATACCTTTATTTTTTTTTGTTATCATCTTAACAGGTTCAAAATTTGTGTAAAAAATATGACTTTGATGTTCCTCAACCATCTGTCAGGTAACCTTTTCCAGTGTTCTTGTTGTTTTTTTTTTTTTTTTTTTTTTTTTTAGGTTGAAAAGCCGGGTGTTCTTGTTGTTTATGTATTGATTATTTTGTTTTTTTACTTGCTATCTGTAGAAGGTTGTGAATCATATTATGAGCTTTGAAAGGGTTATCCCTCTGATATCTAATATTATACAACATGTTATGAACACACGACCTTACCGAAATGTATAATCTATTCTGGATTTACGCGTGCTAGAAATTGTAACGTGGTGAGTCTCGAATTTTGGTCAAAACAAGTCGTTGAACTATCAAGTATATGAACTTCGATGACATTTTAACTTTGCCACCATACTACTCTTTGTGAAAGTAAAAAATATGTGGAGTGGGTTGTGATTATCTGTGTTAGTAAAATCTATTTAATAAGCATTATTATGCAAAAATAAAAGAAGGCATGAAACTTGATAGGTAGCCACTTCGTGCAACAATCTAAACCAGAAAATGGATCACTCTGATCACACATTAGAGTAGATTATGCCTCCATGGTGTACCGTGTTTGTAGCTCTCTCATCTACTTTTGAAATACATGTCCCCTTGTCCTAACATCTTGTACACCGCACATGATTGAGAAAACCAAGTGCCCTTCATGTACTGCCCAGCGAAAATAAACAAAATAATAGCTTTTATATTACTTTTGTCAGCAATATTAGAGTAGATTATGATGCATACGTTATCTTCAAACTTCCCATCTTCGACACCTGCTGCCTTTGGTGGGTTTGATAATTGCCAAAACCCTTTATGATAACCTTCAATAGAAACCTTAAGCAATTGTTTGGTTTTCATCACCCTTGACACATACAAAAGTTCAGATCTTTCCTCTTTACAGTTTCTTTCTACACCCACCAATAAGGATCTACAATTACTCCAAATTAGTCAACATTTACCAGCAATGCCTCCTTCCACAATTGATATGTCTCTGCAACAATCAACACTTCTTCAATGCATGCTAGTCCTTCAGAACAAGAATAATACATCTTCAAGATACTGTACTACGCTGCTTCAACCTGTTTACATCTTCAACACCAAGGACCCAATCCTCTAAAAAGAGGGGGTGGGCATTCTAGAATTCCTCTTTGCTGTTGGCATGCAAGGAAACCACGTAGGGAATTCTATCTTCTGAGTTTGGTCTTAAACCTGCTCTTGTTGTCAAAAAGAGATTTGATCTATAAAGCTTGCTTATAAAAAAGTGACACATGGTATGGTAACTTTCCCAAACAAGAAAAGCTTCTCTCATTATAGGTCTCAAGCGCAGAAGTCGGGATTTATCCACCAAAGTTAAGATAAATTGAACAAAACTTTATCGAACCAACTCACCCAGTGATAGAAGATCCCCATAGTTTGTTCTCCTTCATCTAGAAATGGGATTGATGGATAAGATAGTAATTAGTTTCCATTAACTACCATTATGACTTTAACTCTTCAGTTTTCCAATCATAATTCTTGAGATAATTAGTATTCCCAAATCTTAGACAAAGCCTTTTGGGCTAGACAACGAATTCTACTTACCCATTTCCTGTTAGCAAACTTTAAGTATTTTTAGCACATTTTAAGTGTTTGTTAGCAAACTCTAAGTGTTTGTTAGCAAATTTTAAGTATTTAACTGTTTAAATAATTTTAAATTTTAAGTTGATAGTTATCGTATAGATTAAAAACAAATTTTCGAATTAGAAGCAAATATTCGGGAGATTATTTGCCTATAAAATGTTGTAATTGCTGTTTAGTTGTTGAGAGTAAATAAAACTAAATTCTATTGCTTTTGTCTTCTTGCACCTTAGGGTTTGCACAACCACTTTTCAATTTCTCCCAAATACTCTCGAATGCAAGTTTGTTGTTTGCAATTCGAGATCTATTTTATTTTAGTTTATTTCCATCAAAGTTGTACCAGAGCTTGGAGAAGAAGAAGGTCAAAAGCTACAGCATCGGAGGGAGAAGAGTAAAAAAAACTCTGTTTGGGAGTGCGATTTGCAGGAAGCGTGGTGTACAGAAACGAGAAGTGACGCAGTGTTTGACAGTGCGTTTGTAGAAAGTAGAAGCAGTGTTCGGTAGCGTGTTTTTATTTAAAATGTTCAGAATTATGCAACAAATTGTTCTTAGATTGACTAATGAAAATTATAATGATTGGTGCATTCAATTTAAAGCCATTCTTGGTTCGCAAGACATTTGGGAGATTGTTACCAATGGCTTTGAAGAATCAAATGCTATTGAAGAGGAGAGGAAAATGTTGAAAGAAAATAAAAAAAAGACAAAAAAGATATTGTTTTTGATATTCAAGGGCTTGATGAAGCCACTTTTGAGAAAGTTATAGAAGCAACTACAAGTAGAGAAGTTTAGAATAAACTCAACACAATCTTCAAAGGTGTTGAACATGTGAAGTGTGTACATCTTCAAATCCTCAGAGATGATTTTGAGTAGTCAAAGATGAATGAAAATGAAACTATTTCTGATTATGCCTCACGATTAATTGCTATTGTGAACTTGATGAAGAGAAATGAAGAACAAATTAATGATGTATGTGTGATCGAAAAGGTACTACATTATTTAACTCCTATATTTGAGTATGTGGTAACAGCAATTAAAGAATCTAAAGATGTAGGTAAATTATCTATTGAAGATCTAATGGGTTCCTTATAAGTTCATTGAGCAAGACTAAAGAAAATGGTTGAAGTTGCACCTATTGATCAAGCATTAGAGTAAAAACTGAATTTGAAAGAGGACAATACCTTGAAGAAAGAGAATTCAAATTCAAGGAGAAGAGGACGAGGTTCATATCAAGGACGTGGAAGAGGTCATTTTCAAAATAATTCTTAACAGAAAATTAATCAACCTTACACTCAACATAGGCATTGAAGAATGGTGCTTCTCAAGGTCAAGGACAGGAAAGAAATGTTGAATGTTACAATTGTGATAAGTTTGGTAATTATGCTTCTAATTGTTGGCATAATAATAACCAATTAAACTGTATTGAAACATCACAAGAAGAGTCAATATCATTATTGGCTGAAAAAGTTGGTAACGAAAGAAAAGATGTATGGTTTCTTGACTTAGGAGCAAGCAACCATATGTGTGAAAAAAATATCTATTTGATATAATTGAAGATGTGCAAGTAAATGTGAATCTTGAAGATTCATCAAAATTGAAAGTTGAAGACAAATGTAACATAAAACTTTACAAAGAGAATGACTTTTCAATTATTATTTTAGTCACATATTTTATTCTTAATATGAAAAGTAATATTCTTAGCCTTGGGCAATTGATTAAGAAATGACATATTATACATATGAAAAATCTTTATCTTCTTTTACAAGATTTAAAAGGAAGGAATATTACTAAAGTGAAGATGTCGCTAAATCGTATGTTTTCTTTTTAATTAAAGTTAACACGTGAAGCTTGTTATCTTCGACATTTTTCAAATGATTATTTGAAATGGCATCTAAAATATTGTTACCTTAACTTTGGAGGTTTGAAGTTATTGGAAAATAAAGGAATGGTAAAAGGCCTTTCTTTATTGGATGATCTAAATCATATATATGAAGAAATACATGATTTGAATTCTCCAACATGCTCTCCCTCAAGAACTATTATTATGCAAAAGACAACACATCCTACTGATTCAAGCAGGAAAATGAAAAGTCTATAAGAGATATATGAGCAAACTTCTGAGTATTCTAACTTATTCTGTTATTTTATCGATAATGAACCTATTTTTTTGATGAAGCAATGCAGGATATAAATTAACAAAAGACTATGGATGAAGAAATAATATCTATAAAAAAGAATAATACCTAAGAGTTGGTTGATTTTCTTCCTTAAAAGGAATCCAAAGGAGTGAAATTAGTTTACAAGATCAAGCATAAAGTAGATAGAACAGTGGATAGATATAAGACAAGACTTGTGGCAAAAGGTTTTAAACAAAAATATGGTATAGCCTACAACGAGATATTTGCTCTAGTTACTCGATTTGATACAATGAAGTTGATTTTAGCACTTTCAGCACATCATAGATGGGAGGTATGCCAACTTGATGTTAAATCTGCATTTTTGAATAATATTTTAAAAGAAGTATATGTTGATCAATCTGAAGGTTATAAAATAATAAGTGATCCACATTAAGTTTATCGTTTGAAAAAGGCTTTATATGGATTGAAACAAGTACCAAGAAAGAGCATGGAATACCAAGATTGAGAGATATCTTCAACAATAAGGATTCCAAAAATGTCAATCTAAGCATGCACTTTATATTATGACCATTAATAATGATATTCTTATAGTTTGTCTTTATGTAGATGATATATTTTATATTGAAAATTCTTTTGAATTGTTTCAAGAATTCAAAAACACTATATAACATGAATTTAATATGACAGATAATGGTAAAATGTCATACTTAGCTTGAAAGTGAAGTAAAATAAAAAATAGTATCTAAATCTCTAAAAAAAAAATGTTATTAAACTGCTAAAGAAGTTTATAATGGAAGATTGCAAATCAGTGGCAACACCATTTGATGTGAGAATAAAAATAAGTAGAGAAGGAGAAGAAAAAGACATTGACTCTACTTTGTTCAAAAGTCTTGTTGGTAGTCTTTGTTACCTTATTATCACAAAACTTGATATTTTATATTTTGTTAGACTCATTAGTTGATATATAGAAAATTCAAAGGAAACACATTGAATAGTTGCAAAAAAAATACTAAGGTACATTAAAAGAACACTTAATTATAGTTTGTATTTTACTTATCAAAGTGGGACAAATTTATGTGGCTACTTCGATAGTGGCTAGGTAGGTGATATAAATAAAAAGAAGAGTACAATTGGTTATTGTTTCTTCTTAGGTTCATCGGTATTTATGTGGAGATCAACTAAACAAGACGTCATTGATCTTTCATCTTGTGAAGCAATTTGGTTGTGAAATTTATTGCAGAAGTTACATCATCAATAATAAGAGCCAACAATTATCTTTATTGATAATATGTTAGTCATCAAATTAGAAAAAAATCTAGTTCAACATGGGAGAAGCAAGCATATCGAGACAAGGTTTCGTTTTTTTTGTGATCATGTCAGCAAGAAGACTATAAGCTTGGTACATTACAGTACTGAAGAACAAATGATTGATATTTTCATTAAATTGCTTGGAGTGAAGAAGTTTGAAGAATTACGAAATCAATTAGGCTTGAAGATACTTCAAGTTTGAGGAGTAATGTTAGCAAATTTTAAGTGTTTGTTAGCAAACTTTAAGTGTTTAAATATTTAAATAATTTTAAATTTTAAGTTGATAGTTATTGTATAGATTATGAACAAATTTTTGAATTAGAAGCAAATATTTGAGAGATTATTTGCTTATAAAATGGTGTAATTGCTGTTTAGTTGTTAAGAGTTAATAAAATTAAATTCTATCATTATTGTCTTCCAACATCTTAGGATTTCTGCATCATTTTTTTAGTTTCTCCCAAATACTCTCGAATGTAATTTTGCTATTTGCAATTCGAGATCTATATTATTTTTAGTTTATTTCCATCATTTCAATAGTGCCAGCTTACAGTGCAATCTAATTTGACCTTGCTTTCTTATGACATTCCTTACAATCCATGCTCTTTATCTCTACATTTACCTTGGTTGCCCCCAAACACTACTGCAATACTTCAATTGCTACTTTCCATAAATTGAGGCTCGTCATCCTTCATCCTCGGTTTCTTTCTATTCTGTCATCCTTCTACTCGCATCAGGTCATCCCCATGTGCGCACTGACTTTGTGACTCTCTCTTCTTCTTTGATGTTGTAAATGTTCCCTTTCCTTAAGTCGTGCACCATGCATGATCGAAAACACTTTGAAACCCAGTGTCCATCTCTCTTTGAAAATATAAAAGAAGCAAAATAGTAGCTTAGGAAACAACATAACGTTATCAAAACTACATATTTAGACATATATAGAAAATGTTCAATGGCTACAGGAAAGATTAAATGCTAGATAGCTTCATGCTGTGCAATCCTTTATGAAAGTCCTTAATGGTTCATAAAAGTTTGTTAAATGCTAAACGACGTTTCATTGTTAAATTCATACAATGGTTATAGAGTCGTTAAAGAGATTAGTGGTGTATAATACAAAATTTTGATTTGATTACGACAATGGTTGCTTGGTAGAATATGATTACTATTGGTACTACTTGATTCCCTCTTTACTATTGGTACTACTTGATTCCCTCTTTTCTACGATCAAAGCTTTTTTTTTTTTCACTTTGTTCCAGTTCTGGAGCCCCAAAATACAGATTTAGTTTCAGAAACAAATTACCAGACACTATTTTCACAGACAGACAAATCAAAGCCGAAAATGGCATGGTTGAAATAGTCATTCTTGATGCTTCAAACAAAATCGTTAGATGTGGTGGCCTCGCCTCGGCTGTAGTTGAAATTTTTGTGCTTGATGGAGATTTTAACGGAGATGAACATGGGCAATGGGCCAATGAAGATTACACGAAGCACATGGTATGTCCAAGAAAGGATAAAAGACCATTGCTGATAGGAAACTTGTACATTCAGCTGCATGATGGGATTGGTTACATATCAGATGTCAAATTTACTGATAACTCGAGTTGGATGAAGAGTAAAACTTTCAAGCTGGGTGTAAAGCAATGTGCTGGAACAGAGATGGTTGAAGAAGTTCAAGCAGGAGTAAGCAATGCCTTTAGGGTAAAAGATCGGCATGGGGAAAGTAAGACTTCGTTTACATATCATTATTTTTATTTGATCATGCATATAGAGTACTATAAATCATGGGAAGGTTTTTTGAAATTATTGAATGTTATTTGGTGCCCATAAGATAACATAATAAAGAATATCGTAGAGGATGACATTGAAATTGTAACGTTACACTGTTTATACATGTAAAAAAAAAAAAAAAAACTGAAAACATGGCTGCATAAAGCATGATATACCTTTTTTTATACTTGAAAAGTGACAAGCATGTGCTGGTGACCAATCACAATCTTTAAGATACTATTCTTATCAGCATCGGACATTCAAAATAACCAACTGTTCACAACATTTTTGGTAGTTTTTTTTAAAAGTTTCGAACTATTCAAATCAACCATGAACTTTGTTTTTAAAATTGTATATAGAAAGTAAAAAGAGCATTATATGTTTTTCATGTAAGTTTAGATCTCTTGTATTATTATTATATTATGAATGTGTATCGCTTGTTGAATAAGCATGATTGTAACTACAAAGCGATTGTGGAGCAATTAAATGTTTTACTGTTGATTTGGCTTTTGAACTACCGTAGTTCTTCTTGAAAATTAACAATTATACGTAATGGATTAACATTTTTGTGAATGATTTTCTTTCTTGTTTTGGTTTTTGAGGCAAGTATTGAGATACATATATTGATGACACCAAAGATGTCATTCAACACATGCACAGGTGCTGGTCCATGTAATTTGATTGTAAGATCGCGAAGATCGTTGTTGCTAGAGTATGTTGATTGTGAAATCTTAAGAAAATAATAAAGAAAAAGTAGGCACAGTAATTATAACATGGAAACCCTAAAAGTGAGAAAAAATTGTGGCCTTAACCGGAAAAATAATTCAACTATCTTCTCTCTTACTACAAAAAAATGAATAGTGAAACAAATGAATCTCTATCTAAAACTAAACATTCAAAGAAGGGAAGACATGAGAGAAGGAGATGAAAAGAGTAGAAAGCTATAACAGAAAGAGTGCACAAAAGCTTTGAGCTATATGCCAGTATAATTGGAATTAGCTTTTATTGGATATGGGATTATATATGGGTAAAGGAAATGGATGGGATGGACTTTATAAGTCAATGAATAGGTGGCAAGCTATGAAAGGTTTGAAAAGCAATGTAACTGTCAAGGATCCTATAGTACTTAATAAGAAATTAAATACCTTGGATCTCAACAGATATGGAAGGGTGATGTCTCAATAATAGATGGTTAAAAAGGTTAGCAAGGCACATAAGTAGGAGGTATCCAGCCATCTTAGGAAAGGCACTTTGAGTTTTCATGGCTATAATAAGCCCGGGGGAGGAACTTTGACAAGGTGAATGAGCCAAATCGAAAGCGTGATGGAGCGGAATTCTGCAGTTAATGGAGTAACTAGATTTTTCTAGGTGGAAGGCTTGACAAAATGGCCAGATGGTAGTAGAATATGGGAGGAAAGCCTACTTCCTTTAAGTTGAATACCATCAAGGTGACAACCAACATCTTCCACTTATGACGATAGTTTTGAGTTGCATCGGAGACCTTTTTTTATTAATAAGACTGCAAAGAAGAAAAATGGTTCTTTGTCCAGTGCTGATGGGGCTCCACTCATTGGGATAGGAAGCAACTGCACTCCTGAAAAGTTGAAACCAAAGGTGCAGAAGGCCAAACAAAGAAAAGGGGAGAGGATTAACCGGCTATAGAATTGTCAATGCGGTCCTTCTCAACGCTAGTGGAAGGTGCCCACTCGCTTATTACCCTTCACAACGAGGATCAAGTGATGAGAGAGGAGGCAGCCCCAGAATTTACTGCCTCAAGAGGAGGTTAGAGCAACCTGTTCTTGCCAAGAAGGGGGCTCTTGGTCAACATATATGCCCAAGGAGAGGGAATGTAGGGTTTAGACTTGGAGTCTATGGTCTTTGATATGGAGAATTTCAATCCACGTTCTATTGCATTGATTGAGCCTTCCTTCATGAAGGGATCTTGAGGCCCTCAGAGCAAACAATTTTAACAAAAATAGTAAAAGGATGTTGCTAAAGATGTTCTTGGAACACGTGTATAGACGCAAGTCCCTAAGTATATGGATTGCAATACCATAAGAAAATGAGTAGAAAAAGTGCACACCATAGATTGTAATGCAAAAACCCTCAAATAGCGAAACTTGCAATATCAGATGGTAGAATATCCCCTCACTAAAAAAAAAAAGACCCTATTGGAACATATGGGCCTTCAGCTAAGGTCCTGAAACTCTCAAAGAGGGGAAGAAAAAGAAGAATGAGAAGAACAGGTTAAAAAACTAAAACAGGAAACCTGTATGAGAGCTTTTGAGGCATATGATAGTAAGCTGGAATCAGGTGCTCCGTTTTTGGATGGAAATGAGTTTATATAAGGGCAAAAGAAATCTATAGGATTGACATGATTTGTCAAGGCACAGGTAAAAAGCTAGAAAAGACTTGAGAGATGATATATCAGTTAGGGATCTTGTAGCATTTAAAAAGGTGAGAGGGGTGCTTGGGCAGAGGATTTCTCCAACATTCAAGCTTTTGCAACCAGAACAGACCTAGGTGAAGAGAGTTGAACAAATGAACGTGCCAGATTGCGAGTGAAAGAGCCAAACTAAACAACAGCCAGAGCAACCAGACTTAGGCAGAATGCTTGGCAAAATGAGCAAATGGTAAAGGAAATTTGGCGGAATAGAAAGTTTGTGGGAAGACTAATCGATTGCCACATTGGCGAAAGTGGACACATGGAAAGCATGTGTTGGCCAACTAATTAAGGACGAATAATTAGGTTAACATATTCTTTTATGAGATTTTCTTTGTGTCTCTATTTGGCTAGATTCATAGTTAAATTGATGAGCAAATATAAACAAATGGGAAAGCAATAAAAATATTTAAAAGTATTTATACCGTATTGTTTTTCGAAGTATCAAATAATATATTAGAAGGATATTTTTTATTAGTAACTATTATATGAAGTTTCCTAAATTAATGTTTCAAAAAAAAAAAATTGATATTAACATCTTTACCAATGTCTTTAATTAATTTAATATAACTTAAAGCTAGCAAAGAATAAAAAATTTTCAATGCTTTTAGTAAACTCCTATGCAAGTTGTAAGTAATAATGAGATAATGTTTAAATAGATTTAAAAAGTATAGCGATATAATGTCAATCAAGTTTTTGTTACATTATAATGCTTCTCTGTCTCCAGGTAACCAGAAGGATTATCCTCCATCTATGAAGGATGAGGTATGCTGCTTAAAGGGCATTTTTAAAAATGGCACTTTTCACAAGAAACTATTGGAACTTGGCATCAGAACTGTGGCAGACTTTTTGAATTACTGCAATGATGATCCAGAAAATTTGCGTAATGTATGACCATCTTATGTTACACCTGTCTTAACCTAATAACATTTTATTTATTGATTAGTATATTTTGTAATCTTATATGCAGATTATTCAAATGCCTAAAGGGACATGGGTGAAAACCCTCAACCATGCCATTGAGTCAAAGGAAAGATGTAGCAGTTTACTTGACTGCTTCGTTAACTTTCCTCCATACCAGGTTTGCTTTTTTTTTTTTATTGATCCCATTAGGAATAAATTTTTAATTTTCTAAATAATGCATTTAAAATATTGAATTTATGTTCAAGATTCAAGGGATATCTATGTTATACTAGTTCACCCTATAGTTCAATTTCAATAAAACAGTGACATAGTAAAGCATGTTGAACATTTGTTGATTATCCTAGGAAAAATCTTAGATTATGAATTCTGAAATTAAATAATTGTAGCACTTTTACTTTAAAGAAGATCCAAAACTTAATTGATTGTTAACCAAAGAGTTATGCCAAACTGAGTCCAAATTTTTGAGACTACATTCAAGATTGTAATTTACGAAATCAATTTTAATTCTAAAAAGAAAGATTGAAAGAAAAACATGTTCACTTAAAAGTATACAATTTTGGGATAAAACACAAATAAATTGAAATAAAAAAATTTTCTCACTATAGATCTTATTCGAAAACAATATATTATTGCAACCAAGAAAAATTTGAGTTAGAGGATTCTCACAGCAAGAAAGTAGAGGACAAAAATTATTTGATGGGTCACATTACTAGAATCCATCATGAGATGTATGTTATAGTCAATGGAGCTGCACCATTGTTTAGATGAATCACATGTCATAAAACTCCATCAGAAGAAATCAAAGCTTTTACAAAATCATTAACAAATGAGTTTTACATAATTGTGTGTACAAACCATTCATAATTACATGAATTGATTTAATTAGTGGAACTTGGAATCTAGATTCATAAAGGAGGATGGGGTCTCCATCAAATTAGAACAAGACACTTAGAACATTGTTTGGTTGCTGTTGTATGATATGACTGATCCGTAGTCCAATCATTTGGGCGCCAATGCCAAAAGTCACTTTATCGCCCTCAACTAGCGACAGTGATCACTCATTCTGTGCATAGACTAGACATTTTATCAATGGTTGCTTGACTATCCGATCTACAAAAAACAAATGCACATATCTAAATTTGTGCTCAAACATTCGAACTTCCCTTTATCCATGCAAAATAATGTTCAAAATTTGAGTGATCAAGAAACAAATAATGATATCTAATGAAAGAGAAAAAACTATTGAAACTACCTGTAGTAACAAAGGATGCATCATGTGATGCAATGATAATCCTAGTACAATTATTAACCTCATATTATCTCTTTGGAAAATATGGCTCAATGTCTAGAAATGGGTCAAAATCAATCAGGTTTGGATCTCCATCATATAGTTTACCATGTCCAATAGTTGGATAATGACTCCATTTGACACAGAAATAATGGTGCGTGCCCAAAACGAGTCATGAAGCATGGAGAGTCAATCGTGATACGACCTATATCATCAACTATCACTCTTCTTGATTGCTTTGAGTCTCATTTTACTGCGAAGACCTCGAGCTTGCCCCTTGAGACGTTAAACCTGTAATACTTTGTGATGTTAGATAGTTCAGTATCCAATATTGTTGTTTTCTCCATTCACAGGGTTTTCCATCTAAAATTTCACTTCTCGTACCTGCATTTCCACTCTCAACATTACCTTTCACCCCTTTAACTCCACTTCTCAAGGCGTTTCTAATCTCTCATAGAGTATCCACTCGTTCCACCCACTACTGAAAACCACAGCTACAACGCTTGTAAATTTGCTTGCTGCAAGCTGATCCATTATTCTGCATTATCTATTGCAAAATTGAAGCTCACATTGAAATTACTTCCACGAATGTTTTATTAATGTCTTTCATCAGCTTTGTTGTCAAGAAAAAACCCCACTGTTTAAGAGCTCTTGATACGAACTTGCAACAAGAAAAAATTTGCACACCATTTGCAACCTCTTTACGTTTTCAAAATCATAGGAACTATACTCGTCAAGAATTTCAGATTTAGCCTGCTTTATATTGCACAGCAAAACGCAGCAACTTCACAGCATTACTATGCGGTTAATGTTTTCCCTGTTTAGCAGGATCCCCTGGAGATTACTGGATCGAATTCATTATGGACTACCAATGTTTTGGATGAATGTAATAATATGATTTCTGCACCTTTCAAAGCTTGTACATCATATAATCTTTATTTTTTTTTTTTTATCTTATTTCTAACTTGATGCCGTGGCTTCTGGAACAGATGTCGATCACTTACCTTACTATACAGATTGTGAACCTCCTATTTCAGAGATCTTTACTAATGGACGGAGTCAGCCTGCTTCAACCTTCAGCTTCTCATCAACAAAGAGTTCCAAATCTGTTCACATCACAAAAGGGGTAATTGCTGAGCAGCTTGATATTTCCTTGGAGTTTCTGATGAATGGGAAAGAAAGAGGCTATGTACCCAACAAGTTTGATAGCGTCTCGCTATCTTCTCCATGCCTATGGAGCGTACTAATATTTGTCGCTAGGTGGAAAATTGCTGCATTAAGGACCAGAAAAAATAAGTTTTTGACAAACAGTTTGTTAGAAAACAATGCCGATGTCCTGAGCTATTCAAATGAAAATGAGCCATCATGGGAAGATCTGCCGCCAATTATATGTTTGAGTCCTCTGTAGTGAGTATGCCAACAAGCTTTGATATGTTGCAAGCAAACTCGTGCAGATAATGCAAATAATGTCCCGACATTGCTCAGCTTTCATGTCTTCGAAAACTACATGTTTAGGTTCAGAAGATTCCTGGCAGGTACGTTGTCTTGCTGCAGTATCTCTGGAGTTCAGATTTTTCAATCACACCTGCATGTTTTTAAAATATGATGAAATGATTGAAGCTTTGTAATTTGTCCTATTGCATTCTGTATTGTAGTGTATTTTTAAAAATCTGAACACGATTTCATTTTAATTTGGCTGGAAAGTGGTATGTTTGACATGATGTTTTATAGCATTTTTTTTCTTTTTAACATAATTGTATTACTGATTATTTTATTGAACATGTTGAAAATTTGTATTGTGAAATTTTCATTATAGTTTCCTGCCGCATGAATGTAGATAAGCTTGGTTTTATGCATCAAATGCGAGGTTGCAAATTTCCTGGTCTACACCTGAATTTATCCATGGAGGAAATCAGTATAGTCTAATTGCAAACAAAAACATTGGAATGTATAGGCAAAGTTATATTTTTCTTTGAATCACCTTTTAGTTTCTTCTTTTTTTCAACCTTTTCTTGTATAAACATAACAATAAAGAATATTACAAACTGTGTCAAAATTCAAGAATCAATCAAGATCCCGTAAAGGTGCAAGCAGCCATAGTATTACTGCTTAAATGAGATCTCTCGTATTCTCTAGATGCCAAATTACAAGGCAACCAAGAGAATGGCATATATACAAATTTTACAGCACTACAACTTCATCTCTTACTTTCCAATGCCCTTAGACTAGACCGTTTACCGTCACCGGAAACCGGCTGCCTCATGGTCCGATTGGTTGTTTGGTTTGGTCCGTTCAGCACTTTTCTTGATGGAGATGGGACGTGACCGTTGCTCAAGTTCCTGGTTTTTTTTTTTTTTCAACAAAACAGAGAAATATCAGTATCCAATGATATGGATATGCAATAAGAGAAATATGAATATGGTCCATGGACAAAAAAGAATACTGAACAAAAGTATCCTTGATAAAACATGCTTGGGTTTGGATGCCGCAAGGCTCTCTTAATATGTTTGAACTGTGGTAAAGTTTGCAGCCATGACACGAAACATCATATGTAAACATTATGTACTCATTATGTTAATGTTTGTCAAATATATCAACTTTTCTATAACAAAAAGAAGTATGCATGAAGTTATCATTTTGGGTTCGCATAAAGTTAAGTTTGTTTTACGTATTGAACTTACGTACTGCTATAACAATCGTGTAAAACTTAGTTTGCAAACAAAAATAAATAAAACAAGTCATAAAAAACGTTTAGGAAGAACAGATGGTTCTCAATTCTATTATCATTGATGCATTACCAACAAAATTTGTTAGCAGCTTTAAACCTAACTGAAGATATTAGTTCCATATCCACGAACTCAAACTAGGCTACCTTTCTGGTTCCCTACACGGATGAAATGGGTGACTTGGTGCCATGAAAGCTCGTCATGTATGAAATCTAGAAAAACTTCAAAACAAAGTGACCTATTTATGCACCATAATTCTACATTTTATGGAAAAACAATCTCCAAGTCGTATAAAAAAATACCTTTACAACTCCCCATGCTCCCCTCCAAGTCATATTCTTATTCTACTTGGATGATGTAGATAACTTCTAGTGTAGTTCTTACCATTGTCAATGGACTAAACCAAGCATTTTGGGTTGTGGAAGCAAATGAATGAACTATAATACATCAATATCTGCAATCTACTAGTAGCTTGAAGTTTACGAAGGTATAACGATTCTACAGTTTCCGCAATTAATCTAACGAGGAAGAGTCGGAAGAATCAATTTACCTTCCATCAGTGCTCTTAATTCCATTTGCTTGTGGCTTCTTAATCTTTGACATGCCTCCACTGATTCCTCTAGGAATCTTTGAAACATTCAGCTGGCTAAGCAGCTCAACCTCTGATGAATCACTTGTGGAATTTTCCAAATCGTCTGAATCAAAATCAAATTGGTTCCCATGAGGGTCAAGGCTTGCTTTCTTCCCACCACCATTGTTGATAAGCTGCAGCTCAGGGTAAACTCTCACATCATTAATGTATCTCTGGAAGAAATTTTGATCTTGTGCCCCATCTCCTTCTCTAGAGGTAGTGTCCACCTTGTTGTTCACAACCACTTTGTCAACCCACTCTCCTGAGCTAGCTTCTTTGTCATCATCTCCAAGCTCTTGGTAACTGTCTGGCCATGGGGATTCCATAGAGATCAGCATTTCTTCTGAATGATTGTCTGGTTGTTTTTGTCTATTTGAATCGCCTCTAATCTGCACAAAGTACCCATTAATTTGAATTAGAATTGCTTATCAAACTTGTTAGATACAATATTCAGATCAACTAATATACGCCTTTCAAGTTTAGCACGAGCTATAGATATTCATTTGCACAAGTGAAAATTTGTAAGGTATTAAGTATTCTCCTAAATGAAATTATATCCTTGAGATTGTACGCCACTTTTGTGCCATGCATGAGGCACGAGGGCACCCCTTTTGTATTTTCCCATCGAACAAGCTGGAATATATTGTATGCTGGTATGCCTGGACTGATCTATGTCAACGTGATAGTTTTGTTTTGAACAAATAGAAATGGATAGAAATGGTTCTATAACCTTATCAAATTTGAATCTGGCATGGCCAAAACTAATCAAGAATGAATCAGAAACATATTGTTCTTGGCTTTTGTTCATAGCAGAATCCATGTTCTCCTTTCTCATGCTTTCAATGTTTTGGAGTAAGCCAGCAATTGTGTCAACTATTTATCTACTAAATTTAACAAACAACATTCATGTTACAAAGGAGAGCATTACCTCAATGTTCCCAACTTCCTCCATTGGCTTCCTGTTGCTAGTTGGATATCCTATCTCATCTTCCTCGTGATTTGTTGTAACAATACTCGGTTTCATTCTAGACAAATCCAAACTGGACACTGTAGTTCTGAGAGGTTCGTCTGCTCCTTTATTTGTCATCGTTGCCTTAAGAGCAGCTATCTGTTGTGCAGTTGTGACGAATGTATCAATACATGTATTGCAAGGCTAGGAGAAGAAGTGATGTAAGGGAAAACCTGCTCTTTAAGCTCTTTAACTTCCACATTGTCCTTATTTACCCTTGCAGCACCAAGCTCTACAGTGGCTACTCGCTCAGCAAATTTGAGAGTGCTTAGCGTCTCCGACAGAGCATCAGCCTCTGGACTTATGTGGACAAACATAAGAGTTTTTGCTTGCCCTCCTACATATTGAAACAGATACATGATAACCATTGGAGATTAAACTTTCTTTTCGTTCTTTAAGAGGAAAAAAAAAAAAATCTTACCAAGAGAGTCTTGAAGTAGTTGTGTGAGTTTACTATTTCGATACGGGACATGTGCACTCTTCTGAGCAAGGGAAGCAATAACATCTCCTAAAGCTGCAAGAGACTTGTTTATATGTTGTGCCTCCTTCAATCTATCTCCTTTGACCTCAGACTTATCAACCCTCTCACTGCCTGCCAAATCAACAAGGTGCATGCATCCTCGAAGCATATTACCGGAAGTTAACTCTTTCCCTTGCACATGAATTGTCAAGCAACTACAAACACTTTGCTATTGTCAAAAATAAGATTCAAAATTTCTACACCAGTTTTAGCATTAACAATGCATGTAACATGAAGAGCAAGTTTCAATAGTATGTCTTCATGCATGCTTGAGTATGCTTTTGCCCACCCACCAAGTATCAATTTTGGTGGGCGTGTTACTCACATGCTAGATCATAGCATGACCATTCCTAATTTTGATTATGCTTTGAGCAAAAAAACACGTTGGTTCAATAAATTAGTGCGCAGATTTCAGTTGGACCCAACAATGGTTTGCCTGGCAAAACTGACTCATAGCGAAGACTAAATCCATAGCATGGCAACTTTTACCTTTATACACAAATCATAGTGGCTTACTCATACATTAAGGTATGAAAAAAAAAAAAAAATTGACACCTCCTTGTGACAAGTTTGATTTTTCTCGACCTTGCAATCAATATATAATTGTAAGAAAATTCACTTCAAAATTTACCTGTGAGAGCGACTGCTGCGGTCGTTCATAGCCGTAGAAGACACTGCACGATTCTTTTGCCCTATGTTCATTATTTCAATCACCTCAGCTGTTGATCTGACTGGAACTATGTTTGCATCAGGCACACTAAGTCCTTTATTAGTACTGTTGCGAATTTCTAGCGTATGTACATGTCAAAGAAACATTTACCCCTAAGAAACTTACAGATTAAAAATGTAACTGAATTGAGAAAACTGAACAAGAAATGAAGGATATCTTTTGCTAAGGTCATCACTAAGCAGATCCCTCACTTGCTCATTGTAAATCTCAAGCATCTGAACATAGATTTCATAAAAAAAGGTATCCATACGCTGCTCTGAAAGGTAGAAGAGATCATTCAATGCCCTGTAGTTTACCCCAATAGTTTTCTCATTGAGTTCTTTAGGACCACTCTGTATAGTGCATCAAATACAAAGTATCTTAATGATCTTTATTGCTCCTCAGAACAAAGGAATGGATTGTTCTATGGTTTTACCATTGTATGAGTTTTCCCTGAACCTGTTTGTCCATAAGCAAATATACAAACGTTGTAACCATCAAGGACTGACTGAATCAATGGTTGAGTATCTGAAAAAATTTCCTCTGCAAGGAAACAAGAATTTGTTGTTGTAAGATCTATGTATAACTATAACATTATTCAGACCTGCAATTAAAGGATATTTCTTTCAACCTTGGGTTGCAGTTGGTCCAAAAACCTTATTGAATGTGAAATTTCTGCGGGCATCTTTGCCATTTTTGGATGCTGAAGCAATGGTAATATTCTGATCATCAATACGGCTAATGGTGCTCATGTTACTAGCTTGCCCATGTAGGAAAGGTCTCACTCGGCAATAAACCCTAATGTTTCCTGATACGTACATTAAAACTTGAGGTACTATGAGGATCTAACTGCTTATATAGCATGCTTATAGTTATAACGTAAATTGTACCTTTCAAGTCTTGAATTTGATTATATAGCTTTCTGTTTTCCTCAAGAACCTTATGATATTTTGATGCAGCATTTGCTAGGGTGCCTAATTGCTTTCCTGTACACATGGAAAAAAGATAATAAGAGCTCAAAGAAGAAATTTTCATTTAGCAGGGAAGTTTGTTCTGCTGCTGAAAGATAAGACAGGTTGACCAAGGTTGCCGAATTCCTCCAAGTACTGAGACTTCATGTCCTCCATGCCAACCTTAGTTAAGCTAAGTGCAAGTTTCAGTTCCTAGAAGCATTGCAAATGACATACTTTAAGCTGTTAACAAGATTTCCAAACATAACTTCTGCAATAACACATACCTTAATCTCCTTTTGTTGGCGATCAAAAATTAAATGTTGCTTTATAAGCCTATCATTGATTTCTGTCTGCTCCATTTCCCATTTTTGCTGCTTTTTAAGCCTCAGTGCTTTTTCTTCCATGTCTACCAATGTCTTTTCTTCCATTCCATTTCCTTGCTGCTGCATGCGAAAGTCTTGCTCTTGTTGTTTCAATCGGTGCTCCATAAGCAGTAGCCTCTCTTTTAATTCTTTCATTTCAGCTTCCTTCTCTTGCTGATTGTTTAGACGCTCTCTCAATTCATTTTCAGCAGCTTCCTTCACATTTTGGTTTTCCTTCAAAGTTGTTGTATGTGCTAGTCCCTGTACCTCCATCCAAGGTATTTTCAAATTATTTATAGCACTTAATGATTGAATGGAAACATACTCAAATCATAGGAATATTAGATATGATTCAGAGAGCAGAAAAGTGAAAAAATAAACGCCAATACTAAATTCTCAATAGAAGTAAAAGAAGAAAAGTCCTCCAAAGGTAATGATTCATTCTCTTGGTAAACATATTAGTATCATACTGTATTAGTTTATGTAAGTATGTGGACAAAAACCTACCATCTCGCTTTGGTCTGCAATGCATAGCTCAAATTCCTGCATTACTTTATTTAGCATGGATTCCACAAGCTGCAAGAAAGAAAAATTGTTCATCTCTACTTCATATGTATCACATATTGTTTCACATAAACATGGCATGAAATGGGCAAACTCACAAGTGGAACTTCTTCAGGCTTCTTATTAGACAGAACTGTTCGAACTAACAGATTGAGAGAATGAGAGCATTTCTGTGGTCAATAAATCAAATTGATCACTTGGTCACAAGCATAAATTGTCTTAATTGTAATATAGTAGCAAAGTTTGGCTTACCAACCATTTCAACCGATTTTGATAAATAGTCTCCACCAAAATTATTAGCCAAACAAAGATCCTCATGTGGCTTCTCATTCAATAAGTGGGATCGTGAAATCGAGTTCATGAAAGGTTCACAACTTTTCCTTATGAAATGTTTTGCTAAGCTGGCTGGTTTTGATGTTCCACCAAATTTAGAGGAACCATCCTTACCTGCTTGTTTAGCTTCAATGTAGAACTTAAGAGCTAGAACAGAATCCACAACCCTTGACCCCTTGCCACCCTAAGATAGGCACAAAGATCCTAATTTAGAAAAACACCAGGAAAAAAGAAACATAGAAACTTATACTATTTGCATAAGTAATAAAAAACTAAACTTATTGTTCTTTTCACTTAATACTTTCAAATGACTTCCATTATGATAAAAACAAAAAAAATGTGTGAAAAACTAATGATCTGTCTTTTGATGCTTATATATACACTCTCACATAGCTTTAGAAAAAATCAACAAAAAAATAATCCCAAGAGAGAAATGATAGATTCTTGTTACAAGCATGTATTATGGACATAAAAATTTACACATGTAATCTCCATCATTCACATAACACCTACTGTTACTCCATAAGAAAAATCTTGGATCCTTGCACCCAAAATTGTATGGATTGCACCCTCTAAGTCATACGGATGATGTCTAAGAGTTGGCATCATAATGTAATCCTAATTGGACATATTATACATCTTCACTACATGATCTAGCATTATAATCTTTCACATAGCTATTTTTTTATCAAGGTTGTATGCATATTGGATTAGATTCTCATAATCTTGGCACTAATAAGCCATCATGCCAATATGGAGTTCTTGTATCTTGTGTAGGAATCACCTGTGGGCTTGAGAGCACAGGCAATCTTGCATGGACCCATATTGTATAACTCCTCCAAGCTTAAGTTTGAAAAGATAAATTCACAAAACTTAAATTCTACCAAATTTCGTACATCATCCTTTACTTTTTGGCTCATACTTGAGTGCTAGAACAACAATCAATTTAATATATTTCCTTCTTGATTTAGTTTGTTTTATTTTGTCTATCAATTGTTTTATATTTTTTATTTGAATTTATATTGCCAATTTTTGTGGCTCCTTATGGCTAAGGTTCTACCTTTTAGCTATTTCATTTATACTCTGTCTCGATTAGTTATGTAAGATTCTTATTTTTGCCTACTGCAAATCTATATTCATATAACATTTTGATCATGAATAATTAGGCAATGCCCTCAAATTCTTCTTTTCAAAAGAATAAAGAACTGAAATCACTAGATCGACATGTTTAAACATCAAATATACATTTACAAACAATTAAAAGTCATTAATGCACACCCGTTCTAGATCCGATGCCTCAAATGTGGAAAGACCCATGCCTTCAAGTGTCACAAGAAAGTTTCTCAAGTTCTCAAAGTACTGATATGCCGTTAATGGAGCTCCATCCGGCACAACAAATGAATCCGGTGGAGCTTCTACAACCTATAAATCCACGTAACCACACATAATAAAGCCAAAAGGTTTAATCAAAACTTCAAATGAGGAACGAAAATATGCTGGATTTTTCTAATGAATTAGAGTTGTGACAGGACTAACCTTTGGAATAGCCCCAGGTTGAACCTTATTGAGGGCATTGCACAGGATTATTCCATTTCTGAGCCCAATCCTAAATTCTTCCTCTGAAGGTTCCTCTGGCAAATCCTTTGCTCCAACAACACCTACAGTTCTTCTCAGCCATGCAGCTGCTTCATACCTTCTTGCAGCTTTCATTTTAACAGAATCAAGGAAAGCTTGAATCTTAGTCTTGAGCACAATATAATAAATAACATCTCAACTGCAAAATTTGATGTCTTGAAAAAAGAAAAAAATAAATGTATGGGGCAGCAGAACCCAATTTTTCACATGCAACATAAGAAATATTTGATACAGAGTGATTAAAATTCCTTGAGAAAAAGCTCTAATTTGGTATCAGCAATAAATGAAAGCAAAGAGTAATAGTATGCACGTGGACAATAATTAGTTATTTCCCAAGAAAAACATCAATTTAATATTAGAGACGCAAAAATGATCGGACAAAACAAAATATCAGAAAAAGAAGAGATTTCAGATTCACTTCGTCAACAATCAATTAATTAAAAAAAAAAAAAAGGAATTACTCAAGAGCATAAACGCATGTGATCTTCCTAGGAAACCAGACAATGTGGTAAGTATTCGTCAAACAATAAAAAATTTCCTTCAATTCCTCAATGGAAACGTTTCAATACGCACAAATCTTACCTCTTAAGGGAAACGTTTCAATACGCACAAATCTTACCTCTTAAGGGAAACCCCGAACGAATTCATTCAATTCATTGCAGTAAAAAAAAGAACAACCGTAAACACCGCATTAGGGCAAAACAAAGAACATCCAAAATCCCCGAAAAATTCAAGAAGCCAACAAAATTGAACCAGAATCACCTGCTTCCTCGGCCCTCCTTGACGCCATATCGATGTCACTCGGCCTCGTGCCGTGCTGCTTGATCACGTCCTCCACCACCGACTCCACGAAGATCGAAAAAATCCCCTCCGACGCCATCCTTTCCAACCTTCTTCCCAATCCCAAGAAATAACAGGCTTCAAAAAAAAACCTGATCCCCTTCGACGCCTTCTCAAAAATGCCGACAGATCACATAGAAGCGGAGGACAACTACAAGCGGCTCCTCCGCCCAATGATTGTGCGGCCAAAGAGAGGAATGAGAATCGGAGTTTGAAGCTTTTCTCTTTCTTTGTCTCTGTCGTTCTCAAAAGAAGACCTTCCGAGCCTCCCGCCTTGCGGGGGAAGGGCAACTCAACGGCTTATATTTTTTTTCTCTTCCCGCCTCAGGGGGCAAACTGTAAATAACAGTTAAATAGTGGCAATGGCTGTAAAGTCGGCTATTTTTGGAATTGCAATTTACCAGCCCTCTTGTATTTAACTAAATCTACATCAAGTTTTCTCATACCTGTTTTTAGCTCCATAGCTGCATAGGCAACACCTCACCAAATGTTTCACCCAAGCACCACCCAATTTTGCACCCTATCCATCTTAGGTCACAAAATATTTTTGAAGTGTGACAAATGCAAGATCTTAGAGTTTGCTTTCAATGACTTTTAAGAATTAAATATTTTTTTTTATTAACATATTTAGCAAAATAGTTTTCATTATATTTTTTTATTACAATGTGTTTCTAATCTTTAAATTTAATTAGGAATAAAACTTATTAAATATTTTTTAGAAGGATATAAATACATTTTATGAATATAAAACAATCATCATATCTATGAATAAAATAATTATAACTTAGTAGACAATTTCTCAAGTAAAAATTTGTCAAATTTGACCTAGAACAAAGCCCAATTGCAATATCTTTGATCTTTAATTACTCTTTTTGTTAATTTCTCTATTCTCTTGTTTAAATCTCTTTAACTCTAATCGAAATTATTGCTTTTTTTAACTTGCATGTATGATGTAGATGTTGGGTACTCTAAAACTAAGACCTCAACTATCAAATACCTCCATAAACTATCTTACCAATTCATTCTCTTTTTTTTTCTTATCATTTCATTTCTATCCACAAAAGTGAGTTCAAACCTTAAAAATTAGTTACTTTGATTATTTTCCTACCTTTAAGATTTATCCAACATAACTATATTTCTTTGTATAGTATTGTCATACTTTTTTAGTCATTGTCATCATAGGTGTTGACTTTATGTGAATTTTTGTACCATATTTATTCCTTGCTTAAGTCTTGCATATATTTTTTTTTTCATTTGCTTCTTCATGATCAATCACCTCTACCATTTTTTCTTTCATCTCTCTATGCCCCAAACTCAAATTGGACCCAAACTATGAGATTAAACTCAAGCCAAGCCTAATATATCTTCAATCGAACTCAAGTAAAGACCAACATAACCTAAAATAAACCTGAGGTAAAATCAAACATAATCCATACTAGGAACTTAAGCCTAACCAAAGCAAACCCAATTATACATCTCAAATAATAGTCATTATATAATAACAATATTAATTCACATGTTATATTATTACATCATTGATTAATGATTGTTAAACTTTTGAACATTTTGTTACTACTTAAAGCAACATGATTTTGCATAATTTCATGTTCTCGTTAATTAATTGAATATTTAACTTTACAATTACATGATTATGAGATGCTTTAGACCATTGGGCAAGTTTGAAAGCCCTTATGTTAATGAAATAAAAGCTTGCTTAATGGAGTCTTTGTAGTCAAGACTTTGTTAGAATCTCTAAGATCAACACAATAATGGTGTCATGCTTCACGTAAACTCTAATTTGTGAGAACAACCAAATGACCATCCCAAATCGAACAATAATTGCAAAATCACCAAAGGAGAATACTCTCCACACATAGAATGATGGTAAAATAATTCAAAAGCCTACCAACTCTTATCCATTTGTTCTTGATTTTGTTCAATAAACAAATTCCAATACATTATCAAAAACATGCATTATTATCAACTATCAATGTCAAAATCATAACAAAAAATATTATAATAAAATAGAGTTCTTATTACACATAAATTACAAACATACTAATACACTTTCAATATGAAACACGATGCTTTTATTAATAGCATATATTTAAAACTTGTTAGACTTATACAACTTATAAACAATTATGTTCTTCAATTTTATCATGATTCTCCTCTTTGTGATGTAAAAATATGTTATATAGGCACAAAATAAGACTCTCAAAGAGCTAAGTAAAACACAAAATAAAAAAGGTAAAATAATAATAATAACCTGATAATATTTGAATAAATCAATGCCACATAATGGTATAACAAAAGTTTAATGATATTAGTGCATAAGCAATAATGAGAAAGTAAGCACATGTATTTTTTTATTCAATTTTTCCTATGTTTTCTCACAAAATTACATTTCAGTAATATATTTTATTTCTTAAAACATCATTTTTCTTAATAATCAATATAAAATCACATCAAGTTACGACTCTCGTAAATAAACCTATCATCTTGCATAGGGTACTAGTAATAAATGCCACAATAAAAAAAGATATGGTTTAAGACTAACACTCATCATCTAGCACAAAGTATTACCAATGAAATCATCATATAACATATGGTACTATGTTAAATCAAGGTATGTTATATAACAAAGATTTATTACCTTGACAAAATACTAGCAATAATTCTTATATATTTTAGATGTTAAGAATTAATGAACATGATTTCTATATAAGAAATGATGAAATTGTAAAAATTACAAATTTAAAGGGTCTTAAATATTACAATATAAAACTTTCATAATTTTAATCATTTTTATAAAAAAAATTTTAAAAATTATTGTTTATTTTAAAAACTTATTGTCAACTATTAATGTCAAAATCATAACAAAATGTATTATAATAGAGTAATAGTTCTTATTACACATAAATTACAAATATACTAACATGCTTTCACTATAAATACAATGCATTTATTAACAACATATATCCAAAATTTATTACATCTATACAACTTATAAAGCATTATGATCTTCAATTTTATCATGATTCTCTTCTGTGTGATGTAAAAATATGTTATATAAGCACAAAAAAAGACTCCCAAAGTGTTTATTAAACAAAACACAAAGTAAAAAATGATAAAATAATAATAATAATAAATACCACAATAAGTATAATATTTCATCTCACAAAAAGTATAATATTAATCATAATCAATATGATATCACATCAAGGTGTGACTTTAGTAAATAAGCCTATCACTTTCATAGGGAACTAGTAATAAATACCACAATAAACCAAGATCTAGATTAATACTAATATTCAATTCCTAGCTCAAAGTATTACTAATGAAGTCATTTCAGATAACATATGGTGTCATATTAAATCAATGAATGTTATACAACACAAACTTGTCTCCTTGCACAAAGTATTATCAATGATCCTTATATCTTTTAAATGTTAAGAATTAGTGAGAATGATGTCCATGTAAGAGAGAACAAAAAGTAAAAATCGTTGATTTAAACTATCTTAAATATTATGATATAAGACTTTCATAATCTATCTCTTTTATAAAAATTTTTTTAAAAATTATTGCTTTCTTTGAAAACTTATTTTGCTAGAAAGTAAGAGGGTATACAAGTATTTTTATGTGACTTGATTCAAAACCCATAATGCATCCACCATAACCAAATAGGTTAGGCAAAAATACTAAACGTCTTTTTCAAAAACAAGTAGGACAAAATTTCACATTAAGTTAAACGATCTTATAAGCATTGAACTAAAAGACCTTACATACTTGCCCGAAAAAACATACAATCATCAAACCAAAAGATCCTACATATCATCCCAAAAAAGCCTACAACATCAGGCCAAATAACCTAAAAAATCACTAGACCAAAAAGATCCCACAATAATGACTAAAAGACCAATACAAAGCTCACAAAAAAAATCCTAATGATAAAAGCACAAAATCAAATTTAAGGGTATAATGTCATATAACCTAATTATAACTACAAAAAATATACTAAATGTAATAAATAAATACAAGAGAGTTTTTTCAACTTAGCTCAATAAATGAAGAATAAAGGCTTGAAAAATGATGACCTTCAAATATAACTTTTAGCAAATATATGCAAGTAATGATTTTCTTTTCTCAATATATTTAGATTAATTTATATAAGTATTATAATTCTCTTTAATGATTGTAATAATCCTCAAATGATTAAAATAAATTTTCCTAAAATCCAATCAACTTAATAGTTACACTCTCAAAACCAATTTTACTATCCAACATAAGGATTGTACTAGTACTGTACCATTACATGTAGATTGTTTAACTCTCCACACATGTTCAGTTAGGTTATCATGTTACTAAAAATTTATCGTACTTATACGATGAAACTATTGTACATGTACAATGTGCACAAGTCTTTACTTCCCCAAGATTCAATTTTTCGTCTATTGGGTTTTCTAAGGATTATACGATGCAATAACAATGATCATACTTGTACAAAGATCTTATCATGTGTTACTCTCTTTATAACTATAGGATCATACTCATATGATGATGAAATCATACTTGTATGAAGCATGTCAATACATTAATTGCTTAAGTCCTATCTTCAAATTTTCTATTAAAAATCATCATACGTCCACGATATGGAGGTTTTGTATGTACAAAAAGGCAGACCTCTTTTTTTACCAACATCTCCAAGTCCAAATGCTTTATGTGATCTTACTGAAGAATCGATCATACAAGTATGATAGAGATATCTTATTGTACAAAGCATATTAGTTCTACGCCTTAGCTTACGTCTTGAGAAAATAAAAATAATACAAATATGAGAATAGGATCATGCATTTATGAACATCAAGGATGTCATCCCTATATTAACTCATCATGCAAGTGTACTAGAAATATCATACTATATAATTAGTGTAATTTTATTTCAATTAAAGGTTATACAAATTATGAATATTTATCATGACATGCACATGCAAACAAATATTTTTAATATTCATAAAAGCATATTTTTGTATAACAAAACTTAAATAAAATATAGGTTTTAAATAATCCTAAATAAATGCAATAATTGATTTAAAAGCATCTAACTCTCATGCTCAATATTATCAAATCATAGTATTTCAACTAATTTATTATAAGTCTTACATGTTAATACCAATAAATATGACTCAAACTAAACTTTGCCTTGTTTGCTAAAGCTTTGTATTTCTCTTTGTGCCTATTAGAATTAACACCAAAATGTCACTTAATTTTTTCTTTAATTAATGATCAAGCTCTCGAAATTTTGACTTATTTAATCTTGAGATATATGATCTGAAACACTTGTGAAAAAATATTAGTAAAATAATATAATAATTTTATTATCATCAAACAAATAGTTAAAAAACCAATGATTTAACAGTAATTACCAAACTCAAGTCTTGGGATAATATTTCATAAAACCATATATTTCATACAATAACATATTTCATAAACTTTATCTTATGTACCATGTTATAATATCATAATAGTTTATGAAATTCATTACATTTCCATTTTAGTTATTTGTTATGCATCATTATCAGCTTAGTTATGTCATAAACATACATGAAACATAAAATATTATAGAGTATAATTTACTTTTTCATTTGTAAAAAGTAGAAGAATAAACCATGCATATCCTTAACATACATGTTTATTATTCAAATAAATGTTGACAATATATCACATATCATGGTAATGTATAAGAATATATCATGTAATAATGATGATATAATAATAATAATAAGATACTTATATGATAATTATCAGATTTATCTATCTAAACTATTTAATAATACTTTAAACATTATCTTGATTTTTCTTTTCTCTTAGTTTCCTATATAATAAAAATCATACAAAATTTTATTATTATATGTTCATTATTCATTTATAACATAACCTTTTATTATCTTTTTTTTTCTTAATTTACAAAATATCATTTTTTTCTAAATTTCTACCTAGACTTATGGTACATTTAAATCGATGTGCCATAGTTTGAATCGATGTATTGTACATCTAGCTTTGATATATTATACATCAACCCAATGTACTATACACTCAAATTGTAGCATATTATTTCTTAAGTTAGTGTATGATATGTTCAATTCAAAGTATTGTATGACAACCTAGTATATTGTGTAGTTTTGTTAAGACAAATGGACTAAACTTGATAATCTCCTCTTTTTCGATGCTTAAATTGATTCTAAACATTATGAATTCAATACCTATTAAAAAGAATCCAAATTAAGTTAAAACTTAAGATTAACTTTAAGGCCTAAGTTTGTTTGTTAAGAAAATTCTCATAACAAAGTTTCTTAGTTTCTTATAGCAGCTTGGATCAATTCCCAAATGATTTCTCATGGTTCCAAAAACTTTTGTTGTTATAGCACATTTTTTTTTCTTCTCTATTTCTTATGATTTCTCTCTTTGCTATAGTAGCAAACTCCTTCCATAACTCCAATCAACCTTTTCTAGTCTTCATTATTTCTTTTCTTAAAAAATTCTTAATTTCCAATAACTCCTTTGCTTTCTTACTATTAATCTCCTCCTACCATCAATAGCTAACTTTTTCTCTCCTTTTCCTTTCTTACAAACTAAAGCTCTATTACATAGTTCTCCAACAAACTCTCCATATAACATCTCAAAAATGGAGGCAATGATTTTATTTAATTTTGAATTATCAAATGCTGTGAAAGAATAGTGATTTAAAGATATATCAAAGATTTTCATGAGATGGTGAAATTTTAGTGTCTAAAAATATAATAAAATACATGCTAAAGGGTATTTGAAAATAATTTAAATTTTAAAAATTTTCTTAAGATATTTGAGGACATTATATTAGTATAATAAAGTAAATCATACAATACAATACGAAGGGAAGATAAAAAAACATAGCTAAGATAATTGTGTAGTATGATTAAGGACATCAAACAATATAATAAATTATTAATAACTTAATTGAATAAGTTAAATAGGATCATACGATACAATCAAAACTGTCATATTAATATAATAATATGAATAACAGTGCATTGCCACTATAAGATGGATGAGTTTAATATACTAAAAAAAGAATTACATTATATAGTATGATAAAAATAGATCATATAATACAATTAAATAAGAGAAAAAATAATATCAATTAAAACCTTCAGATATAGATCATATAAATACAGAGTAGATATCACACACGTATAATCAAAATAAACAAGAAAATTTAACTCATCCTGATGGTTGAGTAACAGGTGTATGCATCATATAATACAATAAGCTCGATTACATTAGTATGATTAAGTGAAGAATAATGTCACAAATGGATCGTTGGTTTATGACAAAAGAAGTATATGCATTACAGTATATCATATAAGTATGCCAAGGAACCTATAAGTATGATCAATGGATTATAGTAAATGAAGGTAAAACTTAGGATCATATGGTATGAGTTGAAGGAAACATATAGTGTGGCATTATATAATCAAAACATTATTGAATTTGAAATGATGAATGACCACATGAATCATCGTAATGAGAGTTTAATTGAAAGAAAACTGTTAGACTTGAGTAGAAATGAAGTCAAAGAGGCATACAATTGAGCAAATATGGTTATTAGAAGGAGGTGAATGATCAAGGAGGTTATGGTCACATATAAAAAGGATAAGTTTGAACATGAGAAAGATTTTTTTGAAAAATCTTTAATACTTACTGTTGTACTATTTGATGTGATGATCATAAGACCAATGTTAAAACTAATACCTTGTTAAACTTAATACTATTTTAGTTATATCTCAAAGAGTATTTTAGTGATTTGAATTTATTGGAGTAAGAACTGTTATAGTATAAATAATGAATGTAATTTGATGACTCAATCTGCTGACTTTAGAGCCAAGGATAACGGTTTTTATAGAGTGACTAATCCATAAAGAACCTCATTTCTAAATTCTTATAATGAGCATATTAAATCTTTAAATTCTTCGTAATTATGACACATAGTATTATCATCCTTTATGTATATGTGAATTTGGTTTAAGTTATATTTTATTTAAAGACATTTGAATTTTTGAATATTCAAATATTATTTTATAAATTTTTTATTATAAAAAATATTTTTACCCAAACACCCCAACCGCTAAGCCTGAAGGGCTCGAGTTAAGTAGCCCATAAGGGAAATAAATCTTGGGGACCCACAGGCCAGGAACCTGACTAAAATCGAGATGGTTAAGCCCAAGTATCAGTTAAGTCAAGTTATTGTTGCAGTCTTTCGTGTGACTTAGGTGAAATGAGTTATAATAGACTTATTATTTAATTTATGTAAATTGGGTTTGGTCGAACCCATACGCATGCGCTGGTGAGTCGGGTCATTATCTCCTTAGAAACTTGAGATTTCTGCATCGACTAATTGCATATTTTTGCTATCAAACGGTCCAAATCGTGCCTGTATTTGTTGAAAGTCTTCTATCTTTAGTCGTTCATTCGTATTTCTTGATTGAAAGGTAGAGTCTTTCTACATGTGTGAACAATAATCTAATAATCTTTATCATCCATCCAGATTTCGAATCCGATGCTCTAGATCTTATTTTATTGTGATTAGATATGAATATCTTATCATTTAAGTCGATCCGACGACTATTGCTCCTGTTCGTGTAATTGGAGGCAACTGTACCGTCTTCTTCACTTGTAATGGCTAGCTTTTTGAAAAACATATTTTAGTAATTAGGATAATTATTTTCGGAGTTTTTTCATTTCAACTATAAATAGGAATCATTTATCAAACATAAAAATTATTGAATCAAACTTAAAAATTTTCATACAAGTCCAATTAAAGTTTAAACCGTAAGCAACAAATTTTTACACAATTATCAGAGCTACAGATTTTCATCGGTCTCTTTTTTTCTGCTTCTATTCATAATCATTTATGTATTTCTGGTAACAACAACTTCTTCATTAGTAATGTTATTCTTATTTTAAAAAATTAAAAGTGTAGGATTTTGTAAGCAAAAAATTATAAAGTTTTAAATTTTTTTGAATATTCAGAATTTTTTTAATTTTGGTGTCTCATTGAAACACCGGTGTGTATTTAGTTTACCCTTACGAGCTTCGACAAAAAGGAGTGGTTAGTGGAAGCTTGATTGGGGATCGGTGGTGGATGTTGGCACGGGTTTTGACTGAACCACCTAAAATTTTTTTTGTATATTTAGTTTCTTGTCGAGCAATTTTATTTCATTGATAAAAGAAAATTAGTTTTAAGTTCAAAAATTTTTCTTTAAATATTTGGAATTGAAAAAAATTGTTGAACATACAATTCACCCATCCCTTCTTATTCATTTTTTCTTACATATTTTACAATACTTAGCATCAATAAAAAACATTCTAGAGAAAGAAAGAGAAAAGAAGAAAGTGCTTTAAAAGAATTAGAAAAAAATTATGCAAGTTAAGGTTAAGGAAAATAAGAAATCAAGGTGATATAGTTATATGTACTATAACACTTGAGAAATTCATGTAAAGATTTAGTATTGATGAGACTATTAAATAGGAATTAAGAGGTATGCAACTTATGCATATGTGTATAGGTTTTAATGTAATGTGTATTATATGTTAAAAAACTTGAGGGATATCTTAAAAATTAATTTAAGGATGCTTGTATAAGTAAATATTTATCATGAGTTCATGTTTGATTGCATGATACTTGTTAGAAATATAGGACCTCAAGTGAGATCTTAAAACAAATTATTAGGTATGTTTGATTCATTATAAAATCTTAGGAGATCATCTAACATGGAATTCTTGATAAGGATTAATTCCTTTTGAATTGTAATAATTTAATATATTGGATTGTCGCATGATATTATATGTTTTAATGTAATGTGTATAATATGTTAAAAGACTTGAAGGATATCTTAAAATTTAATTTAAGAATTCTTGTATAGGTAAAAATTTCTCATAAGTTTATGGTTGATGCATGATATTTGCTAGAAATATAAGACCTCGAGTGAGATCTTAAAACAAATTATTAGGCATGTTTGATTCATTATAAAATCTTAAGAGATGGTCTAACATGGAATTCTTGATAAGGATTAATTCCTTTTGAATTGTAATAATTTGATATATTAGATTGTCACGTGATATTACATGTTTTAATGTAATGTGTATAATATGTTAAAAAGGTTGAAAGATATCTTAAATTTTAATTTAAAGATGCTTGTTTTGGTAAATATTTCTCATGAGTTCATGTTTGATGCATGATACTTGTTAGAAATATAAGACCTCAAGTGAGATCTTAAAACAAATTATTAAGCATATTTGATTCATTATAGAATCTTAAGAGATGATCTAACATAGAGTTCTTGATAAGGATTAATTCCCTTTGAATTGCAATAATTTGATATACTAGATTGTCACGTGATATTTAAGTATGTTATAAGGCTTATTAATATGTTTTGTGTTTGTTTATGTTGAATCTTTTACATATTTCATTTATATTTATGTTATTGTGATAATATTATCAAAGAAAAATAAAAATATATGTGAAAAACTATATTGTGATGTTTTTTACAAAAACTAAAAGATAAAAATGTGTAAAGAAAAAGGAAAAGCTTTAAGTGTGAAAGAATAAAAGAAAAGGAAAGAAATAATAAAAAGTTAATAAATGGCTAATAAGGTTTTGCATAAAAGTATTTAAATATTGGTTGTCTAAAGTAGTGATTGTTATTTCTTACTAACAAGTTCTAAGACGAGCCAAATGAGTCGTATATTTGGTTCTCCAAAGTAATAATCGTCATTTTGGAATAATGTATTTTGGAGATAACCTAAAAGAGCCAATATGTAGGTTGTCCAAAGTAGCGACTATAATTTTAGAATATTATGATCTGGAGATGAGCCAAAGGAATTATCATTTATGTCTATTCTTATTTGAAATATACCTAATTTATTTAAAATTTAAAATGAATAAGTCTTGTTCTAAGTCAATCCTTAAGAAGATAAAAACAAAGAGAGAATGAACAAAACCATAAAAATGATAAAAAACAAAGAGTTATAAAAGCATTTACATGAAAGTGGATTTACTCTATTATTTATTTACTTATTTTTTTATATTGTTTTACTTGTAATTGACCCATGCATGCAACTATATATAATATGAAATTCTTTACATGTATGTACCTATTTTTATCATTAAACAATTATAAGTTTTCTAAACTTATTTTTTTAATACTTTCATTTTAAAATGAGCATAACATATGGCTACAAGGAAGCAATGAAAGTTAGATTATTTGATAACATGACTTAGAAGATTTATATTTATCATCTAGATATGGTGTGGATAACTTTTATTTATTAAAAGACTTGTACTAGAACATTCATTGTGATGTTGATTTAGAGAGTAATTTTTTAAAATTGTAAGGTAAGATTATTATGTTTTTGATACTTTTTTTTATTAAAGCATAAATAGTTTTCTTGTTGGAAAATGGTATTCAAAGTCATGTGATTTTAAAAGCAAATTTTATTTGTCACTTCCATAATGATGTAAATGAATTGTTGAAAAGTGTTTTTATAAAAAGAAAGTTACATGCTTTTCTAAATGAAAAAAAAAAGATTTAAAAGAATTAGATAATATAACATTGAAATTTGAGAATGACTAATAAGAGGTTGTCACACACCATCTCACTCTTCTCTATTTCTCTTATTTATCTTTTAACTAAACATTAAGTGGTGGTTTAAAGTTAGAAAATTCATTAGTAAAAAATAACCCCAGTTTAAAATTTTGAAATATTTTACAAATTATTGTATTTTCTAAAATATGACCAAATATTAATATTTCAATCTATATCATACAAATTCTAAAATACCAACTCCTTTTATCAAAATACTCATATTTACATTCATATTATCATAAATTCAACATATGTAACATATTCCACAAGACAATTTTTTAAAGGTTATGAATAAACTCTAATTGGTTGAATCAATTTGTTAATTAGGATCCAAAAAAATCTACCAAGCTTGTGTCTCTTGTAGAGAACATACTCATCTTGATCATTTAGTGACATCTTATCTAGTATCTACTTCTTCATCACATTTGAAAACTTTGATAATTACTTACTATACATAAATTTGTTGTTGTGGTACTTTGCCTCATGCTTTTATGGTAGTTGAGTCATCATGAATAACTCACTGTTATGTTTATTTTGTTACTCAATGAAGCACCAAGAAAGTATGTAACCCACAATAGCATGTTAAAATCTATACTATTTTAAGTTATCGTAACTCCATTTCTTATGCTTTTATCTTTACCAAAACATCTTATATTCTGAATCATGTTTTAATTGATATTGCCAATGAAACCTATTGTACATATTATTTTCTTCCTTTATTAAATAACATAACTATTCATTTATAATTTTTTTGGATATATAATTAGAAGAGTTGCATCGACTTATTTAATCATTACAAGTAATGATAGTGATATGTGATATAAATTCTATTTCATTTTTCTTGTTTATCAAAAAAGGAATGTTTTGATGCTCAGATTTTTACATTTTGTAATGATTGTTGACAAAAGCCATGGAACTGCTTATCTAAAGCAATTAAATCGATGATGATATAAAAAATAGAGGTATAACTCATAAAGATATTTTATTTAAAATCAATATATTTATACGTCTTTTTTTTACTTTTCGCTTATGAGTTAACCAACAAAATTATAAGAGATTTCAAAATACATCTAGGGAGTCAATGACAAGATAGTAATTGTTGCCAACGGTCAACATTATTAGATTTCCAAGAAATCTCATTCCTAACAATAAATAATATATAATTTATACTTATATAATATGCAAGTAAGATAATGATTTCTATCACCCATTTAACATTAATCATTAATGAAACATATATCTAAGAAAGACAACAACTTAGATTTTATTATAGTCTCAAACAAAATGAAAAGCATCAATAAAAAAATGAGTAAATGATAAAGAGAATAGTAATCTAATTCATAAATTAACACCAAAGTTGTGACCATTCTATTATCATCTAATATTTTTATTTGCAATTTATTAATATATTATGTTAAATTATAGTTTAATCATGTTATGATACCATATTATGATGCCTATAGAGTCACCTAATTCAATTATACTATTTTTTTTTATCTTTTATTATGTAAATCATCAAAATGACATAAAAATTTGCTTTCTTTTAAAATATAAAGCCAAATAATATGGAAGAACTAAAGTCATAGCTTTTTATTACAAGTAAACCAAACAAAATTTATTACATTATTTTTACCATAAAATAAAAAACAACATAAGTCCAAATTTTATTAATACAACCTCAATTATTATAAAGTTGATAAATGTAACCTTATTACATTATTATGTAAAATAAAGTAAATAAAAATATTATAAGTGTCATCTATATTCATTATTTCTCTAATATTCTATGATGTGCATTTATATTATTTAAAATTTTAACTAAAAAAATTAAATAAATTGACATAGGCTTAACAAATAAAATTACAATATAAGTCAATACACGATTAGGTCATGTCAATTGTTGGATCTATAACAAATCCATGTATATAATGAGAAATAAATATTATCGTGATAAGATAAACAAGTATTATATACCAAAAATACAATACATTGAATTTTTATTTGAACCTTTATCCTTCTATTTCTTTAGATTATTTATTTATCACTTTATCATTTTCAATTATAAAACTTATGTCTCAAATGAATCCAAGCTTAAGTCATCAATAGTTGGGCTATTCATGTCAACTGTACTTATCTCTAGATATATCTTTATAAACTCCATCCAACTTAAACTATATCTTTTATGAGTCTTTTTAATTCTCAAACATCTATGATATTACAAAATGTGTAACTTTATCTTTGATTTCATTATTTTTAACTACCAAAATCATGTTAGCAATAGTTATGTAACTCATGGAAATCGTGGAAACCACATAAGGAAGGTCATCGAATCTATTACTATTGGAAGATGATGATGAATCTCAATGAAGATAATAAAATCCTTTAAAAAAGAGGGGGAAGGCATGGCAATGGGATCTCAAAGAGGAGAGGAAGGTGAGGTTGGCAAGCTTTTAAAAACGCAAGAAGGAAACTACAATATTGAATGATTTAATTAATATAATTAAATAGTCAGAACATTTATGTTGATCATAAACCATTTATACGACAAATTAAACAATCAATTTTTATCATATATTATACTTGCCACCTTTGTCATAATACTATATATAACATAAAATTCCAATGATAATAACAGATTCTAAACTATCTCAAAACTAATAAAAACTATTAAGTTAGACATCAGGCATTATTATGCATGCCATGTTTCAATAATTTGAATAAATAATATGAACTTTGTTTCTATTTTGTTGGCCTTAAAGAAGGTTATGAACTATCAATTTTATCATATTATCTTAAGAATAAGTGATTTTGTTCCATCTTAGTTTTTCAAGAAACATAAAAACTTTAGTTTAAAATGATGATATTGATTTTGAATTCCTTTTCAAAATTTTATATTCAATCAATTAAATAAAAGAATTTATTATTTTTATCATTTTGGAAAGCATCATTTTCAAATTTATGGTGACTTTTAAGTATATGAACTTTTTATATTATAAAGTAATTTATGTATTATAAATATAAATTTCTATTGTACATGAGTATATCTTGATTGTTATACAATATTTTAGTATTTCTAAATATATTATTTATAAAATTGAAAAACTTATCATATTATTAACATATTATAAATTTATCTTTGCTAATGTATTTAAACTTGTTAAAATATACTTTTATTGTTGTATTTATTATATTACAATATGTTTTCATTAAATCATGTTTAGTATTTCTTATTATGGCATAATTATGTATAATTATTATTTCTAATTGTTAACCTATATTACAAATATATTAGATGCAAACATTCACATGACTTGAATTTCATAATATTTTAAAATTAGAGCTTTTAAAATTCATTTTCTTTACATTTAAACTTAGAAAAATGGTAACATTTAAAAAAGCCTCAATAAGCACACATAAATATAATCTCCCAAAATTAAATAAAAATATAATCAAATTCCAACTATATTTTGTATTATTTTATATCAGTATTATAATTATTTAATTTATAATTTAAAAATCAAAAGACAATTTATCTTTATAAATATATCTATTTCGTATATTATATTTAAAAATAAGTTTATCAAATATTATTATGCTTTAATCAATAATTTTTTAACTGATAAATTTAACACATTTCATCTCATATGTTCCAACAACAATTTAAATATCAATTCATATAATATCTTCTATATCATAATTAGAGAATTTTTGTGAATTGAGTTCAAATTATTTTTTATTTTTAATTTAAAAATATCTAAATTATAACAAATATTTTTTATAGAAACAATTTGTATTTACAAAAAACCGGAACAGCAGTTTGGGGACGAAGCTTACGGCGGAAACGCTCACACACCAAGAGAGACACCGGAGGCTTGGATCGCTTGGTCATCGGCGGCCGGCGAGGGGGGAGCACTTGTTCTTGATCCATCGAAAGCCGCTGAGGATGGAAACCTTCACTTTGGATTCCACGCCGTAGGCCTTGTAGCTGGCCACCCTCCGCCGGCGTTTCGCCCCGGCTTTGCCACCCTTATTCCTCCGCGCCGCCGTCCCAGAAAGATCCTGCCTTACGTTGGTGTACATGATCGGTTGGTTGATAGGGAAGAGGGTGGGAAGGAAATGGAGTCGTTGAAAACTGGGTGAGTGCTCTAGGGTTAGGAAATATTGAAAGAAGGGCTCGAGGTGGCTTTAGTGGAAAGTAGAGTGGTGGGCACCACTTGCCAGGTATTAATTTCCTTTTTAAGTGCTATTTATTTTTTTATCGACGGTAAGTGTGAAGCACGTTATCTTTTGGCTGCTAAAAATTTAGTATTATTGCAATGTTTATGAAATTTTTACTCTTTTGTTTTCTATAATCGGTCAGAAAAAGAAAAGCGCATCAACCATTTTATGTGATAGCGTTCGTTGGTCAAATGAATACATAAATTTGGGATATTTCTTAACAAATTGTGTTGGAAAACAGTTTTCTTACTATTAAAGCCAGTTACTGCTTTCATTATGATGTCCATCAATCCACCAATTATTCCTACGCATGGAATCAATGATGCTAAGCCTGAAACAAAGCACGTTTGTATTTGAGCATCCATAATGGAGGTCGGTTTGTACGCTTCGGCCACTTTTGAATCAAGAAACAAAGCACGTTTGAAAAGAAGATTTTGGAAAACAAATTATTTGAGAAAACATTATGATGAAAAGTGTAGGTTAGAAATGAAGTTCGCTGATGACTATCTATAGAGAAATTTTAGACACTAGTTTTGATTGGATGCAATAGAATAAAATTTTTTATCAAATCATCATGAAGTGTTATTAGTTCATTTGATAAATGAAAAAGAAGATTTACATGTAAAAAAATGTGGGGTGGAGCTGAAAATTGAAGATGTCAAAGATAAGCTAGAAGAAACTGAAAGAAGATTTCAAGAAATTAAAGAAAAATTGACAAACTTGAAAATGACGAGACACTGGTTGATCATGTTGCAATTCAAGTTTATTTGTCTATGAGCAACAACTTGGACTCTTTCTGGCTGTTCAAAGATCAGTGTCATTACTATATTACAAAAGTAATCAAAGAGGCTATAAATTCAGTTGTCGAAAGATTAAGGCCCATTTTATTTGAGGTTTAGGAGGCTTGGGTAAGTCTTACCTTTAGGGAGAGGATTGGATAATAATTTGTTGGGTTAGTACAATTGTTGGGTTAGTACAATTGTTGGTTTAGTAGTAAGAAGAGATTGGGAAAAGTTTGTGATCAGTGGAATTAGTTTGGTTATCCTAGGTTTGCATTAACCCACTAACAGTCAGAGGAAGTCTAAGGAATTTGGATGCAAATGCTTTTGAATACAATGTCGAATCTTTGATGAGGGCTCTGATAAGGGAGTGATCATTCATGCTAGATGGCTTAGAATGTGAAAGTTTTCCTTTGTTTTTTTGTAGAATGACTTTGAGGCCTATAAATGTACCTTTATTGTCTATATGTTGGTCACAATCAATTTGGAAAAGGAACCTTTCACAACAAAACTAGCAACAACAGTTTGGAAGGCAACCTCTTTAGCATCAATAAGAAAGGCCTCATCCTTTATTTTTTGAATAATCAATCATAATCTAGAATTTTCTTTTGCAACCCTTTTTGAATCACCCTTCCTACATTAAAACATACGTTTTTTTTGTTTGTGTCCATTTATCATTGTTCAATTAATTTTTTATGGTATGAACAAGTATATTAATTTCTTGTTTATGAAAATAAGTTTTTATGTCGAAACCACATGGATGGGGAAAAAGAATAAATGGAACTAACGATTACCTCTAAATCACATTTAATGTCACTATATTGCATATACTCTTTTTCCCGCAATTGTGTATTGTCGCTTCAATTATTGCATATGTTGAAATGGAAGGTATTGTGGGCTTGACTTGTGTCTTTTAGATTTGTCTCAAGTGTTTCCATGGGCCAAATTGACACTTGGTTGGTCATAAATAAAAGAGTGAGATAAACAAACTCAACTGTTTCCTTTGTCCTTGTTTTTCTTCCATTTTATTTGTGTTCTTTTGAAAGGTAAAACCATAGACCTGGAAATCGTTTATTATTCTAGTTGCTGAATACTTTCCTTTCATGTTCTTAGAGGAGTTGAACACTCTAATGGCATCAAGAATTACCACCTTTGCATGTTTTTTTCTTTCATGACCATTAATGTTTCTTTGCTTATTACCAACTTAATGAAATTTCGGAACTTGTTTGCTTAATTTTTCACAACTTCACCAAATTCTATTGTCATATTAAAGGGTTTTTTTATGATTGGTGTATAATAGATAAAGTAAATTGGAGAATGGGTTGCTTTTTACATTTGAAAGTGCAAGTAAATTTCTTGGAATGATGAGCTTAAGTGAGATAATAAGGATTTTTTTTGAGTTAAATGTGATTTAGATGAGAATTAGAGAAAACATTTATTTCTCTATGGGACCAATGACATTTTAAGATTGGTCCAAGTGGCCCCAAGAGGTTTGGTTAGTTTTGAAACATTCTCCCAATGATTCCATGCAATACACATTTCAGAATATAAACGATGTGGCATTGAACTTGTGGATGACTCGAAATGTTACTAAGATTTTTACGCATGCCCTAATATGTGCAAACTATTTTTTTACAATGTTTACTTAAGTTGGTTTATGTTTAGTACAAGATCAAAATTTTCTATCCTTTGCGTGAGGAAAAATAGAAGAGAGAGCAATAAGGAGTGCAAGAAGCACAATAAAAAGGTGAATAAGAAAATCTAGTTGGTCAACAAGAACGATTTGAAGAAATAAGAAAAGTTTAATTGACGATGAAGAAGTTGGTTGAGAAACATAAGGTCATACTAAAGATTGCCTATGCTACAAAAATAACAAAAATCCTTACTAAACAAAAGAGCCCAATGAACAATAGAGATTCTTTGGCTTCTTTGCTGAAGGCTATCTCAATAACTCCTATTTGAGAAGACAAAAACATTAATAATGGAGTTTGAGAAAAAATAAAAATAAAAATCTTGGTAAAGAAAGCATATGGAATGTTTTGCCCATCCCTTTACATTATACATCTAGCAAAAGTGAAGACATATTATGAAGAAGGAACACCCATAAAAAGTCCTTTTTCTTGATCTAAGTAGAACCCCAATGACTTCGATAATGGAGGAGAAAGAAGAAAAAATAGCGATTCATTGCCCCGTTATATTAGGATTTTTCATGGTAGAGGACAATTCAAACACTAAAGGAAAAAGGAAATTTTAGTTCATCCCAATGAAATGAAAACAAATTTGAGGATGTAATAAGGGATAAAGGTTTTGAGTTCTTTAGGGCTACTATGTGCATACAATTTAAGTTTTTCCTTAATTGTAGTTGTTATGAACAAATTTTTCGAGAAAAATTCTTATACTATTCATTTTTAGAATTTTATCGGAGATTCCTTAGTGAATGCAACTATGAAAAGATAACCAAGCAAAAAAGTTTGCAAGAAAATATTATTCAAATTGTGAAGGAATGAAGACAATCATGATTAGTTTGGAACTCAAATGAAATTTTGAAAAATCCCATTCGAAATTGACCCAATAGATCGAGCAATTAAAGAATAATGTTGTTGAGGCAATAGAAAAGTGAAGAACAAGCTTGACAAAGCCAAAGTTGAAAGCTCACCATAACTTGATAACCATGAATGACAACCTCATAATGGAAAAAAAAGGAACATGATTGCTTAACATAGAAATGAAATTGAATTATTATCAAAAGAGATGGCCAAATTGGTTGAAGGGATTAAATGATTAAGGGGAATAAAAAATTTGCTATTAAGAAACTAGTAAAACATCTATGAAAAGATGAGCAAACAATTTGCAATTGAGAGTAGCAAGAAAATATTGCATGCCCTATTGCTCTCTATATATTTAGCCTCTTATATAAATTTAAATGATGTTATTTTAGGGTTTTTTTAGAAAGAAAAATTGAAGAAAATGTTGTCATAAGGGTGCTGGGTTTGTGGGTCATTGATTTGATTGCAAGATAACAACATACATATTATACAGTGGAACCCATTTTCAACCATAAACTTGTCATAGAATTAGTAGGGGTTTTTTTTAAGGTGTGATATGGTATGCAGCTTTACGAGCATATTCAAGTTCATACAATGCTATGACATAGTGTATATATGATTGTTATTGTTAGGCATAATTTATGAATATCGTGTGCATATTTTGCAGTAATATTACCATAGTATAATATTATATCTGTTCTTGAAAGTTGTCTTACAAGCAATTACAATGTTAACATGCAAAATAATAGGATGCAACTTGTTCGTGGATTGTTCTTTGATGTGGAATAAATGGTAGGTACTTGTTAAGGTTATGTAAAAAGATTGTCAATATGAAGAGCAAGTGAGAAATTAGTACAAAAGATATGCATCCTCTTTGTCCTTTCTCTCGACTATTGTGAATTGTAATAACTATTATAAAGAGAAAAGATGTGAGAGATGCTTTTTTAATTTCTTTCGAAATCTAGTAAAGATCTTTAAGAGTTCAGCTATGATTTTTCCCATTTTTGGTTTTCCACGTAAATTTTGTCGTCTTTTGTTTATCTTGTGGTTTTATGTGCTTCCTCTATGTATGCATGCTTTATTTTAGTCTATTTTGATATTTTATTGAGAGTTTTATTATTTTAAAGTCATGAATGGTATGCTTGTAGATAGTTGTGTATAAAAGTTTGTAGTTGGCAAGTAACTTGAGATTGTTTGCAACTTGAGTGAGATTTGCAATGCTTGGGTTCCCAAAAATTCTTATCAGAGAAAAAGACTATATCTTGATAGAGAACATTTTTGCAACTTGGAACTTGTTTTTTTAGTGAAATAATGGAAAATGGCAAAATCGTGATTAGCAAATTTGAGGGTGAAGACTTTGGTTTTTCTAAGATGCAATAGAAGACATTCTTTATTAGAAGAACTTTTAGCATTATTATTAAACAAAAGCATAAGTTCATGAAGCAAGAAGATTGAAACATGCTGAATTGCTTAGGGTTGGGAGTTTTGTAGGTCACTTTAGCTAGGAATGTGGTTTGTAGTATTGCCAAGGATATGGCAACCAAGTGTTCACTGAAAGTTCTACTGGGTAAGCCCGTAATATTAAACAATGTTTATTTGATGTGATAGCTAATAGTTTGAAGATGGAATATGGAATTTTTTGTCACTAATAATATTAATAAGTTTAATGTAATAATTACACAAAAGTTAGTGGAGATTGACTTTTAGGATGAACTAAAGGCCTTCATTTATTATCATTCTTACTCAAGAGTTGGATTATAGCTATCGCTACTAAAGTAGTGCTACCAATCAACATAAGTTGAAGTTATAGGAGGCTTTAGAATTGATTCAAAGTGACGATAAGTCGTAGAGTCAGGAGAATCGTCCTGTTTTGCCTTGTGCACAAAAAGGCAGAGGCCATAGCATGTAACATGGATGTAGTTAGGGCAAGTCAAGATCTAAGGATTATAGTGTTTTATGGTTGAAGGAGTGGATGTATTGAAATTGTGATCAAAAGGGACATTAAGTATAATGACAAAGCTCTAAATCAAAGTATTAGTCAATCTTGAACTTGAATTGTTTATCTGTATTAGCATTTTATAGCACAAGAACAATCTTGAGCTTGTATGATATATCTATTTTAAGTTTGTTGGTGCTAGTTATATTGTTTGGTTGTCGAGACGATTTAGATTCTGTTTTAGTCGCTATGGTACAATTTTTTGATGCACTAATATGATTTGAATCCCAAGAGCATAAAAACTAGTTCAAGTCCCTAAAAAAAAGCAATTTTAATCGTTGTAACTTCTTTGTTTGCATCTAATTCACCTCCTTATATGAATAAAGATAGAAAACAAGAAGAGATGACAATTCTTATTACTAAAACATTTTATTAAAGTTGAAAACCAAGATCTTTTGCAATTGGGTTGTGCACAATGGTAAAAAGAGTTTTTTTGCTTAGTGCATCTATAACATTCTTAGTTTGTTCAATCATTTATATTGCATCAAGGTCCAACTTGTTTTGGTAATATCCTTTAAACTATTTAGCATTTGTATCATAAATATTTTATAAATGCTTGGTGTAATATTGTTGAGTTTTATTATACAATCTATGTTGTAATAATTGTTAAACTACTTATTATGTTGTAAAGTTGTACCTTTATCTTTTGCAACAAAAGGGAGTGACTTTTTAAAAGTTTGCCTCTACTTAGTGCGGCAAAAGAGTGATTTTTATTAATGAAAGTTTGGTCAAGTCGACTAGGAGTAGATGGAAGCAAAGGTTTTGTTGAACCACTTGAAAACTGTCTGTTTTGTTTACCTTTATTATTGTGTTCCACTTGTTTCATTGTTACCCAAGTTGATTTGAGAAAAAATAGACTTTCAAATAGAATATGAAATATAGATTAACAGTTATTTTATGTTGTTAGATTTGACTAAGTAATAGATTTGTTTATTAACTACTTGTTATATTTGTATTGCAATCAAATAGTTTTAAAAACTTCATAATTCCCTCATCCTTTTGTGCTTGTTGTCTTTCCCTTCAAATATTGAAGTACACAAAATTAGAAAATCATTAGTACTGAATTTACAAAAATCAGATACCATTTGGAGGCTGAACTTAAGGGGAAGGGGTATTTATAAATTAATATTTTTAATATTAATGGAAGAGAAAATTGCTAAAATATCAAATAATATTAAAAAATTATTATGGAAGAGAAAATTATTAAAATATCAAATAATGTTAAAAAATTATTATAGAGTAGTCTATTTTAAAAATTTCTAATGCATTTTTGGGATATGCTTAAGACTCTAGTGATTTGAATACACTTGAGTTTTTATCTCATAAAGATGATGCTTTTTATTCTCCAAGGTAAGAATTATTGTAGTTAGCTTTTGATCATGAGTAGGATAATTCTTTATGTAAGGATTTAATTGTTTATTAAGATATTATCTTTTTATTTTGCATTTGGACAACCTAGCCCTTGTAGTGATGCATCAATATATACTCGAAAATTCTCATCACTCTTAGATAATGTCAAAATTGGTGTTGATGTTTCTCTTTTGATGTTTGAAAATTGTGCTTACATTCCTAATTCCATTCAAATGAAATTGCCTTTTGAGTTAAGTTGTTAAGAAAATTATAATTTGAGAGAATCCCTTGACCAATTTCTTATAATTACTAGTTAAACTTAGAAAACTATACATTTTTTTGACATTGGTAAGCTTGGGCCATTCAACCATTGTTGCCATTTTTTGAGCATATATAAAGAATTCGTCACTACTAATAACATGTCCCAAGAACGAGACACTTGTTAGCCAAAAGTTGTGTTTAAAAAACTTAGCATATTAATGGTTTTTCTTCGACCTTCATGGTACCAAATTCAATTGTTTTGCATTTTCCTCATAACTACTAAGAGTATATTAGAATGTCATTGATTAATATGTTAACTGAATTATTCAACTGCTTCCTAAAGATTCGATTCATCCTATAAATGTAGTTGGAGTATGAAGAACCAAAAACTCATAATGATCATTCATGGCCCTTGAACTAAAGCTTTAATCTTTTTTAAAGAAGTTATTCCTAAGGGTTCTTTTATAGGAGGATCTAAATTCAACTCATTGTCAAAAGGGTAAGGACATACTTTTTCAACTCAACTTCGAATTTATGCAATTTCTCGAAAGGAGGTTATCATAGATACATTATTATTACAAAATATACCTATAGAAGTTTTATTTGATAGTACGTCACATTCTTTTATTTCTTCATTCATTTCTTGGTTATCACAAATACATTATTATCACAAAATATGTCTATAGAAGTTTTATTTGATAATACAACGTCACATTCTTTTATTTCTTCATCCGTTGCTTGTTTAATACTCGAGTGTTATATATTAGTTTCACTACTATTGGTTATATTATCTATAGGAGATGAGGTAAAGGTTAATATGCACATAAAGGAAAATATCAATATTAATAAAATATGTTTTCAAATCTCAATTAATTATAAAAATATGTGAGAATTTGACATAATCTTAGGAATGAATTGGTTGATAACCTATAAAGTTTACCATAAATTGTTGGTAAAATAGGATAAAAATTTATGACTAATGGTACCAAGGTCATTTGCTTGGCAAGGGACAAAAGGTGCCACTTATATCTACAATAAAAGTGGAAAAATTAATACAAAAAGGTGTGAATGCTTTTTGGCTTCAATACAAATTATATAAAGAAGTTCCTTAACTGCAAAATGTTTTTGTGGCATACAATTATGTTAAGGTGTTTCTTAATTATCTACTAAGACTATCTTTTGATAGAGAGATTTAGTTTGGTACTGATTTTATACTTGGGGCTAAACCAATATCTAAGACACCTTACAGGCTAGCATCAATGAAGCTTCAAGAAATGAAAATTCAATTACGCGAATTGATTAACAAAAGTTTCATCAAACCAAGTGTCTTGCCACAAAGAGCACAAGTTATGTTTATCCTAAAGAAATAGAGGATTCTATGCATGCGCATAGACTATTGGGAGCTAAATTGGATTACTATTAAAAACAAATGGCCATTACCATGAACAGATGAGCTTTTTGATTAGCTACAGGGGGTTAAGTATTCTTAAAGATTGATCTACTATTTGGCGAAAATGCAGCTTTTCGAAAAAAAATAAATTAGAAAGGAAAGATGGTATCTTTCGTAGGAGAAATTTTGAGAAAAGTATAGACATGACGTTACAGAGAAGGAATGTTATGGAAATCTTGCAGAACGAAAAGTAAAAAAGAAAAAGATTTTGCAAAAATTTTAACACACATTAAAGGAAATATTTAAATGTGTATCTACTACATTCGGAGTAAAAGGTAGGTTAATTACTTGCCTTATGCATAAGGTTGTTGTTCAATGTGTTGAAATGAATGAACTATATTTTTCTTATTTTAAAACTCGTGGATAAATATTCTTTATAATGAACATGTCTATAAGACATGGGTCCCAATTTTTAAGATAAGATCATAAAACCATCAAAACAATATAGGGTCAAAAGATCTATTTAAGATAACATTAACAAATAAGAGGTCGTGAAACCTTTAAGAAAATGGTAAAAATATCAAGTGATCTAAGGTTTAGGGATCTTTTAAATTAAATATATAAAAAATAAAGTAAACTAAGAACATTATATATATTGATTAGCTATAATATTTTTATTTTATATTATTTACATGGATTTAATGGTCTTGTAAGTACCTTAGTGATATTTGTTTGGTGTTAAAAACATGCTATGTAGGGCTCATGTTCTTGTTGTCATAATAATGTTATTTATAGCCTACTTCATGATGTACTATATAAAAGAAAAATCTAGATATTCATCTCCACTCATTGTTCCTTTAGAATCAACGTTATTTATGGACCTCAGCATGTAATTATCCAAATATTTGATGTATTGCATAGAGACCATATAGTTTTGTCTATGAAGCCTATAAAACATATAAAAGTAAACATAAATTACATAATCATGTAAATGTAATATATTTTGAATAGTAAATGAATATTAATAAGATATTTGTTAACACATCACATACGTGTAATTAATATAAAATAAAGATATTATAACTAATCAATGTGTATAATATTTATAGTTTTTTTTTTCTTGTGTTAAAAGATCTTTGGACTACATGTTAGTTTGTAAGTCATTTAAATAGATCTATTATTTCTTTTCGCTATCTTTCTAAAGGTCCCATGATCTCTTATTTATTAGTTTTTATCTTAAATGGGTCCTTTGACACTATATAGCTTTAGTGGTCTTATGATCATATCCCAAAAACTAGGACGCATGTCCTATGTTCCAGAGTCTACATCTCTAAATGCTCAGGAGATCAGTGCTCTCACACTTGGGTGCACTTTTACAAATTTTATCTAGCTTGGGTTATACGGTATTAGAGACCCATTAACTAAGTGGCCTTTGGGTCTTTGAGATTTTTATCTCAATTTCACACAGTAGCCTTCTAAGCCCCCATTTACTAAGAGATTTGTCCTTTGGTCAATTTCCTCAATTTTGTTTGCAAATCTTGTTTGCTCCCTTGAGATAATTTTGAGCGAAGAATCCTTGGTTGTTCTTTTAAAATTTTGGGCCTAACTCTTGTTTACCTTAACATAAATAGCACAATTATATATAAAATTATAGTAATAAACTTATCCAAGATTTTCAAATAAAAATAGATAGATCATCATGATTTTAGTATTGCAAAACATTAAACAGATGTAATTTGACACGTAATTCTTATAATCATTAAATATATTTACTCATTGTTATACCCACATGATTTGCATCTGCATACCAAAATTAAATCAACATGCAAGTAAATTCATTCAAAAAGTCATCAAAATACATTTATTGCAAAGAATATTTATCTGTGTGTACATCGAATAACAAACTCATGCATAAAGTTACGTAGTTCGCCTAATTTTTATTGCGAATGTAGTGGACATGCATTTGAATCTTTTCTTTTATGTGTGTTAAAAGTTTCTTAAAATCCATTATTTTTTGCCTTTTCATTCTGTAAGGTTTTCGTAATAGCATCCCTTCTTTACACCTCATGGTTATTCCTTTCTCAAAATTTCTTTCGTAAATGATATTTTCTTTCCTTTCTAATTTAATCCTTTTTCCAAAAGGATGCATGTTTCGTCACTCATATATAACTCTTCCCCAGAACAAGTTTTTGTAAGTTTTTAAGGATAAGTAAAATTTTATTTTACTTTATCTTTTCTACCATTCAATCTCAATGCATTTAGGATGGTATTGAAAAAACTATTTAGTTAATAATTCCTTACATTAATTAAATAATTAAATTTCTTTCCTATTAATTAACCATTGCATTTATTGTTGAAAATTGGGTATTTAATAAAATTTAAATAAAAATTCTCTCAATTGTGTTTTCCTTAGACTTTTATGCATGGTTTTAGAATTAGGCTTTTTTTTGTAATTATTTAAATTTATATTCAAAATTTAGTTGCTTGTTTTAATTCCTTGTATTTTTTGAGAAAGTAAGATTGTGAAAAGACATTTTGTGAATAAACACGACCGTTAGAGGAAGATAGAGAGCTGTGAAAAGTGAAAGGGCATTGGATGAGTATAAAACAAAGGGAGGCCGAACTTAAAACGTTAGAGAGGAATTTGAGTGGTTTAGCTTCAGCTAAGAGCACAAGAGAAAAGAGGAGAGAAGAAAACTCTTCTGAGAGTTAGGAAGGAATCCATGAGAATTTAAGCAAGAAGCAAAAGCAAATCAAGAAAAGAATTGGAACTGGCATTGTAATAGTATTGTAGTGCCAGAGTGGAGAGGGAATTTGGGTAATTGCAAAACTTGATTTATGGCATGACCACCACGTATAGGAACGAGGTAGATAGGCTTTGTACATGGTGTATATGTGGTGTTACTACTTTTATTTGCATGATTTATTACTTGTACTAAAAATGAATCTAAAATTTGGGGACGCCACGAGGGTTGTAATTTTTTTATGCTTTTTTTGTGTCAATGCATGAATATTGACGTGGGTTATCATGGCTCATTAAATGAGGTATTTGTTTGTTGGCTTTTGTGTGACTCAATGTAATGAGCTTATGCTTGACTTATCAATAAGTGATTTTTCTGATGGTTGTCTTGCATGAATTCCTCCCAATCAAGAACTCTTATTTGCAAAGTAAAAAAACTCTAGATAATTCTTAATCAGTTGTTGTGCTAGATTTTACATGTCCTTCTGTGCTAACCATGTGTCTTTCGAAGGAGGCTCATCTTTCATCTAACAAAGATCATATGAGGGTTATCAACATTACAAGAGATTTCATCAGTGGTAATACTTTTGATCTCTAGGAAGTTAGGTTAAGTGTGAGCATAGTGGTACCAAAACTATCCTGCACTCTTTCAGCCTTTGACACATCTTGATAAGGTAAAATACCCTTCACATTAAAGATTGTGTTAATAAATATATTAGAAAGTAAATCAAGAATATAAGCTTTAGTGCTAAGCTTCCTAATAATCTTAAATGGCTCACAAACTTTTGCTTTTTTTTTTAATTTTATAGAGGAATATCTCTTGGGTCTAATCCTAATTAAGATATAGTCTCCTTTTGCATATTCTTTTGAAGATCTAGTATGATTTATTACTTGTTTGATTTGATTCCTTATTTGTTCTAGCATACTATGAAAACTTGCACAAATTTAGAGGCAAAATTGGATTATGCATGCAAGTGAATAAAAGCTAAGTTGAGTGGTCTCTTAGGATTATAACTGTAAATAATCTCAAATGGGAGCTGCTTTTTGGTTTTAGAAATGGTACTGTTATAAAGAAATACCAAAATTGGCAAGCAGAAGTGCTATGTTTCTATATTTTTATCAACGAGACATCAAAGCATATTTCCTAATGTCCTATTCACTACTTCAGTCTAGCTATCTGTCTGTGAGTGGAAGGCAAAGGAGAATTTTAATTGTATTTCAAATAATTTTTGCAATGTTTTTCAAAAGTAAGATGTGAAATTTACATTTTAATAAGAAACTATGGTTAATGATAAACTATATAATCTAATTACTTAATGAAAAAGAAATTTGGCTATATGTGAGGCGTCATTAGGGATGGCAATAAAGTGGAAAGTAAATGATCTTGCTAAGTAAAAAAAATCTTTCCATAGGTGCAAACGAACTTCTCAAGTTAAATTGCAGGTACATATCATTCACGTTCTTCTATCCACAAATATAACGCTCATTACTTAAAAACAGCATAATACCAAGCAAGGGATTGAAGTACTTAGGTACATTTTCTATGTCGTGCATGGACATTTCAATTTGAATTAAAAATTTCCTTGGAATTATCGGTGCTTTTGAAGAATATAAAACATTGGACTCTTGCTATAGCTTGCCTGTCTGGAATGCTTATTACTTGTGCAAACTAGGCGAATGATCTGCTGTCTTTGCTAAAGTTTGACCTCCAATGTATCAGGTTGGGCACATAAATTCATTATATTGCTGTGGAACAGATTTTAGCTAAACTTATATCCTGTAGGATATTCGAATCCTTACCAAATCCTCAACTGAGAGTGTTTTAAGGCAACTGCACAAACTTGCTTAGCTTGAACGTGAGCAATAAATTCTTTAGTAATTTATGAAGGCCTATGAGGGAATTACAGTCAGATGCATTTCATTAATTTGCTCAGAGCGGGCATCAGCCTTACTAAACTAAGTTTGCTTCGGCACTTGTTGATTAGTAAGTTAGCTTTTAATCATAAAGTCTTAAGACCTCACTATTTATAGAATCTTCTCTCTTCAGTTGGTGTGTGTTGAAGTAGGTGTGGTTGGTTTGTTGGGTTTTAACTAATATTGGGGTCATCATTACATATGCCTATGTCTCTTTTTCTTGGAACTATTTAAAGTCTTCTTACAAAGTAATTATTTGGTGCAATTACTGTATATTTTGGTTTGTGCAAATTAAGCTATCATCGAGATACATGTCCTACTCACTAATGGAGGAATAACAAAAACAATCTATACTATTATGGAAGTGGTCTAATTTCTGTTAATATTGGTATGCAAGGATTTAGGTGAACATAAATTAAGTGTTAGATTGGCACAGGTATTAATTAAAACAAAAGGTAAGTTTCTTAAAGTTGATGTACCTGTAATGCAAATTAAGAATTTGAATTATGAAGCTGCATTTTTTTAGTAATGACTAGATATTTAGAATACCTATTTTTTTATGTATAAGTATTGTAAAGTTATGTGACTTCAATTGTTGTACTCATGGTGCAACATTGGGTAAACTTCAACAAAAATAACGACTCTTGGGAAAGCTCGCTTTTGTTTTGTGAAAACAAAGAAAAACCTACTCACAAGTGTTTGCTTTTAAAAACATCTTGAAAAGAAATAAAGTAAAAGAAACTAATGAAAAAAAAATCATAAAATGTCATTGAGAAGTGCCTTCAAAGTAGAGTAGAATATTTTGGCCAATTAGGAGTGTTTGAATAATGCGGGTAATAATTTTAAAATCTTGAGAAATGAGAAATGGTTGTGTTTTGAATACTACAATAGATCTTTACTTTGCCTAGATTGCTTTTGGTTCATGACTAATGACAATCTACGGATTTGAAAGTTGTTAGTTTATTGATTAGATTTGTTTATTTAAATACTTTATGGCTGTGACAGTTTCAGCTCTAGTTTACTGGATCATGGAATGGTTCTTTTGATTTGAGTTTTACTATTATATATTTGAATGTCATTGATTATAGTCCGTTGATAATATAACTGAAATTTTTTTTCATATCTGATGGGTTATTCATGTTTATTTTGTTTTTTTCTAAACCACAAATCACCCATTACAATTTTCTTGTTATCAAAATTTTTGTGGGCGGCTAAACAGATGCGGCATCTTAGCTTTTTTGGGATTTATCTCATTATTTCTGCCATTTTTATCTTCCTATTCTTTACCTATTTCTCATTGCTATAATATTTTGTTACTTTGCTTCAACCATTGGTTTCTGCCATATTGTTCAACCTTTTTAGAGTAAGACTTCTACTTGTGCACATTCAATAATGGTAAGATCATGCTTAACTCATGAATGAATCACATTTGCAATATAAAGAAAATGTTTCAGCATGGACAGATTTCATCAAGTCCTTCAATTCTGTCTCTTTTCATTCAATTGTATCCCTGCATTGTATTCTGCCTTCTTTTATTCCCTGCTTCAATGTTTCAAGTACTGTTCCAAATTTGATGTCCTTGTTTCTAAACAATCCTTGTTTGATACGTGAAACAGTTATTAAACATTATTGTTTCTGTCATGTCAAATTGTGCGTTATAGTTGAAATATAGATGTAGTAAAAGTGAATCATGTATTCACATAGATTCATATTGGTTGAGTACCTGTTATTGTTATATAGATCTAGGTTGCCTGATTGATATTTTCATTGTTATATTATCAAATATTTCATTAGTTGAATGAAAAAATGAAAATATACTTCAATGAATTGTGGATGAAGGTTGGATTATCATGCATTCTTTAAATTTGGTAGCTGGTGAAATAATAAATGTATTGTTTGTTGGAATGTTTTCTACATATTTTTGTTTCTTTTTAATGAAATCTTCATTTGAGTAGATACTTTTCATTTTTGTGATATTAAACACTGATTAGACAAATGAAAATGTACTTCAAAGGATTTTGGAAGATGGTTGGATTATCAAACATTATTTAAGTTTCGTAGCTAGTGAAATTATAAATGTATTATTTCTTTCAAGGTTTTCTTGATATTTTCGTTTTTTTAATAACAACATTTAAATTTGCTTGTGTACATGCTATTCCACTTGGTTTTAGTTGAAGGTTTCATCATTTTTAGCAAAATCAATGGAGCAGTTGAATCTCAAAGCTTCTTATGCATTACCCAATCAAATCGATCAAATTAGTTTGTGTGGTATGCCTCATGACTTTTCATGGTTGTAAAAATGGTCTTGGTATTTAGCCTGGTCTGGTATTGCAGTTGTTTACTGTTACCATTGTCTGGATTATTGTGTTTATCATAAATGACAATTTTTCCAAGCATTGTAGTTATCTTTTTAATGTGATATGTGCTGGGTTCTTCTCAGTAATTTACATAACATACTATTGTAAAAAAATGTTTAGTTCACGTTTAGGTGCTTAAAAGAGTTATTGCATCAACGATTCAAGGTTTTAGTGTGCTTCACCTTATAAGAGATCAAGCATACGAACTCAACAAAATAAATGAAGGAATGCTACTCTAGCAACAAAAGGTTGAGCTAAATTTTAAATCAATGTGCTCGATCATCTTAAGCTAAGAAAGAAGCTTAGTGATATAGAATTTTGGTGCAGTATACTTATAATTTATATTGTTGAGTTCATCTTTTAGAGAATTTTGGATTAGCATGCATTAGCATGGGTTACTGTATAAATGTATAATAACTAAGTGATATTTTTGTGCACTATCAAGGATATTGTTACATTAAGCATAAAATATAGATGCCATTTCTTATTTATTGCCTACATATACTAATATACTAGTATTTTGTGGCATTGAAACGCATTTCCTAATTTCCTTTCATTGTTTATTCATTGTTTTTTGTTCTTTTGAGAGACCCTCATGAAGTTTGATATTTGCAGATAATACTTTATGTTAATATTACATAAAATGAAATGATTTTTTATTGAGGATAGTGGGTGGATCCTTCGATGCTTTTCTCAATTTCACTGAGGTATTTTGGCTTAGTCGGAGGTTATGAAATTTATGGGCAATGCTAGTGTGTTCTCTTAGTGTCTATGAGCATTTTAACAAATATTTGAACACAGTTTAAGGAAAATATATGCTTCTCATGAATTATCTACCAAAGTAGCTGCATATGTATTCCTGTAATATGTTGCTAGTCCTTCAATTATCTACTTGACCTTAGATAATTTGTATTCTCTAAAGCTCTTTGCTTTTATATTCTTTGCTATTTAATAGATGGAGCTCCTTAAATAGGAGAAGTAATATCATGTGATCATAGCTTTCTTGGACAAATTTACTGGTTAGGTGACTAAAAAAGAACCTGCTTAAGATATCTGACTTTGCAATTTTCTTATTAGAAAAACATTTTGATATGTAGTATTATATAACATTTGTTAGCCCTGGTCTTGTTGTTGTCCCCATGCATTAGCCTAGTTTATAATCTTAATCTTATCATGTTTTTTTCCTATACTAGGCATAGATTGTTTCCCTGTTCAAATTAGGCCTTATTTGATTAATTCCACAAATGAATTTTTTTACTTGATAGATTGACTCCTTTAGTGATCTGCTCTGCCCATGTTTTCATGATATATAAAACCTATTTAATTTAATTTGAAAATTGCAATTCACAAATCTTATGTGTAATACTCTATTAACACTTAGATTTTAATTGTTCTTTTTCTCAAGCATTTGATGGCAATCAATGGCTTCTTCTTAAGCTTAATGTAGTCTCAAACATAGTTGAGTTTAATTTATCAAATTATCACCATTTGAAGATAACCAATTCCTTTCATGTGACAGATTCTCCAAAATCTCATCATATATTTTGAGGCAATATCAACAATACTATAACATAAAAATCATTTAGAATTTTATATGCTAAACTCATTTTTATTTACTCCTTTACATTGATGAATTACAATGTGATGCAAATATGTTGATGCTTTAAAATGTTCAAATTTATGGTAGTATTACCTAAAAGATGGATGTGAAATCCTTTGCTAAAACATGAACAGCAACATAATAATGCATAGTGTTGCATTATTAGATTGCATGAGTAAAATAGCATAACATTTACTAATTACCATATGATCATATCTGCATAATTGATTTTGTGAACTTACAATGATAAGCATTTATTTGATGATATCAATAATAAAAATTGTAATCCATTCAATTCATTCTATTAACTATTTAATCAACACATTTTATATATATATATAGCCATTTCGTATATTGCACATCTTATAATATTTAGTATAATATTCATCACTATCTTTTCATAATATTTCCCATGTGCTGCCATCATGTTAGTGTAACATGGTTACTATAAATCAATAAACATGTTCTGACCAACTCATAAGTTTATTAGTTTTGGTTAACCAAATATTAAACTAATAGTACTAAAAATCATATTATCTTTCAAGTAATCTCACATCATCACATGTAAACATGAAATTTGCATGCGCACAGAATCAAACATATATTAATAATAATAACAACTTTAATAAGAGTGAATACCTATAATAAATAAATAAACAATTAATAATATAATGTGTATCAACACTCGGCTATTGTAGGATAACGAGGCAATATTTATATGAGAACAATATTAGCTACATAGTAATTATGCGTAATAAGATGATAGCATACTAATGAATAACATCTGTAAGAACTAAAGGATCAAACAATTATTATAAAGTAATACTAAACCAATAATCAATAAATCGTCTCCACCAACAATGAAGTTAAAGAGCATCTTCTAATATGTGATTGTCTCTAACTTGAATGCATATCTTGCTACCGAATTCCTCAAAAAGATTGAAGACATCAATTTATTATTTTTAATTGGTGATAAAAATAACAATTTCAATATTTCTACTTATAGATAATTTCTATATGCAATAATAAGCTAAAAAAATTAATGATTCACTACTAGATATTGTTTAATCCTTTATTTCTTTATTTTTTAACATTAAGTATCATCGATTATTCTATTCAAGTTAGGTTAATTAAGTTTAATTTAGTGTAAGTTCAACATGTTACTTCCAAGCCCATAAATCTCTATGATTTCCTAAGCTAATTAATACTTCTTATAATAAATACCTTTATGGGTTGCTTGACCTAATTATTGCAAAAAAAAAAAAATGGTTAAATTATCTATTCTTTAAAATGAACAGGCTGTTACATTTTTTATGTACATTAAATTTTAATTTTAATGTGTTTAACTTAAGATTGTGTGAAGCTTTTTATTTGTTTGTGATTACTCTCGTTCTTATTCTGGGTTTCAATTCTAGAGTGGTTGAAAAATCAAGATTATTTTTTGCTTTAAATTCCTTACAAAAATATGTATTCCAATCGAAATGATTTATGAACTTTGAATGTAGTAATTATATCGATAAGATAGGATAATTAATAATGCTTTAATAAATAAATAGAAATCTAAATAAGTATGTAAGTTGATTTTAGAAATCTTTTTTAATAGAATTCCCATTTTTTAGCTCTAATTTGGAAGTTGTTTCTAGATAACGCTTTTTAAATCTGCTGGTTAACATTTATGGTTTTTCTCTTTTTAAGTAATTATGTTGATTTTACCAAAAGATTAACTCCAGACGTAACAAACTTGCAATTTGAAGTAATTATTCGATGTCCTGAAGGTTCTGGAATCGAGCTGACGAAATCATTATCATGTGAAATTTTAGGTTTTTGCTTTATTATAAGCCTCTAAAAAAATCTAAATTCATAAATACCTGAAGATATTATACTTTGATTTTATCATATTTTTATAAATTAAAATATTAATCTTATTGTTGTATATCTATTTTATTTTAAGTATCATTTTTTCATCTCATTAATCTTATTATGTTAATTTAATTTCTATCAATAAACATTAAATTTATTAATAAAAATATATTAAAACATAAAATATTGATAAATATTATTAAAAATTGTATTTTTAATAAATATGTTATTAATAAGTATTTAATAAAACTCTTATTATTGTAAACTGTTAAGATAGTTTTCAATTTTTTAATAAAAGAAAGATGCTTTTTTAGAATTATTTGAAAGAATAAATTTATATTTTGTTCTTTTTATATTATTTTTAGTGTTATATTGAAAAGTGCTTCTCAAACAAATCTTTGACTTACGAGTTGTCGCTGTCTTGCCGTCACATCAGTGAATGTGAATCGTTAGCGTCGCACCAACCTTTATTGGTTGGCTCCTTCTCAGCCGCCGTCTCTTTTCTACAAACTAACGCCGTTACTTTTAGAATATTGCATTAAACAAACAAAAAGTTGTAATTCCGGCTTAATTATCATTTTATTTTTCATTTTTATGAGAATGTAAAATCCGCATCATTGTTTTTTTTAATTAATTTATAAATATCAAATTACCTTTTATTTAAAATTGAGACACTAATGCACAAAAAATTAAAAGACTTTTAAAACTTTTTTATATAAATAAATTTTTAAAATCTATATTGTATAATTGTTTTGCAAGAATTATGTTAAGTGTAATTGTAATAATTGAGAGTGAAAGTTGGCCTTATTATATATGTGACATCTATAAATTCAAAAGTCTTAGTTATTGAGTATGGATCATCATAAGTTAAATATTTTAACTTATTAAATATTTAACATAAAATTATTTTATATATTCATTTTAATGTTTTTCCTCACAAAAGAATTAATCTATTGCAGTTCTACTCTTCCAACAAAAAGTTTGTTTAATCTTCGAGGTTATGGCATCATCATATGATATGCTACAAAATGTCAACTTTATTGTCATCATTGATTTTTGTAAGAACCTCAAAGTAATTATTTGTTCACAATTAACGTGTAACTAATGCTGATAACAAATTATAATAAGATATAAATTTGGCCTAATATATGATTGATATTACTGTATATTACAATTATAAATTTTTTTCAATGAAATCTTTTTGTTGTATATCTTAATATAATATTTTTTAATATCAATGATTGATCTCATTCATTCTTTATATAAGTAGTATTACTTCAATCATTTTAATACAATGCACTTCAAAGAAGTTAAATTAGGAGTTGAGTAGTCAATTTTTTTCTTTATGAACTAAATGCTCAATAATTCACTTCATACAAATATAGCATTGTTAACAATTTCATAATTTTTTATATACAAAAAAATAACTTATGAAACAAATTTAATTTTTCATTATTAGATAATAACAGCTTCCAAATAATACTACTATCAAAATGTTAACGCATCATTTACAAATTATCAATATTCTTTTGTTGCTTAATTTTATCATTTAGGTTTTTAATATTTAGATACCACACAAAATTGAGAGATATCTAGATATTATTTGTGAATAATAAAATCTAATTTTTAATAATATTATTTGGAGAAATCAAAACTTATTCGTTATACGTCATTGTAGCACATGTGAGAGCCGCAACTTTGGTCAATTATGATAGCTTTTATTTTTGACATTTTTATTGAATTTTGTTGTTTGTCTGTGCGCTCAACACTTGGACATTTAGGGCATCAAGGTCACGTCAATGTGCACCGCATGAGTAATCCCCATGGTTCATACGTTCGATTAAAAATAAAATAGTTGCAAATTTACAGATCATTTAATGTGTTGTAGATCTCATCATCCACCATTATTCTTCTAGAGAAGTTCAATCGAGAGAAGGTTTTTCTAATTTGCCGCCTAAAGAGCTAACTAAAACCCTTGCAATGGCTCCGGCAGACACCATATCAGAACAGATCCGAGAGAAGCCAGCCATCCAAGCAATGATCTTCCAATGCCCCAAACTCTCCATTGCAGAGAAACCCACCAAACTCCAAGCTTTGCTCCTCTTCCCAAAGACAAGGCCACACCTTTTCTGTTTCCTCCTCTTCCCACAGTCTCTGGGCGATTTCCTCCAAATCCCAGTCCACCAGCTTCTCCAACTCTTCGAGGGATGCCCCCAATTCGTCATGGGAGATCTCTTCTCCTCCTCCGCTCGACTCTCTCACTTCTCCATCGTGTGTAAGAGCCGCATTCTCCTTTTCCGCGCATGAGGAGCTCATGGAAGGGTCATGGTCGCAAGGGTTCGAGCAAATCTCCATTGATGGCGGCACTTGATGGGGCTGTAGTGGGTCAACCACCATGCACTCACCATCGTCCTTTTGGGTTTCTTTGGTCATCTCCTTCCCACCCTTCTGATCCTTGCCGTGATTTTCATCTCCGGCTTTCTTCTTTTTGGCTGATTTTCTCGGCCGGCCTCCCTTCCTCTTGGGAATGTTGGTCTTCGAGTTTCCCCCATCATTGTTTTGCGACTCTTGAACCTTTCTGCTGAGATGGGAGTTCCAGTAGTTCTTGATCTCGTTGTCCGTTCTCCCCGGAAGATGCCCGGCTATCACCGACCACCTGAATAAAGAAAAAACGGCACAGAGTTCAACTCTGTTCGAGCTCCAATAAAGCTTTTGGGTTCTCATTTGTGTGTTCTTTGGAAAAAAATAAAATAAAATAATCTCACCTGTTACCCAAGTTAGCACGAAGCTGAACGATTGTGTCCTCCTCTTCCTTTGAGATGTTACCTCGCTTGAGGTCCTCTCTCAGGTAGTTTATCCACCTTAGCCTACAGCTCTTCCCACACCTCAACAAGCCTGCCCAAACACAGAGGTAGAAGGATATGAAGAAGAAGGATGAGAATGTGGGGCAGAACAGAGTTGATTTAGTTTTTTCTGAGCTGTACCAGCCTTCTTGGGCAGAGATCTCCAAGAGCCTTCTCCATGGGTTTTAATGTACTTAACCAAAACCTGGTCCTCTTCTGTCGCCCATCTTCCCTTCTTCAATCCCACCTTCTCACAGCAAGGAGCTCTGCCCATTCTCCTTCCTCTCACTCCCCGATTGAGTTCCCCTCTGTTTCTTTCAGAGGAAGAGTTTAAGCTTCGTTGTGTTCGGTCCTCAATAGAACAGAAAATAAAAATGCAACTTTTGGCTCCTGGAATCGATGGCCAGCAATATATAGTGAAGTTCATCGATTACAAATATTCATTTCATACGGACGATAATGAAATAAACAACTTTGCAGGTATATATTTATTTATATACACGCGGTGTTTACGTTACGTCACGTGTATTTTTTTATTGAATTATTCTAGGGATCGATTTGTCGAAGTGCGGGATTTGAGATGATCGAAAGGTAGAGAAGCTCTTCGGACGTTAAACCCGTGCAACGGTTTTGGAACGACTTTGCTCCACGTGAACAACGCTGCGTACCTTTTTACCTCACCCCATTCGAAAAGGTAATTTACACTCAGCAACTCAAAGCAAACAGGTGGGCTACGAATATAGAAATTATTTATAGTTATTATCGGAATTATTACTTTTTAAAATTAAATATGTAATTAAAGCTGTAGATTTGCATTAAAAGTTTAAATAATGAATTTTGTTTTACATAAAAAATATATGAAACATTAGAAGCTATTTGAAGGTCACAACACAAGAAAGGTGGAGGTAACATGTTATGAAAAGTATACATATAATGAAACAATCACATATACAAATATATTGATGAGATGTACAAAAAATATAGAATATAATTTAGAAGAGTGATTTTTTTTATATTTATATCAAATAATTGTTATTTTGAATAAGACATTGTTAGAATTAATGTTGATAAGAAGTGGGATGTGACTTTTTTTTTTTGATAATTATGTGTTTTATTGTAAATAATTGTCATGTGACTAACAAGCAATATGATTCAATGATGATTGAGATAATAGATTATTGGTTATAATTAAAGTCATAATTTTTATTTTTTTGACAACAAGACTTATCGTATTAATTAAATATATATGTAGATACAGATATATCATGGACATGTATGTGAGTATGTGCACATACATAGACATACATCTTCAATATATGACACAAACTCATTGATACAAACATACCTATTCATATGCACCCCGGGAGAGAGAGTGAGAAAACTTGATTATAATTGAGGTATTAAGACATGTTAATAAATAAAACATACAAAAAATCCTCTTAAAAAGATATTTTTTAAATCATTTAAGGATCAATATTAATGAAAAAAATTAATGATACTAAAAAAGTGACACTATTTTTTAAGAATTGAATGTAAAATTTTTGTTCAATCAGATACTTATCTAATTATTTTTTATTTTTTATTTTAAATATACACATAATATAAAAACATACAAAACTAATGTTTTAAAATAATAATAAAAAATCAGTTTATAGTTTTATTAAATAGTTAGATACTTTTTAATCATACTATAATAGCAATCATTTTATTAAATATTAGTTAACATCGCTTGTATTAAATACATACTCATTTAAAAAAATATATTTTCAAAATGTTTTCATTAATTTTTTAATTATATCAACTTCACATGTTCTTAAATTAATTGGAGAAGAATACTTCCACGCTGAGCGGTCACAGCACATTAAAATGGCCCACACACAACATAATGCATATATATATATATTACATAATTGCGAAGCTGTTTCTCCAAACAGTTGGGGATTCTGGACCGTCCATTATTTCGTCGTACACCGAGTCAGACAAAACGGGTTCAAGAGCAGGTTCACTAAATCTTTATAACGCGCATGTGTTTGGTACTGGCTTTGAAAGTAGTTTATTTGCATTCTCATTGCGTAAACCTTCAGAAGCTCCTCATGGTAGTGTTGGGACAAAATATTATTAAAAACAGTATTATATTCAAATATTTATATTTCACGAAATTTCGTGAATTATTATAAATATAATTGTGTGAATAAGTTTATTAACAACACGAATTGCTATTTATTGCATTATTAAAAAATAAAATAAAATCCAAATTATTATAATTTTTTTTTTTGACAGATTCATTAGTTAGATTTCCTCCAGATCCAGATTCCTTGGGTTCACGTGTTCACGTGTCTACCACCTTTCGGCAGAGGAAGCAAGACAGGCCCGTATATGGGAGTTTTTTTTTTTTATTTATTGGATTCCTTTACTTGAATAGTTTTGTCTCTTCATAACATTATACATGTACATCTTATTTGTTAATATTTTTAATAAATAAAATATATATATTTATATTTCTTAACAATTGATGTCATTATTAGACAAATATTAAAAGATTTTTAATATTTTGATATAATAATTATTTAATGTAAGATTATTTTATTTATGTACATTTTCATCTAAAAATTAATAATAAATAAATCTTTCTCTATCAATCTTTTTATCGAAATATCACTCTTCAATTATTTCATGAACACTTATATCAAGCTTTTTATTGAAATATCATTCTTTAATTATTTCATGAATATTTATATTTTAGATATTATAATTATATAATTAAAGACAATTATTTTTTGAATTTTGATTGAGATATGATAAATTATAATAATTAATATTATTAAATTATTAGTTAAGAGATAGAAACATATCATTTTTTTACACCAATTCTTGAGACCTTAATCATGAAAGGTAAGTATGCAAAATTATCAATACTATTGCTTAGTTGCACGAATAAAAGACGACAACCACGATACGCTAACTTGTGATGTAAAATAACCCAATTGATCTTAACAAGTTGTACATGCCCAAGTTTGATCTACTTCAACCTCATGAATTCACATTCAATAATGTCCATAAATAAGACATTCATGTGCCATCTTTTATTGTTTTAATGGTTTTATTATTTTTTTCTTCATTAAAAGGGGACCATTTATTATTTCATCCCTATGGAAGTCATAAATAAGTTGTCTGAATTTATCTTTATACGGTACAATTGTTGAAGTGAAGAAGGACAGGAGACAAGGGAATCAATCACTTTAACATAACTATATGAAGGAGTAATTGTTATTGACCAATCAAACGTAGAAGAAGCCCACAGCTGGTTAAGCTACATGAAGAAGGGAACAAAAAAGCATTAAAACTCAATCAAGAGAGATTACATGGGAACAATTTTATGCAAGGTTATTAATCACTGTCTTAAACTAGTACTTATGAGACATGAAATCATTAATGCTCATTATAGGATCTTGTACTTGAAGGTTGTGTTTGTTTAAAGAGTTTGAAAAGTGCTTTTCAATATTGGTCAAACGCTAGTTAAACATCCATTTTTCTAGACTAAAAATGACAACTCTTTACAAAATAAGTGTTAACAATACTTTTAGAAAAGCAAATATTTAATGGTTTTTTTCTATTATTAAAATAAAACATTTTATAATAATTATTATTTTATGCCGATATACCAAATGGCCTATTTGTTGCATTATGGATAGTCACGTGCATGCCTAGGCACCATACCTTGACAAACACATTTGCATATAAATATACACAATAATGTCATATAAGACAACATCAAACATAAAACCATAGTACATCATATGAATTTTAACAATATTCAATACTATACATATCACAAACTACCAAGAGAAACTCTTAGTGCAAGTGAATATCACATGTTAAAATTATGCGATGATATTGTACTAGACAAACATGACGTTTGATAATTCCTCGTTGTTAAATATGGTTTCTGACACTTCATTGTAGGATACGTTCTTTTACTTTTAGCCACTAAAGCCTAAAAAATAAAATGCTTATCATATATAGAGATACAACACCTAATATAATTGTGAGAATCATTGAAGTAATCATAAGCATGTTATGTGACCCATATGCATATTATAACATTTTACATATTGTGTTTTATTTATTTTTTTCATGTAACATATGCTCTTTCAAATATATTATGTATTGATGAATGACATGATTACATAACTTATAAAAACCTTACCATAAAAATGATAATCGAAAAAAAAAAAACAATCATGTCCTCTTATTTTGAGATAAGGTTTAAAAAACTCATAAGTACATGAGCTCATCATATTAACAAAGTAATACATGTGAGGTGATGGATTTGAGAATTTGAGTTTTGGATGGCTCGTAACATAATTGAATATTTTAATACTTGTGTGATTCTCTCTCATTTAGGATGTATGAATGTCAAAACTATGTTAGAATCACAAGCTATCCAAAGAAGCATAATTTTAAAAAAAACCTACGATACTTATTGGTGAATCATCAACCATCCGTTGGATTATGGGAGAATAAAGGCAGACGAGAGGAGCCTAACTATAAAACTCTCTCGTCAACTTGAGAAGGGGAAAGCTCTTAGAGATCCTTGTGTCTTTTCCTTTTAGAAGCTTGTCGTCTCAAGATCGTTGCCCACCACTTTAGATTTTCTTGGATTTTCTCTATGGCTTTCCCAAGTTTTTTCTTACCCTTTTTCCTTTTTCCCATGGCTCTGAGCTCTTTCCTCCTTTGTCCCAATCTTGATTTCGAGCCTCCTATAAACCTTAACTCAAGGGTATATCAGAGCACGTGTTCTACTTAACTCACCCCGGTCTACGATAAATGAGTTGAAGGTGCCTCAACACTTAATAAAGCTAGACCTATGTTAACCAATGTCAACAAGCATTGATAGTGCCGACCTGCACTAATAAGCATCAACAGCGTTGACTTGATCAACCTATGTTGACACACGCCACCCTCATCGACCACCACCAACACATGTCGACAGTGATGACATGTGTATACTTAAGTCAACCCATGATGACCCATTCTATTTGGCACAGGCTCAAGGTTAGCTGGGACAGTAGCATACTCAGGTGCACATTCATGCACGCCTAGCCAGATATAGCCAAGTCTTCGCAACTCCTAGCCTAATCATTGTTCCTTTCAGTTAAGTCAAGTTGCATCCAATTAAACCGTCTCCACGTTGATCATGATTCATTTTCTTGAACATCATTAAGTCATCCTTCAATAGCAACATGCACCCTCAGTTATTTAAATTAAAACCTCTCAATTAGAATCTTATCGCATTATGTCAATCTTTCCCAAAGTGTACTCTAATATCTCAAGAATAAATTTGAGAACTTCATTCACTCAAGCCTCATCGTCTTTGGCATAAGTAAATTTTTGTCTAAATTTTTTGAATCCCTTTTTAACAACAATATTTTTTGATATCGTTTATGAGAACAAACAAGATACATAAATAAAACACCAAGAGAAAGTCATGTTTATTCCCAAAAAGAAAGCATCTGGCACCCACAACGAAAAAGTGATGGTGATCCTTACACCTTTACTTCAAATTTTATAAACTTAAGAACCTCTTCAACTGCTTACTAGTAATTTATTTTATTTATTTTAACAACAAATGATATACTTTCCCATGTTTATAGGACAACAAATTGAAGTTTAGCCACCTTACCAAAGGAAAGCATACCAAATATGCCAAGCATCACTCATTCCAATAAAGAGCCACTTGAGACCTTGTCCACAATACCTTAATCTCATTATACTACAACCATTTCCAAAAAAACCTTATAGTGCACACCTCTTCATAGCATCTTGCCAACTTATTCGTACCTTATGTTGTAAGATCCTCAAGTTCACACCAAATTGAGGCCCTATTTTATTATTGACCTGATCTTGTAATACCAAGCAAGCTCTTATTTTTTATTAAGAACATGCATGTCCTCCTAATGATAAGTCTCACATGTTTTGGTAACATGGCTATAACCAAAATGTCATTGAAAAAGTTTTTTCTTTCACTAAAAAAATCATTTTGATGCTTCTACCTCCTAAACACCAACTGCTTAACTCCACTTTTTACTATGACAATTTATACATTATGTTTTCTTAAAAGAATTTGAGATAGTTTTCTCTTTACATGTCATAATTGGACTCATATGATGTAATATATTTTCTACTTATCTTAAAGATATACTCTTAATATGGTTTTAGAAATTACCTTTTATATCCAATTCTTCATTTGACTAGTTCAAAAGATTGTTGTTATCATCCTTTGCCAACTATATAGGACCTAAAAAGATTTCTCAATCTCTTCTTAATTAAAATAATATCAAATAGAATTATTTTGAGCCAACCTGTGATGCTTCAAAGAAGCTCTTAAAGATGTTAATCAAGATAACTCTTGACTTGCCCAAACAACCCTCATCAGGTCTTTTTTATTGCAAGATTTCCAAAATTTTGACTACTCTAGAGCAATAATTAGGACATAACAAAATGTTGTAAATATCATGAAGATCATTACCATATAACTTATAAATTTAAGACCTTAATCAAGAGACTATTCAAGGAAGGTCATCTACATGAGTACCTTGGTAAAAATCTCTAAATCAAATTCTATCTCTAATAAGCTTGTTAGACCAAGTACCATTAAAAAAACTAACAAATATGATCAAACTCTTCAAATGAAAGGCCCCTATTAGGATCATTTGTGTTATCATCAAATGGAGATACTTTAACTCAAAGGACTTCATCTTAAAAACACTAAAATGAATTATGATTGCTAATGTGATAAGACAGTAATAATCATGAATTCTGATATCAATTAAGCCTGAAGACTTATTACTTCTTGGCAACCACTACGACAATGTTATAGTAATCAGGATAATTACCAACGTATAACTTCATCACATGCTTATTGACAATAGAAGTTTGACCAATATCTTTTTTCAAGATGCTTTTGAAAAAATTAGTATTAGTCAAAATATAATCCTCTTATTTACATGATCACTCATAGGTTTCTTTAGAGAGTTTCTAAAGCTAAAAGAAACAATTGCATTGCCACTTACAGTGGAGAATTCATCATCATCACTGCTCCTTCTACCTATAATTTTATCTATGGAAGGCCAATAATGAATAAATTATAGATGGTCGTCTCAACACCACATATATGCATAAAATTCAATGCTTATCAAGGAGTAATTTGAGTGTAAGAAGACCTACAGTCAATGAGATGCTAAATGAATGCCATGAAAATGATAATTAAGTCATCCATTAAATTTCTCAAAAGAGAAGTTATTAGCATTGCTTCCTCCTAGGTCTCATTTCGTCTCAATCAATCTAACTCAACTAAGCTTGCAGAGGCCATCCTCAAGCTTTTGGTTGAGTACCTTAATGTTTTTGCATGGGAACCTTTAGACATGCTAGAGATAGACCCCTTAATAGCCCAACATGCTCATCATATAGATCCAAAAGTTTCGACTATTTGACAAAAAAACAAGTGTTTAAAATAAAAAATTAAAAGACAATTAAAGAAGAAATGTTAAAGCTCATTGATGCTTGTTTCGTTGGACCCGTTCGTTATCTCGAATGGCTAGCAAGCATGGTACTCATAAAGAAAAGCAATGATAAATGATGCATGTGTGTGGACTACACTTATCTTAATTAAGCCTTTATCTCAAATTGATAATTTTGTAAATTTGGTTGTTAGCTTCATATGCTTTATTTTTTAGATGCATTCTGCGTGTCATCATGGCTCCAGAGCTAGTCATGCCACATCCAGCCGCATCGTTTCCTCGTTGACCATATTGCATTCTCTTCGATTTCATTGAGACGTCCTTCAATGGCATTGTATACCCACAACTAGTCTAATTAAATCTTATCAACCAGCATATGATTGAATTGACCTAATTTGTCTCGAAGTGTGCTACAATCTCCTCTTGAATAAATTTTGAAATTTCATTCACTCGAGCCTCATCATCATTGTTCTAGGTTTTCATTTTAATTTCTTGTATGTCCTTTTCACATCAACACTATCATAACATTTTGGGTATGATATTTATATTTCTCATCAATTTATCACACTTGTTCAATAAAAAGCAACGACTACTTGGCAAGAAACTATGATTTAAAGGTTTTAGAGAACTTGACATTAAAATATGGATAGTACATTTTGGCTAACATTATTTGTCTCAACACAAACCTGAAACAATGGGCCATCGAGGATCTTTAAACACAAATTATTGAGCACATAGATCTCATTGTAGAAGTGCTTTGTAATGGCATTAGCTGGGTGTTGGAAATGACTGATTGTCTCACACGTGCCACCAACATATGTAAGCACGAAAACAATGATAAACAACTATTAAATAGTATCTGTTGTATTTGAACTACATAAGTCATATACAACCTTTATATGATGGCACAAATCAATGAACGCATTGTTTTGTGTATGAAACATTTAGAAAAACCTGTCCTTGCAAACTTTTAGTAAATCATAAATTTTTTGCCATGTAAGATGAACGTCATCATAGGATCTTCGCGTCTACTAATTTCACATAATTAAATATATAATAATTGGCTATCAGTGACTACTCCTACAAATCGTGGTACGTATAATACATAACTTAGTTGAAGCAACATTGATTTTGTTTAGGTTTAACACTAACTAAGCCGAATATCGATTTAGTGGTCTATATTACTAATGAAAAAAAATGCACTAAATTTAAGCTTAACATACATATTAATGATAAAATATAAAGTAATATCAATGCTAAACATGAGAGTGAATATTAAAATTGAATTGAATGACATTAAACAAGTATCACATGATTCATACAATAATATTTCATGACCAAACAAGTAACACCAACCAGAGGAATCAGCAATGTTCCATGTGAAATCAAGTTAAATAGATTTGAAAACAACTTCTAGAAAGAAATTTTGTATGAAAAGAGACACGGTGATGGACAAGAATTTGACAAATTTAATTATAAATAAGAATTGTTTGAAAAACAACTTTGGAAGTTAAGATACAAACAAATCCCTAAATGAATTTAAAAGAGTATATTAAAAAAATACTATGGAGTCCAATCATAAGCAAATGACAAAAGAAAAAAGGTGTCTTGAAACACTCTGGCTTTGTAAAGGAATATTCATCAAGGCATTCCAAATGTACCCCACCAAGTTTGCATTTGGATTTCACTCTTTATTATAGGTGAATAATTGCTTGGAACTATCAGTGTGGTTAAAAAATATATTAAAAAAATAAGATAAAATAAAAGATGTTTTTCACAAGCACTAAACGAACAGGGCAAAAAAGCTTGGATGCTGCTGTTGAACACATCAGTAGCAAAAAATTGCTATTGAAAACGCCTGCATTCTTAATAATAAATCAAAAGACTTTTTAAAAGAAAAAAAAAATGTTATTTGTTTACAAACTCTCAAACTCAAAAATGTCAAAAATTTAATAAATAATTATTATCTAAATTATATATAACCTAAAAAGAAAATATAATGTTGAAAAGTTTTACTCACAAACACCACACAAATCTCTGATAACTATACTTTCAGATGTGGTCATGCATATTTAAGATATACTTTATATAAGCATTTTTTTTTTATTTTAAAAGTAAAGAAATTGTTTCTATTATTCTATTATTTTAATAGTGATTATATTTTTAAGTTATTCCAGCTGTTAGGAAACCAAACATCAAGACTTGAATAATCTGGAGATTTTTAATGATATGTTTGAATATTGCACGTTTCAGCTTTTATCTTTTAAAATAACTCTTTGAAGTTACAACTTCAAATGTAGAAGACAACTATCTGCAAGTTTAATATGTGAAAGTTGCTTAAGATGACAACGAGATAATAATAATTTAGTTCAAAAGGTAGCCAGCTTTTGTGGACTGATGCTCATTAAAGTAATCACCAAATCAAATCAAAGGGTTGTGGCTCAAATGAATGTTGCCTGTGGTGAAGTTTTGGTGATCAAAAGAGTCATTAAGTGTTGATTGTGAAAGATGTCTATTGAAATCACTCTCGAAAGATTTACTATTTATAAGTGTTAGATGATATGTTGATAATCAGCTATACTGATGGCCATTATTAGAAATGTATCGATATCTATTAGTTGATAACAATGACATTATTAAATTATAATCTTTATTATAGATTTAAATGAACAATCACAACAAGTAATGATTTTTCATGAAAGATTATCAATATAGTATAAAAACTTTATTTCACGGTTTTAGCTTTGTATATTCATAATGATACTATGAGCGCTTTAGGGCGTCCCCAAGCTATGTTTTCAGATACCGCTATACAACCGTACTTTGGCTATCTTATGTAGAGTTCAATTGGGTTTTTTCGGTGTTATCCTCGAAATACGCGGGCGGAATTGAGATTTGAATACTAAATAAGAAGTATTACAAAATGGAAAGAACCCTTCACTATTGTGAAGTTTGTAATAGAACGAATCACATTTTGACCACTAAACTATACCTGTTTATAATAAATTATAAAAAATCAATCACATATATTATTTTTAAACTTACTTTTTAACTAAATTAATAAATAAAAATAAAAAATGATTTATCTAATTTGTATTTTTTTAATTATATCATCCAATCAAATTGATCTTAATTGATTGTTAGGATTGTTTTATATAATTGAAGTAGATAGGTTTTTTTATGATTAAATGAATTTGTTATAATTTAATTGAAAACATATGTTAAAGGATGTAATCAAATTATCATTTGATTTTTAAGTAAAATTAAAATATAAAATACTTATTATCTTTTATGAGAATACAACAATCATATTTTTCCTCATTGATATTTGCCTGTTTTTGCGATTGAATTTTGAAAAGATATTTTGAGAGATATTTTTGTGAAAGATATTTTATGTCAAAAATTAAGAAAAATTATTTAATAAATTTATGATGGTTTAGACATTAAAAAAACATGATAAATAATTAATTTATTGATTTTTTTACGGGGCATGATAAACATGATAAAAGAGATTTATTAAAAATATTTTTCAAGCAACATTGAAAAATAATTAATTTGGTTAAAAAAACAATTGACATACATTTATTTTATTTGTTGTACTAAATACGCCAGATTTTTTTAGCTATAGCACAGATTAAAACTGGGCCAATAACTTATGATAAGATTAATTATTTCAAAAAAAACTAATAAGTCAAATAAATCATTGAAGAAAAATGGAAATTCGACGGAAACATTCAAATAAAAAAACATACTTTTTCCCACGAGACAAGTTTTACAAATTTTAAATAATACATTATTATTTGATATAAATATTATATATGCTTGGTGTCTGCATGAAAGTACAAGCCTAAAGTCAGTAAATCATAGGATGACAAATGCAATTAATGGATGAAAGATTAATTCAAAAATTTTAATAAGTAAACAAAAATTTTAAATACTTTATATTAATTCACATTTTTTCTCCAAAAATAATGTCTTCAATGAGAAGTGGTCCGTTTTCAATTATAAGATTAGGTGAAAGTATCTCGTACAACTTACTAACAATCATAAGAGATTTATACTGATTCATATTTTTAATATTAACTATTGAGCAAAGTTGTCTCTAATAGTTAAATATCATTAACCTTAATCTTCTTGAATTGAGAAGATTTTGTGAAATGTATATGTAAAAGAGAAATTCAATCTACAAAAATCGAGATTAAACTTTGTTTCACTTGAATTATGATTCAAAATTATGTTGATATTTTATCATGATCATTCTCTTCTCCAAGCAATCTTGGTGAACTTGACATTTTAGTTGTTAATTAACATTAGCTAAACATCATTTTATCGTTTTAGTAGATCCCTTTTGTTATGTTGGGACATGACTCCCTTACAATATTTTTGTGGAACATTTGTAGAACACATCTTGCTTGGTCAGCTCACCCTTGTGATGACAATAATAAAAATATTTTTTTTAGCCAACACTCGAGCAATGCTCATGCATGGCGGATCAACTCACTAGGCCACTTTACATCCAAACAATGATATTTGTGTGCATGTGCTCATGCATTCACGCATTTATGCTCTCACAACTACACCTACACGCATCTTCACGTATTTGTCAAGCCAGTTGCTTCACACCGTTATGAACTTATATGCACATTCAAGCTTTATAACAATGCACCTATGTGATCACCACCGTGTATGAAGAACCAACAACTTCTCGTCTACTCCTGCAGCCTCCGCAGCGTCCTTGAAGATTGCTAGCCGCTCGCCGGGACCATGCGCTAGCATGGTTCCACTCAATCGTTCCTTTGCGGAGGTGCTCGGCGGAGGAGACAAGCCCTCCCCCTGCCGACCCCGCAAGGCGACCTCATATAAAGGAGAGCTGGAGGTTGCGTTCTCTCCGGAGGAGGTCTCCAAGCTCGCCGCGCCTTACAAACTTTCCTTGGTTGGAAAGTTCTCCCATGGCCGCCCTCCCCTCGTCGACATCCGCGCCGCCCTGACCAAGGTCGGCTTCAAATCTTCCGTCACTGTGGGCCTCCTAAACCCTAAACATGTCTTCATAAAGTTCGACTGCGAGGACGACTACCTTCTATGTTGGTCGCGCCCCCTCAGACACATCAATGAGTTCCCAATGCGCCTGCTCAAATGGTCGCCGGCGTTCAGATACGACGCCGACCCCTCCGTGGTGCCCATCTGGATTTGCTTTGACCAGCTCCCCATTTACCTGTTCAACAAAGCGGCATTGTTTTCCATCGCTGCCGCGATCAGCACGCCTCTCAAAATCGACTCGGCGACTGCTGCGGTATCACGGCCACACATGGCTAGAGTATGAGTGGAGCTCGACATCGCGCGGCCCCTGCCAAGTCGTATCCGGATTTCGGAGTTCACTGGGATCAAATCTGGAGGATTCTGGCAGCCCGTCTCCTACGAAGGCGTCCCCCATTACTGCACGGCCTGCCAGACCATTGGTCACGAGGCTGCCCACTGCCGATCTATCAAAGCGAAACAGGTTCGCACATCGTCTCCGGCGACTAAAAAAGGCAAACAACAAGTCCTCTCCTTCGCTGCCCCTCCCCCAATCCCTCTCCCTGCTCCCTCCCCCACATTCGAAATCGGCCAGTGCTCATCTCCGAAACCTCGGCTGATGTGCAGATACCCAACCTTTCGTCTGAATCTTAACCACTTTCCCCTAAGCAGCTCGAAAATTCCTTGTGTATCGTCTCCCCGCCCCCCGTCGGCCCTCCTAGACCTACGGTACCACCAACAGATTGCTCCCTTATCGACCATCCGATCCCTCATGTTACCATCTCGGCCATGCCCGTGCCTCCACCTAATGACCCTAATTACCTCCCACAACCGGCCATGTCTCCTCCACTGCCGGGCACTCAGAGCCTGTCGCCCGTTGATACTGGGTCAGCTCCTCTATCCCTTGATAATATTCCAGACCTTAACCTCCTGGGACATTCCGCTACCTCTTCCCCCTCTCTGGTGGCATGCTCTGCATCCCCCGGCCCGCACCGGGAGACCCTCACGGTCACCGCTCAAAGGGCTATCCCCTGCGATTCGAATCCACTCGCCCTACTTACGGATAATCCTCCTGCCCGGTCTAAAAGCAAAAAAGGGAAAACAAAAGCTGCCAACCCGGTCCTCATTCCGCCGGCCACCCGGAGCTCTACTAGCTCCAAAGCCTCCTCTTCCCATGATTAGTTTCCTCGCTTGGAACGCTAGGGGGATCGCCAATGACACCACCCTAGGCCGCCTGAGACACTTAATCAAATCCTTCCACTTAGACATGCTCATTATCATCGAACCATTTGTCCCGACAGATCAACTCAGCCGGTACTGCGCCAAGTTGGGTCTCGCAAATGGTCTCTGCTTGCCCTCTGGCCAACTCTGGATCCTCTGGGCCGACACCTGGTCGGTCACCCCCAATTGCTCCTCGATGCAATCTATACTCTTGGAGGTAAGCTCCCCAAGCCTTCCGTTCCGCCTTTTCATAACAGCCGTCTACGGGAGACATTCCCGACAACTTCGCCGCTCGCTCTGGTCTGACCTCGCCGGCCACGCGGCTACTGTGATGGACACTCCGTGGGGTGCCATCGGGGACTTCAACGTCACTTTGGACGAAGCAGACCATGCTGGTTCCGCCAAATTCAACTTTCCAGCAGCTGGGGATTTCCGGGCGGCTTTAGATGATTCTGGCCTCCTCGCACCCCCGACATGCGGCGGCCCCTTCACCTGGCAAGGAAAGCGCAAGGGGAAAATTGTGTTAAAAAGGTTAGATTACCTGTTATGCAACCTGAATTGGCTTAGCAGGTTTCCGCAGGGTCAGGTTCAGGTCCTCCCCCGCACCGGGTCAGATCATGCGCCTTTGCTATTCCACGTACCCCTTTCACGGCAGCCCGGGGCTAAGCCCTTCCGGTTCCTAAACACGTGGTTGGATCACCCGGACTTCCAAAACGTGCTTTCCACCTCATGGTCTGACCCGATTGCGGCATCGGGTCTATTCAGGCTTGCAGGTAAGCTCATTCGACTCAAGAAGGTCCTGAAGACCTGGAACAAAGACACATTTGGAAACCTGACTTCCAAGTGTCGTCTCGCGGAGGAGGCGGTCCGCCTCGCTGAATCCCGACTAACAGTCGACCGCTCGGATGCCGCGGCTGCTGATCTCCTCACTGCCTCCAGGGACCTTCAGGCGATCCTCGCTTCTGACGAGGACTTCTGGAGGCAGAAAGCGGGGCTTAAATGGGCCAAAGAGGGCGACGCCAGCACGAAATTCTTCCACGCCTCTGTGAAGATCAAGCACAGGTCGCTCTCCCTTGCTCACCTTCGGCAACCAGACGGGTCGAGGTCAGAAACGGAAGATCAATTGGTGCGCCTTCTCACGGACCATTTTCAAAATCTGTTCACAGGCGGCCAGGCAGATTTAGCAGGGCTTCCCCTTCATCAAATTGTCCCTGCACTAGTCACCTCTAATATGAACGACCTCCTCACTCGCCCTACTGATCTTCTGGAGCTCAAGGCAGTCCTCGATTCCATGCCTGAGTCAAGCGCTGCCGGTCCAGACGGATTCACTGTGCCTTTTTTCAAACGCAACTGGAGTATTATCTCGCTGGATCTCCTTGAGGCGGCGAACGATTTCCTCGATGGCTCTCCGATTCCCAAGGTCATTGGTGCCGCTTGGCTTTGTCTCATTCCGAAGACGAAATCGACCTCCGCGCCCTCTGACCTACGGCCGATAGCTCTCTGCAACGTTTGCGGTAAGCTGCTCTCCAAACTTCTTTCGTCCCGCTTAGCAGCTTTCCTCCCCGCCCTGGTGTCGCCGGAACAATCCGCATTCATCCGGGGCAGAAGCATTACAGACAATATTCTTCTGGCTGAGGAGATGACGGGTAGGATCAACCGGAAGAGGCGTTTCCGCAATGCCATCTTCAAAATTGATATCCGTTCGGCATTCGACCGTATTAGCTGGGGATTTCTGGACAAAGTCTTACTGACATTCGGCTTCGGCGTCCGCTTCAGGCAGCTTGTGGCCAACTCCCTCCACTCCACCGGTCTATCCTTGCTGATCAATGGTATGCCGACGGGATTCTTCTGCCCCAACTGCGGCGTGAAACAAGGGGACCCCCTCTCGCCCAGCCTGTTCGTACTTGCAATGGACGTTCTCAGCCGTATGATTAACCTCCTCCGCTGCTCCGGCGAACTTGACGCCTTCTCCGGCCCTCGCCGAACACATCCCATCTCCCATCTTACCTATGCAGATGATTTCCTTATCTTTTCAACGGTTCGGCTGCATTCCACCAAACGGCTAGCGGAGGCGCTGGATTTGTTCTCGAGAGCCTCGGCTCTCCAGATCAATCGCGGCAAGTCTCATGTCTTCCATGCGCGCTCCACGTCTAAATCCGTCATCCGAAGGACTGAGAGAATTATGGGGTTTGCTTCGTCTTCACCTCCCTTCGTCCACCTGGGCTGTGGGATGGGGGACGGGCGTCGCCGATCGGAACGCTTCAGGTCCCAACTGGACAAGATTTCCAACCGGATTGCGAGCTGGCACTCGAACCTACTGTCGATGGGGGGGAAAAAGATACTCATTAACTCAATCCTTTCCTCGATGGTCTCCTACTGCACAGCTGCCCTAAATCCTCCAAAAGCGGTGATAAAGGCTATAGACAGACGATTATCTCGATTTTTCTGGGGCGAATCCAAGGACTCCTTCAAGCATCACTGGGCCTCGTGGAATCGGCTCGCTTGTCCCGTCTCCGAGAACGGCATCGGCATTATCAACCTCTCGGTGAAGGTACACGCGCAGACGGCCATGCTTTGGTGGAACGTCATCCACGGCGACTCCCCCTGGGCGCGCTACATGCGTGACTGTTACCTGTCGGGTATGCCCTCGATAACCATTAAGCCGGGGGACTCACTGGGATGGCACAGACTCTTCCTCTTCTTTTCCCGCTGGATACGGCCTCCGGAAAACGAAAACGGTTCGGCCCCGGACCCGGTCCGGTCTAGTCGCCCGGTTCAGGGACTTGATTCTCCCCCAGGGTCTCTGGCGGGTCCAACCGAACCAACTGAGCTGGTTCGCAGGTGGCTCATCTCCTTCTTGGGTCAGGGGGATTCCTTCCCCTTCTCACGGGCATACAACTTGCTGGCCAGGTTCTCCCTCAAAACCATTCAACTCCCATATAACAATGCACTTCTTTGAAACAAGCGCATCCCGGAGAAGGTTGCAATTTTCACCTGGAGGTTACTGAACAATGCCCTTCCAGTCTCGGATGCACTGAAACGCATTGGTCTCTCCTTCGCCTCTAAATGTCCATTCTGCCCGGCCTCCGAGGAGGACAACCACTTATTTTGGTCCTGTTCCTTATCTTCCCCCACCTGGGATTGGTACGAAGACAAACTGAGTCTCCCGTCATCAAAGCATCAACCTAATCGTCTCTTCCACTGGTGGTCCTTCAAACGATCCATCAGCTCTCTGGCCTTCTCTATCCCAGCCTCGATTTGCTGGTTAGCCTGGAAAGCATGGAACGCAGCTCTCTACTCTAGCAAAACCTGCTCGATGGACTCTTTTTTCTGGGATACACAAGGTCTTCTCAAATCCAGATATCTCTACCACGGTAGTAAGCTCGACCCTCTCGAGCGCCTTAACCTTCACCATCTTGGACTACTGTAACTCTTAGTCCGATGCTTAATGGCTCGGTTTACCTAGTCGCTTGGTCCACCTTTTGTACTAAACTTGCCTATTATCAATAAAATGATGATATAAAAAATAAAAAATAAAAAAAAAAAAAGCTTTATAACAATGCACCTATACACCTACGTCCATCTCCATGAAAACTTTGTTGCACCATTCATGTGCTTGCACACGCCATGGTCACGAAACCTTCACATCTTGCAAAGGGAACAACAACTTGCAAAAGGAATAATATCCCACAAGATGAATAATTTCACATTTGTGAATCAAATTAATCAATCAATATCCAAAATTTTGCTCCTACACATCTCTGTTAACTTTTGGTATCATAATCAAACCATGTTTCTTCCACTACCTTAAGTTAATTTGTACACCTCAACCATTTTAATATCGAACTACATCAACATCTTCATCATCATTTTTGTATCAAAGCCAAGTTCATCATTTCGTCTTCATCATCTTTTAGAATTATATTCAAATTTAAATCATTATCAATAATTATTATCTAGGTTTATTTGTACTAATCATTACTCTTTATTCCTAGAGTTAAAGCATAAGAACTGGTGGATTAAGAGTTATAAAAAGGAATAACCTAAGTTTGTTTGAAATCAGGTAATCTAATTTTATGATATACTTCAACTCATCGAAGCATTATCACAAGTATCAAAATTGTTAAATCTTGTTGATAGAATTTTGATGGTACATTCGATTCTATTTTAATATTGACAATGCCATTGGTTGATTAAAAACTTAATTCCACATAAATTAAACCCAAAAATTATGAAAAACATTAACAAAATAAGACAAAATGATAAAAATTATCATAACATCATGCAGCAAGAATTATGCTTGTCTGAGTGCAGAGGCTCGTTTTAAGCGAGTTGGAGCACATATTGAAGCATGCTAATCATTCACAAAGTGTGGAGGGGCAAGTGCACACGTGGGAAGGAGCGGTTCGTCGAATGCTCACGTGCATCGAGTTGACGCACGTGCATTGCACATGGCACATTGGTCACCTACTATGCATGTGATCAAAATATGCTCGACAAAGGTCTGTGCATGCACATAACAATGCCTTAACATGGGTTTCCCACATTCACACAAACAAGCTCGATGATGCGAAATTTACAAAATTTTCAATATTTTACCAAAAACATATGTTGCTCACGAAAATTAAAATATTATATTCAAATCTTTATATAAAATTATAAAAATAATAAATAAAATAATTAATAATTTTATAAATTTAAAACTTCTTAAAAAATTCAATTCTTATTGTAACAAAATATAGTGTCCTTTTTTCATTAGTTCGTTGTGATTACTATTCTTTAACTTTTGTTGTTGCAGCTCAATATGCTGTGGAAAGCTCAGGACAAGAATACATCACAAATAGATCATAAATGCGCACATCATGTCATTTATACAATCTATCATCCCTATTGTTAATCTTGAAATTATTTGTTTCACATGAACTCTCAAAGTGATAAATTCACTAAACATGATCTTTTAACTTAATGAGTAGATGTATGAGGTAAAATATATCTCAAACAAATGAATCAATATATCCTATTTGTAGAATGCTAGTTCCCATTGGAATTTGGTCTCGAAAGGCTTTCGACATCCCTCAAATCATTGTGGTTTTTTTCATCCTTCGAATCATCCTAATTGGTTGTTGAATGATCCCCACCAAGATATTACCAATCTCGTTTAACCATGTCATATGTTGCTCAAACTATCATGTAGATTACTCATTTTGAATTCTCTTGAGAACTTTGTTGTCCCGATTGTACATATTCTAGAAGATGGACCCAATGTCATGTGATCCATCTACACCCACGTCAAGCTGCCTGCTCGAAACGGGTCTGATAGGGTACTGTGATATCTGTGTGTGGTCAACCGGTTCGCCGAAAGCCCGCACAAACACGGCCTTGTCACGGCCCACATAGCCCGACTCAATGCGGTTCAGCCACGTCACGAAAAACCTGTGGCGAGGACGATTTGAACAGCTGTAAAGCCGGCACCAAATGCTAGGCGGCTGTCTCTTTCTTTCCGCCCGGCGGCAATAATGCAGGAAATGGTCAGTAAAGCAGATCGCCCTCCTTTTAAGATTAAAGCTTTAAACGACACGTCTTACAAGTAGTGATCGCATCTTTTTTTTTATTCTTATTTTTATTTTTTTTGTAAAACATCATATTAATTTAATTCTGGTTAAAAACCTGTGATCAATTTAGCATGTGATTTGTTGTAAAAACTATGACAAAGAAACATACAAGAATTATCATGGAAACCCTCAAAATTAAGGAAAATACGAACTCATAGTGATGTGCCTTTGCCAAGAGTCCGCTATCTTCGATGGCTTAAAAATGCGATGTTCTAGTGAAGTTTTATTGTCGACAAGAAAGGTTTGAGAAAAGCAATGGAAATAAAAAAGGGAGAAACAAGGAGGAGAGAATTAGTTCGCATCTCGTCTCTTTTCTTAAAGTTCAAGTCGTGTTGTCTTTTTTTCTTTGTCAATAGTTTGATCTTATTTGCACATTTGTGTTGTATACGTGGGTAATTAATATTGGTCATTTTCATCTTCTCTTAAATTTTGAAACATATTCATGTCAATAATGCATTGGTTCTCATGCAAAATTACAAGAAAGCATATGCATATTTTGCTTGTGTATATTACCTTCAAAGGAATTGCTCTTAAGGAAACAAGCCAATCCTTGTATTGCATGTATGCTACGCAATCTTTTGAGGCCTATTTCTATGTCATTTTTTTCTAAAGATTGAAGTCAAAAAAAGACGTTTTTAGCAATGGCAAATGCTAAAGGCCCTTCGCTTGGAGATTGATTGAATCTTCTCATCCCTCTTCATATGTAATTATAAGAAATCATCATAAAAATATGCTTTATGATGCTTCAGTGTTCATAGTTTGAATTATCATGTTCAAATATCTAGGAATGATGGTTTTTTTATGATTCACATCTAAGAGGTTAGGTAAGAATGTTGTTTCAATGTATTTTTTCCAAGTATTTGAAGGCTTAACTCTTTTCTTAGGTTTACATAAGAGTTCTTTGAAATTATCTGGGTTAAGAATTACTTTATAATAATTGTCTTATTTCTTTTTTAATTTACATGCTTAGTTTTTCACAAAGTTTTTATTTGTAATTCAATTTTAACTTTAGGAATATTTTCCCTAACCTAAATTTAAAAAAAAGTACTAAAATGCCTATTTTGTTTGCCTTCATTATCCACTATTATTATCCACATTGTAGCCCTCTCAATATTACTTTCTATGACCATGTGTAACATCAAGTATGGTATCAAAGTTGTGATATTATTTAACATCATGCAACCCTTGTTATTATACCACCTTCCCTTGCATACCCCATCATGAGAATCATAGGTTTGTCTTTTTTTAGGAATGTAGAGTTCCTTAACTTATCATACCTACCCTTCTTCTATGTATATTTTAAATTAAATACTAAAACTTGTAAGCTCATCATTGATGAGTGATCAAGCATAAATTTTATACCCATCTCTATCTTAACATATATTAGCAATCTACACTTGTTGACATAGTCTTTTTGGGATTGAATAGGTACCAAGTGCTATGGATTCCTTGCATCAATTTCATTTGGAGAAATCCAATCATTTGTTTGGTGTGATATTTGCTTTTTAGGAACATTGCACATGTCTTACTAGGATAACCCTAATTTTATTACTATTGATCCATGACGGTCGATCCAAGTCTCTATGCCTATCTCTCTATATCATCATGACTAAGAGAGAAACTCAAACAACAAAAGCCTGACTAACCCTACATCCATGGTACTCTATGCCCACCTTCTCCTTCCAATTTTGTTTGATTCATTTTTCTTTTTCTTTACCTTCCAAAACATGTCATACACATTCTTAGAATTTTAGTTCATTTAACAATTAGTAATTTTTTTATTCTCAATAATATTTTTTAGTTTTCCATTTCACTAAGCTTATTAGTATTTATTTTTACTAATAGCCTTTTTAAGCTTTTCATTTCAATTGGATTATTATCTATTTATATAATTTCATTCACATAAACATATTTCTTTGCATGGTAAATCACATATTTCCATTAAATTTACATTCCACACTATTTTTATTTGCACATAATTCGACTCTTCGAGAAGTTGACCTACCATATCTTTTCGCTCTTAATTCTCTATTAGTCCATGATCTATTTTTTCTTCCTCGTTATGATTATCATTGTCAACTCAATCAAGCAAGAAGTGATGACAATATGCTAATCCCTTCCACTAGTAAAAGCACCACAAATTACACAAACAATTTCTTTCATATTAATAAATTAAGTATATAACAAATTATTCCTTCACATGGAATTCTTATTGATTGAATTTCATATCATATAATTATGACTTATTATTAAGATAAATAAATCAATAATTGTAAAGATGATTAATACTTTTTATTTGTCCTTTAAATTTATTTTCATAACAAATGCTACATTTTTTATATATATTAAAAACTATAATCTTTTAGCTAGACCAATTGGCTCATTATTAAATAGAATTAAAGACAATAGATGTCTTATTTATAAAAGTACATTAGTTGGTGTAAGAAATTTCATAGCTAAAACATTTGATGCAATTAATCACAATATCGCACAATCAATAGTTTCATTTAAACCTTTAATACATTGGTTATTTTTTAAAATGTGTTACATATGAATAATATTTAATAGATATAAAATGTTAAAATATTTCATAAAATATTTTCTTACATCCAACCACCCTCAAGTGGTCAATTTAAGCATATTAGATGGTTTGAATGAATTAGCATGAATAATCTAGTGATTGCATGAGATAATCCAAATAAGTTTGCCTATGAATAAAATCTTGTAGACTATCTAAATCATTGATACATAAGATGATTCCTAACACAACAATTTAAGCCTACATGGTATAAATAAAGCCATGATACAATCTAAACATTCCACAAGATATCATAAATGCACAAATAATGAAAACAAACATTAACATAACACATGTACAATGCAACTAAAAAAGATAAACCCTGCACTTACACAACCAACATTAAGTAGGGCTACATCAAATCCCTTGACATAAAAAAAAAAATCATCTCTAACAAGTGGCTCTAATAAACCCACAAACAGTAAAGCTTTTGACACATCCTCTTAGTCAAAGATCATATGACAAGACAATAAGAGACGTATTTAGATCACAATAAGGATCAACATATAACTCCAATAAGAATATATCTTATTGCAAACTATATACAAATAGCAACCTAGAATACACCAACTTTATTATCAATAGCATATCTTAATCTAACAAAAATACACTCTAATTCAACCATAGAAAGCACGAAATTCATATGCTATAGCTCCTATGGTGCTTTCCCTAAGTGATTACTTGATTTGCAATAAAAGGAAGCAAATAAAAATATATATCTAAGAAAACCTCTATATCTATTCATGATAATGAAGATGAATATTATATAACAATTTGCTCCCTAAAATCATCAATGGAGACATCATACAAACTATCACATCTAAGGGTATCCATTCGAGAATCCAAAGGAATAATAAAAGCATTAGGAACTAGCTAATATGAAACTCCTACTATATGCAAATATGAAACAATGATCTTCATAATCTCTTCACCTCTTCAAATAGAGATGCCTTTAGCGTAAGGTGAATCGTGCAAATCATTACCAATAATATCCTTGTGCCCAACAAATGACTCATGTTTGATATGCTCAAAAACATGCTACACAAGAGTCCAAAAGGGTATATAATCACTCTCAAAAGAAGAACGTATGGATACAATATTGGATGATGAGATAATAAAATGTTTCTTTGGTATAGTAGACCTATAGAGATTAAGGAAATGATGACATTATGGCAGGAACGAGAATCCATGTTCTTTAAGTCATCATACCTATTTGTCAAACTATCAAGCCAAGATAACCCAAAAAAAATATGAGCAATATACATAACTAATATAATAAACCAAACTTAAAAAGAATAGACTCACAACTGAATAAACATAAGATATCTTCAAATGATATGTAATAGAACAAAATCAATCCCATAAATAAAATAATGCTATGAACATAACTAAAAGGCAAGTTTTATACATGTTACTCTTATATCTAAAATAATGTTCAAGATTTCTCAAATTGACTATCTTTGCCATTGTTTTTAAAGTGTACAAAAAAATGCAAAATGAAGGTAGAACCACATGATGCCTAAAGTGAAAATTTTGAATCTCTTCCTTCTTAAAAAAGGTTTAAAATAGTTATATGAAAACAAAACAATAACTTAAATCATATATTATTAAGAAATAACAAAAATCAAACTCCGATACTAAATGATAAAAAAAAATTGTTAGTACACTTTAAAGCCAATTAAAGAGAAATGGGACCAAAACATTAAACAATTTTAATATCAAATAGTGAAGATAGAGAATGAGAGAAAATTAGAAAGCAAATATGCACAAATCATGAAAACTTTTTTACCATCGAAACAAAAATATTTTTGAAAATTATGAATACCAAACTTGTAGCCTTATAAGTGAAGAATAATCCCCAAAACAATTCATGAAATTTCAAATTCATTTAAGCAACCATAGTTGAATTGCATTGATCATGTGTTCGGATTCCCTAGGTTTGGATTGATCATGCAAGAGATTGAACAATTAAATGATTCAAAAACAACAACAATTGATTGTTTAGACTCGATTTAAAAATTGCAATATCATGTTCTCGAATGTCAAACTTCAATAAAATGATAAAATATTTGTAAGTTTCTAATATGAAACATTTGCACAATGATTGTTCTGTATGTGTCTTAGACATAAATGAAAGAAGTGCAAACATATACTTACCTAGCTTAGAAGCTTAAGCTGTATTCCAACAAGCACATACTCCAAAAGGCCAATATCACTTTCCACAGGACAAATGTACATACACTAGAATAAAAACAACAATATAAAGGTAAATTTACAGCAAAATCAATGAAATGTTGAAATTTGAGCAAGACTGCAAAAGAGAGCTCCAATAATAAGAAAACTCCAAGACAAAAGGAATCTATGTTTTTGCACCTTTGAAAGAGAATAATTTCCCAAAGTATCACATCAAATTGTCATGTGGGTATGCCCCAACAGAATGGAAAGGTGAACGATTGAATCCAAGAGCAGTGAAGAGACGAAGCCAAGCAGGTTGTTTCTACAAAAGACACCGTAAACACTGAAATCACCATAAACCATGCTGAGAAAATTTTGCTCGCTAGTTTCCAAACTGGTGGGCCAACCTTCATCATAAATTAACATCAATAGTGCAATAATACGGCAGTGCAGATAGGCACAAAAAATGCATTGAGAAGAAGAAGTCCAAAAGAGAAAGATGGCTTTGAGCCAAATTGAATGAGAGAAGGGGTAGGGAGCATCCAAAGCTTTATAAGAACTTCTCCTTAACTCGTTTTAAGGCCTGTTTCTTATTATACTTCACTTGTAGCAACTAAATCTTGTTTCTGAAGAGGGAAAGAATGGAAATAGGTTTATCAAACATAGGAAGCAACCACAAGGGAATATATTGTCAAGAATAACATGTTTAAGGTCAAGTAAGCGTCATTCACACCGTACACGTTCCAGATCAAGTTAGCAACATTAAGACCAAGAGAAGAATTATTTCTATGCATTTATGAGAGAAAGTAAGCAAATGGCAGCAGATTTGCCACAATTTATTAGTCTATTGGCATAAAAATGAATAGCTTGCCAAAAAAACTATTAACAATACCACGTAATAGAATTAAATAATTGATTTAAAAGTAAATTGCCAAAGCTAGCAAGGGTAGTTTTGATTTTGATTTTGATCAAGGTCCTTAATTTACACTCTTAAAAATTGAAATTAGATGAAATCAAATTTCTGAAAACTTTAAAATTGGCGAAAAAATTGACTAAAAACCCAAAAAGCAAATAAATTTAAATGAAACAAAAAATCAAGAAAGAAACAATAAACTTTCCATTTTCTTTTGAATGCTCGAATAAATCAAGAGGTCACAAAACGAGAAGAGTGCCAACTAGAAACACCACATAGAGGAGTATTTGGACGTGAGTTCTGTTTCTAGGTTGATTTTGGGTGGTTAACATACAAAAAACAAAACTAAATCAAGGAAGTACCAAAGAAGGAGAAAGAAGAATTGATTTGCTGTAGTTGAAAGATTGTCCATATTCAACCAAACAATCCTTTCAGGACCAACAAAAAAAAAAGGAAAAAAAAATAAGAAAAAAAGAAAAAGAAGAAAGCTATGATTGCCATGTGGAGTGATTCAGAAGAAAGCTTCTTAGATATTGAAGCTAGAAATAAAGATGCAAATTTCTACCTCATGGCACAAGAAGAGAAAGATGATATCATCATTGAAAAGATATATGAATCTAAACTCTCTCTCTTATAATCATTTAGAAGATGAAATTGAAGATCTACTTATTGAATTTAGAAAAGTAAAGAACAAATATTTAGCATCAAAATAGGAAATTTCATCGCACAAACAAGAAATGATGAAACTGAAAACATTGCATGATAAATGAAGAAAGATTATGATGATTATCTTGGCCTGTGTAAGCATTTGAATAACAAATTAGAAAAATTAAGATGTCAAACCAAAAAAGCTATGTCAAACATGTTGATTTTAGCCAAAAAGATCATGCTTTGAGAAAATAATCATTAGATTTGAGAAGTTTGAAATCTTGACATGTAAATGTCTCTGCACACTATTCGCATTTGAGCACATATCATACATTAAGAAAAACAATTAAACATCCAATGCATTCATTACCAAATTTGACCTCTAATTATTGCAAATATGTAAGTCATGTCTAATACTTATGTGCGATTAAAAGATTCATTGAATTAAACAAATCGACCTTCATATGAATTCTCAAAGTCACATATTTTATTGCTCAAACAAATGTCGTTGGACCTACATTTCTTTGGGTACCAAAAATAAAGATTTGATTTATCTTGTAAGCATGCCTCATAAAGGTACCAATGGAGACAAATAATACTTGGACAACAAATGCTCTAGAAAGAAGACAAGAGACTACCAAATTTGCATTACTAGAACCACGGAAAGGACAATTTTTTACACTTGGAGACAATACTCAAAAGAGGGTTATTGAAATCGACAAAATCGGTAATTTAACAATGCGCTTCATAGATAAAGTCCTATGTATAGATAGTTTAAAACATAAGTTGCTTAATATAAGCCAATTTTGTGATAATGGTTATGAAATTAATTTTTATCCATCTCACTACTTAATTAAGCATAATGATAACATAGTTTTTTTAGAAAGTAAAGATGAGAATATATACATAATTGATTTAAATGGTAAACGTAATAATGATGTTAGCCTAAAACAATAAATACAAACTTTATCATTATCATATCAATACAACACAAAAAGTATCAAAGTTAGAACTTGTGAGGGGATTACTATCTTTAGATTTCAAAAGTAATCACTTTTGTAATGCTTGCCAAAATGATAACCAAATAAAAATTTCCTTTAAATCCAAAAATGAAATCATTGTTATAAAAGCATTTGAACTTTTACATATGAACTTATTCAAAACAATGTGCATGTTAAGTCTAACTTACAAAAAATATGGTTATAAAAATTATGTATAATTATATTAGGTACACTTGGTATTACACTTAGCAAACAAAAGTGACACATTTGAATCCTTTAGAAAAACTAACAAAATGGATTTTAAATGAGAAAGACAATTTGATTACTAATATCTATATTGACTATGAAAAGAAATCTAAAAATGATGTTTCTGAATATTTTTGTGAAAAAATAGAATAAAAGACAGCTTTTTCTTATTTTACAGATCACAACAAAGTATAACAGTTGAAAAAAAATATAACACTAATAAAATGCTATATAGATCACCGTAAGGACTTTCAAGTTGAAGCGATAAATACCACATATTACATACTTAATCGAGTATCAATTAGATCTTTGCTTAACAAAATGCCATATAAATCATGGAATCAAAGAAGACCAAGAATTCTCTATTTTAGAATATTTGGTAACGAGTGTTATGCATTAAAAAAATGAAAGATACCATTTAAAAAAGTTAAATTCAAAATCTTATAAAACTATAATTTTAGGACATGTAAATGCTAGTAAAACTTATAAAATTTTTAACAAGAAGATATCGATAGTTGAAGAATCAATTCATTTCATATTTGATGGAACAAATTCAATAAGAATAGATATATGCACTAATTAAAATGACAAATTTGAGAAACTAAGCTTGGGAGAAAATGAAACTAAGTAAAAAAAAGTATATGAAAAAGTAGATTTTGAAAAAAACAAGAAATTTGATAAAAATTATTTGTAAGAACTAATAATTAATCATCCTTCAAATAAAGTACAAACTTGTACAACTTTAAGGATAGAATTAAGCCAGCCTATCTTTTCCTTAGAAATTGAACTTAAGACTATAAATAAAGTTCTTGAAAATGAATGTTGACATCTAATAATGCATGAAGAGATAAATCAATTTATAAGAAATGATGTTTAGTAGTTAATATCTAGACCATGGGTTATCTAATTATTGGTATAAAATAAGTGTTTAAAAACAAATTTAATGATGACATAATTATCATTAGAAATAAAAAAAATTACTTACGTAAAGATATAATCAAATTGAAAGTATGAACTTTGAAGAAAGCTTTACATCAATAACATGTTTAGAAGCAATTAGACTATTATTAGCATTTGCATGCTATAAGTGATTCAAATTGTTTCAAAAAGATGTTAAAAATACATTTCTAAATGAAATTAATGAAAAAAATATATGTTAAAAAACTATCAGTTGATGTGAAAAAGGGATTTGAAGAATTTAAACAAAAACTTACTCGAGACAAAGGCAAAAAAGCATGATCGAGCGAAGTTTTCAAATAAGTTAGGATGGAGAATTTGAGCACACTTCGGGGTGGAATGGCACAATGTAATGAGATTTTGGAAGTTTAATTTTTAAGTAGTTTTGTATGTACAAAACTATTGGAGGTAATTCGTCAGAATTTAGGATGTCCCGACAAAGTCGAACGCAAAGGCGCACGGCCAAAGTTAAGGCGGCATAGTCAAGTGTGGAGTTGGCTCAGCCAAGAGTGGAAGTGGCTCGATCAAACCCGAATGATCGTGCACAAACACACAACCAGTGCGAGTTGGTGTTTGCTAGCTAGGTTCGAAGCAGATTAGTGTGGATTGGCACAGGTATAAACTAATTGGCATGGCTCAGCACAAATCAGAACGGGTTGCCATGGGTCAACGCGGCTCAGTTCAACAATTATTAGATGTGGTCTGGTTCAACACCGAAACGATTCGGCCTAGTTCAATACCGAAATGATTCAACCAGATTTGGCATAGAACCAGTGCAAGTCGGGGGACATGCATGTTCGGTTAACACGGATAAGTCCAATGGGAAGCAGAGCTCTCAGAGGAGAAAAAAAAGCCCTCAAAGCCAAGAGCACTCAGGAGAAATGGAGAAGAGTGGTCGAAGCGACAAGGAACTTGGACATGGAGGAAAGGTTTGGGGAGAAAGAATCCCAAAGTTCAATAAGGCCAAACTTAGGAAGCTTGGAAGAAGTCAAGCTTAACAAATAGGGGAGACAAGTTTGGGATCTTGCTAAAATCCCCAAAGGGTGAGCTTGGCGGACCTGTCGTGCTTTCAATTGCAAGGGCAAGACGTAGGGATTTCTGAGAGTGTGTTCCAGTGAAGGTATCATATGTGCCATGTCCTCAAGTTGTCGGGAATGGAGCATTTATAGCCATGTTTGCCGAATGCACCAGATTCACTAAGCTACTCTTCATTCCATTATTACCACGTGACTGGATGGGTGCTTGACCACGTGCCCAATAGGCTAACAAACAGTCCAATGATTTGTCCAATATGCAACCCAATGGATATCAAACCCTTCAATGAAAACGATCAAATATTCAATTTTCAACCATCATTCAAAATTTTTATCACTAAGTCATCAAACCTTCTGATCAATAGTTGAATAGATGGTCCAATATTAATCGAACCATCATATGGCTTAATCAATAATTAGAACAATTAAGCGGCCAAAACAAGATCAGACAACCATCAAACCATCTAATAGGCATCTAATGATACATATGGTAAGAAGTCCAACATTGGTTAGACCATCTGATAAAATTTAAGAAAAAATGTATTATGTCAAAAAACCATTGGATCGTCCATTGATAGTTTGATAGTCATCACATAACATACCATCTAGTCCTACAGATAATCTGATAAAACTATAAGATCAGACTTGAACAAATCAAACCATTTGACAGACCAATCAAACCATCTTAAGTAGAGCTCACAACTAGTTCAACTAATGGGCATCTGATTTTTTCCAAGCTAATTCATTAGGAACAACCATTGAAATGTTGAAGACTATCAATAAAGGGGTAAGTGAAGGTTGTAGACTATTATGGATCTTAAAACAACTAATATTATAAATTGGACTAAATTCACAACAATCAATGCAACAACTTGCAAATGATTTCTTAAGCATGTTTATCACATTCATTTTCCTAAGATAATATACGCCCTCTCAATCTAAGCTTCAATGTCTATATTATTCTTATTATTAAGAGAGTTCAATTCTATTGTAAGCTACTATTATGTATGAGTTTCCTAATCCAAGTCAAGGATTTAAGGGGACTCCTCACCTCGCGTAAGTGGGTGTAGAATTATGGTTTTGATAGAAGCAATTGTGAAAAGGCTTCTTCACCAACATTCACAAAGGAAAGAGAAGAGTGTAAGTCCAAGCAAGTTGCTTAGGGTTGGACATAATCCCCGGGGTTAGGTGTTCAACTATCTAAAAATCAATTTGCATTCTTATACCCTTTTTCATCGCCTTTACATTTTCTACTTATTGCACTATGATTCTAATTTATGCTTAACAATTTCATTTTTCATTCATCCAATTTACCCACTTCTTGAGTGTGCCAAGGACCAACAATCGCCTTTAAGAATTTCTCTAACACTACAAATAAATAGTTATGCCCACCTTGGATTACTAGTACTTCTACAAAATCTGTTGAGATACTTTCTCAATGTCTTATATGTATTGAAAGTGAAAAGTATAAGCTTAGTTGTGGTTGTCTAACCTTTTTATGTTATTGAGTACTTATCTTCTCGTGAAATTGGTTTCATCATATTGCATATGAGGCCAATAGACACATCTAAGCAAGTTTTGAATTGCTTTAGTCATTGGAATGTGACATGCTACCTAAATGAGTGAGTTTCTCACACATAATTCCACATGTCTCCTTCCTAAGGATGCATAATTGATGATCCATATAGAGTAAACCTACCTTGATCTTGCATTCATTGGTTTTGAAGTCTTGGTTGTCTTCATATATCATCAAATACCCCTCCATGCTTTGTCATTTGAATTTACATCATAGTAAATGAGCATAAGATTTTAAGTGAGACTCTCAAGAGTATATCAACCAATTTGTTTAAGGGGTTTAAGACTCCTTGTATTTGATGGAAAATTTTAAGTTTTGCAGCTATATCATATACTTCATATATTAAGCTTAATATAGTTTTGGTTGGCTTAGAAATGTAATTGGAACTAGTTGTTAAAGTGAACTCTTTTATGGCCTCTGGTGTTTCATAATTTGCAATGCTAAGAACTCGATATTGCATATTATGGAGACTTTGGTAATTCCAGCATAATAGGCCACAGGTTTCTCTTTAAGTAATAGTACAGCTCAGCACATAACTTGAAGCATAAATTGCAGATCAAGCAAGGCTAGGACATTTGCCTCGTTTATCTCTTCTTTAAGAGAATGAATGCAACTTTTATTCTTTGTTGATCCATTGACAAGGTTTGATTTCCTTTTCTAATGTTTACTTAAGAAACTTTTTATTTGGAACTTCCACAAGAATTGGAGATTAGATCTCTAATTCCTTGTGAAATGTAAGTGGTAGGTCTTCCATTATTCATTAAAAGATGAGAAGAGCGAAAATCAGATAGATTTGCAAAAAGAAAATAAAAAAAAAATAACCAACTCAGATTTTAATTTGGAGAGTTTCTTGAAGGCTAAGCAAATGATCCCCAATTCCTTAAACCCTTAAAGCATTTATAGTTCTGACTGAGGACTAAAAAGTAAACACACTTAAATCAGTGGTAGTATGAACATATCTAAAACTTAGCCACCATTACCAATGACTTGAACAAAACCTAAGCTCATCATTAGCTAATAGAAATGCCCCTCAAGACCTGGAATGTCTCAAGAGAAGGCACTTGAGGCTACTTGACAGTCAAAGATTACTCTCAAGGCCATGTTTGTCTCTTTTTGATCTCCTAGGACCAAAAATCTCAATGATGACCCTCGAAGCAAGGAAATTCCCCTCACAAATTTTTATTATCATCTTCCCTCAAGTCCAACATGGACCTTGAGGGAGATGACCTCTCTTCTCGAGAGTATGACCGTCTCTTGGAAGGTTATTTAACATTTCTCAACCTTACTAAAGGCAACCTCTATATCTTATGTTCATCTATTCATCATTCGCCACACTAGATCTTTCGACTAGTTTTGAGGTAACGTTATCTTAGAGAAGCATCAAAAGATTTTCCATAGTTATTAGTATAAACTTCAAACTTCTATTACATTTATGGTTTGAGGCCAATCTAGAATTTTCTTCCTCTTCATATTAATTCTAATCTTTCCATTTTCAACTTTGATTCCCAAACATAACAAGGTTCTCTTCTTAACTCGCACTTTTTGGAGTTGAACTTTAATCCAGCCCACTCGACAAGATTAAACTCTATCTTCACATGCTTGGGGTGTTCCTCTCTACTAGATCCATAGATAAGGATCTCATTGAGGTTGAAGATTAAAAGTCTTCCACATAATAACTCAAGATATCATTCAAGTGGTGCAATCAATGTCATCAAAGCATTAAAAGGTTTGAATGAAATAAATCACTCGTACAATCCTTGATGCATCTTAAACTTTGTCTTCAATATCTCACATTTGTGGATTTAGTCCTGGTGATATCCTAACTTAATATCCAACTAGGTTAACACTACGACATGCCATGGCTAGTTAAGCCAATAATATAAGGCAAGATACCAATTTAAAATGGTTATCTTATTAAGGCCTAGGAGTCGATGCACACATTGCAACAACTTTCTTTCTTCATTACCATTACCAAAATATGATCACATGGAGAACTATTAGATTTGAAAACTCCATTCTCTAATAGCTTTGTCACCTAGCATTTAACTTCTTCACTCAACACTATGGTTTCGCTACATGCCCATATTCAATAATGGTGTCTTATATAAGAGTGAACTCATGATCTAGAGCTCATTCTAATGGCAAGCCATGTGATTCCTCACGTTGAAAATATGGGAGACACGATGCCCCCAAGCAAAGCAACTTCTCTTATTTCCTTGATTTAGATTGAGAACAATTCCTAGCCATGTGATCAAATTTCCTACAAGCAAAACATCTTCTCTAATTTCCTTGACTAAACCAGAAAATACCCGTGTAGAATTTTCCACATTAGTGCATTAGAGCATTTCGTCATAGGATATTGGATAAGGTTGACCACCAATTGTACCATAAACTTGTTTTCCAAATCTAAACCTGTTAAATCGTCTATCACCTCACTTTCTTTGAATACCTTTTATAAAGAAAATTATACATTTAACTCCAATAGATTCTTTATTTTTTCCAGCCTTTTTTCTAAACATCTAAAACTAACAATTCCTGTTCAATTGTTATTACATATTCAACCTACTCCAAATAGTCCAAAGTCCGAAAGAAAACAAGTATTGATCTAATAGCAATATTCAATCCTCAAGGAAACCAAAAACACCTTCGCTCCTTGTGACTAACCAGATTTAGGGCATGTTAGGCTAACGATAAAAATTTCTACTCATAATCAATGACAAACATATCCCCTTGTGTCAACAAAGCTAATTCATCTCTCCTTTTCCCCCTCACTGTTCAAGAGATGTAACAATTTTCAAATTTTTACCAAGAAATTTCATGTTTGAGCCTTTCTTTAAATTTGAGTCGATGATAGGTCTCCCACCATAAACCTTCCACGTCTTCTAATTTCATTACAGCAAATGATATCCTATTATTGTTAGAGCATGCTATGCCATTGAAAATTTTATTTATATTTTTAGCAAACACTCAACTAATATTGGATCAGATAATCTTGAAAAAATAAGTTGGTGCATTCTATGAAATTTATCTATATATTTGTCAATCTGATCAACCACCCTTTTATGAGAAAAATGCTCATAATCAGAAAGTAGCTATTTATAGACACTTTAGTCATAAAACTCCTGCTCAACTTCTCTTTCATGGGCCATATTTAGTGTTCAACCTTTTTCGAGTCTTGATTCAATTATTCTTCTTGAACAAAAAACTCTACATCAGCATTTACCTGATGTTTCACTTAAATATAATAGTTATTATAAAGAAAAAGATATTACATGTATGTAGCACAAGTGTCTTCACTCATGAAAATTCATCTTAAATTATCAAACCCATCTATATATACATATAAAACACCTTATTTAGGATGTTAATCACTTTGGCTGACCAATATCTCCTAATTTCTTCCTCTTTAAATATATTTAAGGAAAGAACAAAACCTTAGCGCATCAGGAGGACACTAATGAACCTACCTAGACAAGGAATGATGATTGGGCTCATTCCAAAACAATCCGAATCCTCTAATTCTTCAAAGTTTAATTAATCAAAGTTTCATATTTCAAAAAACAAGCATAAAAAATTTTCTTATGAAAATGTCTATTTTCTCATATACATACAATTAAATATCTCAATTATATCAACAATAATATACATATATCATACGATGAACTACAACAAAACCACAACTCCATTATAAAACAACGTTATCATAAAACTTCAAATCATATCAAATATCATATCATCATAATAAAACCACAACACCATGATAAAAAAACGACAACATCACTATGAAATCCACTTCACTAAGTCACCAGAAAATTTATAACATGTATTACATCAGAATCCACACTACTGATTTTCTATAAAACTTGCTTTTAGTTACCATTACCTACTCATATATCTCTAAATATTTCCCCTCAATGTATACCTATATCATGCCTTGTAATTCAAGTAAGAGAATAAGTATAAAGATTCAACAGATAAATTGATAACAAAAATAATAAGTAAAATAATAATATATAATAAAATATACCTAATCTCAAGTACCATATAAAGATATATGACATTAAGAAAAATAAAATCATGTCTCTGTAATACTATAAAAATATAACAAAAATCTTCAAATGTAATACAAATCATGTTATAGCCAATTACCACCCCTGGGTAAGTTAATGATACCCTCCTAATGTGCTAAGGCTTTGTTCTTCCCTTAAATATATTCAAGATGATAAAATTCAAAGATGGTGGTCAAGCGAATCGTGACAATACAAGTATGAAAGTAATATCGTACTTACACAACAAAAATCCACCTTCCAAGACTTGAGTTCTCTCTTATGATAAGAAGATCATAGGTGTACGAAAGCAATATTGTACATGTACAACATTATAACATATAGGTCATACATACCTTGCTAGATCTGATCACAATCCAATCCAACTAAGGGACACATCATATAACTACAATAAGTAGCATCATGCTTATATGAAGATCAATAATACTTAACCTCAAAATTCATCTCTCGGATAAGCCATCAACGAACTTGTACGATAAAAGTATCGTACTCATACAAACAGTTTAAACAACTACATATTACAATATTGCTCTTGATCAATGCACCGTCTGACCCTATGTAATGATCACTCAAATTGTACAATAGATAAACTCGTACAAGTATGATTAGCACAAAGCATGAAATCCTCAATTCTCATTCTTTTTCAATTTTTAACTTGATTGAGCAATGATAAATGATATAACTTATAAAAATACAATATTCTAAGGCATAAAATATGTATGTTAACAAACTAAACAATATGCATGCCTTGAAACAAACTACATGTGTAACAAAAAAGTTTAAAAACATTTAGGCATATTAGCTTAAATCTCACCAAATCCTAAATATCACATAACAATTGTTATAAGTTTTAACAATCTAATACCAATATGGCTTAATAAATGTTTTCTCCTTATGTTACTCTAGTTTGTGCTTCTTCTAATTCCAATTACAGTTTATACTCAAACATTGTCGCTATAGTTTCTTAAATCAATTGATCAAACTCTCCACATAAATAATTTACGTGTTATTGAGATACATGATTTGAAAATACTCAGAAAAAATATTAGTAATAATAATATAATAATTTTGATGTCATCCAACAAATGGTGTAATGACTAAAGAGTAAAACATCTCATACAATATCAAATATTATTCAATGGGTTCATTTAACTCTCTCTTCAACTTATGGATCTTTCAACATAGCTAAGAACTATCTAACCATTCACGTGTACTAGCGTGTGAGTACCAAGACATTTCTAGCAATCATTTAAATCGTTTCACTTGCCCTATTAAAACTAAATTGACATCATTGAATTCTTAATGTTTACTCAATATATTTTCTTACAAGCATCTAGTTTTTTGACATTGGCCTATCCATGGTATTTCCAATTTCACTTCCCCTTCAATGGTGAGGAATCCATCATTGGTTGAGCAAACAAACTAAATACATATTGATTTTCCATGTCATATTATTCTTGAGGATATATTGTCCCCATTCCTCTTCTGACAAAAATTGAATGAAATCTAAGGGATTTTCTCCTTTAAGTTGTTCTTTTGATTGAACTTCTAATAACTTGTTTCACCAACACCATTTGTGCTTGTATTTGTGTGTAAATAGAATAACATGGTATTCCATATTTTTTTATCAATCTCTTTATTGCATTGCATCATTCACAAGAGTTGCATCTTGTTGTACACTTAATTCTCTATCCAATGTGTGAAATGCTTCTTTGCTTGTACTGGTTTCTACCATTCCAAACTAGAGTAAACTAAAACCAAAATCATATGATCAATTTCACAATGACAAATCTAAGGAAATTAGCTATGGATCGCTAAGAACACACTACAATGGTACTGATGTTGGATAGAGTCCTAAACCAATCGGTTGGCATCAATAAAAGAAAGAAGAGAGTCTTAAACTGATTGGTCTTAAGCTAATTGGTTGGCATTGATTAAAGAAAAGACGAAACCATCATGGTAATAGCCTTTCTCAAATAATGCTTTTCTTGTTGGGAGAATAAAAAGAGAGGTTGACTTATGAGTTTAGGATTTAGGATGATACTAAAATAAAGGACAACAAAAATATAAAGAATAAGATAAATATGTGCTTTTAGATTTGTTCTCCTAAAACCCAAAAAGTCTCCACCCAAAAAAGAGAACTTCCACCCCAAGTGATACATATATCCACCATTATGGAAAAATTGGTTGTTGGATTATTTATTAGTAGTTTCACTATAACCATGCAACTGATATAATCCCATTAATTCCATTTATATAGGCCACAAGTGCACTTTACAGTAGCAATGAAAAATGAGATGGTCCAATAAATAGATTTGCTCAACCAACATTCAATCAACCTAAAGTGACACAACATGTCAATAGTAATTTGTTTTCTCAATTAAGCTCTAGTGCTTTTCTCAGTTTAAGGAGATCTCCAATCAAAGAGCAACGCCTATAGCTAAATCTTGAGGCAATCTCAGGTTGATCCTTGACTAATGAATGTTGCAATCATTCTTCCTCAAGCATTACTCCATTGTGGCCTGTCAATGTGATGACCTGATTCAATAATTTATAGAATCAAGTTTTCTAATGCCATTCTACAACATCCAAGTCTTGAGAAAGCCTTTAGCTAATCTTTTGAACATTGATTCAGACTTAAGCCATGATTGGAATGAGTTTACCGAGTGGAAGCTCCTCTCACTTCTGATTATGAATAGTTCAATTCTAAGATTCAAATTTATACAACCATTTTGATTATTTAACATTAGTCAGATATATAATAAATCCTTTCAATTGACAAATTGGGGTGGGTATCCTATCATGATAGTGTATAGCTACAATGACCTTATTTATTTTGTCTTGCTGAAGTGTTTCCTTGTTGTTCTGATGTTAAACACAATAACACCTCAAACAATACTTAAAAAATGCTAATTTACTAACATCTTCATTTATTTTAACAAACGATTTTTCAAAAAAAAACTTCTGAAAAAGTTCTTTTTTCAACAGCAAAAACCGTTACAAACCAGTCCCATTACTTAGAACCGCTATCTTGTATTCCATCACAAGTGCTAAATAAAAAACTTCTCTTGTACCAAATCAGGTGATCCGGATATAAAACACAAGTGGACATACTAGAAGTTCTGGGATGCAGTATGAATTGAATAGCTGACAGGAGAGGCAGCTCTTATGCAACATTGGACTTGCTTCCATTTTCCAATTCCAGTATGACATCAGAGCAGTGGTTTTAGTAAGGGCTTTCATTGACAAATGTTTAGTTCAAGAACCCAAAATTAGAATGAAAAAAAAAACTTAGAAAGCAGAAAGTTAAGCATCTCAATCAATAAATGGTATGAGATATGTCATACTTTGAAAAACAGAAGTTCCAGGAAGAGATTTTTTCAGAATGTGAGTCTGTAACTCCAGCTAATAGAGCACTAGGTTTTGGTAGTCTTCGTCACTTCAAAGTTCAATTATGACAAAGCTTACCACAAAAATCTATAAATACAGAAGCATCAAAATCAAAACCACCAGCTCTGGTGCACTTGTTTAATGTAACATTGTATCTGTTAGTCTCTTCACTCCACTCCACAGAATGAGTTTATTTCGTCCGTTAAGAGCACAAATGATGCAAAGCAATTTGACAGAAGCCTTTTGCTGTTGATGCTCTTGCCCTTGAGTGAAGGAACTTAGAAAACAACAACAGGGAATAGCCACAAACCAAACATTTTTCACAGCATCACCAGATACCAGTAACCATGTTTCAGTTCAATCTTCACCCTCCATAGTAATATAGGAGGTAGAAACGTTGATTTCCATCAACTACCATGTTAGCATCTTAGAGTCAATTGGACATGTGTTCTGGCAACTTCATGAAGGGGTATGACATAGCATTCAGAAGGGAGAAGAATCTGGTCAGGTTAATGGTCATGTTGCTCGTATCTGCCAAAGAGTTGCTACTCAATTGACTCTCCTTTCTCTATCAATTTGAGGTCATAGAATCTTTGAACCAAAAAGGTTATCCATATCCTCCCCCCCCCCCCATTGGTGCTTAATAGTTTCAATATCCAGATAATTCCCATAAGTAAATGGAAATTGAATTTCATAGGAACACAGTAGCGAAAATAATACAGGCAATTTATCAATGCCATTGCTCATTCTGCACTGTGGAGATTACTATCTCTCTGTCGCCTATATTTACAAGCAAGGTCTAGCCGAGCTTCTTCAAACATGGAACAAGGTAACTATGTGCAAAATGCTGAGGATTGTGGTTAAACACCATTGGCTATCTATACTAAGCTCTTCTCTTTCTGAGCACAATTCCATGAAGCATTGCCTCACTAGTAGCAAGCAGGCATATAACTCAACTGACATTGCTGCAAATCTGAATCAGCTGAAGTCAAAGAAAGAATATGTAAACCTGACAGCTGGGCCTCTTGATAAATATAGAATTCTTTCATAAATTTGCAGAGGGAGAGTTTGAAGCCCTGGCTAGAATTATTTTTCTTTGTAGCCTTTGAGAGCAATGTGAAAACAATATGCTTCCAGAAATTAAAAGTTAGCTGCTCGATTAGTACTTAATGCCGGATGATGATCCGCAAAATGAACACCCTTTCTTTTGCATTCAGAAAGTAGCTGATAAGCTTCATCTGTGCTGCCTAATTGATAAAGAGCATCTGCAATGCATTTATAAGAATATGCATTTGCATTGCAACCATTGGCTTCCATAACAAGTATAACATTTTTAGCCTCCTCTATTCTCTTTGAATGGCATAATGCTTCTATAAAAGCATTGTAAGTGTACATATCTGGAGATACACCAAATCTCACCATTGAATAAAAAAGGTTTTGTGCTCTATCAATCTTATCCCTCTTACAAAAGCTTATAATAAGAGCATTGAAAGAAAGAACATCTGGTGTAATACCTTCTTCCTTCATTTTCTTAAACAAATTAATGGATCTGTGGAAATCGCCCATGACACAAAGAGACCGCATAAGTATATTATAAGTTACAATATTTGGTGTAACACCCCATTCAACCATCTCATCAAGACAATTGAAAGCATCCTCAAGATGGTGAGCTCGACAAAGACCATCTATTATGGAGCTAAATGTAAAAATGTCAGGCTTGAATCCATGCTCTAAAAGCATCTTCAAAATATTTTTTGACATTTTTACATCTCCAACATGGGAATGTCCACTGATAAGTATATTGAATGTTACCAAGTTTGGGGAAAAACCCATTTTTGACATTTTAGAAAAAATTCTCATTGCTTCTTCCCTCATTTCAGCTTTGAGAAAGAAATCTATCAAAACATTGTATGATTCAACACTACATAAAAGGCTGTCGGACAACATTTCATTTAGATATCGCCTTGCATCCATAAACTTGCTGTCCTTCAATAAATGTTCAGCAAGCAACAGATATGTATTGAATGCTGGTTTGCCCCCTCTAGCAACAAACCCATCAAAAATGTTGCATGCTTCAGCTAGTCTAGATCCCTTAACCATGCAAGCCACAACAAGGCTCAACATAGCAGCATCCAAAAAATAATCCTTTTTTTTCATCCACTCCACGAACTCAGCAGCTTCTTTCACCATGTTATTCTTTGCAAGACAATATAACATAGTGCTGCATGCGTTCATAGGAACAATCAAATATTGTTCAAAGAACCGAAATAGTCTTTCATAAGCATTGTGCACTTCCAAACACAGAAATGTTCCATGGATCAATGAACGAAACGTAACATTGTTAGGAGGTACATTCCTATTCCTCATAGTCTCCAAAACCTTAAAGGCATCATCCACCTTCTTTGCGTGGCAAAACCCATCAACCAGCATAGTATAGGTGAATACATTAGCTTTAAGCCCCAAATTTTGCATCTGCTTCAGCAATCGAAGTGCCTCCTCAACAATTCCTGACTTGCACAATCCATGAATAAGTGCATTATATGTTAATTGATCGGCTGAACAGTTATCAGAAGCCATTTGTTGAAACTTTAGGTATGCAAGATCAAGTGAATTCGCCCTGACCAATGAATAAATCACAGAATTATAAACTTTGGTGCTTGTCCTAATACCAAGGAACGATATTTGACCAAAAACGTCGTTCACGTATTTCGCAAGACCTAATTTACCCCAGCTGTCAATCAGGATACACAATAGATCCTCCGAAATTCGCAAACCAGAACCTCTAATGTCTTGTATAAGTTCTACAGACAAAACCACCGGACCATTCCTCCATAAAGAATCGGATAGAGCCCTTCGGATTAACCGATCGTTTGACAAACCATTGCTGAGACTGAAAACCCAGACGCAAAGTTTAAGAGAATGGGTTGCATTTTCTAAACTTTGCAAAATTCTGACCACAAGCCTCGCATTCAGGATCCCTGAGTTCGATCCATGCTCCGCTCTTAAAACCAAAAACCAGTCTTTTCTAGAAAGAACCGCAGAAACTTGTGATGGGGTGATGCAGTTTTGATTTTGGATGTTATTTTTGAAGGAAATCGGAAGTCTTTGCGGAGTTAAGGAACTAATACAAACACATGGTTTTAAGGTGAACTTACTTAAAAGGAGATGGGAATAAGGACTGCGACTGAAGATAGATTCCGCTGGCAAGTTCAAAAAGATAGATTGTCGAAGGTAGAGTGCAAGAGTTCTTCTCATGGCAGTAGTAAATCGCACGCCCTCGCCGCCGCAAGGAGCGGGAAGGACCCAGGAGGCGCTTTTTGCAGCTGCGATTTGTAGTATACATACCCAAAATATATCATCGATAATTTAAAATTAGGTTACGTTCAGGTTCTCAAAATATAAATAAATATGAATTCTTAAAATATAAAATAGATGAATGTTTTATCATAAAAAATTAAATAAAATTTAAAAAATTATATTTACAATTTCTATTATCACATCTTGTCCCATTTTAATCATCTCCCATATAGATTAAGATGAGTTTTGTTTTTCATATATGTTTTGACATCTTAAAATCAAAATCTTACCTAAATAATTTAAAATAATTTTTTATAATTAATGTGATCAATCTATTTATAATTGATATAAAATTATTTGTTTTTATATCTCTCTATTTATAAATATATTAAAATCATATTTTGTTTAATGATTGCTAATCAAATATATTATTTAATATTTATATTTTTTTTTTTAATATAAGAGTTTATAATCTTATAAATTACTATTTGTTTCATTTTTAAATCATATTTTATCATAAAAAGTAAAACTCAAATATTATAATGTCAAGATCCAACCTTTTAATGATCTTCCTTTTATCATTTTAAACTAATTAAATCGTATTTAAATATAAAAAATAATTTTATATTATGACATATATAATTTAAGATCATTGTTTCTATTATGATATGAGAATAATTATATCCCAAATCTCTTGATGTTATCATGTTAAGAATAATTTATTATTGTATTATTTCATTGTGATATATCACTTCCTATTTTTAGTACTCTCAAGCGTCTGTTTATATTTATGATATAATTTTTTATTTTATTTAGTATTAAAAAAACAAACAAAAGTTTTATGTAGAATTTTTAATTATACAGTCATTAATTTTTTTATCAAATTTATTTTCTCTCAGAATTTAAAAAAACATTTCTCAATTTTTTTTAAATTATTTTATAATGTTTTTCTAAACCCAAACCATGTTCAACCGGAGTGTTTGCATGCTCGGGTTTCAAGATGTTTAAACCGTGAAGTTTGAAAGTTACACGTCCGTTCGACGCAGAATTGAAATTGAAAAATGATACTTTATTTTTCAAAATTTTATAAAAATATATTTGAAAATCATTTAAAATATTAATCCATTATTACACTGGAAAAAATTAAAACATAGAAAACTAAACTCCAGGAAAATATGAGAATGCTTTGTAAATTTCAAAATCCTTTTTTAAATTTTGATTAAGTTTATTTCAATCAAATGTTTTTTATCAACATCTTTTTTATCATGAGATTTCTTTTGTAAGAATTAATTCAAAATGTTTTTTCATTTTATTAAACTCAAGAGCTATATGCAAATAAATCCTTATTTTCACTAATTTGAATGTGATTTGCCATTTTGCACTCATTAGTATATCAAATCAAGTCAATAGTTGACTAATTACATGTAGGTTTTAAAGCCAATGCTAGATTAAGATAACCTCGAACAATAACTATTTAGCACAATTATTATTGAAAGTTAAGTTAGTTTATAACAAATAAACTTACAAATTGTTATTATAAAATTATGTATAGGTTGTTAATAAATAATTGTTTTAAACAATTTATCAAACTATCCTTTTAATTTTTTATAGAGAAATAAAAAAATTATAAATATAAAATGTAATTGAATCTTGGAAATAAATGATAAATCATAATAGTAAGTAAAATCTATAAAATTATTTATCATGATTTAAAATATATATTTTGTAATAAAAAATATTTATATATAATTAAATCAATTTCATCTTAAATTTTTATTTTATTATAATACTTAATTATATCTCTATTAAAATGTAAAAACTAATTAGTAATCACTATCCTAAAGTTTGAAATTGTGATATATAACAAGAAAGAATGACAAAGGCCTCTGATCATATTTATTGTCTTTGCAAATATTTGATTTAATCATAATGCATATGTTCATAGGAGTCAAGTCTTGTACTTGTTTTTTTATCTTGTTTATTTGAGTAATTATTCTTTATTAGTTTGTTATCCCTAATTAAGAGTCTTAGAATTGTCATAGTTTTTCAAACCAAGTCATAATATCCCATATAGCTTTTTGTCAGATGCTCCTATAGAGATAGTGTGAGAGCTAATTTTGATATGATAGTTTCTCACTTCAATCAAACCAAGATCACTATGATGATTTGCAATCATGAAAGTCGCTTCCTAGTTGTTGCAAATAAATAATTTATGATATAATGCGTATTATTTTCATCATTCTTTTGTTTGTTGGTTTTTGTAATATTTTGTTCGTTAGTTATTATTATGTTGTTTGCTTATATGAGAACTTAACTTCTATTCTCTAAAATTTGGCTTGTTATTGAAAGAGAGAATAATTGTTCTAAGATTGCTTTATTTTTTTTATCTTGCCTAAATATCCCATTTGTTTTGGTCGACAAACTTTGCTTACTTGACTTCTCAAAAGAAGTTCATGCAGAGAATAAGATATTGCTCGTATTTTAGACATAGATTGTATTGTTCTTTTTAAAATTTAAGTAGGTATCAACCTCATTCTCAACAAAAAAAAAAAAAAAAAAAAAAAAAAAACAAAAGCAGAAAAAGTAACAATAAAATTTTACAAAAGATAATTACTTCATTGAAAAAAATTAAACCAAGACAATTTATAAAAATCATAGAAAATACGATTTATAAAAAATAAATATAAATATACTTCAATTTTGAAGGCATCATTAATTCAAAACTCAACAAACAAAAAACAATAAAATAAAACCACAAAGACCACCAAATAGTTGACCAATAAGTCCACCTTGTGAGACCTCAATAAACACCACTGTACTAGTTAAAAAACAATATTCAATAATCGATATTAATACCAACACTCTCCTATAATCCAAGTTAAAGAAAACAATCATTCTTACAAACCATTTCAACTAAACAAAAACTTCATACTTCAATGGTTTTATAGGTGTAATTGATCTTTGGCCCTATTTTTTATGTTTAAAAATAACAATTTTAAAAAACATATTATAGAAAAAAAAAATATTTGACAAAGATAACAGTTTTATGAATGTAAGTACTTCCTATTTGTGACCAAAAACATATAAAATTAGGTGAAAGGATCAAATCATAACCCTTCAATATCAAAATTAAGTGCCAAGCATAGTAAAAACAGGCAATGCACGTGAATAACCAATCTTCTACAACATAAGCTTTTATTACTCGGAAGGGACAACTATTCCTTCTAGAACTAAAGACTTCTTCAGAAAGGTTGCTCAACTCCTTTCCTGCTGCCCAATGCTTTATTGTCGACTTTTTCAGTCTTTTTGTTTTGAAAGACAGCATTCCCAAGCAAGAAGACCCATGTGGACAACTTAAAATAATTTCAACTTAAATCCACTCATCTAAGTCATGATTCCTTCAAGTCCACAAAAGGGGAAGAGAGTTACAGGGATAAAAGAATGAGTAAAAGAAGCATAAGGCACTCGTTTTTATTATTTAATGAACCTCGTCTAGGTGACTTGCTTCCCCCAAGAGCATAGTTGGGAGAATGACTGAGTAGATTCATAAGCATTAGTTATATAGTTATCAAAAAATCTAACCAAGAAGAGGAGGACCTATCATTCTATTTGAGAAATTTACGAATCAACAACACTTAATGTATTGAGATTCTCACAAGCATATCCATACCCACACCATTATATTTCTTACATATAAATATTGCATGTATTGCTGCAGATTACATAAATTTTACAAGCCTGAGACCTTTGTTCCCGATTATTAATTTGGAAGAATTACAGATCAACATTGCTTATATGTTGAGCCTTAAATTATGGTAATCACATATATTTCCATCACTACCTTATTCTGTGTTCTCTAATCTTCTCCCAAACGTCCTTGGCATTCATTATCCCTATTATTTATGTCTAATAATCATAATTTTACTCCCTTAATGAAGTTACTTAGGCAACTTATTATCGAGTTAAATGACTAATTCACACCCTTTTATGCGCTGAGCGAGATCGAATGACTCCGATCGCCAATGTGAAGTCTGTGCTGGCCCAAAGGAATCCGCCGAATCCCGTAGTTATCCGCAAAGCTGAGCCCGTTGCACACGTCAACGGTCATCTCCACGTGGATTGACTTGAGGGACGCTACGTCCACCTTCTCGAATCCGATCAGCTGACGGCGTGGAACCCACGTGGGTGCCCAGGAAGGTGGAGTCGAATACAACAGCACGGTGTGCGCCTCGTCCACGTCACCCTCGTTCCTCACCTCCACTAGGACGGGGATGACCAGTCCGTCGCATCGCGTATGGCTGACACGAACCGCATGCGAAGTCGCTGTGGAGTTTAGTCGGGCAACGTCGGCCCGGCGGCCGTCTAGTTTAACTGAAAACTCGATCGGCGCACGTGCGATCGTATAGGAGAATTTCGAGTAGCTGAGGCCGTGACCGAAGGGATAGACCACTGGCCCAGTATAAAACCGGTACGACCGCCCAGGGTATCCCCGGGCCGGGTCGGCCCTCATTCCCATCTCCGTCATCGGTACCTTATCCACGAAACCCTGTGGGTACCAAGTCATCGGCAGCTTCCCGCCTGCATTAACACGAGCATAGACATTATCATTAAACAAATACGAGCATTTCGTTTATGGTCATACCTGGATTATAAGCACCAAACAGGACGTCGGCGATGGCCTGACCGCCAGACTGGCCAGGATAGCCGGCCCAGACGATGGATGAGACAAGACCATCGTCGCGAGCGAAGGATATGTCAACGGAGCCGCCGCTGAGGACGACGAGCACTACGGGGCCACGGGAGGAAACGGCCACCTTCTGCACGAGCTCCTGTTGCCGACCAGGAAGGAGGAGGTTGTCGCGGTCCCTCCCCTCGGCCTCGACCGACTGGTCCAGCCCAACGACCAGGATTACGGCATCGGCCCGCCTGGCGGCGCTCGCCGCCGCGTCGATTGGCTGGTTAGGGCCGAGGCAAGCCACGTTGGTGCACCCAATCTGGTGCACGACTCTGGCGTATCGACTTATTCCTTGTAAGGGCGTTATGTAGTTGCAAGGAACGCCTGATGATGAATTTTTCGAATCTCGAAGAGTGTTTTTGGGTAAGATGCCTTTAGAAAATGTCTATACTACCTGCATAATTGCCGATCATGGTGGCCGTGACATCAGAGTTGGGGCCGATGACGGCGATGGAGTGGAGGCGGGAGGGGCGGAGAGGGAGGGCGCGGCGGTCATTTTTGAGGAGAACTATTCCTTGCCGGGAGGCCTCTAAAGCTAGATTTTGGTGGGCTGGGCTGCAGACGTCTTTGGGACCTAGTTTTCCGTACGGCCGAGTCGCTGGATCGCCGTCGAACATGCCCAGCCTCATCTGAACGGTCAGTGTGTTGGCCAGAGCGTTGTCAACGTCAGCAATGCTCACCTTTCCTTTCTGGATCGCGCTTCCAGTGTACTGCGCCAAGAAAGGGCCACAGTCCAGGTCTAATCCTAAAAAAAAAAAAGGGGAAATAAATAGTAATGAGCTAATTAGCTTATTTAAATAAAAGTCATACCAGCTTTTATTGCGTCGGCGACCGCTTCCTCCGGCGTGGCCGTGTAATGCTGTGCGTTAAAGTACGTGCCAATGGAATCGCAGTCGGACACGATGTACCTGCGGTGGGATGTTACATCAACTTTGATGGATGGAAAAAGGAGTGATGGACGGTGGATGATGGCTCACCCACTGAGGCCCCACTGAGCACGAATCTTCTTGCGGAGATTGGGATCGGCACAGGTGGGTAAGCCGTTCACCTGGTTGTAGGAACACATGACACTAGCGACCCTGCCTTCCATGACGCAGGTCTTGAAGGGTACATCGAATGTGTCCTCCAAATCTTGTTTGCTGGCCTGTCACACGTGGTTATTTGCCAACTCACCAAAAATATGCGAGTTAGCTAAGAAAATAGCAACAATACCTTGGCGTTGAAGTGGAAGCGGTCGACGCCGTGCCAATTGTCCAGATCATAAGCGGTATAATGCTTGCAGCAGGCGGCGACCTTGAGGCGGAGATGACCACTCCGACCACCGGAAGGTTGTTGGAGTCCACGAACGTAGCTGGCAGCATACTTGCCGGCAAGGCTTGGGTCCTCTCCGGGGGTCTCCTGCCCGCGTCCCCAACGTGGATCCCGATAGATGTTAACATTCGGGCTCCAAAAAGTTAGACCCGCTCGTCCGCCGTTGTACATTGCGCGTCCCTCGTCGGACACCACCTGCACGACACGCGCATAGTACTGTTAGTTCGTTCGATTTTAAATCAAAGATTTACTTGATTTAAAACAATGGGGATTTCATCAATAATTAGATCTCCAAATTATCTAATATAAATATCTTTTAATATTAGTCCATTTTATTATTCGGCTCGATACCATATATTGGGCAAGTGATGCCTATTAGTTTGATTAACAGAGCTGGCATTCAGCGATTTGGACACATGCCTAAAAAGAGTTTTTTTTTTTTTTTTTTTTTTTTTTGTAATTAAAATTAAAGTTTTCAAGAAAAATAATTATTTAACTATTCTTTTTTATTTGAAAAGACAAATTACTAAGAAACTGGTTTCCAGTACAATTAGCAAATAAGACTAAAGATTTGACTCAGCAAGTCATTGTTAGAAATGAGAAGATTCTTGCTGAGAAACGAATCCAAAGGAGAATTAGGGGCAAACTTCAATCGAATAAATTCATAATATAGGAGTTATTTGTTTAACTTTATTATGCTATCTAATATTATTTAAAAAAATTAAATATTTGATTTGATTAAATATTTAAATAAATTAAAAAGTTTTGTCACTGCAATTTAAATAACATTATTTTTTAAGTATCCAAGGTCTCTTTTGATGCAGGAATTCCCGCCAGCTCAGACCGCACCATATTGAACAATAATACTTTTAATTATATTAAAAATGTCAAGAGAAATCCATCTACTTCTACTTCTAGATGCCTGGCGTTTCTCCGTTACAATGCCGTTTATAGAAACGGGACAACTTATCATAATTCACGTGCTCTAATCTTTCCATCTCACATATGTTAAATATTTTCTATGACCTGGAGCCTACATTACTTTAAATTTCCCAGCTGTATCGCTTTTGGTTATGCATACGTTATGCCATATATAATTTACAAATAATGGCTGTGTACTATTCAATGCTTTTGATAGATTCCTTAAGCCTAACACTGATCACATGTGGATTCAATTAACTTTCCTAATTATTAAACATTTTCAATTATATCTCCATCCTATTTGCCAGAATTACCCAAAAAAAAAATGAACTAATGAAGATTTGGTCGCCGTGAAATGAAACTAAAACAAATAATTAGCATTATTTCAAAGAAAATGTAAGAAAAATTATTTATCATTTGTTAAATTTTATTTAAAAACTTGAAAATAGTATATTTTAATGCAATAAATGTAGAAGAATATTCCGATAATTTTCTTGCATTAATTACTTTGCCTAGTGTTTTCAGAAAAGTGGTCCCACGTCATTAGTGACGGGCCCCCGATCGTCATCCCATTTCTCCTCCGGCGAGCTCGGATCGGATAACCGTCGTTATCCTACCAGCTTCGTAGAGAAATGCAGCAATTTGTAAATAATAGTACTCGAATCACTAATTTATGCAAGCTTACCGTTCCGATTTTCTCCCACAAGGAGGCATTGAATGAAGCGGCGACGGATATGACCTGGGGGAAGCTGGTGGCGCCGGGAAAATCGCCGCCGAACTTGACCCCCGGGCCAGTGTTTGACACTCCGTGGAGTGCCTCCGACCACCACTCGTAACCGGAGATACCCAGACGGGGTACCGCTGCGGCGTTGTTCACTAGAAGACGGATTTTCTCCTCCGTCGTCAGCCGGCCGATCAGATCTCGCACGCGGACCTTAATCGGGAGATCCCGCCGGCAGAATCTCATCCCCGTCGCTGGAGACGGATTACCGCAGGCGAACGCCTGTCGGGTTGATTCAACGACGGGAATTATCGGCGACAGGGTGAGGAAGAAGGCCAATGCGAGGAGGCTGGGGACATGTCGGTCTGCCATGTAGGCGGGATGCGACGGCGGACGGTCGAGGTGAGTGGCGGCAAGGGCGAGTATTTATAAAGTGAGGATTGATGCACTGGATGGTGGGGATTTGTTGGGAACAGGCCGGTTTGGACGGTTGTGATTGTTCTCGACGGGAAAAATGGCGGATTTGATTTTAGGCTTTACTTTTCAGTTAATTGCGAATGTACCCCTCCTGCGCTTCTGCTGCATCTCCTGTCTGAGACGAAGTGTCGTTTGCGATTGGACGAGGGAACAATACAGTCATTTCCACGTCACAAGCAGCAATTATTAAAATTATAACAAAATGTGAACTATCTATAGTTGCTTTATAGTTCTTGCCTTGATTAGGTTTATTTTCTATAAAAAAGAAATTTACTCTGCATAATCTAATATTATTTTTGTAATATTGTTTGTTATGTATAGAGATAAGAAAATTATGTTAAGCAAAATATAATTTAGTTATGTTTTGTCTTGTGTTTTTTTTATCATTATTAATATTGTTACATTTTTTTGTTATTTTTCAACTAAGAATTCTTCACTTTTGAATTTTGTTTAGGGAGAAATTTATTTGTGATTTTTTTTCCTAAAGACCACATAAAGCTTTTGATGAATTTTCAATGGAATAGACAAAAAACTTTATTAATTTTCTAATCAAACCTTCGACAAGTCTTCAATATTTGGTAGTGATTTTTACCTTCTTTATTAAACGTTGAACTTTAATCTTTTGCTCTTTTTTAAAATATCTATTTACAAGACAACAAAAGTGTTATTTTCCTCTTAAAATGATTTTAAAAAATAAACATTGTAGAGACTATCGAACAACACAAAGTTTGTATCACAAAAGTTTAACTATACAGTTATGAAAATAATTGTTTCCATTTCCGTTTTTACATAATATTCCAATAATAGTTACCAAATCGAAACAATTATATAATTTAGTCAATGTCATTGCAAATACAATAGAATGGGGAGTGGATGTTGGGCGATCTTTAGAGGTAGAGGAATCATCGAGTAAGATGCATCTCCTATACAAGAATTTTAGATATTCAAAAATGAATCATTCCATATAAACTATTAAGTGACGAATTCTAATATATATATATATATATATATATATATATATAATATCATTATCTTACAATATCAATATATTTTTTAAAGACAAATTCTATGAAATACCATACAAATTTTATAATTAAGTATGTTAGGAATATTATTTTGAGATAGATGTTCATGACCCTTATGTGAAGGCAAAACCTATTTGAATAAAAATAGAGTAATCCAAAAGAATAATATCTCATGATATTAAGATTAAGATATCATAATTTGGTATTATTATCTCATCTACTAATTCAATGAATTTTTGAGGATGAATCAAGCTATAAATGGCAAGCCTATTATGCAAGAAAAGGTGAAGAGTGTATGACAAATGATATCTCAAGAAAGAACAATCATTAATAAAAAGTAATATCCATACAAAATTTCTAATGTGCAAGAATAAATAGTTACACATTTATTACTAAGGGAAGGACCATAGTCTTTATCTGTAATGTCATGATCTAAAAATATTAAGTTGCTTTTTTAAGAGCAAATCTATACAAGATCTCCTTAGAACTCAATGTTTAAGCATGTTAGAGGTGAACTAATATTGGAATAAGTGAGGATGTAAGAAGGGCTTTTATGTCAAGAGCAAAATCTTTTTGAGTAAAGACAAAATGATCAAAATAGATCATACATTGACATAATTAAGTAAGAGTGTCACACATATTATTTAATCAAACAAAATACCAATCTCATTGTCATGCATAATCACTATAACATTAACTTTGGAGATAATTCTTTAGTAACTTATAAATCGACTTATTTTAAAAGAGTTTTTTGAAATATAATAAAGTATTAAAATCCTACTTTTAAATATATATTTTAATATATATATATATATATATACTTATATAAGAAATAAAATAAAATTTAAAATTTACTTTTGCTTTTTTTCTTTTTCTTTGTCTAAATAATTTAAGGAAAACATTTAAACGTGCTTAAAAATTGAATGGTTAAAGATCCATATTTCTGGTACGATGATTTCTCTTATTTAACCCTGGATTAATACAATAATTAGAATTCCTTTTTATGCAACAATTTGATGAGATAAAAATTATATTGACATAAGTTCAAAATGTTAAAAAGGTCACCTAAACGAAAATTATAGATGATTTATTAAAGAAAAAGATACATGATCTCTAATTTTTACAAGCATATATGATGATCCAAACAATCCTAACAACAAACTTAATATAGGGTTTTCTCTTTTTAAAAAAAAATAGTCTATTTGAATTCTTAATAGATTTATGGGTAAGATTTAGCTCAAATTCTATATTATCACTTCATATAAAAAATCATTTATTTATGATGTTGTCATAAATGAAAAAAAACATTAAATTTTAAAATTTTTGTGAAGAGTTGCTTTAAACAAATTAAACCATATATTTAAACTCATACAAAAACCTTTGAACACAAATGTTGAACCTAACAATATGTGTTTAAATTTTGAAATTCTTTATAATATTTATCATCCTACTGATGATTTAAAAGTATCAAATAAAATTAACAAAGAGATAAAACATTAAATTGTAAAATAACTTGTAAATTTGTGTATTGAATAACATCATATCTAATTAGTCATTTATATTACTTGAAACTCACAACGAAAACTCTTCAATGAAAAGTTAGATACAAGTCATGGTTATAAAAGAGAAAGGTTAAGTTAGACACACCATTCAATACAAAAAGTCATTGAGAATAGCAACGAAATTACAATGTGGCCAACCTAATCGTCGATAATTGGGAAATTGTTTGATATAATTGAGCTCAATTGTTTATACTAGTTTTTAGTTATTAGAAATAATTTATTAATTGTTTTTGTCAAATAATTTCAATCTAATAACATCAAGTGATGAGAAAAATCAATGAAAGTCATATCAAGTGTCCCATATGACCTAATCAACTAACATTTGAAAAACTATCCAATAAGTTAGACTAAATTATTATTGAATATTAATTTAATTTAGAAATATTAAAACATCTTTTCATAAGATGAATATATATATATATATATATATTATAAATTATTTAAATGTATAAAAATCCATTTATAAATGTGAACTTGTACAAAATTTTATTGACTTCAAAATTTCCTTTGCTTTGAAGCAACATAGTTGTTCAACAAACATTGATGAAGATGGGGCTTGAAAAGGTTAGCCGGTGAGATTAATTGATTGGTCTTGTAGATGACAATTTGACCTGCCCTATTTTGAATGAAGAAAAGCTCTACATAAATGTATTATTATACCCTTTAAATCAACCTTTACTTACCATATAACATCCATTTTCTTTGATTGAATAAATTTATATTATTTTTTACCGTTAAGTCCTTGGGACTTGAAAGCCTCTTCTATTATTTAAAAAACTATTGTTTGAATTATTTATGATAAATGTTTTGGATTATTTTTAATATAAAGTCTTGGGAAATGTTTTCATTCGTAAATGCCCAACCATTGGAATGGATATGGATAAGATAATGTTAAGGTGGCCAATTGGCCCTGTGAGCTGGGATATGGAATTATTAAATTTGAAAAAATGATTATTATGATTATCTTTACTTTGTTCGATATAAATTCTTTTATAAAAATAATTTGAAAAAGCTCCTGCTTTGTATTTTTAAAATATATCAGTATTTTATCGTCTCTCTTATCGTCTCGTTTATTATTATTCTGACTCGTCTTCCAAAGATGCCCTTATGACTTTTTATTGGTCTAATATTTTAAAATTGTTTTTTTTTTTTTGAGATATTTCTATGACAGCAAACCAAGTTCTGGCTTGTTTTGGTTGAAAACATTAGCACATATGGAACTTAAAAAAATATTTATCAAGTAATTAATAATAAAAAGTATTATTTCTTTAGATAAATTGTAACAATAATCAATAAAATCTTGTAAATTTTACAAAGAATTTTAGTATTTAAAATAATTATATGTGATTAATGTGACTGTATTTTAAACGTTTTAAAGTTGTTATAATAGTGTTCAGAATTTTATCTTGATGTTATTATTCTTGTATATTGGTGATCTTTTATTTAATATACAAATTAAGATCTTTGATATATCATTCGTTTATATTCTTCTTTTAATAAAAAAATTATTTGATTAAAGAGAATTTTGAACTATTTTTATGTATTTAAGATTTGTATATGCTTTGAGATTTAGAAAAGATGATTATTTGTCCTTTATTTCTTTTGTGTATTATTATGACTTTTTGATTAATGGAATATTTTTTTTTTCATGTGAATGAGTCTTAATTTGTGATTAAATCACATATATGCTTGTGTTCTTATTTTATCCTTAATCTCTAAAGATTATTATATTTTATCAATAATAGCATTCAATCATAATATTGCTTTTACACATTCAAAGTACTTGAAGTAACAACATTGAAAGAAACTAAGGTTAATGAGATACCAAAACCATTATTGCATTGATGATTAATGGTGAGAAGACTTTTATTAGAAGTAGAGTTTAGCTATGTGCCAAATAATAAATCATTTTTAAATCAAACAAATTAAGGTTATAAAGACATTATATTGGAAAACTCAATTTTACAAAGTACTATTTTTTTCTTTTTCTTTGTAAAAGCTGACAATAATTTATATTTGAATATAATAGTAAACTGATAAATACTATAACAAAAAATACTATATAACATAATAGTAATACTCATATGATAAAACATAACACGCAACATGTTTTAATATGAGAGAAAACGATCATATGTTTTTTAATTTTCTCAAATTAAGGTTCATATCTCATAGCATTACTTAGCTTAATCTCTCTCTTTTTAAGATATTTATGGACAATCTCATATGGTGTACGTCTAATATGGGTAAATCACAAATTCTATATGCAAAAACATCGAAGCATGATAGTGAAATAAAATATAATATAAATAATAAAGAAATGTTAAGTAATATAAAATGTAGTATCATTAAAAAAATAATAAATAAAATGTTATATTAAAACAAGAACATTCTTTTATAAATCATTTTTATTTATATTTTGTTTTCTTTCTCATCAATAATACTTAGACTCAATTTTTATATTACAACTATTATGTTGTTCAAATAGTTATTTGATATACCAAATCATTCATTAAATAATTCAACATATCTCTTAGTAATTAGGTTATACATAAGAAAGCAAATGATTGATTGAATGAATCTTATAATTTACAAAGATTATGAGAAAAATGAAATGAGAATACGATGATATTTTTTTATGATGTAATATTACTACTATCAAATATGACGATATCATCTCTACTATTATTAGTAATAAGATAAAGACTATGATAGTTATAGACCTTAACAATATAGGTAGTGATTTTGTGATAGAGATTAATACCTTACCTATTGTGAGCACTTTTGTAACAGTCCTAGTTTTATCTTATATTTTTTATAGAAAGAGCTCTGTGAGACGAATCCAACGATGTTTAATTTGTAATTTTCGGAGCTCTAATGAATAAATTATGAATTTTTGAAGATTTGGGATAAATTTGTAACGTAGAGGATAGATCTGTAATTTTTAAATGTCGGCTTAGTTCAAATCCGATTGGCGGAGGATATATTTGCAAATATAAAATTTAGAAGGGGTTTTCTGCAAAAACGTGGTTCACGAACCGAGGGCTTATCGGTTTCGACCGCATTTATAAAAGGCCGACCCAGGTGCGTTTGGAAAAGCGCTTCTGCGAAAAACGGCGGCGAAGAGTTTGCCGGAGTGCGACGGCGAGATTTCGGAGAACATCTTAAAGAAGTTTCTGCACGCTACATTAACGTCCAACGAGGATTCCGTGAGCATTGGACGCGACAGTAACGGCCGGCGAGGATTTCCGGCACGCGACAGTGACGGCCGGCGAAGGTTTCCGTAAGGTAAGAAATAATTTTTTATTCGTCGTTAGGGTTATGTAATTTTTCCGGTGAGCGGGGGAGACCGAGAGGCGGAAGCCGAGCCGGATTCGATCGATTCAGCACATGAAACGGCCGATCCAGCTCCGGCGAAAGATTTCGGTTTCGCCGGACGCGAGAGAGAGGGGGGCGGCGTGAACCGGTCCAGGCTTTGGACCGGGTTACGCTGTTGAACCGGATGCCGAGGCGCGCGGTCCAGCACGTCGAGCGCGCGGTCCAGCGCGCCGAGCGTCCGGTCCAGCGCCAAGCACGCGCGGTCCAGTGTCGGGCGCGGGCGGTCCAGCGCCCGCGTAAGCCAGATTTATTTTAGAAGCCGTTTGGAAAAGCTTTTAGAAAGCTTTTTCTGCGCGGGCGGTCCAGCGCCGAACGTGCGCGCGGTCCAGCGGGCGGTTCAATGCCGCGTAAGCCCATCTTTTGGGATTATTTTGGGGTGTGTTTGGGAAAGCTTTTTGAAAGCAACTTTTGGCAAATAAACATATTTTAACTTGATTATGTTTGCACTATGACCTTGTAGGACATCAAGAAAACCAATTAGAAGTGGACAAGAAAATTTGGTACAACAAATCCAGGTAGATAATTTCCTAACCCTGTGATGTAGCACAGTATTGTATATTTTACATGATTTTATTACTATCATATGGTGTTTTAAATTGTTGCATATGGTAAAAGAAAACATGATGTTTTTGTTGTTACTTATGCATTGGTATGATAATTAGAAAAAGAAAAAGAAAAAATAACATGGAAAGAAAGAATATGATACAATATGCTAAAGAAAGAGATGAAACAATATGACATGAAAGGACTTTTGATATGACATGGATTGATGTTTGGAAAATGACAAATAAAACAATGAAATTCCCAGAGAACATTATCCTCACCACTAGGCTCAGCATGTGTTGCAGGGTATCGATCTTCGGATCAGATATCTGCCTAGTGTTTATATCAGGCTCAGCGTGTGTCGCTGGATATCGATCTTCGGATCAGATATCTGCCTGATATTATGTGCTATGACTCCATGATGATTTACACCAGGCTCAGCATGTGTTGCAGGGTATGGTACTATACCTGCCTGGTGGCATTAGGCTCAGCATGTGTTGCAGGGTATCGATCTTCGGATCAGATATCTGCCTAATGTTATGTGATTGGTTGGATGCCGGCTGGAGGTCATTTATTGATAATGATTGGATCCAGAGGATAATGCGTCAAAGGGAATTGGGCCCGGTAATAACACACAATATAAGGAACTTGCATTTCTTTATTGTTTTCATTTGGCATTACCTTATATAGATGACATATGGTATGATTTTAGCTTGATGCATGTGATTCATCTTTACTGTTCATGGTATTTTGTTTTGTCTTTTTATTTACTTGGTTAACTATGTGGAATTATCTACTGAGATATATAAAATCTCATTTAGTACTTACATCACAGGTTATGAAACCACTGCACCGAGAGATGGGAATGATGCTGTTACAGGAGAGCCCTTTCTAAGAGATGTGTGAGAGGGAAAATTTTAGTGTGATTAAATGTTTAAAAACATGTCTTTATATATATATACTTTGGATTTTGAGTTAGTGTTTGTCTTACTGTCGGGTCCCCATCTTTGATTTTTGGGTTATTTGTCCTCACTTGATGTAACAGCTAAGCAAATTTATGATAATATTATTATATAATGGTACTTGGTTAGGTGGGGGCTTGACAACTTTAGTGTTACGTTATAGAGAATATGAACTTATTTTTGTGTAATTCTTTGATATAAATCAATAGTGGGAAAGATATAACTTTAATGACTTAATTAATTGCTAATTGAGATTTAGAGATACGATATGCCATAGAGATATAACTTAATATGAAGTTCAATTAAGTAGGAATAACAATTATATACTTAATTAATTGCTAATGGAGATTTAGAGATATGATATATGCCATAGAGAAATAATTTAATATAAAATTCAATTAAGTAGGAATAACAATCATATAAAAAATTAAGCCCTTAACAAAAAATTAGAAAGATGAAAATATGAAAAAAATAATAAATAAAAAGGCAAAAAAATGTCATATGATATTAACATTATGAAACAACTATATGTATACATATGCACTATGCATACAAGTATATATATGTAATAATTTAATATTTTTATATTCTTTATAGATATTTTCTATTTTTATTCACCATTTTAACTCTATTTATTTGTTACATATTTTATTTTCATACTATGTTATTTACATATAACTAGTTTTAATATCACAAAGTTTTGTATATTATTTAATATTGTTATGGATGAATCTTGTTATCTAACAATAAATTTAATTAAATACATCTATTAATGATATATTAGAGCTAAATAAAAAAAGAAGATGGCTTATTTTAACTAAAAGATTGAAGAAATTAATATTAACATAAGTTTTTAAAACAAATGTTTATATGATTTTTTTAATTATTCTAATTAACGCACATTCTATAGAAAACATCAATAAAAAATATGTGAAATGAACATCGTTAGCAATGGATGTGGTGGAAAGTTCAATGGAATATTAAGCAAGATGTAATCTCTACTACATTGAAGTTTAACACACAAAGATAGAGCAATTTAATGATTTTGTTGATTTGAGAGAACCAAATGATGAGAATGAAGCTTGAATGGTTAAAATTGGAAGCTATAAAATGAGGGTTTTGGTTATAGAAGGAGGCTTTAGCATTGCAATCAGGAAATATTAGTTATTGTGTGAGAATTTTAGAAAAATTTTGTGATCAAGCTTTTGGGAATCTACATTGGAGCTTTTTCAATTTGGGATAATAAATGCAACCAACTTATGAAGAAAGCATTGAGTTTGGTAAAACTTATGGAAGGCCTTACGACAATTTAACTCTTATCATGACCATTATATTAGATTAAGGTAAGTGGTTATCAACCTTTTGATTGAGGTAGGTGATTATCAACCTTATGATATATATGCTTAATAGTTCATGAAATATAAGTTAGTAGCCCTAAGCATCTAAGCCTGTATTAAATTACAAATTAATATTTTTGTGACGTTTAATATTTGTACTTGGATGCTAAGTTCTATGTTATGTACTCTTTACATGCTTATTTAATTTCTTACAAATTCTCTAATATGATATACATGCATAGTGTACATAATTTTCATGTGAGTATTAACATGTAGGTACAAATATAAAGTAATTATAATAATAAGGTCATAAACCTCAATATGAAAAAAGGCACGATGCTTATGAGTTTAATTAGGCAAGGAGACTCATGGAATATAAAACTTAAAGAAAAAAGTTTCAAAATGGTATAACCTGATGATAATATAAATGATTTATCATGATACCGTGTTATCCTACAACTTATAGAATTGAAAAAGAGGCAAATTGACCAATAAATTGGAGGAAAAAGAAAAAAAACTAACGTAATTGAATTATTAAAAGAATTTTCATATTTTATACGTGTGTCTATTTTTGGTATTTATTACTTGCTCTATTTACTTTTTATTAGTAATGATATTTACCATGGATGTAATATGATCCAAAATTATATTATTTTGCTTACATATGTAAATTGCCTATTAGCCTAGTATTAAATTTATCCTATGTTTGGTTTACAATAATCTTAGATCATATTGATGTAGTTTAAAGAAGCCTAAGGGATGAGGAATAAAGAGATCATTTAGAGAAGCATTTTCAAATAAGTTGTTTTAGATATCATATATCAAGATTAAATAATTTGAGTTGTAAGTGATGCTACTGATAATAAGTGTTAATATAAGAATTAATACAATAGATGTTAAACATAGTTTGAATCTTTTTATATTATCAAAGAAATTATTGTTTTAATTCAATATGATTTTAAAATTTGTTATGATTTCTAAGAAAGGTATGGATAACTTTATTATTAAGAAAGTTGTATAAAAAATTGTCAAACCACCACTTATATCAAGTACCACTATATAACAAAGTTATCATCCGAGTCGCGAGATACAACATCTAAGTGAGGACAAGGAACAAAACCCAAGGTGGGGACCTGACAGTCAGACAAACACCAACTCCAAAAATCCAAAGTATATAAACAAAAACACGTCTTTATTTTTTTAGTTTAATCACACTAAGCCCTCCATCTCTCACACATCTCGTGAAAATGGCTATTCTGTAGCAGCACCATTCCCATCTTTAGGTACAGTAGTTGCATGACCTGTGATATAAGTACTAAATGAGATTTTATATATCTCAGTAGATAAAACACAATATCTAACCAATTATGAAAAAGAGATATCAAATTACCATAAACAGTAAAAATGAATCATATGCATAAAATAAAACATATCAAATGTCATATATAATGTTAGATGAAAAACCAAAAAAAATTCTAACTTTTAAAGCTAATAACAATCACCTATATATGACTTGTGATTGTTGTAGATCACCATGGAGTAAAAAAATAAGATTTGTAAAGACATTGAATATGTTCATTATTTTAAATTTACATAAGATTTATTGTGCATAGACATAACATTTGATGTGCAGATTATTCGCTTATAACATTATTGATTTGTGTGAGGCTAATTATATTTACTACCATTATATAATTTATAATAAATTAATGATTGATTACATTAATATCATTGTATACTACATATGATGGTTGATAGTATCTTTTTATTACATATAATTGGGTAGATTCGTCATTTAATCACAAAGTGATGAATTTTTTATTTCAAGATGGTAATGACATTCCTTCCTTCTTTAGGAGATTATCATATATTAATAGGGTAATTATAATACTAACAAACTATAATGACTTGGTAATGGAGGGTATAACTTCCTTTATATATATATGTATATACATACATATAAAATGTATTTATATAGATGTGTATATATTTATATATATGCATTGCATAAATTCATTTGAGTGGTGATATATTTATTTTATCTAAGATATCATGTATATAGTTATAGTATTGTAATTTTATCTTTCAGATTATTGATAATATTTATATAAGATGAATATTATATTATATTATATTGATTAATATGACTGATTTGATTAAATTTAGATTAAGTATGAGAAACATGTACTAACTTACCGAGATGTACCAACTTATCGAGATGTACCATGATATATGATGAATTTTATCTTTCATGTGATTTAAGATTAAATATATTTCATCATGCCCAACTTACCAAGATGTACCATCTCCAAGCATAGGAAACATGTTAAAATCATTCATTTTTGTGCACTAACATCTCAAATAAATCCATAATGACCTTATATAGTCTTTCTTAATATACATATAATCTAAGATACAACCTAAAAATTAAAAAATCATAATATTTAATTTCTAACACAAAAAAGTCAATAAATTGAATCGTTTTGCATGCAATGCAAAGATAAAGACCACACAAAAAATGACAAAAAATAAAGACAAAAAGTGATGCACATAACACAAATTTAATAATAGAAAACCTTTTAAATAAGAAGAAAAAATATCAATGCACCAGATAAAATATTTCTTATATCCACATGGATTAGAAATTATAATCAATGAAATATAACTCCATTAACATTTTTTCTCTTTTTATGATAAATTTAATTAGAAAAAATGTATGTCTAGATTATCTCATGTGAGCCTTGCACGTCATCGCTTTAAGCCTTTTTGACAACTTTAACATCTTCACCCATGATATGTCTAATGACAAAAAATAATAAATTATGAATAACCATTGTTTTATTTAGTAAAAACCATTAACTTAAAACACTAAATGTTAATATTATAAAATTTAGCTAAAATATTGTCATATAGAATGTAAACCTCATTAAAAAACTTATTTATAAAAAAATTTAATATTTATGTTTTTTTTTTTATATTTATGACATATTAGCCTAATAATTAATGCTTATTTATTGATTTTTTATTATTATATTAAATTTATAATATAAGAATCATTAGAGGATTTAATAAATTATAAATTTGATTTTGATCATGCAAACAAAACATTTTGATCATCAAAATTATGATAATAGTTGTTTATAAGAACTATTAGATACTATATAATATATGTTTATTGTTTTTTTTAAGTATAATAATATTATTAAAGTAAAACTATGATTTAATAGCAAATAAATAAATATATTTCAAATGACTTAAATATTTTTATAATACATCATTGAAATAAGAAAAGATGACATCTTTTCAATGACTAAACTAATTTTTCAATTAAAAAACATTGTAATTGAAACACACATACACACAAATAGATATATATCTTATTCGTTTAGCATAGTTTACAACTAAATTTGGAAAATAAAATATTCTATATAACAATGTTGATAAATTATTAAAATATAATGTAATTAAATATCATAAATTTGATTTACTTAATATTTTTTCTTTACTATTTTTTAAATTAAATACATTAAAGCTCAATAAATAGAAAGATAAATGAGTATTTGAAATTCGAATAAGATTTTATATCATATCAAATTTACATAAAAAGCAAATTAAGATTAAAAATAAGAAATTTTCTTAAATTATAAACTTAATTGAAAGCAAAACAAGTTTGTGTATGAAGATTCTTTTTTGGAATATTATTAAACGATTAATTCGTTTCAATTGTAAAGTCATTTTGAATTTACGTATATTGTTGTTTCAATTGAAACTCATTTTGATTTAACATGACGTAAGCAATTTTTGGAGATAAATAAAGAAATATTTAATTAATATATATAGTTTTTTTCATCATATTTAATATATAAGATAAATGATTTAATATATTTTTTAATATGTAATTAACATATCAAATTTAGTTACTACAAAATATATTTTGAAAATTAAAATATATTAAATAGAGGTTGTCTAGAATGATCTAATAAAGTTTATTAGATCTAGATTTGAATCAATTTAGAATTATTATTATTTTTGAAATATTAAAAATAATTAATTATATTACAAACAATAATTATATTTTTAATTGACAATTTGGTTTTTGATATGAACAATTTCATTTTATTTTTCTTAACATACATGTTGAGATTCTATTTAAATAAATTTAAGAAGTTTTTTTTTATTTAACAAGTTTTCTATAATATACATTAATTAAAAGTAAAAATAACCGTTGCAAGAATTTCCAAAATTGGACACCGCTTTTTGTGAAAATCTCCCGACCGTTTCTCTCCTTCGCATGCGTCGGGTTGTCTCGTTCCGGCAAACCCTAAGTTGAGCTGTCGGAGTTCGCCGTAGGAGGAGACGATTTGAACGCTAATCCCACCGTTACCTCGCCGGAAGTGGAGGTAAAGATTAGTCTTCTGTGACTTCAAGGCCCGGCGGGCCACGCTTATCAAGACGGTCACTAACCTCTTCCGCTCTTCCTCTCTTCGCAGGGCTTCTCGTCTCTGAGAGAAAAATGGCGGTCTTTCCTTCTCTTTGGGTGTTTCCGTTATAGAGAAGTTAGCTGATCGAGGCCCTTATGCCCAATCTAGATGTGAATTAGTTCTTCCAGCAGCGCGACTCTGGTGAGGATCTCCGTTTCCTAGGCTCATTTCAGCTTTGCAAATTAGAATATTTAACAACTGGTGACCATCTTAAAATTTGTATCTGATGATATAGTTTAATACGGGATTCAATCAATTTGTTTTGGTATTTGGTGCTCAAGGGAATTTATTTATATATTTCTGTTTTCCGGTCAAGAGTTTTTCACAGATTTATGGATTGAATTTTATTATCCTGTTGTCTAATTTCTGTTGTACGCTGAAATCATTCTCTTATTCTTTATGTGTGTTTACGCCCTGTTGCTTGTTTTTTTTTTGTAAGCTTGCTTTTCCTTGCTAAAAATGGGTATGTTTAAGAATTCTCTGTTACTGGATTTGCTTTTGGAGGTGATGAATAATTTAAATTTGTATTCTTTTAATCATTGGCATGCTATAGATTGAGAATTCTTTTGCTAACTTTGAGTGCACCATTCCTGTTAATTGAATAACTTGTATGCTTTTGTTCATTGCATGACACTGTTTTGCTAATTTTGAGTGCACTATTCCTGTTAATTTGAGTAATAAAACTTCCCTAATTGAAGATGTTGCAAAACATATGAGATTAATAGAAGGTTCCTGTGTAAAGAGTCAATATTCTCTGAACTTTTGTGCTCTCGAGTGATTTTATATCTGGATTTCTCAGCAATACATTGATATCTTCTACATTTTTGTCCTTTTGTATAAAGTTAACAAACAATGAATTTTGTAATGATGCCATTTGTATTTTTGTTTTTTTTTATAAAATTAGCTAGAATGAAATTTATAATCATGCAGTGCATGTTTGTATTATATCTGACTTGCTTTTTGAGACATATACATGTATGATTATCTACTTTGTGGTTTGGTATGGCATATACTCTTATGACTTTCAAGAATGAATAAGCACATCTTGTGACAAATTTTACATTAAGAGATTAATCCATGGAATGAAGAAAACATACTTTGTATGTATATGTAAATGTGTGCGTGTTTATGCTTGATGTGATATAATTTCTATAATTGGTTTGAATTTTGAGGAAATGTTTAATGTTGGAAAATCACCATTTAGAAGTATTCTCATTTGTTCCATGGCAAGTTTTTGGCATACAGAGATTTTAGCTTTGGTTCATTGTTTCATCTCTTCCTTGAGAACGGATACTTATCTTGTCATTGCATTTAAAGCAATGCCATTTTGTGTTGGAAATTACTACTTTACCCTTTTTGACCCAATTTGCATACATATGCTATTAATAGTTTGATGATGTAAAATTCACATTTGAAATCTTATTCATTGATCTAGAACACTTGGAACGCATCAGGCAGATGTGCGTCATTACCTCCTCGCTTGGTGTCGAACTTTGAGACCCTTCTACATGAAGCTAGCCCCTTGGACACCCTGCTATCGAGGCTAGCCTGTCGAAACCCTACTCTTGAGGATAGCCATTTGATGTGAACTCTGCGAGGCTTAATCCTTAAGCTCATCCTTTTATTACGAATTTCATCCTTATTACGAATTTCATCAACTGACAATAGTTGATCCTATTAAGTTTGTAATGCAAGCCAACTTGTCCTCACACAAGAGATAAAATATGCCAATAATGGTGGTTGCAATAAATTACTGGCATGCCTCACCCTTTTTGTTGCACCCCATCCTGTGTGCATGGGATAAAGTTAGTGGCTTGCCAATGTATTGTGTTGCCATCCTTGAGCCATTGCTTTTGCAGATGTTGTCGACCATGGAGATGAGAGATAAAAGTGTACTTTGCTCATGCCATGGGCTTCTACATACAATATAGCTTCGAAAGAGCTAAAAGAAAAGCAAAAAAGATTCGGATATTTTTGACCCTTGCACAAACTCAACTATAATGAGATCTCTAGGCTTTATGCAAAGGTAAGCAATCTATCCACTAAAAAAACTAATAATTTTCAGAGAGAATAAATTTCTAATATACTCCCTTTGCTTTTTTCTTCTTTCTTGGTATACCTTGACCTACAAGGCTCCAAGTTTTTTTTTTACTTTCCTTACCTTCTTTAAGACTCAATTAAGTAATCTTTTGTTTAATCCCTTGAGTCCATTTTTTGTATCGGGTAGTTGTGCTTTTTTTCAAATCCACTTCATATTTGATGACTAGATTCTTTTTGGGAGATTGATGTTAACTGAATTGAAGGACATGATTTGTAGTAATATTGACATAAGAAAATTTTGAAGATAATTGGCTGCATACTAATTTAGTTAATAAACTGATATAAAATATTGGTTTGTTAGGTATTAAATGTTTAAGAATTAGTATTTTAAATTTAAATGTCTAGGATTTATATTTGAAAAATGAAATATGAATTAGTAAATTAATGTATATTCATTATAGTTTATAAATTTAAAATTAATGATGATAAAATGAGGATAGTAGGATGACAAATACGAAAATGAAGAAAAAGTGAACATTAATGTTATGTTGTTAACTTAGGCTTGTTTTTAAAAGCTATTAATAATGTATTTTGTTATTCATTAATTATTTTAATTACTAAATTCAAATTAATATTATTATTATTATTATTATTATTATTATTATTTTTTATAAGATTAACAAAAATATAATTTAGAAAATAAATGAATTAGATTTTTTATTTATTAGTTAATCTAGTTAGCATAATTTTTTTAAAGTTTTTATTAATTTAGAATTATTTTTATAACATGTTGCATGTGTTAGTTAATACTAAGTAAATAATAACATTAATTATGTTGATAATAAGAAAAAAGATAGTGATCACAAAGTAATTAATAATAGATAGTTAAGATTTTAGTTTATCATTACATATAAAATTATATTTTTGTTTCATTTAAAATATGTTAATAATAAAATAGTTAAATATTGTTATATTGTATTTAAAATGAAATAAAGTTTGGAATAATTTTAGTAAACAAAATCTCATTACAAAATAAGCATAATAATTTTAAAACTATAATTTTATACGTAAAACTTTACTTATTACGTATGACTTCAAACTGATAATTTTAAAAAGTTGTTTTATTGATATTATATTAATTAATATAATAATATATTATTAACAAAGAAATTAATATAACTAATTAATTATAATTTATATTTAATTATTAAATAGGTTGTCACTAATTGGATTTTTATTTTTTCTAATTTTAATCATTAGTTTGAGATTTAATCGTTATTTCTATTCGCATAATCTCTTTTGCTAAGCTTTGTAACTTTTAAAACAATGAGAAAAATATGTTATATTTGATTATAACAAATATGATATTTTTAATAATTTGTCTAAATAATTTAAAAAAATAATATGAAATAAGATTATCATAAGTACGAATAAGGATGATCAATTAGGGTACTCTAAGAATAAACATTAAAGACAAGTTTAAACAAAAAGAGTTTTTTTTTCTTGGAAATATATTGTAAAAATTTTTTGATAAGATAAATTAATTTAATGAATATTATTAATGATGTTTAAATTTTAAAAAAGTATAATTAAATTATTTAAAATTTGAAATTTTATAAAAAATTTTGTATTCAAATTTTATTAAATATATCAAAAATATATAAATATTTTTGTACAAGTTATTTTTTTTAAATTTATTAAATATGTTTTATAAATTTAAAATTTATATTCAAATTTGATTTGTATATCAAACATGTAGATGAAACAATTAGATAATCGTATTAAGCATTAAATAATTTGTTGTTATAGTTTGAAACTATCAATTTATGCATACTTTGTTTAATTAAGTAGTTTGATTAAAAAAATGGATTGTGACAATTATAAACATGTATTGAAACAAAAATTAAAAATTAAAAATTAAATAGTTAAATCAACTAATAAAAATGTTATTATAGAATTTAAATATGTATATTATATACATAAATATATTTATATTTCAACGCACATATGCACAAATGCACATGAATATATATATAATAATATATATATATATATATGTATATATATATATACATATATATATAAATATTAATAATACACATATACAAAAATATATAAATAATTATATACATATTTATAAGTATATTATATATTTATATGCATACATGTATATATATAAATGTACACATATTTAGACATATATGTATCTTTATATTTCTATATATATTTATATGCATATATAGTTAGATATATACCTATATATATTTATATATATATACATATCTATATAAATAAATATATATATATATATATATCAATATGTATTTATATAAACATAAATACCTATATATACATAAATATGCATCTATATAGTATTTATATATGTATCTATTTATACATATAAACACACATTTATATATATACTTACATATATATATTCGTATATAGATATATATATATACATATACATATACATATACATACACATGTACATATACATATGCATATACATATACATATACATATATATACACATACATATAAATATACATATACATATAAATATACATATACAGATACATATACACACATATACATATAGATATATATATATATATATATTCATACATACACAGAGATCTATATATACATATATGCTTATATTTGTATATACTTATATATATATTTATACGAATGTATACACATATATATACCTATATATATTTATATATTTTTATTTATTTATGTATATATTTATATATATATATATACATACCTATAAATTAATGCATATATATTTTATATATAACAAATATATAATTATATATATACATATCTATTATATATATATATTAATATAAATAAATTAATAAATATATATATATATATATATATTTATATTTATATGTATAGTTATTTATATATATATATATTTATACATATACATATATATATTTAGACATATATTTATCTCTATATTTCTATATATATTTATATGCATATATAATTAGATATATACTTATATATACTTACATATATATATACATATCTAAATAAATATATATATATATATATCAATATGTATTTATATAAACATAAATACCTATATATACATAAATATGTATCTATATAGTATTTATATATGTATCTATTTATACATATAAACACACATTTATATATATGCTTACATATGTATATCCGTATATAGATATATATATATATATATATATTAATATATTTATATATATCTATTTATTTAAGAACAAAATATATATATATTTATATACACATATACAAATACATATACATACATAATCATATAGATATATATCTATATATATATATACATATACATATACATATACATATACATATACATATATATATATACATATAAATATACATATACATATAAATATACATATACAGATATATATACACACATATACATATAGATATATATATATATATATATATATGCATACATACACAGAGATCTATATATACATATATGCTTATATTTGTATGTACTTATATATATATTTATACGAATGTATACACATATATATACCTATATATATTTATATATATATTTTTTATTTATGTATATATTTATATATATATATATATACATACCTATAAATTAATGCATATATATTATTATATATAACAAATACATAATTATATATATACATATCTATTATATATATATATTAATATAAATAAATATATATATATATATATTTATATGTATAGTTATTTATATATATATATTTATACATATACATATATATATTTAGACATATATTTATCTCTATATTTCTATTTATATTTATATGCATATATAGTTAGATATATACCTATATATACTTATATATATATATATACATATCTAAATAAATAAATATATATATATATATATATATATATATATATATATATATATATATATATATATATATATCAATATGTATTTATATAAACATAAATACCTATATATACATAAATATACATCTATATAGTATTTATATATGTATCTATGTATACATATAAACACACATTTATATATATGCTTACATATGTATATCCGTATATAGATATATATATATATATATTAATATATTTATATATATCTATTTATTTAAAAACAAAATATATATATATTTATATATACATATACAAATACATACATATGCATATAGATATATATACATATATATATATACATATACATATACATATATATATATACATATACATATAAATATACATATACAGATACATATACACACATATACTTATAGATATATATATATATATATTCATACATACACAGAGATCTATATATACATATATGCTTATATTTGTATATACTTATATATATATTTATACGAATGTATACACATATATATATCTATATATATTTATATATTTTTATTTATTTATGTATATATTTATATATATATTTATCGATGCATATATGTATATACATATATATATAATGTATATATTTATACATTTATAAATATAACATAATGAATTTTAAATTTTATAATAACAATTTCATAAATTGAGTAACTGTTCAATTTCAAATCTTTTATTTTTCTTTTGATATATATTATTATAGATGTCATAATCCCGTTTTTTATCAAACTATTTACGTATGTAAAATATGCATAAATCGAAAGGTCATTCGAACTATTATAATAGATTGTTTAATATTTGATTAGATTATCGAATTTTTTTATTGTCATGTTTGATTTATAGTTTTTTTTTAAAAATAATTTTTAATAATATGAAACATTATAAATTATTTGTTTAGGAACTATAATTTTAATGATATATTTAAAACATTTTTGGCATTTCAAATCAGATTGAAATTATAAATTTTTTTTAAACATAATTTAAATTTTTAAATCATTTTTAATTATATATTTATTTTTTATATAAACATAAATAATAATATTTCTTTGAACATGTTAATTTATCAAAAAAAGTTTTGCTATATATTCTTAAGATATGTAAAACTCTGACTTGTACTTGATCTTGATGTTTGTTAATGAAGTATTCGAAATGATCATCCTTATTATTTATAAAAGCAAATCATTTATAAATTTGTGATAATTTTATATGACATAATTTTTAAGATTATCTTTACATGTTATTAGTTAAAGATGTTATGTAAATTTATTAATATCAAATATGATTTAGAAAACTTACGACAGAAGCAAGGCATGATAGAGAATATGCGGGACAATAGTAGACATTTAATATTGAATTAACTTTTTAAATAAGGAAATCAAAATTATTTAAACTATAAGATTTTAGCATTTTACTCGTTATACTTAATCTTTAATATGAGATATTAAATTAGACAATTGAAAATCTTAAATAAAAGCTTAGATTAAATATTTTTTAATAATTTATAATTATAATAGATTATTTTTAAGTTAGTAAACAAAAGTTTTATCACAAATAAGATTAAAGATTTCATACTTTTGTTTCATTAATTTTACATTTTTTGTTTTCTCTAATTATTAACTTTTAAGACTTATTTTGAATTAGATTGATTAATTAATCATAGTTATTTAAGTTAATTGATAAACAAAATTTTTATTTTATTTCTAAATTGGTTAATGCTTAACCAAATTTTAAATATTTCATTTTAAACTTATCAATGTTATACATTCAATTTTTATTATCACGGTTCATTGCATTTATTATTAGCTTTTTTGATAATTATCTCCTGCCTAATTGTAATTTCTATTTCAAAGGTTTCTTTAGTAGTCAATAATCTCAATATGACAGCTTTTAATGTAAAATTTTATCTTCAGTTAAGCTTCTTATTGGAGACATATTTTATTTCTCGTTGAATTTTTTTTATTCATTTTGTTGATGCCTTATAGATTGTAAATATTGCATCTAATACTAATAAAATAAAGAATATTGTCACTCTTCAAGCAATGTGACTCTATTGAGGACTTCTGTTTCCTAAGCTCATTTGAGCTTTCTTTTAAATTGGAACGTTAGCAGGTTAGTCAAATTTTGATCTTTGTTTTTATCTGGTATCTAATGTTTTTTATTTTAATATAATGTTTTCTATAGAGAGTGTATGAAAGTTGGTAGAAGTTATTTTATGTATATTTTTATATGTTTTATATTTATTTTTATGCTTAGACAATCAATTTGGTATATTAATACAGTTTTTTTATATGAATTTAGTCATTATTCTCAATCAAAAGAAGTAAAATTCTTGTTTATATAAGCATCTTATAGAAAAATGATTAGTAATTTAGTTAACAAATTTAAGAGAACTTGTTTCATATTCTTGTTTGATTATCTTGTAATTATTTTTTGTTTCATCATTAAAAGTTTGGTAAAGATTTGAGGTATAGTGTTTGTTATTTATTATATTTTTTTATATTAAATATTTTTTTGATTTTATAATTATTTTCTTGTATTAGTTGAGATTATAATGAAATTTTGTAAGATTAGATTTTTTTTTATACTACTAGACAATAGGTTTTATTTTATTAAAACAATAGTTATAATTAAGTTTTTTTGGCAATAACATCTATAAAATATAAGTAATGACACATCAGACGCTTTTTTGTTTATTTTTGGTATAATGAATAAATTGTTTCTTATGTTATACAAACCAACTCTATATTAACACCAAAGTCACTATTAAAAATCAACTAATAGAATTGAACTAATCAAAAAGTAGAATATAAATAATCCATAAAATATTAAAAAAATGAGTTTTAAATGTTAAACTTGTAAATTAGTTAAAAATCACAAATGTTCAATATGTTACATACAACACTTATGAAAACAAAATAAATAAATATAAATTGACTTTTGTTGTTAAAAGACAAAAAGGTGGAGAAAAAGATTTTGATAACCATATCTGCACACCTTATAACTTAAATTCTTCTGTGTTTATAATTTCTATACAAGAAAATCAAGAAAATGTATAGGTTGCATTCTTTGACATAGTTCAAATTAGTTTTTATATATTTTACTAGATGATTTTTACATTCTTTTCATTGTCTTATTTAGCTTGTACAATAGTTGAAGTCTAAGGTGAACGGTGTGTATTGTTGCTATAGTCCTGTGTTCAACTCAATTTTTGGTGTCATTTGCATGCAATCATTTGTGGCATGCGTAATGTCTTAAATATGAAAAAATTAACTTTTTTCTCCTTTTTGTTACATGGGCTTATTGGAGCACAAAGGACATGCTGCTCTATTGTAAAGACTTTCTACCAAGGTCTGTTTTTGCCCCAGGTCTTGGTAGAGTTCTCTTTCAAGGGAGTATGCGTTCAACAATGAGTGACATTGTTGCATGCTAATACTTTCTTTTGGTATTGTCAGAATTGTTTTTATGAAAAATTGATAAGAAAGTTATTTAAAAACTATTAAAATAATAAAAAAGGTGGTCGTTATTATTTTTTTAAGATGATTTAACTCTATATATATGATAGACCTTTAAAAATTATCGATTTTGTTATCTCTTTAGATGTACCTATTTAAGAAGAAATTCTATCCCAATTAGATTTAAAATCATTTTATTGAATGCAAACTAATTTGACATATTTTATTTTATGTTCATGAAAGTTCATTCAATAAAGATTTTATCTTTTTAATTTTGAGCCTCACTCAATTAGTCTTCTTCTTTTATTCCTTTTGTTATATGATGTAAAATATTTATTGAGATTCATTAATTATTTTTGTAAATTAAGAAAATAAAAAGGGCGTTCTTATAAACGACTATTCTTACTCAATCTCTTCCCTCTTCATCTTTATCCCTTCTCTTTCTTATATTTAGAAAGTAAATATATTTTGTATATCTCTCTTTATCTCTTATTTTTCTCTCTTTTCTTTCCTATTTTTTTTTCTTTCTTTTTCTCTCATCTCTTTCCTCTTCTCGTCCTTTATGTTTTTTTATCTCTAGTATCTCTCATCTCTTTCCTCTTTCATCCTCTTTATCTTTATTTGCATTTTCTTTTTTATTATCTTTGTATCTCTTTTTTTATCACACTAACTCTCTCTCATCTCTATCTTTATTTTTTCTCTTTAACTCTCTCTATGTCTCTCTATTTTGTCTCTTTTTTCAAATTCTTTATCTTTCTTTATCTTTTTTTTTGTGTTTTTCTTTTTTTTATCTCACTTTATCTCTTTTCTCTTTATCTATCATCCTTTTCTTCTCTCTATTCATTAAATATCTCTTATGTATCTCTCTTTTTATATTTTTTCTATATTTATTTTTTCTCTGTATCACCTCCTTATCCTCTTTTATCTCATTCTCTATCTCTTCTATCTCCTCTTCCTCCTCTTCTTCTCTTTTTTTATCTTTTCCTCCTCTTCTATCTCCTCCTCCTTCTCTATCTCCTACTCTATTTCCTTCTCCTCTTCTTCTATCTCCTCTTTTTCTATCTTCTTCTCTATCTCCTCCTTTATCTCCTCTTCTATCTCCTCTTTTATCTCCTCTTCCTCTTCCTCTATCTCCTCATTTATCTCCTCCTCTATCTCCTTCTCCTCTTCCTCCTCTTCTATCCTCACTTTTATCTCCTTCTTTATCTCCTCTTTTTTCTCTTCCTCCTCTATCTCTTCTTTCTCTATCTTTTTCTCCTTTATCTATTGTTCCTCTTCCTTCTCCTCCTCTATCTCCTCCTCCACCTCCTCTTTCTCTTCCTTTATCTCCTCTTCCCTTATCTCATCGTCGTCCTCCTCTTCAATCTCCTCCTTTATCTCCTTCTCCTCCTCTTCCTTAATCTACTTCTTTATCTTCTCCATCTCCTCTCCTCCTCTTCTCCTCCTCTATCTACTCCTCTTCTATCTCCTTCCCCTCCTTCTCTTCCATCTTCTTATCCTCTATCTTCTTTTCTATCTCCTCCTCCTTTTCTTTGTTCTCCTCCTCCTCGTCTTCCTCCTCTTCTATCTCATCCACCTCCTATATCTCCTTATTTATCTCCTCTATCTCTTCTTTATCCTCTTTTATCTTCTCCTCTATCTGTTCCTCCTCTTCCTCTTATATCTCCTCCTCTTCTACCTCCTTTATCTCCTCCTCTTCCTTTATATCCTTTTCTTCATCTTCTATCTCCCCCTACTCCTCTTTTATCTCCTCCTCTTCCTCCTCCTTCACCTCTACCTTCTTCTCCTCCTTCTCCTTTATCTCCTCCTCCTTTATTTTCTCCTCCTCTTTTATCTTCTCCTTTGTCTCCTCCTTCACCTTCTCCTTCTCTTCCTCCTTTATCTCCTCTTTCTCCTCTATCTCCTCCTCTTTTATCTTCTCTATCCCTTCCTTTTTCTCCTTTATCTCCTCCTCCTCCTCTATCTTCTCTATCCCTTCCTCTTCCTCCTTTATCTCCTCCTCCATTATCTTCTCCTCCTCGTACTACATCTCCTCCATCTCCTGCTCCTCATACTCTATCTCCTCCTCCTCTATCTTCTCTTCTTCTATCTCCTCCTCCTCCTTTATCTCCTCTTCTATTTTCTTCTCTATCTTCTCATCATCTTTTATCTTCTCCTCCTCTTCTATCTCCTCCTCCTCTATCTCTTACTTCTCTATTTTCTTCTCCTCCTCTTCTATCTCCTCCTTATCTTCTTTTTTATCTCTTCCTGCTCCTTTATCTCCTCCTCTTCTATCTCCTCTTTTATCTCCTCCTCTTCCTCTATCTCCTCTTCTATCTCCTCTTTTATCTCCTCCTCTTTCTCTATCTCCTCATCTATCTCCACATATATCTCCTTCTCCTCTTCCTCCTCCTTTATCCCCTCTTTTATCTCTTTCTTTATCTTCTACTTTATCTCCTCCTTCTCCTCCTCTATCTCCTACTTCTCTATCTTTACCTCTTTTATCTACTCTTCCTCTTCCTTTTCTTCCTCTATCTCATCCTCCTCCTCCTCCAGCTCCTCTTCTATCACCTCCTCTTTCTCTTCCTCTATCTCCTCGTTCATTATCTCGTTGTCCTCCTCCACTTTAATCTCCTCCTCTATCTCCTTCTCTTTCTCCTTTATCTACTTCTTTGTCTTCTTCATCTCCTCCTCCTCCTCTCCTTCTCCTCCTCCTCTATCTCCTTCTTTTCTATCTCTTTCCCCTCCTCTTTCATCTCCTAATCCTCTATATTTTTTTCTATCTTCTCCTTCTTCTTGTTTTCCTCCTTCTCCTCCTCTTCCTCCTCTATCTCATCCTCCTCCTCTATCTCCTCATTTATCTCTTTTATCTCTTCTTTCTCCTCCTCTTTTATCTTCTCCTCTATCTGCTCCTCCTGCTCTTCCTCTTCTATCTCCTCTTCTTCTACCTCCTTTATCTCATCTTTTATATCCTTTTCTTCTTTTTCTTCTATCTCGTCCTACTCCTTTTTTATCTCCTCCTCTATCTCCTCTTCCTCCTTCACCTCTATCTTCTTCTCTTCTTCTATCTCCTCCACTTTTATTTTCTCCTTCTCTATCTTCTCCTTTGTTTCCTCCTCCTCTACCTTCTCCTTCTCCTCCTCTTCATTCTTGCTCCTCCTCCTCCTCCTCCTGCTCTATCTTCTTTATCCCTTCCTCTTCCTCCTTTATCTCCTCTATTATCTTCTTCTCCTTTACCTCCTCTTCATTTATCTCCTCCTCGTACTATATCTCTTCCTCCTTTATCTTCACCTGTTCTATCTTCTCCTCCATCTCCTCCTCCTCATACTCTATCTCCTCCTCTATCTTCTCCTCTTTTATCTCGTCCTCCTTTATCTCCTCTTCTATTTTCTCATCTATCTTCTCCTCATCTTTTATCTTCTCCTCTTTTATCTCCTCATTTTCCTCTATCTCCTAATCCTTTATTTCCTTCTCTTCTTCTATCTCCTCCTTATCTCCTCTTTTGTCTCTTTCTTGTCCTTTATCTCTTCTTTTATCTCCTCTTTTATCTCCTCTTCTTCCTCTATCTCCTTATCTATCTTCTCATCTATCTCTTTCTCCTCTTCCTCCTCCTCTATCCCCTCTTTTATCTCTTTCTCTATCTCCTCCTCCTCTATCTCCTACTTCTCTATCTTTTCCTCCTTTATCTACTCTTCCTCTTCCTTTTTTTTCTCCTCCTCTATCTCATCCACCTCCTCCTCCAACTCTTCTTTTATCACTTTCTCTTTCTCTTCCTCTATCTCTCTTCCATTATCTCATTGTCCTCCTCTTCTTCAATCTCCTCCTTCTCTATCTCCTTCTTCTTCTCCTTTATCTTCTTTATCTTCTCCATCTCCTCCTCTTATCCTCTTCCTCCTCTATCTCCTTCTCTTCTATCTCTTTCCCCTCCTCTTCCATGTCTTAATCCTTTATCTTCTTTTCTATCTCCTCCTCCTTCTCCTTGTTCTTCTCCTCCTCTTCTTCCTTCTCCTCTATCTCATCTTCCTCTATCTCCTCATTTTTCTCCTCTCTCTTTTTTCTCTTCCTCTTTTATCTTTTCCTCTATCTGCTCCTCCTGCTCTTCCTCTTCTATCTCCTCTTCTTCTACCTCCTTTATCTCTTCCTTTATATCTTTTTCTTCATCTTCTATCTCCTCCTACTCCTCTTTTATCTCCTCCTCTATCTCCTCTTCCTCCTTCACCTCTATCTTCTTCTCCTCCTCCTCTATCTCCTCCTCCTCTATCTTCTCATTTGTCTCCTCCTCCTCTACCTTCTCCTTCTCCTCCTCTTCATTCCTGCTCCTCCTCTATCTCCTCCTCCTCCTCTATCTTCTCTATCCCTTTCTCTTCCTCCTTTAACTCCTCCATTATCTTATCCTTCTTTAGCTCCTCTTCATTTATCTCCTCCTCCTCGTACTAGATCTCCTCCTCCTTTATCTGTACCTCTTCTATCTCCTCCTCTATCTCCTTCTCATACTCTACCTCCTCCTCTTTTATCTTCTCCTCTTCTATCTCCTCCTCCTCCTTTATCTCTTCTTCTATTTTCTCCTTTATCATCTCATCATCTTTTATCTTCTCCTTTTCTATCTCCTCCTCCTCTTCTATCTCTTACTCTTCTATTTCCTTCTCTTCCTCTTCTATCTTCTCTTCTATCTCCTCCTTATCTTCTCTTTTATCTCTTCCTACTCCTTTATCTCCTCCTCTTTTATCTCTTCTTTTATCTCCTCTTCCTCTATCTCCTCATTTATCTCCTCATCTATCTTCTTCTCTTCTTCTTCCTCCTTTATCCCCTCTTATATCTCTTTCTCTATCTCCTCCTTTATCTCCTTCTCCTCCTCTATCTCCTACTTCTTTATCTTTTCCTTCTTTGTCTACTCTTTCTCTTCCTTTTCCTCCTCCTCTATCTCATCCTCCTCCTCCAGCTCCTCTTCTATCACCTCCTCTTTCTCTTCCTCTATCTCCTCTTCCATTATCTCGTTGTCCTCCTCCTCCTCTTCAATCTCTTCCTTCTCTATCTCCTTCTCCTTCTCCTTCTCCTTTATCTACTTCTTTATCTTCTCCATCTCCTCCTCCTCCTCTCCTCCTCCTCCTCTATCTCCTCCTCTTCTATCTCTTTCTCCTCCTCTTCCATCTCCTCATCCTCTATCTTCTTTTCTATCTCCTTCTCCTCCTCCTTGTTCTCTTCCTTCTTTTCTTCTTCCTCCTCTTCTATCTCATTTATCTCTTCTTTCTCCTCTTTTATCTTCTCTTCTATTTGCTCCTCTTTCTTCTCTTTCTCTTCTATCTCCTCCTCTTCTTCTACCTCCTTTATCTCCTCCTCATCTATATCTTTTTCTTTCTCTTTTATCTCCTACTCATCTATATCTCTCTATTTGGTCTCTTTTTTCAAATCTTCTATCTTTTCTTATCTTTCTTTTTTTGTGTTTTTCTTTTTGTTATCTCACTTTATCTCTTTTCTTTTTATCTATCATCCTTTTCTTCTCTCTATTCTTTAAATATCTCTTATTTATCTCTCTCTTTATATTTTTTCTATATTTATTTTTTCTCTGTATCTTCTCCTCATCCTCCTCTATCTCTTTTATCTCTTTTATCTCCTCTTCTCCTCTTTTATCTTCTCCTCCTTTATCTCCTCCTCTATCTCCTCTTCTTTTATCTCCTTCTCTTTTATCTCCTCTTCAATCTCCTCCTACTTCGTTTTCTCCTCCTCTTTTATCTCTTCCTCCTCTTCGTCTATCTCGTCATCTATCTCCTCCTCTATCTCCATCTCTTCCTCTATCTCCTTCTCCTCTTCCTCCTCCTCTATCCCCTCTTTTATCTCCTCCTTCTCTATCTCCTCCTTTATCTCCTCCTTCTCCTCCTCCTCTATCTTTTCCTCCTTTATCTACTCTTTCTCTTCCTTCTCCTCCTTTATCTCCCCTCCTCCTCCACCTTCTCGTCTATCTCTTTCTCTTTCTCTTCCTCTATCGCCTGTTCCCCTATCTTGTCCTCCTCCTCTCCAAACTCCTCTATCTCCTTCTCCTCCTCCTCTCCTCCTCTATCTCCTCCTCTTCTTCTCTTTTATCTCCTCCTCCTCTCCTCCTTCTCTTCTATCTCATTCTCCTCTTCTTTTATCTTCTTTTCTATCTCATTGTCCTTCTCTACGTTCTCCTCATTTTTCTCCTCGTCTTCCTTCTCTTCTATCTCATCCTCCTCCTCTATCTCCTTATTTATCTCTTCTATCTCTTTTTTGTCCTCTTTTATCTTCTCCTTTATCTCCTCTTACTCTTTCTTTTCTATCTCCTCTTCCTCTTTTACCTCCTACTTTATCTCTTCATCCTCCTCTTCTATATCCTCTTCTTCCTCTTCTATCTCCTCCTCTTCCTTCACCTCTATCTGCTTCTCCTCCTGTTCTATCTCCTCCTCCTCCTTCTCCTCCTTTAACTCCTCTTCATCTATCTCCTCTTTTACCTCTATCTCCTTCTCCTCTATCTCTTTCTTTATCTCCTCATCCATCTCCTCCTCTTCCTACTCTATCTCCTCTATCTCCTCCTCTTTTATCTCTTTCTCCTCCTTTATCTCCTCCTTTATCTCCCTTTATTTCCTCCTCTATCTTCTCCTTTATCTCCTCCTTCTATTCCTGCTCTTCCTTTTCTATCTCCTCCTCCTCTTTCTCCTCTTTCTCTATCTCATTTATCTCCTCCTCCTCTTCCTCCTCTTTCTCTATCTCCTTTATCTCCTCCTCCTCCACTATCTCCTCTTAAATCTACTCCTTTATCTCTTTCTCTTTTATCTCCTCTTCCTTTATCACCGCCTCCTCATCCTCTATCTCTTCTTCCTCCTTTATCTCTTCTTTTATTTTCTCCTTTATCTCCTCCTTCTCCTCCTCTTTCTTTATCTCCTCTATTTCCTTCTTTATCTCCTCATTCTCCTCTTCCTTTATCTCTTACTCTTCTTTCTCCTTTATCTCTTTCTCTATCTACTCTTCTTTCTCTTCTATCTCTTTCTCCTCCTCTATCTCTTCCTTTTCTTTTATCTCCTCCTCCTCTATCTCTTTTATCTTTTCCTCCTCTTCTATCTCCTCTTTTTCCACTATCTTCTTCTTATTTATCTCCTCCTCTTATCTCTTTTTAGTTAACTACTGTTTGATTTTTTTTTTGTATTTCCTTGTAATTTTTCTTTTATTTGTTCTCTTATTTCTAGTCTCCTTTTTTAATTTTAATCAGTTTTTCTAAAAATTTCAACTTCATTCTCGTTCTTATGCTTTGCTCTCCACACAAGAAGCTTCTTTTTATCTACTCAGCAAAAATCACAGCATAATATTGATCTTGTTCGTAACCTCTTTAGCCCACATCCTTCTAGCAATTCTTACCACGCTGGTAAATTTCCTAATGGCTTTACTCACTTAAATCTCATAGCTTTAATAGGAGGTAAGAACCATCATTTAATAGGTTAATTGACAAGATTAGAGAAAACTAATCACGTGTATGATATTAAAAATCTATACAATTCATTTTATTTTAATCATTCTTTATTTTATTTTCTTTTTGTTAATTATTTTTTATGATTTTATTTAACAAGAAAGTCATAAAACAAATAAATCATATAATTAGTAAATCATGTGATAAGTAATGTAAAATATCATTTAGATCATGTAAATCATAAAGAAAAATAAGAGCATTTGCCAAAATAATATAATGTAAAATGAAATAAATCTTATAATGATATTAAAAGTGATATTGTGTTATATCAAAGATTTCAAATTTATTTAATCGACTTAATAAAATAATTCTTTTGTTTAACATTCCCCTTTTTTAAGTTATTATAATAAATGTTTATGAAATGATAAATATACAACATATATGTGACATATTTATTAAGCTATTTTATTTTTGAAAATTCTCTCCAATTATTTCAATTTGATGATCCACATCATACTCATATGATTTTCCTATCGTACCACATGATTCGACAATATTTTTAATATTATGGAATAAATTATATGTGTATAAACCAATTTTCAATCTTATTAACATATAAAATGAAACATTTTTTTACTTAAAGCATAAATCGAAATGCTAAATCTTCCCATTTATTGGATCTAGTTTAAGTTGGACTTGAACAATAAAAGCCAATTTGATTGGTGGTTTTATTCTTTTATTTGATATGAGTCCAAAAGCAATGATCTTCAACAACTTTGAAAGCTTTTACTAATATAACTATTTTTTATTCACTAAATGCAGTTTGGCTTATGTGCTACTCTATACAATCTGTTTTTGTAATATATTTGTTCACAATAGTTCTCCATGGGTCTTAATTTTGGTTATACAATGTGATGTCATTACATTGCCCAAAATTGACTTAGCTTGTGATTATCATCTAAAGCAAGAGTTATCACGTTGAATGAATTTTCCTAGATACCTTGTTTCTTTTATTGTATGACTTATTGGTGTTTGAACTATAATACTTAATATGGCCCAGTTTTGATTCACTATATCATCTTACATTTTGAAATGTTTTTTTCTTAGTTTGTTAAAATGTGTTTCTCATTTTAAAAGAGAATTAATAATCACTAAAAAAATTTAGAAAGTTGCTTTACTTTTGAAGATAGCCTTGTTGTAAAAAAACATTGTAAAAGAAACTATATTGAACTTATTAAGAAATTAATCCAGTCTTTATAAAAGTATCACTAAATTTCTTGTATGGACAAATTTTTAAAAATACTAAAAATCTAGCCAATAATTATCATTTTTTCCCAAAAAATGCTGCATATATGATTCTCAAAAAAACAAGGTGAGAATTTCAAGTTGATTTAAAACCTAAACTGCCACAAATCATTGAAGAGATTTGGGTTGACCTTGACCTGATCTAGTTTTATTTGACTTGGATAACTTATGGGTTGGGCTTGTGTTGTGTCACCCTTATTTGAACTCAACCCATTGGCAAGCCTAATTGAAGAGATGGGGCAAGGGATGCTTGCATATTATAGGGAGAACCTGATAAGAGATTTTTGCTTCAAAATGAGAGTTATAGGGCTTGTTGTAGGAGCTTTCACTGGTGTTGGAATGTACTAAGAACCCTTTACTTCATGGTTAGGGCAAGACGATGACATCTTAAAGAAACAAGGGATGTTCTGTAGTTGGAAATATGGTTTTTTGGGTTTATATCCAAGAGGTGATGAGGGAAAATAATGATGGGTTTTAAATTTGGGGCTGATAGGTGAGGTTATAAATTGGATATTAAGGTTTGGCTTTGAACATTGTTAGAGAATGTAGGAAGTGAGGAGCCTTTATTGGGGTAGAGAATATAAAAATGGTGGTTAGTGTCGTAGATGAGTGGGTGGCTCTTTAGGGTTGCTATGGGTGCAGAGTGTTAGGGTGCATTGATTGTTCCTTAGAGAGTCGGGTTAGGCTTGTTTGGCTTAAGGTAAAGTTTGGGCCGCTCAAGTTTGTTGACAATAAGAGCACTATGGTTTGTATTCCTCTTTGAAATTAGGTGCAATGTTCCCTCCTAGAAAATTGTAGAGGAATCCTTGGATGGTTGTAGGTCTTGATAGGAGTAATAAGAGGTTGAAGATGATTTTAGGGAAGAAAACCAATAAATGATGATAAAAGGCATGATAATAGAATTGAGATATTGATTCTACCCCACAACACCTATTGAATGAATGATGGTTGTGGTTTTTGAGGTATGTTGGTCACGATTCAAATCTTATTACTTTAGTGGTGGGCATGGAGAAAGTCCAACATTAGCTCAAGATGACATAATGAGATTTTGGGTAGAATTCCACTCTAGATTCATCAAGAATATTAAGGCATTTAAAAGAACAAAATAATGTTGGAGAGTGTAGACGTGAGAATCATCATGCTTAGTAAGTAGGTTGGTTTTTGTTTAGGGTTTCATGTGAAGCTTTGGTTTTGTTCACAAAGCTTTGACTTTGTCTAGCCTTAACTCTTTGAAGTTTTTGCATGAAGGTCTTTGTTCTCACTCTGCCCACGCATGTTCTCTTACAGCACGTGATTCTTTGTCCTTTGATGCGACATTTGCATCTGCGGTTTTAATCCAAGTTCACATGGGGGGTTTTGCAATTTTTATTCCAAAGTCAAGGCTCTTATTGCTAGTTTTTCTTCGTTGATGAAGCTCTTCCGTGGGTTTGAGCCCATCGGCTAGCTCTTTGGCTAAGTTTTCTTTAGTTGCGCCAACTTTATGTGCTAACTTGAATGTGGACTTGACACCATCCTCAGATCTGCTGGAGGAAGGGAATACTTGTGGCATGTTGTGCCTTGTAGGGAATGATTGCTCCGCAAATTCACTTACTGCAACTCTGGATGTTCGGGATCCCCAAATTTTGAAAGATGCACTTTTGTTCACTCTAGTGCTCCATCGAATTTTGCTAATATTGTTCATAGTTTTGGAATTCTGAATGGCATTGGGTTGCATGTTTAGACTGGCCTGAATCATTTTGCCAGCTTTGCACTTACCGGTGCGCAAAGGCTAAGTATCGACATTTCGAAGAGAAAGCCTGTTGAACTCACTTTTCTTTTTGTGGGTAAGGTTATTTTGTTTTCCTTAGCTATTAATCTTGTTATCACCAAGCATTCCAGCGACCATGTTGGAAGAGTTTATAGTTGTTGTTTCTCATTTTCTTGGGTAGAAAAAATAGTGTCGATATAAGTGGGGCCACTTTGATGGCTTTCGTGTCACAGATATGAGCTTTAGTTGCTTTCTCATTCGTTTCAACCTACTGGATTTTGATGCAATGTGGTTATTTGGCCCTTGGTATATTGCCAATCACACTATTGGGTTGGATGCTTGTTTGATCAACTTTAAAGTATTCCTTTCTCTTGTGATGTCTACTATGACATGGGCAAGGTTTCTATGTTTGCCTATTGCTGCTTGGAATGAGGAGAATCTCATATGGTTGGCCAATGCCCTTGGCTTGCCAATGCTTGTTGACTTCGTCATTGTTGAGGAGCGAATTACATTTGCTTGCATTTGCTTTGGGTTGTTGAGGGGTGAATCACACCATTGGGTTGGATACGTGTTTGATCAACTTTAAAGTATTCCTTTCTATTATGATGTCTACTACGATATGGGTAAGGTTGCTAGGTTTGTCTATTTCTTCTTGGGATGAGGAGAATCTCATATAGTTGGCTTATGCCCTTCGTCATTGCTGAGTGAATTACATTTGCTTGCATTTACTTTGGGGTTGATTGTAGCTATGGGGGCTACAAAAGTGGGGGAGTCCCCATCTATTCTTTACATGATTTTGGCCACGGATCTCGGATCCCTCTTGGGATCTTCGCATCGCTGTTCCTATGATTGATCATGATTGTTGTGGTCCCTAGATGCTTTTTGTGCTTCGAGCCCTCCTAGAAAGCTCCTTTCCTCCTTGTAGCTGGGTGGCTTTCTTTTACAGTGCTGCATTTTGCCCCCTCTTTCCTTTACTGCTTCTATTCTTACTATGGATGGCATTGTTCTGTCCCCTCATCCCACATTTTCCTAGCTTCTGGCTGCACGCTCCCTCGTTGTCTCCTTTATCATGTTGCAAGAGACTACTCCAATTTTGCAACAGCATGTGCATGCCCCTGCCCTGCTTGCAACTTGCATCTCTAGCCTTGCCTCTCCTCTCCAACTTGCTTTGCCTGATCGGAATCTCTAGATGTTGGTCACTCTTTGATGGCTATTGACTATTGCCCTGAATTTGCAGCAGCAAATTCCATCCCTTGTTACTGGGGGATTGGAATATGATGTAGCTATTGGCCCATGATACACCGTACTGGTGGTGCTTGTGTCTTATAGGAATCATGAGGTGCAGGACCTCTCTGTCGCTATTGATCCCAAGTGCTCCAAGGCAAGTCATTCGCCAACTCAGAGGGGTGGCCTAGCCGTGTCTTATGTTTCTTATGATTATGGCTCTCAATTGGAACATCTGGGGTGTGCATAAGCTCTCCTCAAAGAACCACTCAGATGAAGTGGTCCGAACCTACAACCCTTATCATTCTGCTCGAGAACCGAGTGGAATCTTTCATTTGTCATTATGTTAGTTTCCTATTGTGAAACTCTTGGGATTTCCATGTTAAGCCATTAATGGACGAGTTTTTGGTTTTATCATCTTTTGTAAGCTCTTTTTTTTGGTTCATCTTGTTTGTCATATCAAGCAGGTCGTCCTTCTCGAGTTGTCTCTTCTTGGATCTTCCTCTTGACTTTTGTTGCTCTGTTTATGGCTGCAAAGAAAGATGACATTATTTGTAGGGATGTTTGAGACCTCTTCTCTATGGTCTTTGTAAATGATAGGCCTTTAGCTGTGTTTAGGGACTTCAATTGCACTCTCTCTTAGGCCAAGAAGAATGAGGTAAAGCTTTCCGCTTCTCTTATATGGAGGAGAGATTCTACGAGTTTATTGCTGCCCTCGTGAAACAATAGAGATGGTCTTGCCTGTTTTTGGGGAGAGGCTTGATCAATGCTTCCTTATCCCCATGGTATCATTCAATTTTCTAAGATTTTTATTCAACATTTGGCTTATATCACTCTTGACCATGGCCTGCTCATTATCCAATTCTAACACCATAACTTCTCCCCCTTTAATAGTAAGAGAAAGTATGAGGATATTTGGATTTCCTATGTTGAGGCGCATGATATTATTAAGGCCTCTTGGAGAAGATTTGCTAAAAGGAAACCACCAGTATACTATGTACCAAGTTTCTTAGATCCTTATTTGCTTTTAGTCACTGGAGCAAAGATCACTTTGGAGGAAACATTGCTTCTTCTTATAGGAAGTTAGAGTTGGTTATTTTGAACCTCCAAACGTTGAGCCCAACAAGCTTAGATAGTTTTTGAACCTTATTGTTGATTATCATGATAGACTTTCCAAGACAAAGACCTAGTGGTGGAAGAAGACTGTCTTATTGGATGCATCTTGGTGATTGTAACACTTTATTTTTTCACAAAATTGCCACTTCTCAGAGGTGGGACAATCTTCTCGGGGGGCTTTGGAACTCTTTAGGCTGTTTTGTGTCCTCCATTGATAAGATTTTCTTTATCATGATTCTATATTTCTCCTAAAAGTGGTGTTTGGATAGCCATCCTACACTTCTTACTTAGATTCCCTCTTCCAAGGTTGTTCTATCTAGACCATAGACTAATATGATTGATGCTCCTATCTCTCATTTTGAGATCTACCTAGTTGTAAGCTCTTTAGGACCCGTAAGGCTCCAAGTGTGGACGGTATCATAGGATCCTTTATTAAAGGGTATTGGGACATCACTTAGGAGGACATTGAAAGAATTGTTGACCACGTTTTCTCCATTGTCTGCATGCCTATCAGGTGTAAAGACACTCTTGTGGTTTTTGTTCGTAAGTTTACGGGAAGGCTATATTGAGCATTAGGGCTTGCCCATCTGTATTTTTGATCTCTCATCTCTTCTATGTAAACAATAGCATCTTCTATAGCCTCATGACTTCCCCTTCTTTTACTGAGTTTTGCTTTGTTTTGGGAGCCTATGCTGGTGCTGTGTAGATTGTCAATCTCGAATAGCTTTTGAAGGGATATTAAGATGGAAGGTAGGCGGCAAGCTCATAGGTAACTCAAGAAAGGTCCATGTCATTATCACATGATGTACTGATTTGTCTGCAAGGTATTCTCTCTTGACCTTTTGATAAAAAAGATTTTTTTTAGTCATAACAGTGGAAGTGAAAGCATGAAAGTGGCGAGGAGTTAAAAAAAATGGAGAAGAGAGTTTTTGTCGCAAGGAGATTGAATTTCCCAAAAAGTTTTTTTTTCAAGAACTTCTAAACTCACGAAGTTTTGAATTCACAAAGTTCTTAATTCCAGATTTTTGAACTATAAAGTTTCGACTTGTTTTATTCGTTATTCTTACTTATTTATATAGATGTTTGGATACAATATTTTATCACTTATTTTAATTTTTAATATGAAACATGTGAGTTTGATCAAAATATAAAAATTCTAGGCTGCAACAAACCTGTTTATGCTCGCGAGTTGTTGCATGTGCGTGGATGTTCGCACTATGGGACTGTTCATGCGCGTAAGTGTTGCTCTTGCGTGCGGACAGGCTTGCACTCATGCATTGATTTTGTCGGCGTGGTAGGTTTTCCTATTGCTCATGCACGTGCAGTCCATGTGCGTAGTCTTGCGTTGTTGCACACCCCTAGTTCTTACGGGCGTTCGAGGTGCTGTGCCTTCTTGCGTGTGCACTTTTGCTTGCCCAGCATGTTGCAGCGTGTGCTTCGGCATGCTTGCAGTGAGGCACCACAACGGGTGGGTGTGGTTTTTACTGCATAGTATTGCCATTACTATTTTTTCTCATTTTGTCTCCTCCTTTGATTTTTTATAATTTTTGGGTTTAATAAATTTTTAATTGAGCTCCTGATCATGTATTGAATTGAGTGTTATTAGAAGTTGGTAGAGAGGATAATGGCTGATAAGAGATTTTTGTAGTTGGAGTGTAGCTAGTAATAAGTGATTCTCATTTTATCTTATATACTGATCATGAGTATTAGTATATTGCTTTGTTCATATTTTGTGATTTAATTCTTATGATGACATATTTATATGTTTTATCTTTCTCTAATAACATCTTTTGATTTATGATTATTTGGATATTTAGATATTCTTACCTTGTAGGCCATCAATTCTTGTTATTTCATTATGTATATTTGTGTCCCATTGTTTTGATATTCATGCTTTAACAAGGGAGTTCACTTGTATCCTACCTTGTAGCTTTTATATCCTACCTAGTTGATTATTGGAATGTCATCAAAGTTAAGAAGCAAGCATGGATATAAGATGCTACTGGAATGGGTGTTTGGTACTTTGTTATATTTTATTTGTTTTTTCTTATTGTTTTAAGAACTTTTTTAGTGATTAATAGGTTTATTTTAGTTTGAGGCTATGCTATTTCTAGATTGTAATCTAATGTTTCAATAATTTGTCTTATGTTATATATATGATTCTTGTTTCTATATTACAAAACCATATAACTTAAGCCCTTTGATTATACTTAGGTTGTTTGGTACACCTTCCAAATTCAAGGTGTGATAGAAATATTATAATCACAATGAAACTTCGCAATCCCAATACAATGTATGGCTTATTGGGAAAAAATTAACAAATAAAAAAGATAATGGATGAATCGGGATGTATTGGATGGAAGGATATCAGAACATTTTAAAAGGTTTGCATGAGAGCTTTGAGTTTAACTTTTTGTTGTTTGAGCTATGTCAAGCTATTCAGATGTGAATTTTTTTTATGCTTCTAAAATAATTGTTGAAGCTGTAATGGGATTTGCAGCATCAAGATGTCCTGATTAATCATATTCTTTGTCATTGATATATGCTACTATTGCTGTTAGACCAATTTGTATTTATTTGAATCAAATTTTCTTATTATACATAATGATTTTATTTGTTGGAAGGAATTCATGTCATTGATGGAGAATTTTGCAGAGATTCTAGTATTGTGCACATTTGATGGCTAATGAGTAAATTATAATCATCTCACTATATTCTTCATAGCTGTTATTGTAGTCATCATCTTTTGTAGTTATTTGTTTGAAACTTTGCTAACTTGTTCTTATTTGTGATGATTGCTGTTAGCTTTTATAGCTGATTGATTATGGAGAATGATGTTAAGAGGACTAAGGAAAGCTCAGCGCAAATTTCAGAACAATATGAGCCAGTAAATCCCCAAGATCGTGCTGTTATTCAAATGAATTCCATGGATGCTGGGTCACCTAGAAAATTATTTTCAAAGTAATTCTTTTCACTCGCCCTTAATTATGAAGCACATATTATTAAATGTAAATTTTTATTCTTGTTCCTACATTTTTTTTATTACTAGTACATTTCATTGATTATGTTTCTTAGCAACTTGGTTCTTTAATTCCACTTTTTGGTCGAGATAATATGAACTTGGCTAGTTGTATTACATTAGCTTATAGATAGCATGGAACCTAGTTGGTCAAAGATTTAGAAGCTGTTGTAATTATGATCATCGTTTGTGATCATGATGATCATGATAAGAAAAAGAAGGCAAAGTTACATATAGGTCACTGGTTTTTAAGCTAATTCTTAACTAGGTCCTTCAAGTTTTAGAATTAGACGTTTTAGTTCTATGCTTTAGGAAGCAAATAGGTTTCACTTTTAATCAATTATAGTAAAATAGATCGTTGATATATTTGTATACATTACATTTGTACAATGTCTTATCATTTTATAATATTCTTGAAATACCCTTTGCAATACCCATTTTTTGTTGAAGTTTTCGACATGCATCTCTTCCTGTTCGACAACAACGCCTTAATTTGGTGATTCTAGTCATGTTTCTCGTATTCTTATCCAAGCTTCTTTGAGCAAGTTCTTTGAGTTTTTTGTTGGTATTTTCGTCTTCATCTATGTTGTTGTTACCCTATTGAGTTTTTTGCCACCACCATCATCTCTTTGTTCCCTTCCCCCCTATTAACATCAATGGTCTCCAAGTTAATGGGTGTTGAGTGCAAGTCAAATTGAATTTAGTCTTTACATTGACAGTTGATATTAGTGTTGGATTCTTGATATGCAATTTATATTGCTTTTATCCAAAAACTTAAGCTTTTGGATTGTTTATTATCCAACTAAGTGTGTATTAGAGTTACCTTGGGTTTACATTATACAACTGTCCTCTTAACAAGTGGTATCGGAGCTAATGTACAGTTCAGTTGTTTTAAAGTGGTGTGATATAGCCAAAATGACATGATGGGGTATGGTAGGGTTGATTGGGGAGGGGAAACCCGTATGGTGTAGTAAGGTTGGTAGGTTGGCTAAGCTAATGTGGTGTGGTATAGTCTATAGGGTCGCATGGTTAAAAGCAATGGCTTGGTTGGCTTAGTCTAATGTGATAGTTTGGGAGAGTTGACGAGGGCAATGTAGTTGACAAGGGAAGCAAAACCAATAGAGTTGGTTTCGACAGAGTTGGAGTGGTAGAATCGATAGGATGTGCTGGAGCCAAGAGAGATGATAGAGTTGACAAGGGCAATGAAATCAATGGTAATGATTTCAATGAAGTTGACAGAGTGATAGACTTGTTATGATGTGATAGGATTGACAAGAGTAAAAGAGGAGTTGGTGATTTTTCTAACAAAGCTCGTAGAGTTGTGTTGTTGATATGAGGTAGGGTTGATAAGGATGATGAAGTCGGTATGTCAGGATAGAGTAGTTGAGTTGATACTAGTTCCAACAAAATGTTTACTAGAATTGATATGGTGTGGTAAAGTTGGTAGCAATGATAAAATTGATAAGAGTAACAAAGTTGATGGTGATGGTTCTGTCATAGCTGATTGGACCATAGAGCCGATTTGGTGTGACAGAGCTAGCAATACAATGTTGTTGATATGTTGTAACAAAGCTGATAAAAGAAGTAAAGTCAATAGTGATGGTTTGGTAGAGTCGACTGAGTGACCAAATCAATATGGTACGATAGAGTTTAAATTCGGGTTATTGAACATTATAAATGAGATTCTCCACTTGAGGGAAAGATTTGTTGAGTGCAAGTAAGATTGAGTTTTGTAACATTATGAGTAAATCATAATGTTAGACTCTTAATATACAATTAATGTGATCTTTGTTTATAGGTTTAAGCCGTTGCATTATTGGGTGTCCATCTTATTGTAGATTAGGCCCAATTTGGGCCCACATGGTGGATCTTGTTTTAGTAAGGGATTTAGGATTTTATTAAAATAAGAGAAACACAGACATTTTTTACATTAGTTCTGTTTTTTAACACCATCATAATGAATGGACCTACTTGTTTGTTATGAAAAACAATTGAACTTGTTTACCTAGTTCTAAAACTTGGGGGGACTCAATAGAGAAGTAGCTTAAAACCTAAGAGCATATATATACTTTGTCATTAAAAAATAGTGAATGTAAGGTTTATGCCTGATATTCCAACTGTGCCTAATGATACATTTACTCACTTCTAGCACCACAACATCCTTTCTTTCACTTTCATGTTAGTCCTATGGTGCAATAGCTATAGATGATAAAAGAGTGATGTTTTCATTAGTTATTTGCTTCTTTGTACGCATGATTGTTAATTAGGTTTTTCTTTTTGTCACTGTGGTGAAAAAATAAGGATTTTTTATAGGAAATTTCGAGTGAACTCCCTTATCAACAGAGTCAGTGCGATGGAAGGATCTTCTTATGGTAATGTTTCTCACAAGGAGTCTAAATTGGAGCTATTTGGTTTTGATTCTCTTGTCAACATATTGGGAATGAAGAGGTATTCAGCTTATTTTGTAAAACCATTTCGTTTATATTTATCTTCAGTTTTCAATATGATCTTCTATGCAGTGTTTATCTTTATAAATTTGCTTGTAGTTCCACAAATATATGGTGGTTGAACTCTTTGGTTTGTTTCCTTACACTTTCTTCAAAATCTTAATCAATTAAGTTATTACAGTATGACAGGAGAACATGTTACGGAAACTTCAAGCCCAGTGCATTGGGATGACGTTTCCATTAATGTTGGACGTCCAAAGGTGAATATACTGAATCCTATTTTCCGGCAGCCAATGGCCTTTCTCGGTTTTTGTTTATTTTTCAGGTCTGCAATTGTTTTTTTTTGGTCCTAAAATTTAATCTCTTTGGACCTGCAGGAAGCTGGTCCAAAGCTGGGGACTATGATGGGAGTGTTTATTCCATGCTTTCAGAATATTTTGGGCATCATATACTATATTCGTTTCACATGGTAATCTTTATTAATGTATTACACACTTAAGAATTATCATTTTAGATTACATGTATGTGCACAGCTTGGCAGTGGAAATTTCAGATAAACTTATAAATATATTGAGAATTATTCATACAAATACCACTTTGAAACAACTGGATGTTCTTAACAGATCCTTAAAAGTAGACTTCATTAACCTGGAAATGATTCCTTTGGCAAGGTATATCTGCTCCATAAGTCTTTAACAACTAACGGCTACAACTGGTCATGCATGTTATAGAAAAGCTACCATAGGACAACTCATTTCACGTGAATAGTTCTTGTATTCCTCGATTTAATATTACATTATGAGGAGTCTTGTTCATCTTCTGTAACTTTCATTAGTTTTTTTTTATTGTGAAGCTGTCAAATGAAACTTCTAATGGAAGAAATCTTCATTTGTAGGATTGTGGGTATTTCAGGAATTGGTGAGTCATTATTGCTGGTTGCATTTTGTGGCTCTTGTACATTTCTAACTGGAATATCATTAAGTGCAATTGCTACTAACGGGGCTATGAAGGTATCTGAATTCATTCTTCCTGTTTTGTGATTTTGTTAAATGGGCTGGACTTTATTTTGCTCTTATGTTTCTATTGCTTGTTTTTCTTGTCTATGGAAGTGCAAGTAATTTCATATCTTCCATTAAAATTTTAGGCCTTAACTCCTCTTTTTGGATCATGAATTATTGAGTATAAAAATAAATAGTTGAAGAATATCTATATAAATGATAATTTCATCTTTGACAAAATATTTTAATAGGATATTTCATAATTATTTGTAATAAATTTGACATAATATTTCTAATTTATTTACAAAAATAAAGAATCTTAGAATTGCTTAATTAATTCTTCCTAATCTGACACTTGTTTAAGTTATTTCAAAGATACCAATAATGTCCAACTTATTTATAAGATGTTCAGATTTAAGCATAAATAATCTTTTGGTAAGGATATCAGTTGTATATTGTGTAGTAGAGATTAAAGGAATGCAAATAGCTTTGTAATAAATGTTTTTTTATGAAGTATCTATCAATCTCTACATGTTTTGTACGATCACGTTGAACTAGATTCTGTACAGTATTGATGATAACTTTATTATCACAATACAGTTTCATTGGCATATTAACTGGCATCTTCAACTACTCTATCATTTCCACCAATAACATTTCACAAACTTTGTCAAGCATTATTTTATATTACACTTTAATGTTGTTTCTTGCAATTATATTTTGTATTTTTACTTCTTCATGTGATCAGATTTTCTTAAACATAAATACAGTATTTCTACATAGATTTTTGTCAACAAATGAGCTGGCCCAATCTATATCATTGTATGTTTCAATACTTAGAATTATTAATCCTGATTTGTTGCTTCATTATACTAAACATGTAATAAAAACCATTTTGAAATATATATAAAAAAAGAGTTAGCGATATGTACATATGTATCTAAAGCATTTTCAAAGGTTTTGGTCATGGTTTAATTTTATTGCTTTTAAGTCAATTTCTTTTTTTCGTTACCTTTTATCCTTATTAATAATATATTTAATTTCTTTTGAGCCAATCTTCTTGTCATTTAATTTTTTCTTTATCAGTAAAGAAAATAGTTTCTAATTTTATTTCTCTAATTCTTTTTACTATTCTTTTTCAAAGTTAAAATGTATCTTGCAATAATAACTCTTATGTTTAATCTTAACCCATTTATGACGAATTTTAGTTTTATTTGGAAGCTTATTTTTTATGGTAACTTTAGCTCTTTGTGTTCTAAATAAAGAAGGCAAATTAGGCTTAGTAATTTTCTTAGGTATTTCTATTAGTGAGTATAATGATTTATATTTGAAATTTGTAGGTATTAAAGTTTAAAAACTCTCCATTATTTGAGTTATGTTACTAGCATTCTAAATTGTTTTAGGATAATATAACTTAACTTTCTTTTTGATCTTTTGCTTAAGATCTAAAATAAATCTTTTGGTTAATTATCAATACTTATTAAGGTAATCAATTCTAGTTATTAAATTTTGTAATATATTTAAATGTCTCATCACAGTAGAATTACCTTTGCTTCGATATATATAATTGTTAATGTAATATCTTATTATAATATCGATAAATTCATGGTTTGCGATAACATTTTATATATCAATTTTACACACTTAACCATTTGTAGCTTTTAACCTACGTAATTTTTCATTTATAACAATATTAAATGTATTAATTTTATTATTAATATATTCTAAATTTTTTATTTTGTTTTCTAAAGGACATAATCAATAAAAGATTTGATTATAATATTAATTTTTTTTATGTATTGCTTAAAATAAAATAATAGTGTAAATAAAGTAATGCAGTCGTAGTTAAATTAAATAAATAGTTCTTAAAAATAAAAATAAATATGTAATTTTTTTATTTAATAAACAATATGACGAAAAATAATAAAAATATACTAACACTATTATTAAATGGTTCTTAAATAATTTAAGTCAAGCACTTAATTCAATAAATTTTCATTGGCTAAAAAAATTGTAGAATACCCTCTTAGTTGTCACTCTTAATTTTCAAAATAGGTTTACTTAGGATTATTGTTAAACTTTTAAATAAAATAAAATCTAATATGGACATTAACTACAATTTATTAGTTTTATCTCTTAATATATTAATATTGAATTTGAAAAATTTCACTAAATTAAAAAAATTATACTTAAAAAAATTTAAGTTTGTCTATTTTACAAATTCATTGATTATCAAATCTTTCATACTACCCAACTAATATTTTAAAATGATTTTTTATTAAAAATAATCGAAATATTATGGTGGGCATTTGTTGACCCAAAATTTGTAATAATTTTTTACCAAAATTTTCTTGAAACACACTTTGAAGCACAACTACAAATTTACTCTGAACTAAGCAATTTTGGTTTGGCCTACTGGTGGTTTGGATTAGTTGGGCTGGCCATTTCAAGAGTGTGACGGCCTAAGCAAGCGGGTATGGCACTATTCCGCACAGTGTTGAGTGAGAAGGCAAGAGCTGGGCATGCAACACGGCTCGGGACCTTTATGGACCTGAGGCTAAGCTATGTAAATGTAGTGCAGCCAAGGGCAAAATGACTGTGGGTAGGCATGACAATGTTGTGACAGTAGTGGTTGGTGACATGAAAATCAAGATTTTTTATTTTGCAAACTTGATAGCAAAGATTGGTGGATGCAAGCGGGGACTAAAGATGGGAAATTCAGAAAAGCTACTTGGCCAATGATAGTGAATCATCGTATTGGTTAGAACACCATGGAGGAGGTTCAAATACCAAATTGATGAAGGGGCGAGAGTGAAATCTTATAGTGAGATTTGATGTGGAAGATGACAACGACTAAGATGAGGATGATAGTGAACGTAAATATAAATTGCAACTTAGATATCTTCGAATCACAATCCGAAAAAAACCTAAATGTTTAAGGATATGCATACATATATGATAAAAGAAATCACAGTTTTAATAAATAGACTTTCATAATAAGTGTGTAAATAAAAAACAATGCTAAACTTACACTCAAAAGAAAAATAAAAAAAATATCATTTTTAATAAAAAAATGAAAAATATAAGAAAATATATAAAAATAGTTAAAATTTTTAAATATTTTATCTATGGCCCATTATAATTTGCAATGAACTAACAACCGGAAATTAATAGAAAAATCTTATGTGAACTATTGGATCTATTTGATTATCATCTTGATATGGCCTATTTTGCATTAATTTGTCTGGAAGATCATGAAACCTATTGTAGTATTTGGAAAGTAAAATATTAGATGATTATTGATATTTTTTTCATGAGCTATAATGGACATGTTTATTTGCTTATAGTAATAAAATTGTAGTGCATTATTGTTTGATGCATTTCTAAAGGCCGTTATCCTGATAAAAACGCCATTCTTCACAACCTTGTATAAAAAATTCAAATCAGACTGTTGATCACCAAATGCTCAGTTATTCAGATAGGATACAAAGTTTATTTTAAACCTTTTTGTTTCTTAAATGGTTTTGTTTGTTCGTGCGTTTCATGCTAAATCTGTTTAAGTAATTTACTGACATGTTCGCTTTCAATTAACTGCTAGAATTGCATTCTATTGTTAGTATTTAATGATTAAATTTGCTTCATGTTTCTAAATCTTGAATTTTTCAGGGAGGGGGACCATATTATCTAATTGGCCGAGCCCTTGGTCCTGAAGTTGGGGTGAGCATTGGTTTGTGCTTCTTTCTTGGCACTGCTGTTGCTGGAGCTATGTGAGTTCACAGAATTTTAGTTTTATGTTTTGGAAGCATTGAGAATTTTTCTTTGATCATGTGCTATTTTCTTTGCCTTGGATAAAAGTTTAGGATTTTGATATTGTACTGTAGAATTTAATAGAATTCAATATTCAGCTATTATCGTAATTAGGTACCATGTGAATTTTTCAAATATATGTAAAGTTCTTTTAAACCATCACATAGTTTAACTTACTGAAATTTTTTTGGCTTTAATAATCTATGATAGTATTCAATGGTGAAGACATCATTTTTGATGCCCCAATGACATTTTTACCTGAATTGCTAGGTTACAATAAAGAAAACTCATACTTTTTGTAAAGAGTAATTGTATAGGATTGACATGCAGGCATAGATTAGGTTAGCTTAGGGAGTTGACCTTGTTGGAGGTTGGTTTGAGAGCAATCATTATTTGTGATTGAGTGTACCTCATTTCTCTAACAATGGAGTTCCTTTTTTCGGGCCTTTTTTTGTGAGAACTTTTTCAGTCTTATTTTGCATAGTTGAACTTGAGCTTAGTTAATAGACAGTAAGGGGAGGTGATGCAGGTCTATGAAAGATATTGAAACTGATTGAGATATGGAGGACAAATGAGTCTGTTAGCTGTGGTTGCCAGTTCTTGGGGAATTTGCCTGTCAGAAGCATAGTTCAAAGTTTCTTCGGGGACTTGATGCTTTGCTAAAGCTAATTGAGGAAGCAGCGACTATTTGGTGGTTGCCATGTAACCTAAAAAAATGAGGGGTGGAATGATTGAACTTATACGTTAGGAAAATGCAGAACATCAGCTACAAAACATTAGCATCAGCTGTTGTGCGAAGAAACAACGTAAATAGAATTGAGTATAGATTGAAGCTGTAGTTTCACGAATTTAATTGGAAATGATCTTATGAATAACCACACTGTTGAGGCTATTGCTAAGAGCTTTGTCATCTGAGGTGCATGTGGTTTTGAGGTGAGATTCACAAATTCACAAGACTTTGGGTAGCAATAATTAATTCTTCGATCATGCTTTTTGTTTGCAATTATTTCTCATCTTTGCTTTCTGCAAACATTGTTTTTGTTATATTAGTAATATGCAAAATGTATTACTATGGATCACACTGTTGTGGAGGAATTCACCTGTTCCATTGTTTTATTATCTTTTAACCTTCTAACAGTAAGATGCAAAGAATATAGTGGATTTGACAGTTTGACTTTTTGTAAGGCTTAGTGACCTCTATTCTTGCATAAACTTCATGCCAGGTATGTCCTAGGAGCCGTAGAGACCTTCTTAGGTGCAGTTCCTGGAGCTGGATTTTTCACAGGTATTACTTTTTTTTAACTGTTATACAGAATTTTATTAGTTAGTCAATCAGAAAATGCAATCTTTGCCAATTAAGGTACCAGTTCTGTTCAAATGTACCTTGCCATGATTTGCGAACTAGTGAAAATGAAGAACTTGCCTGGTGTTATGATTATTAAGTCGAGATAAAATTTACTGATTATTTCTTTTTACTTCCATTGGTGTGCATATTCTATTATAGAAGCTCTTGGTATTTTTCTTTGGTAATTAACTTTCTTGGTATCTTTTATGAAATACTCAATTGTCTTTTAAGTTGAAATTCAAGTTTTGTCTGCTTGGGTGTTTCCCCTTGCACTTTTTTTTGCTGTGAAACTGGAAATATAGGCATGCTTTTGAAGCGTGACAATCTTAGTAGATTTTTATCTTTTGTGCAATGTTTTTTTCTGGCTAACTCTAAAGCAGCTAGCTCTTTTGTCAATTTCATTTTCTTTTAAGGAGTTTCAAAGAAGTTGTAAGGAACATCCTGTTTGCTTATTAGAGTGCATGGCCTGTTTGAAAGTAGTTATGTCAGTGTTAACTTTCTCCCAAAATACCTTTGCAGTTAGCTTATATCGTGATATTGGTCCCACCTAAATTAATGTAATTTTAATGTCTTACCATTCTTATTGTTCACAAATGTCTGTTATAATACCATCATCACCTATCTCAGACACATCTAAGTCAGAATTCACAAGTCTTCTCTTTTGTATAGTCATTGTATACTTATATCAAGTTCTTTAACGTAATACTGCATATATATAGTCAAATGTAATTTATCTAGCTAGAGTTCAGCTAAGCATGGTCAAGCTATACTTGCTCTTTTCATCCAGCCAGTGTCTGCATTGAAAATTTTCTTAGTATGTTTTGCTCAACTTATTGCACGCAATTTCAATATGTGGTAAGAACATTAATAAATGGGCATGCTACCTAACAAAGTGAACATATAGTTTTTACCTTGTCAATAATCTTCCCCGTTTCTATATCATTAACTCACACAAGCATCATCATATTTTCCAACCTTCAATCCTTGCACTAGTGTTTATTCCAAATAATGTGCACATTTGGTGATATCATCATGTTGGCTGAGGAAAAATGGCTGGAGAAAGTGAATATGATTTTCAATTGCACGACATAAAAGCTATATATTTACTTTGTTGTTTATTCTGTGATCATTAAGGCATAGTATATCTGTTCCTTTGGAACCTCCGAAGTTTTTTTTTTCTCTCAACTTCTCCAATGATAATAGTTGAAATGTTTATGCTGTTTGACATTTATAAGCACCTAAAGGTTATTTATATTGCAGACACAGTCACAATCGTCAGCAATAGCACTTCAATAGATGGAACACTTACAAATGTGACCACTGCAACGACAGTAACAGTTACTAGCATACATGATTTGCAGCTTTATGGCGTGGTTGTGACTATTCTACTAGTTTTTATTGTATTTGGTGGTGTGAAAACCATCAACAAGGTTGCACCTGCTTTTCTAATCCCAGTCCTGCTTTCTTTATTCTGCATATTCATTGGGATATTTGTGGCACCAAAAAGTGATGCTCCAAGTGAGTGATGATGAATTTTATTTTTCTATTTCATCAATATCATAACATGATGGAGTTCTTCCAGTTGTTTTAAATCATTTGTTTTTTTTTTTTTTTGTCTTGTTAAACTACAACTTAGCTGTATCTTGTACCTAATTCTTGCTATAGATGGCATCACTGGATTGAATCTAAATACTTTCAAAGATAATTGGAGTTCCGATTATCAGCATACAACAACTGCTGGGATTCCTGATCCAGAAGGCCCCGTGTTTTGGAATTTTAAGTGAGCATCTAATTTTTTTAAGTTAATTGTATGCAAACAACTGCAAAATGATCCAACCTATAGACTTGCAAATAAAACAAACTTGCTTTACAAAGCAATTGAATATCTAATGAATATTTGTGCTAGTCAATCAATGTTTCAGGAAGATTCAGTCTTTTCATTTCTTTTTATTAGCATCTTGTATCTCGTGAGACAATGAAGCTATTATGGCTTTTCATCAACTATAAAATTTGTTTTATATACTCCCAATTCAGCATTTGCAATTTGGTCGCTTGGAGTTTTCTATTGTTTATGGTACAGACATGTTCACAACTAGAACTTTTGCAGCTAGCACATTGATTCATTGTAGACACCTTGTGTCCTGTGCTAGTTAATGAAAATATTATGAATTTTCATCTGTATAAAAATTATCGTATCTAATGTCCAGTTAGCATCAGCAATCGGACTACTCAATGGTTCCTAAAATTTTTGGTGTAGATGGATTGAAGAACTCAAACTTCTATGGGTCCACAAGGACATAATCCAACACAATGGTATCTGTTGCTTGTTGTCCCATTTAACTATCAAATATGACATTTGAAGTCTTAAGCAATTGCCATTCAATTTTTGTGTGCTGTTAAGTGTTGTTGTCCCATTTAACTATCAAATTTGATATTTGAGGCCTCAAGTGACTGCCATTCAATCCTTGTGTTGGCGTTAAGTGTGAAAATACATACTGCTGTAGCAAGGGAAGGAGCTGGGTTACGTGCAAGGGAGAGTATAATGATGGCCAACGTTATCTCGTCCTTTCATTGTTCCTCGTCCCTCTATCTAGGATTGTTGTTAAGTAATAACCTGGGGCCCACGATGCTTAAGATCACTGACATAACTTTGACATCCTAGTAGTCTTCAGAATCTGCTGCTTCTTGTTTTGGGAACTATTAAACAGTAGTTTAGTAGTTTTATGGAATCATTATATTTTTTTTTAAGTATTTGTTGTGGATAGATTTCTCATATTAACCCAATTATGCAAATAGGTCACTCAGGTTTCATTAATTTTTGGATTTTTTTATAATTTTATTGATGTAATAATTATGTCATAAATTTTTTTCTGTTCTTAAATTATCCTTCAAAAACAGTCCTTAATGTTTGTATTAATATGCAATTAGGTCCCTATAGGGAAGAAGAGTTTCGGTATAAAAAAAAAGATCTTGTATCTATTTGCTACATCAACAAAACTATACGGACCTATTTTGCTATAATTGCAACTTGCGGGACTATTTGCTCAATTAGGCAAACAAGAGACGTCAAATTGCAATTAATTCTTTTCTTTATTGATTCAACTTTTGTTTAAGACCTTGTAACAAAATTAAGAAGCCTGAAGAATAAATCTCGTTTCTTTTGATAAATCTTGTGGTAGATTTACATTTGATTAAATTTATACTGTTGGTAAATATTTAAATTTAAAAGTTTGTACTTCAAGAATAAATCTCATCTCTTCCGATTATTCATTGCAAAATTTGATTAGAAATAAACAACAAATTATTAGACTATAGCTAGTATACAAATTTGTCCTTGCTGGGGCAGAGTTTGTAACAGCTATCCATATGCTTAATTGCTACAAATATGCTCAAGAGGTCTCAAGACCCCAAGGGTGTGTGCTTCAGAAGAAAAGTTTTTAAAACACTGCAAAAGTTTTTTAGTACGGCATGAGCAGTTAGAACATGTGTTTTTTTGCTATGCATTTTGACCATTTTTCTTTTTTGTCAGTGCGTTGGTGGGCCTATTTTTCCCTGCTGTTACAGGCATTATGGCTGGATCAAACCGGTCTGCATCACTTAAAGACACACAACGTTCTATACCCATTGGAACTTTGTTAGCAACCCTCTTGACATCGTTTTTGTATCTTATATCAGTCCTATTATTTGGAGCCCTAGCAACAAGAGAGGAACTTTTGACAAACCGGTATGTGCATTCTACAACCTTGGAATGTATGTATCTGCGAAAATTTTTCTACTACAGGAAAATTTAAGCATGCAAATTCAGCAGTAATAATTGGATTGTTTTGATATTTGTTGCAATTTTCTACTTGAATTAATGTTTGTTCAAATTAAGATTTCTATGATAAACTAATGTTTCCAGAGAAGTTTCAATCTATCCAATTTCTGGCTGATGGTAGAAGTGACTTCTTTTGATTACTTCAGATTTGGTGTGTCTACGTAGAGGTCTTTATTAGTACTTGATTTGCAAAAGTTATAAATCTCCAACGTCCAAACAACAAGCAATAGAAAGGGAAAAATGATTATCAAGTAACCTTATTGGCTACTAATTAAATACAATTGTACTCCAGTCATGTTAAAGAAACCATTAACATAATTGGGAAATGTACTTCCCTAATATTTGTTGACATTATTGAGCTATGTCATATTCAAGATTCTTTCTATGGCTCGAACATGTTTGTAGAAAAAATTTCACAAGTTCAGTGAATTTCCTTTGATATGCATGATAACAGGAGTTAGGCATGACATGATTCATGCTTGCCCTGATCTTGACCTATGTTAATTTCTGCTTGGGTTTTTTGAAACCTGGTCAGTCCAGTTATTGGCCATAACCACAAGGCACCTGTAACGGGCAGTTCTGCAAGGCCTACAACTCAAGTGTGGTCTTGTGAAGGACTATCAATTCTTAAGTCATGTTATCCATGAAAACAGCTAGGCTATTAAGCAATGCATTTATGAGAAATTTTTTTTTTTCACCTAAAGGTGCATTTTTGAGACCAGAAAGGGAAAGGGACCACCAAACGAGATGGAAATGCTTGGCTTCAACAATACATCCTTCAGTGTGAGATATAAATTCTGCCATAGAATTGATGTGTTGGTGCATCTTGTCAGCATGGAATTGGCTTTATTGAGCCTTTTAAGGTGGTTTCAGGCTAGGCTGAGATCAGGGCTAGAAAATATCCTATGTTCATGTCAAGATCGATTTGCACTCGGGCTTGGGGACTTAAGGATGAAAAACAAGTATTGGCTCTTCGTACATATCCAAACCCATTTTTCAATTACTTATCTGCCTTTTATTTCATTGCAATTAGTTTGCTGAGATTTTTCTCCTTACCTTTAACTCAACCGGCCAAATGGTTCTTTATCTAAATTATTCCTTCCCAACATGCCTTTTTCCTAAAGATCCAACTTGCCTTTTCCGGACAACCTTAAAATCAAATTACTTTGCTTGCACCCCCTTGCTGTGCACTTGTTGTATTCTCATTTTTTCCTCTTTACCTGAGGCAGACCCGGGTAGATAGGAAGGAAAAATAATACTGCATACCTGAACCACTGTTTGTTTCTTGGATGTTGTTTTGGGGGCATCAAGGCAGGATTTTGCTGACTGTCGTCAAAGGAGAAAGAATATAGCTCCTTGAGAACTCTTCAGTGAAGTCTTCTCCTAGCATTCTTTTTCACCGATACCTGGGCTGTTCTTCTTTTGTTGCCCTGTCCGATCCTACCTTTGATTCTGCATACCACTAAAATAGAACAATTGAGGTGGTCATACTCCCTCATTTTTTACTACAATTATTTGAATGACATGAATGATGGAGTGAACCTTAGTTTCTAATAGGTGCGTTGAATTAATTTTCTTGATTCTATTGTATTATCCTCTCATTTGATCACACAGGGAATGGCTCTTTTGTTATCTATATTTCTTTGCCAGTAACCCCGTTTCTTTTCATATTTTTTGTTTTCCAGCCTTTGGCAAAGTAAGAGTTCATCTTGCTGAAGTACATTTTGCTGATCGAAGACATGCTAGTAATCAAATTTGCTTTCAAGTAACTAAGATTTTCATGCAAATTGTGATCTGTTTAGTTCGGTGTATCAATGGCTATTGGAAAATGATCTTGTGAGGAAGTGGTGTCGAGTAATTACCTTTAGAAGTTCTGTTAAATAGAAAATGTGCTATTTGTCAACTTCGGTTGACAATTTATTACTAAAATCATTTAATTATATTTTAACTATAGGGTGCTTTTTATATTCTTTTTCCTATAACATTTTTACACTATAAAAGCAGAAACAAAAAATGTAGCCAAATGCTGGCCGATGATTGGGATGAAAAGTTCATTTTTGATTTTCCCAAATAAAGCCTTAGACCATAAAGGCTGATTTTCTTTATACATGACTACAAAATTTGGTTTAGTTAATCCTTTTTTTTTGTCCCTTTTTAAAATGATTTATGAAACCTGATGTAATTAGAATCATTCATTAAGCATGTGGTCGTCCTTGATTGGTTGCTGAATGGCCAGTTTAATATTCCATTTATTTTGGTTTGACCTACAAATTGGAATTGAAATTAGTGTGCCTTAACCTTTTGATTTTTAAAATAAATATTACCAACAAGCTGATGTTGAGTTTTCTGCAAACATAAGTCAATTAACTATTATTCATTTGAGCAAACTGAATTTCCTAGTCTTTCAGTAAAATAGCATTCTAGCAAATAATTTGCTGCCATGTGGGGATTATGGTCTTTCAAGATTCTGACCGTAAGCTTTTTTCATGCAGACTTCTTACTGCTTCAGTAGCATGGCCTTTCTCTTCAGTGATTTATGCTGGAATTATTCTATCCACCTTAGGGGCAGCACTTCAGAGTATGACAGGTGCTCCTCGCTTGCTTGCAGCAATAGCAAATGATGACATCCTCCCTGTACTCAACTATTTCAAGGTTGTTGAAGGTGGTGAACCTTATGTGGCTACTCTATTCACAGCTTTGCTTTGCATTGCTTGTGTCATTATTGGGAATCTAGATCTCATCACCCCAACTATAACAATGTTCTTCCTTCTATGTTATTCGGGTGTGAATTTATCCTGCTTTCTTTTGGATCTTCTTGATGCTCCTAGTTGGCGTCCTCGGTGGAAGATGCATCATTGGAGCCTATCCCTGATTGGAGCATTGCTTTGTGTTGGTATGCTGTAAATTGTCCTGTTGTTTGATCGTTTCAATTTTTTTTCTTCTCTGAGTTGATTTTTAAAACTTGGCAGAACTTTTTCACTTTATTTGTGTTATGCTTTATTAACCGTGTTTAGAAAATGCTTCAACTATGAACTATGTGATAACATTTATTGCAATCATTTGCAGCTTTAAGTTACTGGATTAGAATAGTAAAATTATATCATTCAAATAGAACAGTAATAGATTTTAGATTAATTGCAGATTTTTTTATTAATTTTTTGTAAGAGTCATATCTTAATACTTTAACAATCAAGTTTATATTTTTAATATTCTCTTTTAAACTTAATTTTTTTCACAATTCTGATTATCTCTATTGGCTGTTAAAGTTTATCACATTTGAGAAATTTCATGAAAAGATTAACAACTTGATCAAAGGTCTTCATATATCCAATTTCAATCTCCTCTTTTGCAATATAATCCCAAATGAAATGAAACCTCATATTAATATTCATATTCCGATCATGAAAGATTGGGTTCTTAGTCAAAGCAAAGGCCAATTTGTTGTCCGTCATCATTTTGGTGGTCTCTTTCTCTTTAGAATAGAGTGGTATTCTTCTCGTTAGAATAGAGTTTTCTTAGCAAACTAGTTAGCTATATTGTATGGCATGCAATGGTTATGACAACTATATATTCTGATTCATATATTGAGAGTGTCATTATGGGTTGCTTTTTTGAACTCCATAGAATTGTATTTTTTCTAAAAAAAAATATAAACCTATAATGCTTTTATAATCATTAATGTCTCCAACATTATCACTCATCTCAACCAATGATGAGTGAACAATTTCATAAGCGAAAGTACTTTTAAATATCGAAAAATTCGTTTACTATTTTCTTGTGTTTTTCACTTGAATTCTCCATAAATTAGCTCACAACACTGACTAATAATTATATGTTAGGCCTAATTATATGTCAAGTACTTCAAACTCTCCACATGACTTTAAAATATGGTCGGATCAACCTTTTCCGTCTTTCTTGAAGAGTTTTACTCAACACTTCATTAGGATGTTGATATAGTTGTGATATGTCATCTTGAATTTCTTTGTAATCTCTCTTGTATATGCCTTTTAAGAGATAAAGATATCATTGTTTTTTGTTTGATTTCAATGTCCAAATAATAGGGCACGAGACTCATTTCACTAATTTCAAACTAATTAATTATTTTATTTTTTAATCTCTTTTTCATCAATGGATTTTTCCCTATGAGAATATAGTTGGTCAGATACATACACACGAACAATATATTTTCTTTCTTTTTATTCACATAAAATGTATATTCATGGATGTATCGAGAAGATCTATTCTATTAAAGATATTTGTCAAGTTAACTGTAGCATACTTTTAACACTTGCTTTAGACTATTTAAGACTTTTTTAGTCTTAAATGACCTTTTATTATACCCTTTTGACTTCTTTCATACACTTCTTCTAAAAAGTCATTTAGAAATATAGATTTCATATCCTTCTGGTGGATTGATCATCGATTATGGACTATAAGGGTAATCAACAACTATATCATCTCTAAACGAGCAATAGGAGCAAGCACATCTTCATAGTACACACCATACTTCTATTTATGTATCCCTTTGTACTAGCTTTGCATTTCCACTTGTCTTTTAACATTTTACTTCACATTGTACACCCATTTGACATCAATGACTTAATGACTATTTGGAAGCATTGCAACCTCTCAAGTGTCATTCTTTTCAATTAAGGGGATTTCTTCCTCCATGGCTTATATTCATTTCTTCTCCTTTACAGTTTCTTCAAAGATTAATGACTCGTCACTTGCAAACAAGCAAAGCAATTCTTGTCGTTTGTCCTTTTGGCATGTAAATAGTCTATACTCTGAAATCTTGGAAATCTTTCGCGTGTCTTGGTGAGGAGGAACTTGATATGGTAAGGGTTATGTTCTTGCCTTTGATTTCTTGCTCTCCATTCTTTTCTTCTCTGAGATATGGAATAAAATCATATCTTTCTTCTTCTTGGGTGTTCCAATCTCATGATGTACCTTCTCCAAATTTTACGTCTCTACTGATCATCATTTTCTTGGTGTTAGGGTGGAAGTATCTATGCCCTTTTAAATTCTCGACGTAACTGATAAACACTATTTTTTTCTCCTATTATCAAGTTTTATTCTCTCTTTCTTCAGGACTTAAACATAACAATAAACCCAAAAACTCTCAAGTGCTTCACACTTTGTTTTCATAGACTTCATAGTTCTTAAGGACTCTTTTTCCCAAAACTCTTTGTGGGTGATCGATTAAAGTGATAAATAGCATAAGCAACTGCCTCTACCTAGAACTCTTTGGGAATATGTTTGCTCATCAACATCATCCTTGCCATATTGAGGATCATCATATTCTTCCTCTCGATTATCCTATTTTATTATGGAGATCTTAGTATTGTCATAGGACTTAGAACTTCATGCGTCTTACAAAACATTTTAAACTTATTCACAATAAACTCTTCACCTCTATTAATCTATAAGACTTTGATTTAATAGTTAATCCCCTCCACTTAGGCTTTCAACTTCTTGAAATCTTCAAATACTTCATTCTTATTCTTCAAAAAATGTCTTCCATGAGTATTCATTGATGAAAATGAAAAAATATGAGCTTTAACCAAAAAATTGAGGCATGATAGGCAGCATACATCAACATGAACATGTAGTAGCTCAATGGCTCTTGAGGTTTGCACTTATGGAAAACTCCTCCTTGGATGCTTTCTAAGTAATCATGCTTCACACAATTGATCATGGTGATTAATTGTTGTATGCCCCTTCATCATGTCCTCTTTCAAGGTTTTAAACTCTTTAATATTTAGATGTTCAAATTTCACGTGTGAAATTCGTGAAAGATACTTAGTACAAAACTTCAAGCACATCGTATCAACAGTCTTCACATTAAGTAAGAACATGCGATTCTTTGTCATGATAACTTTGGCAACAAGCGTATCTTCTCATTCCCAAAGCCACAAGTATTGGTCCTCCATCTTCGACTTACAATTGCTCTCCAATATTTGCTTAATACTCAAGATATTGTTCTTCAACTTTAGTTTGTAATAGATGTTATGAATAGTCTTATGGCCTCCATTCTTTGTAAACAATATTATCGATCCCTTTTTTTCATGCTCATATATGCTCGAAAAATTCTAAAGAAATTAATTTCTCAATGCCTATATGCTTGGACCAATTGCTTGCTTATTTCTAATCTGGAAATTGTTCTGTATTTATGCCTTGATGTTTAATTTCACAGTACATTTTATAATATATTTATGGTGTATGTTTATTTTACTTTTCTCAATGGAATAGCTACTAACAAAATTTTCCTTGTGAACATGACATCCTTTTTGACGAATTATGATGATTCTTTTCTAAGTACCTTATTAATGAGCATGTAATGAATGAAGATGCTCAATAAGACGATAGTGTAAGTAATGGAATGACTTGTTTGGATGCAGTGATCATGTTGTTGATCTCCTTTCCTTTCACTGTGGTATCCTTCACACTTGCTGCGCTCATTTATTATTATGTAAGCATCAAAGGGAAGGCTGGAGATTGGGGTGATGGATTCAAAAGTGCATATTTTCAGTTGGCACTTCGAAGCCTTCGGTCGCTAGGCGGTAAGATGATTTGAAATTTTATTGCAACCAATATGAAGACGATGCTTCGTCATCTCGTATGGTTAGTTTGATTGTTATGTTCTATCTTATAATGATAATTACCCAAGTTTATCCATTGTTTTTCTTATTAACTCACTATATTTAGCTCGAAACTCTGCCCTCTCACAGAAGTATTTTACTTACACAGCCAATCAAGTACACCCGAAGAACTGGTACCCCATTCCTCTCATCTTCTGTCGTCCATGGGGAAAGCTACCTGAAAATGTGCCCTGTCATCCCAAGCTTGCAGATTTCGCCAACTGCATGAAGAAGAAAGGTCGTGGCATGTCGATTTTTGTGTCGATCATGGACGGTGACTACCACGAGCTTGCAGAGGATGCCAAAACTGCTTACCGGCAGCTCAGCACCTACATTGACTACAAAAACTGCGAGGGGGTTGCAGAGATCATCGTCTCCCCCAACATGTGCGAAGGCTTCCGCAGCATTGTCCAAACCATGGGGCTCGGCAATCTGAAACCAAACATCATTGTCATGCGATACCCCGAGATCTGGCGTCGCGAGAACCTTGCTTACATTCCATCTGCATTTGTTAGTGTCATCAAAGATTGCATCATCGCCAACAAAGCAGTTGTGATTGTGAAGGGCCTTGACGAGTGGCCTGGAGAATACCAGAGACAGTATGGCACAATTGACCTTTACTGGATTATTAAAGATGGTGGGCTCATGTTGCTGTTGTCCCAGCTCCTTCGCACAAAGGAAAGCTTTGAGTGCTGCAAGATTCATGTCTTCTGCATTGCAGATGAGGACACCGATGCAGAAGAGCTCAAGGCAGATGTTAGGAAGTTCCTGTATGACCTCAGAATGCAAGCAGAGGTCATCGTGGTGACTGTAAAATCTTGGGGACCAAGCCCAGATGATGGTCCTCAGCAGGGTGACTCCCTTGAGGCATATACCGCTGCACGGCGGAGGATTGCCACCTATCTTGAGGAGATGAAGGAGAACGCAGAGAGGGAAGGTAGACCTTTGATGGCCGATGGAAAACAGGTGGTGATCAATGAGCAGCAGGTGGACAAATTTCTCAACACAACCTTGAAACTGAATTCAACGATACTTGGGCATTCGAGGATGGCTGCCGTTGTGCTCGTCAGCCTTCCACCACCGCCTCAGAACCATCCGGCATACCTCTACATGGAATACATGGATCTGCTTGTGGAGAACGTACCAAGGATGTTGATAGTCCGTGGTTACAGGAGAGATGTTGTCACCCTTTTTACATAGGTGACAAGATAATTCTGTTCTAGTATTCTTTCATTTTTTGTAATTCTTTTATTCTTTTTGGGGAAGGGCCATTCTTTTGATTCAATCTCAGAAACATTCGTATCAATGATATGTTGCATTTGTTTAAGGTTATGGATCACCAATTGTTTCTGCTATCTCCATTTCTTTTTTGACAACTAATAAATGTACATATTTCTTTATTAACCTCAGCTTTTATTGTTTTTGTTCGTTGGTAACCTTCAGTGTTTTGTTTGATGTAAATTAATTGCAGTTTTAGTTTGACATCAGCCTTTTGTTTTTTTTTTTGCAAAATATTCTAGTATTGTTTCCATCTGATCATACTATATAGTTTAAAATGTTTTTAAACATTAAGATTAATGTACTTTAAAATTGTTGTTTACATTGTTGATGTGGGTTATTCATTTATGTATTTTTTTATTTTAAAAGTTGGTTAAATGTTTTTTTTTACGATAAAAAAAATAATATTTAAAAATAGAGTTTGAAGAAAAAGAAATTTAAAATAAAAATTGAAAAGACACGAGACACGTGCTCCGGCTCTCGTCGGCGTTTACCTGTCCGCTGTCGTCACAATCACCCACCGCCACTCAAAATTGCCACGTGTTACATGAACAAGCAGATCGTCCACCGCCGCCCACCAAAGACTACCAATTCGTACAACATCAAACGTTATAAATGTGGTCTTTAAAATATACAAATGCTTATTTCCTAGATTTTCCATCCATATATTTTTATAATGCAGCACAAAAATACTTAATTGAACAAGGTCATGCTTTCATAGATATTTCAAACACAATATTTTATTTTATTTTATTTTATTTATTTATTTATTTTTGCTGTCCATGGTTTGTTTTAGAAATAAAGATATGTGCTTTCTAACAATTCTTTAGCATGCTCTGTTTTTTAGCAAGATGTGATGGAATGTCATTTGGATAAGTTGGAAAGGAGAAGACCAATTGGCTAACACAGCTGCAAACCAATTGAAGCACTTGTTTAACAAGAAGCTTACAAAAGTAAAGTTTTTGAATGGCATGTGCAACAGATGGGATAATATATGGATGTATGAAATGTATCTCATGGAAAACATGCAGTAGTCCATGAAATTTATGGCTTTACGGTTCGACCATAACCTTTTGTTTGATCTTTGTCTCGTCATTCGGTTCTATGTGGGTAGTCTTCTTTCCCGGAATATTGATTATGTTGTCATCTTGACACTCTATGGCTTTTGCTTGCTTTTGTCTAAATCCATGAGTATTGTTCAACTTATTTGATGGCTTTTGATAATCTTAGGCCATCCTTCTTTTATTATTATTTTTTTTTAATTTTAATATATTTTGCTAATTCTTCACAATTCTTCTAAAATATGTAATGAGATTTTATAGATAGTTATAATAAATAAATTTTATAAATATAAAAAGTGATGTTTAAGAAAATTTTATCAATTAAAATAAGGATTAACATATCTGATTGATTTAAGAAGATGATGTTTTTTTAGGATAGATTTGTTAAATCAATTTGTGTAAGTGCAAAAAATGTTAAGATGTAATAAATATATAAAATTTATGTATACAATTTTTTTTTGATAAAATAAAATCTTTATAAAATATATATATATATATATATATATATATATATATATATATATATATATATATATATATATATATATATATATATATGTAGTGTTTGGTTATTTAAGATTTTAATATGCTTCATATACTTTTATATATAGTCAGTTTGTACAGTGTTGTCATTATGTAGTTGTTAATATAGGATAACTTAAAATAATAAGATAAATTTAAAATTATCCATCATTTTGTTTTAAAAAATCAAATATCATTGCTAAAAGTCATCCCAAATGAACACCATCATTCCCAAATGATCTATGGGCATCATCTCGAATGATTCAAATAGCCTCAAATGATCTTTCAGTTTATTTCATTTTTTCTTGTTGCTTCATCCCTCAGAAACCCTAAATATATGTGAGAGTGATTGAGGTCTTGTTTTGTGACCATTAAGATATGTTTTTTTGTCCTCTTCTTAGCAATGCTTGTAAAAACGCAAGCTTGGGTGTGATTTCGTTGGGTTTTATTTGCTTATGTCTTAAGAATAAAAACCTTAATATAAGTTGCAACTCTTAATAGGTTTTAAGCGTAGAAATTAAGGATCGATACTTCCATATTAAAGGGGAAGAAAAGTGTATGGCTAGATAAACAAAATCTTAATATAAAATGTCAAGATATTAAGGGACGAAACTATAAGACTTGGTATGAAAAGGCCAAAACGAATAAACCTTGACATCTTGAGCAAGGTCTTGACTTGAACAAATGACACATCATTAAGTCTCCATTGAATCTATTATCATAGAACTTTAATAAATTATGCTTTGTTTGAAAATGAAATCAATCATTTATACATAAATGCTTAACACTCGAGGTTTCTTTTAAAGTATATAATTTTGATATCATTTCCATGTGCATTTCTAATTGAATGTCTAGCTGATAATTCAAGAGTAAATTTCAATGAAAAAATTCTAGTAATATATGCATAAGATAAAAAATATTAAAAGTCATTTTGGATATTTGATAGCTTATTCAACTTGTAAATATACAAACAATAAATTCCTTTTGCATTAAAGCGGTGATCCTAATTTATATAAAAGTATTGTCCTAGATCTATAACAACCCTACAAATGGTACTAATGCCCATGTAAACAATACCAAAATTAGCTAAAAAAATAATGTCTTGATAAATCCTAATTCCATATTATTATTCTATTTCACAAGTTATAAACTTGTTTCATATACTATGTCATAAAATCAAAACAATATTCAAATTATTTTTAAATTATAATCATATTCTATTATTATATACATGATTACAAGTATATGTATTAATTATCATATAAATCATATAATTAGAAAAAAATCATTGAAATATGAAATAGCATCCCAATAAAATATTAACAAACCTCCATGATATTCGTACTTTATATTAGAGGAATTAATTAATTAATAAGAAATGTAAATATCTCAATTATAAAGCATATAATATTGTATTAACATCATAGTCGTCAAATTTACTTATTTAAATATGAAATAAAAATGTTTTTTTTAAATTTTTTTCCTCTTAATTTCTTACATAAGTCACAATACTAACATATTATACTCTATATTTGATATACTATATTTTATAAACAATCCTTAATAGCATACCAGACATCAATATACATGTACAATACGTTTAATATAAAACTATCTTATGTTGTCATTGTTATATGGATTGTAGATGATGCAATTGTTCTTATATATGATATTAATACTTGTGATATTTGAATTTGAATTTTATATTATAGAGGTTTTATATTATAATATTAGATGCTAGATATTGGTATTAGGTTTGTTTTTTTCTTTATCACATTATTAGGTTAATATCTAAGCTATTTTAATGTGTCCTCACATATATGATTTCATTTATTTTTAACCTTAAATATCCTTAGCCTTGATAAGTTAGTTAGGTGGCGATTTAATAATTTCAATAAAAAATGATACAAGTAGACTTTCCATCATGGGTGTATATGTTTGTTGTTATGATGCTTTTTCTTAGTAACTGTGACATGGTTAATTGGAATTTAAATTGGCAAACAATTCAAAGATGTTTCCTATTTTTATTGTTTTGACAATATTTACTATTGTTTCAGTTAACATGATTATTATTACTATATATATTTTTTATTATAATTATTGAGAGATAAACATGCTAAACATGTTATGACAATTAGAAAAAAAAGGGAAACAAAATTCAAAAAAGAAAAAAATAAAAGAAAGATGGAGAACAAAAGGTAGTTGAATAGAGTGGGACATGATTTTTAAAAGAGAACATAGTTGTTCAAATGGGCTAACTTGTTATAAAAAATAACGTATTCTCGAAGTAGTATCATAATACAGAATAACATGCTCATTTAATTAACCTTTGGGCTCTTTTCTTATTTTCTTTATTGCTAATGCAAATGCATCTCACTTCTTAAAGATCTTTGTGTTTTGTTTAATAAAATATATTTCATAACCCTCTTACTACATGGGATAGGCAAATACTTAAAAGTTTAGAAATTTAAACTTAGTTCTGGGTATAATGTAGATCATTAAAAATCTATTTTAAAACTCTAGTTTGTTTTACTTTGTGGAGAAGCCTTTTAGTAGTAATGTACTAAATATAAAAATGCAATATGAATAATGAGTAAAATACAAAGTAAAAAAGGGCAAAAAAAAATTGTATGAAACTAAAAACAAAAGCAATGAAATGAACCAAAGAAAAGAAAGCAAGTGGATCTGCAAAGTTCCTATCCTCAAATCAACCCTTACGATAGTATTGTTTTGACAAAAAGAAATAGTTGTATAGTTATAGGGTGCAAGGAATTGTTATAATTTGAATAAAAAAGATTGAAAAGCTTTAGAAACAACCTAGTATCCTTGGAGAATATATAGTTTTATAATTAAAAAAAATAAAATTTTGTTTCGAAAGACAATAAGCATATCAAAGTCATGAGATTTAATTAAATAATTACTTTTCAATAATTATCTCATAAGTTATGTTTAGGATGGATTAAATCTTATAAAATGAAGAACAATTTAGAGACATCTTCGAAACTATATGAGTTTATCATTCCAAAATTTTATTAGGTGTCAATAGATTTTAAATGTTTTTTAAATCAATGAAATTAATAATAATTATTAAAAATGGCATATAAATTTTAAAATAAAAGAAGTGAACCTCAAATAATAAAATACACATTACTATAAATCTAATTGTTTAAAATTTTGTAAAATTTTAATATATGATTCAGTAATAAAGTGAACAATCAAATCTATAAAAAAATATTATTATATAATGCTTTTAAAAGAGAAAGTTTATTAAATTATCGGGTTGTTAGAAAATTATAAAAAAAGTTATGACAAGTATTAGAATTTATCAAAAATCTAATTGTATAATATTTTTTATTAAAATCAAATATTTATCAATCACAAATAAGTCATCAAACCCATAGGAGAATAATGTTTGTTTAATATTTAAATAATTTTAAGAAAAATTTTATTAAAATAATTAAATTTTATAAAAAAATTAAAAAGAAATTATAAATTATAAGATTTGATGAGTAGTTTAATTTGAAGTTGACTAACAAATTTTTAGAGGCTATTCAGACAAAAAAATTAGAAAATTTAATTTGATCTAAGATTTTCGTTTAAACCTTGATTTAATTTTAATTTTGACTGAACTAATTGGTGGAGATAAACCTAAACGACATCAATAAGACGAATAATGCATAAAATACATACTAGGTGGGAGAAATTTCAAGACATAGCTTATCAATGAAAGGGAATGCTTCCATTGAACGATGAAAAGTATAAATTTAAGGCATAGTGTAGTTTTGGAAAGGAGAAAAAATATAGGGGAATTATACAAACCAATTTGGGATTTTATAAAAAAATGTTTGGTTGCCTTAGGAAAAGATTTGGGAATTAAGTATAAGTGATTTTAGTGTGATACAAGTGAAAGAGAGATGCATTGGGAATCCTTGCACCATTATGAGGGATTTTCTTTGGTAGCATAGTTAAGAAAGAGGAAGGGAGAGAAAAGTTTAAGTTGGAAATTTTGTAAGATTGTTCTAGTAAACAATCAGGTTGACATGATCTTTATATGAGAATTTGATGTTAGTTGATCTCGAACAATATGTCGTGCAAGTTAAGGAAATATATGTATGTAATAAATTTTCAAATTAAGCTAAAAAGATGACAATTATCCATATTAAGTTTATAAATCAAATCCACAATGGTACAAAAATGCTAAACCATTTAAAATATGAAAACAACTCATCGGTGGGCTAAGAAACCTCTTAGAATTAGTAAACGCACATATGCTTACTAGAAATGGTCAAATACGACATGAATAGTGGCTTAAGCCAACAAAAAGCAATGAATATATATAAAGTAAAATTTATAGAAATGTAAATCTTGCAAACATAATCAAGTGAATTATTTAATCCAAATCACGTTCACATGAAAATTAATAACGTTAGTGTAATATCTCAAATTTGGCATGACGAAAAACCTATTTATTTTATATATATATATATATATATATATGCATAATTTTGCTTAAAAACTAATGATGGTTGGCTTGCTCCTTTTACAATCAAACAATTTCAAGTCAAGATGATAAACAACATTGGACAATTGGAAAATGGTGAGAGATAAAATCATGAGCTATTTTTATATAAATTATGTTACTTCTATTATTAGTTGTATAAGTTACTATATTTACTTTTTTCTTGTATAGTATTAATTAGATATTTAATAGAAATTCATTTCATTATGTTATACGAAACTTTGATTTTAAGAAAAGATATGATAATTAAATGATTTTCAAATATATTTTTTAATTTTTTATTATACAAATTTTTAAGTCATTTCTATTAAGGTTTTAAAATAGTTTTAAAATTTGAGCATAAAATTGATTTTAAAATTATGTATTTATTCATATGTTAATATATATATATATATATATATATATATATATATATATATATATATATGTGTGTGTGTGTGTGTGTGTGTGTGTGTGTGTATGTGTGTGTGTGTGTGTGTGTGTGCGTGTGTGTATGTGTGTGTTTGTATATGTGTTTATTTTTAAACAAAAAAAAAATAAAAGAAATAGATGACAATACTGAACTAAGGCTATGTGTGTGAAGCTTGTCACACTTAAGATAGTAAGTAAGACAATCATTTAGGAGGAGGAAAATGCCAAGAGGGAGGAAGGAATAGATTAAAAATTATTTGAGGTGATGAAAAGGTATTTTTAGTGATGGGAAATGGTTACGAGGTGGTGGAAAGTAAAGTTAAAATAACATAAAAAAAACAGAGAATACATTAGGAGAACTTTAAGCTATCTAAGGTAACAATTAAAAAAATAAATAAAATGAATAAAAAATAAGTATAAAAAAGTTACTAAATGTATTGACTTTTCAAACTCTATTAATACTAAAATATTTACATAATTCTTTTTTAAATATTTTATAAGATAAAATCTTATTATACAAATATTTTTTTTTAGCTTCACTTTTTTTTTATATAAAATTTTCTTAGATATGTTTGATCATGATTATAGATTTCTAATCTTATGTCACAATGCCACAATACAATCAACATTTTACATTCTATTTTATTCTATTATATTTAAAATATCACATGTAACACCAACTTTATTATAAAATACACATGACACATACATTAGAATTATAAATGAACCTATGACAACACATAATTTATGTAAAACATTTATTGACTTATGAATTTAGTAAATAGTGTGAGACAATTATTGACTTAGTAGAAAAATCTACATTATAAAATAATAAATTGAATTGATGACATAACAATCATTAAGTCATTAAAATATATAAATCGCATATTAGTTAACGACACTGACAAATCAACCCTATGAGCATAAATGTATAGTAGCGGTAAATAGACATAATTGAATATAAATATACATATTATACTAATTATCATGGTCTTAATGATTATAGACATATCTAGCTAACATAATTACTCGTTTTAATGTTATTAAATTGTTGTACAACCCAATTATATCTTGACATAAAACCATCTAATATAATATTTGTGCACCACTTATCTAGCTAAATCTCTTAATAAAGATATTTTATTTAGCCAAATCTCAATAAAAAATCATCCAATCATATATTCATCAAACACTTTCACCTAACTAAATTTTGATGAGAAGAAATCATTCTATGGCTAAATCTTTGCATTGGTGTTTGTCTATATTAGCTAAATGTTCAATTATAATTGACTTGATCGTGTGGCTCTCTTTTTTTTTTCCATACAGAAGTATTCATTTCTTTCTTTTTCAACTAATTCAATATTTTTATTTTACATTCATTATTCATAGTTCAAAGTTTATATGTAATGTATCACATTTTTTTTATAATTTTTATTATCATGGTTGATCATGAGATAGGGTGTATAACAATTTAACATAAAAAGAATATGACAATACGATGACCATCAATGTTTTTTGCATGATCTAAATCATACAACAATACATACTTTTAAGTACTACCTTGATGCAACAAATAAAATTATGAAATAAATATAGTAAATATTTTATATTTTATATTTTATTTTTCATTCTTAATATTATAAATATTTAAGTAAATCAAAGTCAACATTGAAAATTGTTTAAACTATCATAATTCAACATTTTAAAATATGATCAATCTCTTTTTGAATAGAATTTGTTAATAATGTTATTTATGAATGATTTTTCACCTCCATTTTTGATATCAAAATTGGTTAATAAAAAAGTTTTATGAATTATTATTTAAGTATTTTAAATAGATATATATTTCAAATAAATTTGAAAAACATTATTTTTATGATTTATTTTTATTGAAGTAGTTATCAAAATCATGATGAATAAAAATTAAATAATGTGAAGATTAAAAGTGTTTTGAATTATTAAAATAATACAATTAAAAAGAATAATAGCTTATTATTGTATAAAACTTTTTTTTTAAAATAACTCTGACAAAATTTACAAAATAGTCCTAAAAATCTCACTGCCCACTACTTCTGCGGCAAAATTAGCTTAGCAGAATTGGGCAGGTACCGTGGACTCACGTGCCCAAAAGCGGCGAGAAACCGTGTGGGCAATTTGGTAATATTCAGAGAACAGTGCCTTTTCCCGGTGCTCGTACTAACTCCCTAACATTCCGTCGCCAATTTCTATTTTGACGAGGACTTAATAGTTGACGGGTGAGCCGAGCGCGAGCAGGTGGGGAAGAGGGTTCCGGCGAATTTAATGGTTGCTTAGGGTTCTCCACTGATTTGTAGGGTATTAAAATCTGCTTGCCTATACCCCCAATCTCGTAACTACCGATTCTGGTAAGTCCCTGATACGAGCAGCTAATTTTCCCGCTCCGGCCCCCACACATAGCCAGTTTTTCCGGCGGCGGACCGGTTGTCATGGGCGCCCAAGCGAAGGAAACCACTTCTCCGAATCCCATTCAGGTTTGTGGCCGATGGTTTTCCTGTTTTGGTTCTCTTGGAGTTAAATCTTAGGTCTTTTCTTGTGCCCTAGATTCAGAACTTGCCTCGCTTTTGCGCGTTTGCTTGCTTCAATATTCTGGCTTTATAGAAGTTTTATTGCTTCCTTTACTGCTCTTCTTGCCCTTGCTTGTTTACATATTGTTAGGATTCAATCTTAAGCTATGTTCGACCTGTTTTTTGTGCGCCAATGGAAATTGTGGCATTTTTGCATCTTTAGATTCTTATTATTTCGGTTGTAGTTGGATATTGAATTTTTTGGGTAAGAACTTTTTCTTTGCACTTGAGTAACTTGTCTCTCACTAGGTTATCTTCATTGTCTTTTCTTAAGAATTAGCATCAGAATGGCCGTATTATCTTAATGCATTATAAAGTGACAAATTGACCTTGTTTTTTTCAACTTACGCTGCAAGCTTGTTGAAAATTTATTTAATTGTCTTACTCATTTGAATGCAAGCAAAACAATTTATTTTAACCCTATTGGTTTTTCGTGTTGAAGAGAGTAATTTATTCATATGAAAATTATAATTCATAATAATTTTCCCAGATGTTGGGAAACAACCCAGCATAAGTAGTATGTATTCAGTTCTGTATCGTGAGAACGATAGCTATCATTAAGGTTATTTAAGAATTTTTATGGTCACTTCTGCAACCTGTATCCACTTCTAAATTTGATTCTATCCGAACAAAATCAGTTAAACTCAGAGTTTGGTGATAAGAATAGTTTTGCATTAACTTCAATTGAACAAGCATATGATAGGGGCATGGGACTTACTAGTTTCAATCCTTTTGCCAAGTGACAAAAGTTTTGGTTTGTTTTGGTTGGATGTGTAATTTCTATAATACAATGTAATGGCCATTTGTTGATATTACTTAGAACTAGAGATTTTATTAAAATTCTTACATTTGGAAATTGTTATAAATTTCTGATTAATAGTTTTTACTTCTTGATATGGGGAACAAAAAAGGCTAATGTTTTGTAAAAAATTAATTTCTTAAACTCAACTAATATAAAGAAAATTTTATTTTTGATAACTTCCATTGCCTATCTAATTTGGTATGCGAAAAAGCTGTATTGAACTACCATGCTAAATAGCTTTCACGGAATGCCTTCTAATTTGGTATGGTTGGGATAAAAATTCGTGCCTAATGGAAAATTTGCTATTGTTATTGTATTCTTAAATTGGGTAACAACAAACATGGATTACCATTTTGACAAACTGATAAATTTTAGACTGAAACAAAATTGCATAAAAATTTTTATCGGTCATGTTTCAATGTAATATTCTTTTATGCATTTTATTATTATTAAATCAATTTGCTATTATAAGGTGCATTGTGAAAAGGTTGAATCGAACAATTGAATATAAGACAATAGAGTTAGCTTAGATCGTGCAAACCATTAAGAGGGGATTGAACATGATATTGCAGGAGAATATTAGAAAGGTCCTTTCTTGTTTGTTGTATTATAAGGAGTTTTTAGTATAGATTCATCTAATTGTGTTCACCTATGCAGCTTAAAATTTGCTATTTTTTATTGCAATTCTGTAAGAGAAAGATTACCATATATTACATGGATCATTGAAGTACATATTTTATTTTGGTACATCCATATTTGAGCATGTGAATGTTATTTGTTTATCACATATTTCTGATGATCTGAATAACATATTTAATAGCAAAGTTATTAGTGAAGCTACATCTAATACCTTGGGTGTACTTCATGCTGTTAGGTTTCATAATTATATCTTTTAGCATTTTATTGATAGGTGGTATGACTTTTTCTCCGCTTGACTGCATTTCTTGTTGTCAAAAAATTTGATCCTCAACAAAAGTAGGTTTATTGCTTGATGTGATGCTCAGCAAATATTATGAAAAAATCATGATTAATATAGCTACTAAATGTAATATAATTAACGCTATTTTATGTTTTTTTTAAATTTTTTTTTAATGACATGAACATTGGTAGTACATAGTCTTTGAAAAGCTGATATTGATTGCCAGAGTCATTGTAGTGGTGTTTGAAAACAGAACATCAATGTTACTGATAAACTTGCTATATATTTAAATCTATTGTTTTTTTACTAAGTTACTCTTATTGCTAGAGAGCAGTACAAAGATTTCAAGTTTTGTGGATTCTGCATTTGTGTAGCCTTTGTTCTTTTGTTTAAGTTGTGTATGACATTCCTTGAAGAACAAAATGGATAAGTTATAGTTGAGGTGACATTATTTAGATGTTCTAGTCCTTTGAGTATAATTGATGTAGGATGGATATATCTATGAGTATTGATAGCATGATAGCACTTAAGGCTTAAAGCTGCTGTTTTCTACCGAAATTAAGGTCATTGCTTGATATTGTTCATACTAGCACAATTGAGATCGAATTTTAAACCAGAGTTTGATATGCAAGTTCTCACATAAGAATGTTGGATATGTGTGATGAAGATTGTTATGATGTAAAATAAAATTATTAGAGGCTTGATTATTTGACATAGATGTTGGTTGTTGAGGCGTGCTTATTAGTTGGTTTTAGAGGCATTAGTATTATTGTTTGAAAAGAGCAAGGTTATTAATGTGGGAACATGCATGGATTTATTTTATAAATTTAAATGATATCATCTCTATTTTTTTTTTTAGAAAAATGGCAAATATGGTATGGAGCGGTCCTTTTTTCATGTCTTGTATTGTTGAGTCTATTAGACAATCAAATATCATTTAACATGCATCGAGGGGCACCATGCTATTTACTGCCTTGTTGATGAACTCATGGGTAATAGTGACTTTAATTTTCATTGCCTCTCTACCTTGATATTTGCCCTTTCTTGAATCTAGCCTATCATGCATGGATGTGGATGCCATATTACCTCTTTACCAAGCCTCTTTGTTAGGCTTGTAAAAACTAAATTTCCTTGGAATTTTTGTTTGAGATAAAATTCATTAGCTCTTTTACTTGATCCGACTGTAGAATCTCTTTTCAATAGCAAACCCTTATGTTAGGCTTCACATTCATTGCTTTATTGTCCTTGTCTCCAGTCTTTACCATCGAAGACTCATTGGAAGAGCTTCCTTCAACTCATAAATGTTCACATTCCTTGGCGTAGTAGAACCAAAACATTTTTATTCGTGTTTGCCATCCTGGTTGTCCTTTTGCTTTTTTAATTCCAGATACAATTACCAATAGTGCTTCTTTATATGGCCTGACTTTTGGCAATGATGCTAGTAGGTCTTAAAAATATTAGAAGTATATTCTTCCAAGCATGTCTTTTTCTTATTCCTACACTTTAAGCCACCCTCCTTGGGCTTTTCATCTCTTCCATTGTCCTTTTTGGTGGTAGTAGCGAATGCACTTATTTTTCTAAGATTGGTAAACAGAAAAAGAGACAACTCCATGGCAATATGAGAAGGCAACCTGGCGAAATACTTGGTTAGGCCTCCTTTCTCTCCTAGGTTCATTTTGAGTGAGAATGCATTCGAATCTCAGTTGTTTAACCCTGCATTGATTGCCCATCTTCTGTTGTAGTGTATGTTGCCTCCTCTGTCAACTGTTTATTGCCCATCTTTTTATACTTGGGTGTGGACCTTTTTTTTAATGTTTATTTTAATGATTCTTTTGCATTTTGTTAAATGCATCTTTTGTAATGAACTTCATTGGCTATGCTAACTCCCAACTGTTTCAGCGTGTAAAGGTTTACCGTCTGAATGAGCAAGGGAAATGGGATGATCAAGGAACTGGGCATGTAGCTATGGATTATTTAGAGGTTTGCTTGTTTTTATTTTTCTTTAATGGCATATTTTTTTTCATATTTTTAGTTAACTAGATTTTGGAAAACCAATTGTTAAAAAGTCACTTATTTTTATATGCTGAAGTTGTTATGACGTGTAGTTGTAATTAAATTTGCTGGATGTTTTTTCTATATCAGCAGAATTCTATGGTCTATTTGCTTAACACATAGTTATAAAGATGGTAATTTTCTTCTGTAATGTTAACCAATTAATCATCCTAATTAGCCATGTTGGCATGTTATATTAGCAGCATGAATAATTATTAGGATTTGTGGTCCCATATTTGATAGATTGGCAAGAATTTGCCTCATTGCATGCCTTAAAATAAAACTTATCATGTTGTGTTTTTTATGTTGATATCTTGATAAGTTTTTAACTTAGTCCAGCCTGCTTGCTTATTGGATGACATGTATATTTATTCCCCTAGGTTTTACGATGAATAGAACAGCTTGCTGGTCTTGTACTTGTTGGCCAGTAACCTCTACCTTAACATGACTTTTGATCCATATATTTAGTTTTGTGTGTACTTTTTTGAAAGCCTTTAAATCTAATGTTGTTCTCTGTCACTCAAGATTTGCCTTAGTGCTATCATTATTTTTATCAGCAAACATAATATCATCAATGGAAGAAAGGCAAACATCTAGATACCTTATTTTGGATTAATATACAAACAAATCTCTTTTTAACACTAATCCCAAATATCGATCACCTACTGTAATTAATGTGATAATAGGCAAATGCATTAATGGAAATATAGCCAAGTAATTCCTTGCATTGCAAAGAAATAGAAGAAAAAGTTAATGGGTCAAACTTTCAAAGTTATGGTAATATCTTTGTTGCCTCTTGCTTCTCCATTTAGAACATTGGGTTGCCTTGTTTTACTTCCAAGAGTGTTTTATTGCCATATGCTGGTTTGTTTTGCACTAAATTCTTTTTGCATTACTTTAAGCTTTGTCTTCTCAACATGGGAAATGAGCTTTGAAAGTCCTAATTGTATTTGATGCAAAACTTACTTTTTGTGTTTGCATTTGAGATGTTCTAAGTGTTTGATGTTTAAGGTGGTTTGGGTGTTTTATATTTTATAACTTTTTTTGTACTTTGAGTTACTGGGGTGACTTGGTTTTAAGTCCAGTGCATGTAAGTTATTATTATCATGAAGAATTATTGTATAAATAAATGAAGAAATTAATATGAAATGTAGAAATTTGATTATAGGATTTGTTAGTGAGTTGTAATTCATTTGACATGGTCTTTGTGTTCCAAAGGGGAGGTGCAAGCTTTAATTGTGGGCATAGTCCTTGGTCTTCTTCTTCTCCATCTTCTTTAAAAGAAAGTGAACAGTATATTGGTCTTACTAGTTTGGGTATATGTGTGACTTGGTCTTGGAATTTTCCAAAATACTTAAAGAAGTCCCTCAAATTTTTTAATAGCAGAAAACAAGTTCTTCCTCTAACAAAAATTATTAATGTTGATGTATTTTACTAAAATGTTATGTGTTATTTGAGATCTAATACTTAAATATGCCTAAACTATCCCTTCTAAGCATCTTCTCCCTTCTCTGTTGGAGCTAAGGATTCCAGAGCTGATAGTTTGCGTCTTTCAATGTTTTTTTGTGGTATGCTATTTGCATTCTCTTGTTCCAATGCCATTTCTCCTTGTATTTTTTTTGAAAATCTATTTGATGGGGTTTCATTGATGCTTTGAAGTGATTTGAATAGTTCAGGGCAATTCAAGCCTATGACGTGTTTGCTTCAAGAAAGATTAACTATAGACTACTAGTGCTCTGGATTCTAGATGAAAATAGCATGGATGAGAAAGGTTTTAAGGTAATGGCTAGACGTTGTAAGATGTCATGTAGTGGGGGTATAGAAGACATATCATGGGTTAACACCATTAGCTATACTAGGGTCTTTTTGCTGTTATTCAAAAAATTGTGCGACCAATTTGATTATTTTTGAAACATGAGGGACGTAGTCGTTAATTGGCCCAAACTATGGGGATATATTTGTTATTTACCCCCTACCCTAAAAAAAAAACAACTATAGAGCTTCAAATTAATTGATGTTTTTTTTTGCAATGGTCATGTGCATGCTTAATAAATTAAGAGAGAAGCTTTTGATAGCAACCTTTCCACATCATTTAAATGGAAAGCCCCTCTGACTTGGTGAAATATCCAATATAGATGTGTAATTTTCAATTGTGGCATAATTGTCGGTCTTCTTCTTTTTCTTTGAAAAACAAAGAAAGAAAAAGAAAAAGAAACTGAAGGAGCTTGAATGACTTGACCCACTTTTTTTTTTTGCAATGAACTTGTAGATGCTTGATAAATCAGTGATGAGCTCTTGATGGCAACCTTTTCATGTCATTTAAAAGGAGAGTCCTAATGACTTGATGAAATGTTTGCAATAGGGTTAAAGTTATACTAGAATTTGTTAGGAATTCATTTCTTTATTTCTGTACTGACTCTTATATGATATTTAACAACTGGTGACCATCTTAAAATTTGTAATTGATATTTCAGAGACCTGAGGATCACCTTGCTTTGATTGTGATCGACGAAGAAGATAATGATACATTACTTGTCCACCGCATCTCTTCAGAGGATATATATAGAAGGCAAGAAGGTGGACAGAGAAGCTTTTTTATTTCCCTTTTTATTTTTACTTTTATTTTTTACTTCTGTAAGAGTTGCTATTCTTTTTTGCATTTACAGAAACAATTATATCCTGGAGAGATCCAGACTTGTCTTTAGAACTGGCTCTTAGCTTTCAAGAGGCTGCAGGATGCTCTTATATATGGTGATATTGTTATCATGTTTTATATTTGCTCAGTGAAATTGCTTCTTGATACTAACGCATGCTTTTATTTACGTGTTCCCAGGGACAACATATGCACTGCACAGAGGAACCTACACTTTACCAGTCTTAATAGTAAGTATTAAGCTTATTTTATGACATGTTATCTATGCTTGTATGGTCAATAATCATCAGCTCTCACTTGCTAATGTTTAAGAGTTTTGATAGATATTATGTGTCGTCTGTTTATTTCTATGTGATGTATCCAATTGAAATGTTGAGTCTTAGAATAATGTTTAATAAAATGAGCTATACTATATAGAACACACATCAATTCTCCTGCAACACAGCATAAAAAGTTTGTTCCTGTAGCATGTAGGGCTTTCATCTCTAGTATCAGAAAAAGGATTAAGCACCTTTGCATCCTCGACAGGGCTATTTGTCAGGAAAAATGCTGCTATTATAGGGTTAGGATTTTACTCAGTTTGTGAGAAAAGCAGTTCCTATCAGATAGAATGAGCTTGCTTGCTAATGTCTTGTTAATGTCCCTCTTCTGTTTGAACAAATGAGTTTTTTTTTTGGTGATTCTGTTTTCTTACTGAAGCCAGCTTTCAATTGTTATTTTGTATATGATCTGATATAACTACATTTGAAGAACAGTTATTGAGTTCATCAGTAAGTTTCAAAATTTATTGTACTGTGTATTTTTTGCATTCAAGCATCTCAATGAAATTTTGTTGATTTTTCATGTCAAAATTGCCCTTTGAAATAGGGTGAAAGTGTTAATGCCATGCCGATAGAGTTTGATCAAGCGTCATATTCATCATTTTTGTCGAACTTCTTTGATTTACATGTGACGGACTAGTCAAATTTTGATCATCAAGGAAGATTTCTTGATTAATGCAATGCGAGTGCTTGAAATTTTTTTTGATCTACTTTTATCTAGATCTGGTAGAATGCTAGCTGTTACTTATTGAAGATTTGTCATATTTAGAGTTTAATGTAGAACTGATTTTCTATACTCCTAGTGTTGAAGGATTAGCTTAGTTTATAGCTATTGTGGTTATCAGGCTTGCTTTTTTAAATGAAACTAACATAGTTTGCTGTCATTGTCTTGTTCATTAGCATAATAGGTTGAAGTATATATGTTTAATGATCAGTGAAACAATATTTTTTACTTAAGGCGAAAAAGTTTTAATTTGCTTGATGGCTTAACTGATTGCAACCAGTAAATTTTCAACATATCCGTAACTATAGTGGCTATCTGCTAGATTTGCCAGGGTGTCTGATGATCCCTTAAAGCAGCAAATGTGGTCCTTTTGTGACAGTTTTTTTGACATAATATCTTATCTGTGAATGAAATGAAATATGGAAAGCTGCACTGTGTTTGTTACCAGCATGGTTCATGCTTTGTTTTTCCAATCAGTACTATAATTTAGCATCAAGGATTATGTATGTTTAGTTGCTATGTTACAGTCTTTTCTTTATTGTCCATAACGAAATGTTTATTGTATTCTGCAGATGAGTCCTTTCATGCAGTTAACAATGCTTTGAAAGATTTTCCTCCAATTCATATTTCCACCCTTCCATTGATTTTGAAGGTTTGTATCTGATGATATAATTTAATATGGGATTCAATCAATTTGTTTTGGTATTTGGCGCTCAAGGGAATTTATTTATATATTTCTGTTTTCCGGTCAAGAGTTTTTCACAGATTTATGGATTGAATTTTATTATCCTGTTGTCTAATTTCTGTTGTACGCTGAAATCATTCTCTTATTCTTTATGTGTGTTTACGCCCTGTTGCTTGTTTTTTTTTGTAAGCTTGCTTTTCCTTGCTAAAACTGGGTATGTTTAAGAAGTCTCTGTTACTGGATTTGCTTTTGGAGGTGATGAATAATTTAAATTTGTATTCTTTTGGTCATTGGCATGCTATAGATTGAGAATTCTTTTGCTAACTTTGAGTGCACCATTCTTGTTAATTGAATAACTTGTATGCTTTTGTTCATTGCATGACATTGTTTTGCTAATTTTGAGTGCACCATTCCTGTTAATTTGAGTAATAAAACTTCCCTAATTGAAGATGTTGCAAAACATATGAGATTAATAGAAGTTCCTGTGTTAAAAGTCAATATTCTCTAAACTTTAGTGCTCTCGAGTGATTTTATATCTGGATTTCTCAGCAATTCATTGATATCTTCTACATTTTTGTCCTTTTGTATAAAGTTAACAAACAATGAATTTTGTAATGATGCCATTTGTATTTTTGTTTTTTTTATAAAATTAGCTTGAATGAAATTTATAATCATGCAGTGCATGTTTGTATTATATCTGACTTGCTTTTTGACACATATACATGTATGATTATCTACTTAGTGGTTTGGTATGGCATATACTCTTATGACTTTCAAGAATGAATAAGCACATCTTGTGACAAATTTTACATTAAGAGATCAATCCATGGAATGAAGAAAACATACTTTGTATGTATATGTAAATGTGTGCGTGTTTATGCTTGATGTGATATAATTTCTATATTTGGTTTGAATTTTGAGGAAATGTTTAATGTTGGAAAATCACCATTTAGAAGTGTTCTCATCTGTTCCATGGCAAGTTTTTGGCATACAGAGATTTTAGCTTTGGTTCATTGTTTCATCTCTTCCTTGAGAAGGGATACTTATCTTGTCATTGCATTTAAAGCAATGCCATTTTGCATTGGAAATTACTACTTTACCCTTTTTGACCCAATTAGCATACATATGCTATTAATAGTTTGATGATATAAAATTCACATTTGAAATCTTATTCATTGATCTAGAACACTTGGAACACATCAGGAAGATGTGCGTCATTACCACCTCGCTTGGTGTCGAACTTTGAGACCCTTCTACATGAAGCTAGCCCCTTGGAGACCCTGCTCTCGAGGCTAGCCTGTCGAAACCCTACTCTTGAGGCTAGCCATTGGATGTGAACTCTGCGAGGCTTAATCCTTAAGCTCATCCTTTTATTACGAATTTCATCCTTATTACGAATTTCATCAACTGACAATAGTTGATCCTATTAAGTTTGTAATGCAGGCCAACTTGTCCTTACACAAGAGATAAAATAGGCCAATAATGGTGGTTGCAATAAATTACTGGCATGCCTCACCCTTTTTGTTGCACCCCATCCTGTGTGCTTGGGATAAAGTTAGTGGCTTGCCCATGTATTGTGTTGCCATCCTTGAGCCATTGCTTTTGCAGATGTTGTCGACCATGGAGATGAGAGATAAAAGTGTACTTTGCTCATGCCATGGGCTTCTACATACAATGTAGCTTCGAAAGAGCTAAAAGAAAAGCAAAAAATATTCGGATATTTCTGACCCTTGCACAAACTCAACTATAATGAGATCTCTAGGCTTTATGCGAAGGTAAGCAATCCATCCACTAAAAAAACTAATAATTTTCAGAGAGAATAAATTTCTAATATACTCCCTTCGCTTTTTTCTTCTTTCTTGGTATACCTTGACCTACAAGGCTCCAAGTTTTTTTTACTTTCCTTACCTTCTTTAAGACTCTATTAAGTAATCTTTTGTTTAATCCCTTGAGTCCATTTTTTGTATCCACGTCTTTTGGCATTGTTTATGGGAACTATACAAGCGAGCTAAAATGGAGAGTCATGAAAGTGCCACATACATTCTTTATGGAGAACCTCTCGATTCGTATGTGCAAGAGGCAACAAAGATTCATGCATCTCTAACTCAATAAGACTTTGAACCCTCTTTGTCCATTAGCAATTCTTTCCATGTGTTTGAATACCAGATGTAGCGCTTTACCAAATTTGCTTCTACTCTTCATACCTTTATAGGGGAGCAAATTGGAATCAGTCTAGTTGTTCCACCAAGGCAAATAATATCAAATGCATCTCTCTCTAACCAATAGCCAAGCAAAGCTGTTCTTGCTGCACTCGAGCCTCATCATCTTGCCTCTATTTCCACATATCCTCTACCTTTTACTTCTTCATAGTAACATCCAATTGACACTCCATCGATGCCTACCCTCTAGCTCTCACCTTGGTGAAATTCCTTTCTGCTCTGGACTTGGTGTTGAGGTGCCATAAGCTTCTCATTTTAGTACTCCTTTAGGGTTATCCTACCACCCCATCGAGGAATTACACATACACCACATATGTTGTAGGAGTTCCTCTCTTTACAGAAGAGATCCTCTCGACACCTCTCTTTCTCCCAAATATCAGTTGTTCAACTCTTCTTTCTATTATGGTAACTCTGATTCTTATATTTTTCTATGAAATTTAAGAATATTTATTCATATGTAATTTTAGGATGTATAAGGTGTAAGATTATTTTCTTTTTTTCTTAATGATGCCTCTTAGTTCCATTTCCTTTAACTAGCTTAAAAGGCATTTCCTTTTACTCTGTCAATTGCTTTAGTCCCAAGAGAGTCTATGAATCCCTTTTCGATTTCAGTCAGAATCAATTTGAATTACTTTGTGTTTTTTCCAAAGATTCAAGGATGTTCTTAAAGAATTGAACCAAGAGAATTCTCCACTTGACTTGCCTTTATTAGGTCCCTCCAGCATGAGGACTTCCACAAGTATTTTAGGATATGTAAGGTGTAAGATTACTTTCATTTTTCTTAATGATGCCTCTTAGTTCTATTTCCTTTAACTTGCTTAAAAGGAAATTCCTTTACCCTCAATTGCTTTAGTCCCAAGAGAGTCTATGAATCCCTCATTGATTTGTGTTAGAATCAATTTGACTCACTTTGAGTTTTTTTTTTCCAAAGATTTAAGGATGTTCTTAAAGAATTGGACCTAGAGGATTCTACACTTCACTTGCTTTTATCAGGTATCTCCAACATGAGGACTTCCACAATTATTTGATTAAGTACCCTCAATGGTCTTTGTAGGAAACTTTAGCTTGGCCATATGCTTCCTTCATCAACTTTATTATGTAATACCCCAAGTGGTTTTAGAAACGAAGATGCCTTTCCTTCTGTATTCCATGTTCTTTCTTGAAGTTTCAAATTCTTGTTGATTTCTTAATGGAGGGAGGTTTATTTGAGACTTAGCTTAAATCTTCATTGTTGAGTACTTAGAAGTTATATATGTGGATGTCTCAAGGCAGGAATCATATAGTCCTTTTGGGCAAAGAGAAGGTTTAGCTGAAAGAGAAGGTTTAGCTGAAAGAGAAGGTATTAGAATCAGCCTCCTTATCACTAGCTAGGCCAACTATGAGGTTTTGTTAATTGGATTACAATTTGCTTAGGAATTTCAAGTCAAACATCTAAGCCCTCAATGGTTCTTAATTGATCAGAAGCCAAGGCAGTGTTTCATTTGAGAACAAGAACCCAATTCTTAGTGCATACAAAGCAATGTCTCATTCGCTCCTTTAGAAGTTGGAATGGGCTAAACTCACTCAAATTTCTTGAGAGAAAAATTAGGTGGTAGACCTGCTAGCCAAGAAAGGAGACCCTCGAGAGGACTTTCCACCTTTGGAGAAGCTTTTCATTGAGTTTATAGAGAAGGTATTCCTCTGTTTAGGGAGAGCCTTTATTGGATAGACTCATTAGAAGCCTTCCTTAAGATGTGTCTTGTCTCTAAAGCGAGTAGTAAATACGACCAAGGACCAAGCCCTACATTATATAGTGATCGTAGCTTGGCTTGACAATCTTACCTTAATCAAATGCATCCACCCTTTCGAGGTGCAAGACATCATAGTAGAAATCCACTTGGGCATGTGCTGCATTACATCTCAAGTTGCAGTTTTGGCAATGAAAACTATGCGGCAAGAATTCTTTTGGTCAACCATGTAAAAGGGTGTAACACTCTTCATAAGAAGATGCAAGGTTTGTTGGATTCATGCTTCATTTCCTTGACAACTAGAAGTCCTTATGAAAGCCATCAATATGTCTTGACCTTTCTGTGTAGGGTATGGAATTCCTTGGTCCATTTTTGATTGCTAGAGATGGGAGAAAATTCTTTCTCATGGATGTCTACTACTCCAAGTGGATCGAGATCAATCCCCTTGTTAGTCAGAAGACTGTAGAGGCTCTTAGATTTCTCCATACAGACATATTCAACAGGTTTGGAGTCCTTTTAGCCATTGTCACCAACAATGCTATCGTGTTTCAGATTGAAGAAGTTCAGGATTTCGACTAGTGATTTGGATGCCACTTGAAATATGCTTATGTTGTTCATCCTTGAATGAATGGGCAAGCCAAAGAGATGAAACAAAACTTGTTGAAAATGCTTAAGGCTCCTTGAAGACAAAAAAGGCGCTGGCATTGATGAGCTTTTTAGTGGTTTTTAGGTTTATTTAAGCATGCCTTTGTAGCAATAGGCGAGTCTCCATTCTCTTTAGTTTATTGCTTTGAGGTTTGCTCTAGACAGAGATTGATCGCTTCATCTTTGAGTCCAGATAATTAGATATTGAACCATATCTTCTATTGCAATGGGCGAGTCTCCATTTTTCTTGGCTTAAGGTTCTGAGGCCATATTCTAGGTAGAGATTAATTCCTCCATTATTCGAGTCCAAACACTTAGAGGCTGCGAAGGCATGATTAGAGCTCATCAATGAAGTGAAAAATTCCAAAGGCTAGAGCTTGATTTTCTTGAAGAGAAATGCTTCAAGGCGTACTTTGTTTAGCTCAATTGAAAGTGAAGTATGAAAAAATACTTTGCAAAGCACATCAAAAAGTGTCCTCTTAAAGATGGGGATTTGGTTATTAGAAAATGCGAGGTCTCTTGATGGCTAAAAAACCTTGATAAACTTGCTCCAAATTAGGAGGGACTGCATCTTGTAAAAGAAATTATAGATCCATATGCCTATTTTCTTTAAACAGATGATGGTGCGGAGTTTTTGCGATCATGGAGTAGAGTTCACTTGAAAAATTATTACCCTTAAAAGGTGTGCACAATATCATTCTATTCTACCTATAAAATGCATGGCATAATTTGGCAAAAGATTTTGTATATTTTACATCACTTGTGTTGTTATTATTTTATTAACTAAGAGTTTTCCTTTAAGTTAAAATTGTAGGAAACAATTTCTATATTGCAAATGTGAATATGTACGATTTCACGTAGGACCCCCTTCCTTTAAACAAAATTAATATTATTTTTCCCAATTGATCTTGATTAAATCATGTCTTTCTCAAAGACTCTGGAAAGCAAGTCTCAATTAAAGCTTGTGCTTTCACTTAACAATTTAAGTGCTTGACCAAGTTCATCCTCAACCTCCTCTCATTGTTGCTTTACCAAGTGATGGCTACGAGGGATGGTCTTGATTTCTCACCTTTCATCACTATTCCATTGCATGAAGGCCTCGAGAAGCATTGTATTGCTTTTATTTTCTTCGTCTTGTTATTGCTATGTTGTATAGGTTTTGAGAAGTGTGGTCTTATTTTCCTCTCTTCAATGTGGCATGAAGGCCGTAAGAAGAACTTGCCTTGAATCCCATTCTCTACCTTCATCATTGCCACGTTGCACAAAGGTTGCATCAGGTCTAATATACTTATTCTTTTGTCTTTCATTTTTGTTCCTTCGAGTGAAGGCCTTGCAAGGCTTGTCCTTTGTGCTTTTTTCTTTTCTTCCTTCACCTCTGTTCCATGATATGAAGATCATGAGACTCTTAGCCCTTGCTTCTTTATCTTTTTTTTAAAATACTGTTATATTGTTAGAAGGCCGTGAATGGCAAAGGTCTTGTTTTTTGCATATCACCTATACTTGAGGGCAAAGAGATGGTTAATTTATTTGAGGTCTTTTTTTCTTTGTCTATTCTTCTTTTTCTCAACACTCTTGCTTAATGGTTGCTCTCAAGATTTGTGTGTTACATATCGCCTTTGAAGTCAAGTAATTCTCTCTAAACAACCATCTGTTGCAACTCATGTCAATGCATTAGGGGCCATGGAGGTAAGGCATTACTTTTTACTTGTAAAGTTGTCCTAAAAGCTTTGCAGGGATGATCTCTCTTGTTTAATAGATGGTGCTAATTTGGCAACTTTCATCGCCATTTGATTCTTTTGGAAGACATCATCAATAACTTTTCTTTTTTGCATGAGAAATTTATCACCTTTTGTTGGATTTCAAGGCATGCAATATAGCTTTTTGGCTACTTGTATTGGCAATTTCTCTTCTTAGAAGTAAAAACAAGTTAGTAGGTGTTCAAACCCTAGTTGGTATGATGACTTGATAGGTGAATTTGACAAGTTGATCATTTTTTGAATATTTATATTTCATGTAATATTTTTTTATTAAGTTTTTGCAAAATCTTATAGATAATTCTTCGCTATAACATATTTGAAGGTATGAAGAGTTCAAAGACTAAATGAAAATGTAAAAAATTCACAGAAAATCCCAATTGTAGACTTAGAATGCAACTATGTTGTAAGCATTAGACACATGAGGATCAAGACGATGCCTCTCAAGGTTTGAACCTTGAGACCCTTCTGCACAAAGCCAGCCCCTTGAGAGACCCTGCTCTTGAGGTTAGCCCTTATGTCAACTTTGTGAGGCTTAATCCTGTGAACTTCATCAACCAATAGTAATTGATCTTGTCATGACAAAAAAACAGGCAAAGTTGTCTTCTGTCATCCATGAGGTAAATTTAATAAGGGTAGGTACAATAAACTACTAGTACGCCTCATCCGTTTCGGTGCAATCCATCTTCTACTCGTGGATTGCAAGTAATGAATACTTTTAGCAAATGGTGACTCCTAAGAATACGAGATAAAAGCCTTTGTTCATGCCATGTGCCACTGCATGCAGTACATTCTCATTCTTGGCTCATGCTCGAGCTCAACTACAAAGAGACCATTGGGGTTTTTTTGAAGACAAACACTCTATCCATGTAGAGAATTAATACTTTCCAGGGAGAGAATGAACTTGTAATCTGCTTTCTAGCTTTTCTTTTCATAGTATCAAGTTCTTTTTTACTTCACCCTTGTTTAGATTTTTGTAAATTTTGTTTAGTCTCTTAATTTCATTTTATGCATCAACGCAGTTGCTGAACCATTCTTTTTTTTTTTTCTCTTTCAACTCATTTCGTAGAATAGAAGCTTTTCACATCCCTTTTTTCCTGTCAGTCTTTTTTGAACTTATGTATTTAGGAAAAATAAACTTGTTGTGGTTTCCTGGTGTTTTAAGAACCCTAATTGTTTATGCGATCCAAATAGTTTACTTGTCTTTTTAGGCTAAACATGTAAGTACTTTATCAAATAAGATAAGCCACTTACTGTTATGGTTATGGTTGCTACCTGTGCATTTGCACTTTGCTAAGCCTCGTGTTTGTGTTCTTAGTCATGCTAAGAGGAATAGTCTTTTTTATGCTCTCAGTAAATGCGGAGAGGAATTATTTTGTTTGAAGTGATATCATCCTTTTCTTGTTAATATTTAAATTTTGACTTGATGCTTTTTAAGGTAGCTGCATGCATTGTGGAAGACATCTAATCAAATGGTTTTTAATGGCATGTACTTTTAAGGTTAATGCTGCTGTGTGGGCTGCTATGGTTTATATTCCTGTGGTTGCTTGTGTTCTAAGAAACAGAACATGATGGCTTGTTTAAATTGGACTCTGTGCTACTGATTTTTCTTTGCATCAGTTTGTCTGAACATTTTACATTGCATTTTTATCAATCCTTGGGAGGCATTATATTTGTAGGAACCACCTATATCAAAGACGAGTAGAGCATCTTTTGAAGATGTTCTATTGTGAGATTTTGTTTGATGGGCTTTGCTTTATAAGGGCTTGAATATGCCATGAAGATGCTTTCTACCCTTTATATCGGATCCAATAGGATTGAGAAATCTTTGATTTTGCAACAGATGCGATATCTCATGTGCAGATAATTTATTAACTGATTATGGGTCCTTTAAGGTGATATAGTATGATGATGTTGCCACTATCGGCATAATTATCGCATATTGTGTTCATAATAAATTTGTTCCAAAGGATATTTGTAACTTCTTGGTAATCTGCACTAATTTCTCCCATTTAACTTTGAGTAATCTCTTCTTAAAGTTGAGGATAGAGCTTGCATGTGTTGTGTTGAAAGATGAGGTGAATTCTGTATTTTTGGCCTCGGTATTGAGCCTGAAATGGGTATTAAGGACTCAAGCTTGTTACTCTTTCATTTGTTGTTTGCTTCTTCATAATTCTACAACTAAGTTCTTTCTATGGTTGCCCAGTGAGGGTTCGAGCAGTAATTTTGTTTTTGAGATTCAAATATTATGAAGAGAAACTTGTAGTTGTTTGCCTCCTTTTCTTTAATCTTTCCAAAAAATGGCCAGAGTTCTCTGAGGGGTGGATCCTTTGCCAATCGTGAGGATCTAAGCCAGGATGAGGACTATGGTTAAAGCTGAAGGTATATTGAAAGGAAATTGTGCAGAGTTTAATGACTAAACCTAGGCCTTTAGAGGGTCGAAGTTTTGCGATGATCGCAACTGTGTTGGATGGAGGGTTTATTTATATGCCATGTCCTTTTAAGTAGGTGGAAAAGAAGTCCTTTGATGGAAGAAGTCCGTTGTAGGGCTGCAGTCTATGATTGTTAATGATCATGTGCACGATTTCAGTTTTTGTTTATGGATGAGATTTTGTGATGAATTTAATCACATATGGTGGCCTAATCTTGTATCTGGAAGGACTGAGTGCAATGAGGTGGACCTGGACAAAATGTTAATGTGTTCACTTTCATAGTGCAGTTGTATACCATGTGCAGAGCTTTGTCTACATAACCTAAATTTCAATGGGCAGTTTCTCTTAATGTGATGGCAATCTTTAGAGGAGATGTGGTCCCCATGTGGACAGTTGATCAGAGTTGTGGGAGAAAAAGTGGTTCTTTTGACATTGATGAATATGTAGGGTCATGGATTGAGCCATTGCAATTGATATTAATATTGGGATGGTAATTTTATAGGTTGGTTTGCATATGCAATTGGTTTTTTGTGATTTACTCTTAAGGAGTTGAACCGTCTTTGAGGGAAGGTTCATGAGTAGGTTTGTTTGTTCCATAGAGCAATTGTTGACCCTATTAAATTGTTGAAGATGAAACTGGAAGCAGTGCTCGTTTGTGTTACCTTTTTAGTAATTTAAACTATCAATAACCATAGCTTTTATGTTGCTGTTCCTGTAAAAGTGGAAGGACAGGTTACTTCCCTTATTATTTATTGGTCTCACCTTGGTGGATGACTTGCCCTACTTTGACGATGCAAGGCAATATACTTTGTGATGAAATGTGTGGTCACTTTTTGTTGCTTCTCAATAATGAATGGCATGGGCTTGTTTTATCTAGTAGAAATTGGTCTAGCTACAAGTATAGGATGACGGTCTTCTAGGTTTTGAATGCCCTTGCTGCAAAATATGACGATAGGGTTAACTATGCTGGTTTCTGTTGATCATTCTAACCTGCAATGGCTAAATGGCTCAAAATCCATTGTCTCAGTGGCAAATTGCAATTGAGTTGTCTTTTTTTCTTTTTGCAAGTCTTTTTGACAGGACTCTGTAAAAAGCTGTTGTAATCTTTTTTTTGAATACATATTGTTTTTTTGATTTTCTAATCCTTAGTTAATGAACAAAACTGGTTTAGTTTGTATCAGTACCTTATCTGCTAAATCTTAATGCAAATCATTTTAATATACTTACGAAATTAAGGATGTCATCATCTCTGGATGGGCATGCTAGAACGAAGTTTGAAGTACTTTCAGAGCGCAAAGTTTGAAGCAAGCTTTCCCTTGGTCAAGTTTTACTTGTGAGCATTATGTAAAAGTGTGACTGGGATTGATGTTGAATTTTGACATTTTCTTGCCTACCGTATTAAATTTCTTTATAGAAAAGCACATAATTAGAATATTAGATTGGTTTTTGTTTTTCTTTAAGATTGTGCCATATGCTGTAACATAAACCCTGTCTTGTATGAAGACAACTGCATGTAACTTATAGATTTAAGATGTTTCTTGAAATTCCCTTACTGTGAACTGTTAATTTTGTACAAAAATTCTTTTTCATCTTCTGCTCCTCCACCATTATTCATTTTTGAAATTTGATGATTTATGCGGACATAATTTTTTTTTTTCAGGCTGTTGTCGAATGTGGGATAACAGACCAAATGCGTGTGATTGAGTTGATATTACAGGATGTAAGACTTTCAATTTGTTTTACCCTTTCTGTATGCAGGTTTCCTGTAACTCATTGAATTGGAACTTAGCTTATTGATGCCCTGGGTGACAATGATAAGTTTGTTTTCCACAACCAATGTCTTCTTTCATCATGAAAATTCAACTGTTAGTTCTTCTCTTACTGGGTTGATTATTATGGAGTGCACTAATTGGTAAAACACCTCTTGTATTGATGCAACCTATTCTTTCCCCAAAAAATACTGAGAAAACCTCCATAGATCCTGTTATGTCTTTGACATTAAAATAACTTGGAAAAGTGCCGAGCCTTTTATAATGTGCGTCACATCAAGGTCTTGTTTAACAGCACCATTCATTGTGTTTTGTTTCTTATTCCCGTTATGCCAATTATTCTGATTTTTTTGTTATTCACTTAAATATGTCTTGTGTCTGATGAATGTTGTTGCAATATGATAGTAATGCAAATTTTACTTCGCACTTCAACCTCATCAAGTAGGTTGTCTTTGTTGATCACTTCAAGGAGAACGATCTTCCAAATACATAAGATAAGAATCAAATTATATTTTTAAAAGATTATTAAAGTTTCAGCTTATTATAATTTATAACTATGGATTTCCCATTCTGTGAAGCCATGAAAGGGAGCTAACTATTAAAAAACAGCTAAAAAATATAAAGCAATGTCACAGGACAAATTGTTTTCATTGTATAGAAGATCCCAATGAAAATAGCCTCTTTAGTTTTGCAATGGAGGATTTAAAAGCTGTATAATAGAGATCCTGATGGCTTCCGTACAAATGAGAATTTTTTTTCTAAGCCTTAATAAATAATAATATCACCCATCCTTCTAAAGAACTTTATTGTCAAGGTTTGGCCAATTCATGGTGGTTTGGAAGAAAAAAAATTCATGGTGGCATCTTCTTTTGGAAAGTTGGTTAACAGTGCTTGTATTGGAGTCTCTAATTTATTACAAGAATAGGTGTGTTGGATTGAAGGTTGATGCCCATACAATGCCTCAAATGAATTTATCCCAAATAAGAATGGAGAATGCTATTGTACCATCTTTCAGCCCTTTGAAGCAGGTGTTTCCATTACGTTGGTCTGTGCAATAGTGATAGGTAGGATAACCTAGCACAAGTCTTGTCTTACTTGATTTTTGAGATAGTTAGTTCTGGTTTAAAATTCCATTGAAAGCAAACCTTTATCATGAAGCTTATAATTTTTATGCCCATCTTTCCATATCTTTTGACAACATTTCAATATTGCTGAACAAGCTCTAGCAAGTTACGATATGGTTTGATAAACTTATCCTCGAGATAATATGGCACTACTCCATTGAAGGCTTTTTAAAACTATGCATGGATTCTTTCATGGAAAACCTTCTTACCTAAGTTGTTTAAATGACAATACCGAGATGTTGTTGTTGATCTGCCATTGTGTACTAAAATATCTTTGGAGATTTGGTACATGTGATTAGAAGATGCCATCATCAAATGAATATGTTGTGTGTAATTGACAGATCTCCCTGAATTTCTGAAGTTGTGTCCATTGGAAACCTTGCATCACTTCTCACTTAAGTTTGTTTGCACAAGTAGGTTCAAGTTATTTGTGCTTCGTGAGTTTGTCTTTTTTTTCTTTTTGGATGAGGGTATTTCTGTATTTATATTTGTTTGTTTTATTGCATATGTTTATTTGTATGTGTAAGTGCATATTTTTGTGTGGCTGATTGGGTCCCAAAATGAAAGGTTGATTTCTTAACCCCTTTCTTTCTGTCTTTCTTCTGGGGCGGGATTTTGTCGGCTATTCATTTTCCTGTCTTCAAGATAGTAACAACGAGGCACTTTTTCATCGCAAAACATCAATCTAGCCTAGAGGGTGGTACTTTTGACAAACTAATTTTCATTTCCACATTAGCAATGATTGGTGTGGGTTGAAAGATGTTATTATCAGGCTGGATTGCATATGTGCACAGCGGAATGTTAGACCTCAAGTAGTGAATGATCGAGTTACTTCTTTTCTAAGAATTTAACCACAGTTTAGATGGAGTGCACCTTCACCTTTAACCATTCTTAAGGTGATTCCTGAGCAAAAAAGGGTGCCTAGCTTTGGTGGTGAAATAGCCAACGACAATAATTATTTACTGAGTTTTGGTCGTCATAGTTACATTATTTGGTTTTGGTTTTATTAATATTTATTCAAAACAAAATTTAAAAAAAATGAATTTCAAACAAAATCCATACATGTATAAGCCTATCTTGATGTTTTTGTAATATTTTTATGTTTTTCAGTTCACATTTAGTCCCATGTTATGAATGAGCCCATAATTTGGAAAACTTATATGCATTCAACCCATGTGATTGCTTACCTAGAATAGTAGGTGTGTATGTTGATTAATCTAGAATGGTAGATTTGTTTACATGCATGAGCTAAATCCATGTTGATTTGTCTAAATAAATTAGGAAATCCGATTGATATTGAAATCACATGAACTGTTATGTGTAGGGCACTCTTACTCTATTTTGTCGGTTCTTTTTTTTGTTTATTTTACCCTTTTAGGTTTATTCAAGAGAGTTTATGTTGATTAACAATATTCATAAAAATTAGTCAAAATGATTGCTAAAATTCAATTAATCAATTTACATTTGACTGATCAAAACAAATTAGTCCATTATGCTAGAATTCATGAAAATCTTAAGGTTGTTTGATTTTGATGGAAATAGAAAACCATGCTAATAGGAGGCTTTTTTAAGAGATTTGTTACAACCTTATTTCTCTTTTTCTAGAACCCCAACAAATTTGAAATATTATCAATTTAGCTTGCTAAACTATGGATAAATGGGAAGCTTTGGCATGCTGACTTATTTTATATGATTGGGTTTTATTTATATATGTGATTTCCATCGTGCCTGTCTATTTATAGTTTGTTAACCAAAAAATCAAACATATAATCTGAGCCATTCACATGATATTCGATTGAGTTGTATAATTTTAATATATCTAATTTTCAGAAAATACTCTTTAATATATGTGCATGTAAAAGACGAATCTAAAAAATGGATCAAGGAATGACACAAAGACTATGAAGGTTATTATATATGTAACTTTTGATTGATACTTATGTTACTCTTTTGATTATGAGGAATGAAAATACGTTATGAGGTCTTATTGTTTGTTCTGAATAATTTATTTAAGTTTAATAAATTATGACATGGTTAATGATGGTGTTTTGTCCTTGCTTGGAGCACAAGTATTAAGGTTTCTCATTTTGTTAAATAATATTGTGCCAAAGAGATAAGATAACTAGATAGTTGTATATACTCCATCTTGATATCCGTTGTAGATGTTCAATGTCAAAAAGTGAGAAAGATGCAATGAACTATTGATACATGGAGCAATGTATGTGGAGATGAACATCGAATTTTTACCAAAAGTGGGAGTATAAGGTGTAATTATTGTCATTTTTTATTTTATTAGGTTTGTATTTTTTATGTGTAGAGGAGTTCACTCAGAAAAGAACCTTGGATCCAAAACTTAAAAAACCAACTCCCTTTTTGATGGTTCTTTCTTTTAACATTCTCTCATAGATTTTTTGTTCTTTTACTTCATTTTAAAGGTTTTCGAATAATAAAATTATGGTGTTATCTTTGTTCTATTTTTTGTGATTTTTGTTTTTTTCTTGGATCAGTGATGATATTGTTACCAACTTTTTAGCACCTACCTTTTTTGGTACTTTCATTGATACCAATTTTCTCTTTACCCCAAAAATTGCTAGTTTTGCTCAGCATTCTTCCTCCAATCCAGCTTTATGAATCAGCATGCTTTGTTGTCTTAAAAAGGTTTTTTTTTCTCTCTTCTTGACTTGAATCGACTAATTAACACAAGTTGTTTATGTTTATATTTTGCAAGCTAAATGATGACAACCTTGTTTACCATCCTCATAACCAGGAATTTTTCTTCTCCTTTTCTTACTTCAGTTTTAACGTTTAACTGTTTCTTTACCACATTCACCGCATTCGCAATATTTGACCACCTATGATCCAATAATCAAAACTTCACTTGAATTATCTCCTTTTGTTTCAAATTATCCAATGACATCCCCGACAATTTCATTTCTTGTAGTAACACATAATTTTATTTTTCAACGTACTGCTGCTCTTTTTACTCCTTGTTGGTAAGAACGTTTGAAGGTTCTGCAACCAGTTAAAGTTGAAGCTATAGAAGTTTAGATCACGTCCTCATTTTTGACCTATTTCCAATTAAAAGAGAAGACGTTCGCGGCAATTTTGGTCCTTTTTTTAGTATAGTTAATGGAAGAAGAAATGCAATCGTTTTGTGCTCCCTTTTCTTTGCATATCTATAAAGGAATCACCAATCAACTTTAGAGTAGACACTGCTGTCATTGATGGTTAAAGGTGTAGCATTTTTTTTCCTGCTTTGGAAGTGTCTATCCAAGATTGGTTATTGGGTTGTTGGCAAGTTCAATTAAATCATTTGCTCAACTAAAAATGAGTTGATCTTTGATTTAGACCTCTATAAATTCATGATGGGACCTCATGAATCTTTACTAACTTTTACAGACTTACATTGTAGTTTTGGAAGTAAGAGTTACTGGCAAGATATAGCTTGTTCTGCATCCAAGGAAGGACTATGTCCGTATCATCCGTTTAAGGCCAAGTTAGTTTAAAACCCACCTGCTATTTTCACCTTAGAGATTCCCCCAAAGAGTATTCAAGGGGTTGAGGCCAGTTGACAAATACGAGTATGATGAGAAGAAGCCAAGTTTGGGAAAGAAAATGTCTTGTGAAATGGATGTGTGGAAAGAGGAGTTTTTTTTTTTTTTCAAAAACATCTAGTAAGATTATGTACAAATGAACACCAAACAATGCACGTAGATGACTATTATGAAGAGTCTAAGTACAAGTGAACACCAAACAATGCATGGAGATGACTATTATGAAGAGTCTAAATACTACTCATACAGTGATAAAAGCTTATAAATTCTTATTTTTCTCTTCTTTAGAAGAAGTTGTGGTCACAATGAAGGAGCAAGATCGTTGTCTCATGCCACTGCTGTTGAATGATTCACGAAGAGTTAGAGGTCGTAGTCATTTTTGTCAAATTCTTAACAATTATGGCCACTATAACTGACATTACAGGGCATTGAAAAATTGACGAGGAATTTGCCAAAGCAAGAGTTTTTATGAAGTTGTCTTTGGTGATTAAATGCAAGGGAGTAGTTGGAAGCCTCAATGACACTTCCACTTCAACAGAAAATGACTATGGCTCGACCCGTTGTAGTTGTGCTTCAATCAACCATTCATATTGTTCTGACATGTCTAGCTGATCTAGTTCAATTGATTGTTTCATCACTTGTAACCATAAAGGACTTCATAAATACTATCACCCTTGTGAAGATTATTTATGTTGTTTATAGAGGAAAACATTATGCTACCCAATAATCTTTTGTAAAACAAGTACTTTAGAATGTTCTTATAGTTGAGCTCCCACTAATGGATTGTATTTTGACACAGCCAAGTAAACAAATAAAGCAGTATTTTTACCAATAATGACAGACCACTATTAAGAAGACGTTAAGATGTAGGATTTATAAGAGAAGTATAGTACTTGAATTCGCTAGCAAAGTTCATATTTTTGAAAAAAAAAGTAATGACAAGTGGAGAATGTGTATAAATTTTATGGATGTAAACAAAGTTTGTGCAAAGGATTGTTGCCCCTTGTAGAGAATTGATGCATAATTGGATTCAACTTTTGGTTATTCAGTTTCGTGTTTCCTTAATGTTTCTTATAGTTGTCACTATATCTTCATGGCTGAGCATGATGAACAAATTGTTTTTATCACTTTGATTGTGGCACTTGCTATTTTAGAATGATGCTTCTTGGATTTAAAATAACAGATGTCATGTATGTATGTACAATTGATGCTGTATTTTGACTCCCATGAGGGCATAATATTGTTGCATTTAGAACATTTGAAGGAGACATTTGAAACATTGTAGATGTATTGAATGAAGCTTAATCTGTTGAAATTTACATTTGGTGCTTTGTTGAGGAAATTTGTGGGCTATCTTGTTTCTTATTGTGGTGTAGAGGCCAATCCAAACATGATAAATTCAATCTTTAATATGCCATCGCCAAAATTGGTATAAGATATTCAATATTTAATGGGTAGATTTGATTGTTTAAGCCATTTTGCTTTTAAATTTGTAGAAAAATGCCTATTGTTCTTCAAAGAAGATTATAGAATCTATAGTTATTTGAAGGGGTAGAAGAATATGAAAGAACTTTTGAATAGTTAAAAGAATATTTGGCATGTCCACCACTTGTTAGTAATCCCGAGGAAAAATTTTGGTAGTATATTTTTTTTTCTAATGACAAAGATTGGTGCAGTATTAGTAAAAGAAGAAAATAATATACATAAGCCTAAATATTACATAAATTATATTCTTAATGGGTTTGAAATGAGGTTATATTTGTAATGGGCTTGAAACGAGCTTTCTTATTCTTGAGAATTTATTACTTGCTCTTGTTGCTGTTGCTGTCTAGTTAATATCATATAAATCAATTGAATTTGTTATCAAGAAACGAGGTTTAGGTAAAGATTTGAGTTAGGTATTCCAATTGATTAAATTTCTTCAAATTCCATGGGAGAAAAATCAACTAGTTATGGAATTAGTGCCGCATTCTTGGAATTTAAGATGTATCCAAGCCATTATATGAAAGCTATGGGCTAGTTTTGTTTTCAGAAGCTTGTTGAATGGAGAAAGTAATTATCTTTAAAATAACACTTTGTACAAGAAAAAATGTTGATAAGAATTAAAAGACAACGTGATTGGCATGCATTGATGGAAAGTTAGATATATCATAGATCGTATTTTGTGGCCATACTAATATGTTTATCCCTTTTAGAAATGCAAGTAATAATGAAATAAATTCATTTAGGAGAATATTAAAATCTCACGAAAAGGTTTTACTTTGGCTATTAGAGTAATAAAGCAAGGGAACTATTGGCTTGGGATATGTTAGGATATATGAAAATTTTCAAAGAAATGTATAGTGTGCTAGTATCATGGTATTGTTTTTCTTTATGTTGCCTCTAATTTTTGCCTCATGGAAAGCTCTTACTCATTTGTATTTTTGGGCTTGAATTTTTAGGATCATTTCCAATGCTAACTCAAAGATATAAGATCTAATTTGTACTTCTAGATTATTTCTATAAGTTGGTTGATGAAAAATTATTAATTGTCATGAAAGATTTTCATATTTAAAGATTTTTATAAATGGATATTGGTTGTTATTACTAATAAATACTTGCTATTATTATAGGTGATGACAAAATTTTCACAATATGACAATGAGAAGTTTTTGCCATGATCATGGCATTCTTGGTGATTCTCATCCTTAAATGAATAAGCAAGCCAATGCCACTAACAATAGCATCTTTGACAATTCTTAGGGCATGGCTTGTTGGGGCAAAATGATGTTGGGCAGAAGAGTTACTTGCAGTTCATTGGGCTTATTGTGTCACTTAATATCATTATTTGTAAGTCACATTTTTCTTTAATGGTTGGAATTGAGGCGATTATTCCAGTTGAATTAGAGCATTATACGTTAGGCGTGGAAGTAGTCTCAAACTTTCTTGAAGATCAGTTGGCAATTGGATCGAAGATAATGATGAGTCAAGAGCAATGGACTTGGGAACTATTGGATGTTGTGGCTTTTGACTCATGCATTGTAATGAAGGTAGTCATAGACACAAAGGTATTACAACAAGCATGTACAATCTTGAACTTTTCCAAAAGGTTGATCATGTTCTTAGAAGTGTAGAATCAAGTGTTTGTATTATGGGGTTGAATTAGTTATCATTGAACGTGGAAAGACATATTATCAAAGACATTGTTGGACCAAATTCTTATGAGTAACAAAACAATGAAGGAAATGAAACTCCGCTTGTTGTGAAGATCATTTGATATCGATTTATGAATGACGATTTTAATTGAACATTTAATTAATTAGTTTTTATTGCTAAATTCTTTTAATAAATATCTTTTCAATGTAGTTGCGATGTTTTCAATCTATAATTTGTCCGCATGTTATTGTAGAAGGATAATTAAGTGATTTATTCCTTTCAAAAGGAGGATTATCATAAATTGACTTTATGATTATTGGATTGAATTTTTGTTTTAAAAAGGGTTTGATAAAACCCATATAGCTTCAAACTTGAAAGGGTTGTAAAGCATTGACAACTTTTTCTTTTAACATTTGGTCCTCCACCAAATCTATCTCAATAATTTTAGGCAATCCTAAATATTATTTGTTAGACGCAGACCTTGGCAAAGTTTAAAGATTCTTGAGTATATTTAAAAGCCTTACCAATCATAGGCATAAACCACTAAATTTTATCAAAGCCTTGTAAGTTGACTAGGCATTGCTTAAGTCTTGACATAACATTTCACTTAGTAAGAAATTGTCAAAGTCTATTATGGTTTCACCTACTAGATGACTTTTGGTTTTTTTAGCGAAGTCTTGATGTACTTAGGCAATTCACAAATTAGTTATAGTGTCGAAGTATTTTATGTTATCCTATCTTAGCTGTTTTGAAAATGCACATGTTTGTGCCTCATTCAACTTTTTAAAGGCACCATATTGTTAAGACATATCATGAATGGCTAAGGTCTAGTTTTGAATATAGCAGAAATTTAGTTTCTAGCTTATAACTGAGTGACATCAGTTTGAGATCATTATTTGAAATTTAGAATTTAAGAAATTGGCTTCATATTCTTGGACATAGTTACTTAGTGGCAATCTAAGATCATGCATATTATTTCGAACTAGTGATTTAAAACCTATGCTTAATTTAGAAATTTTTAAATTTATTATCATAGCATTACTTGCTTTCCCATAATATATCGAAATATATTGTTAAACTGTGAACATATCCATATATTCAGGAATGAATGTTTTTAAGGTATTGACATTGGTAAATACAAAAGTTTTTGAATAAGTTTCCTAGAGGAATTTTTGTACACTTAGACATGATATTCATCACATAAACATGATTTAGCTTAGGAAAAACTTCTTAAATTTCATTTCATAACATGATCTTAGAGGATTTCTATCTAATTTCTTTTTATTAGTTCTTCATACTGAGCTTGTTTTAATTCCTCTTCAATATTTAATCTTGCTCTTTGCTCAACTAAATCATGGACTTCTAATGGCTCGATTTCTTCTAGTTGTTTTTCAGTTGTGAAGCCTTTTGCTTTTATTACAGTTTCATAAGCTAATTGTTCACGCTTTAGTTTTTAAATCAGAAAATTCCCATCTCTTCTTGAAAGGATTCATTGTGTTCTTGAAGATTCTATTATCTCCCCTGATGACATTGTTTGGGAATTGTGTTGTTAAATCTTTTTTCTTCTCTTTTTTCAATAATTGATCTTTGCTGTTGGATTATGAACTTGTTTGCTTTTTTTGGAACTGTAATGCTATTAAACGTGGTTAAATTGGCAATGCGGATCACCGCGGAATCAAGCTTTTGTTGCCTCTAATCATTTCTCTTTCCTTTTTTGTTTTACTTGTTTTTTTTCATTTGCTTTCTTTTAGTTACAATTCATGTTCATTATTTTATTTTTCAATGTTTATGTGGCCTCTTGTTCATAGTTCTTTTCTTCGTTTAGTTTTTGTTGTTCTTGTTTCTTCTTCTTAGCCTCATTCTCCTCAAAGAAAAGATTCATCTTGTTTGTTAACTACTTCACCGCTTGATTAATGTTGTAATGAACCCTTTTTGCTAATATCCTATAGGCATATACGCCACCATGGCATTAAGGTACTTTTGTAATGGAAGAGGAGGTTTTAGAACTCATCATAACAGTTCTTTGTCGAAAGAAAAATTGGTTAACTTGTAAGTAGGAGCTAGAAGAAGCTTCTCCTCTTTTCGAATGTAGTTTTTATATTGTAACTTATGTGGTTGTCAAGTTTTTTCCCCAGACTTATCATAATTTTTTCTTGATGCTTTTCCTTTAATACATTCAGGGTATGGACAATCTTAGAAAATGCTTCTTTTTCTTTTATCGATTTTAGGAAATGGAGAGTTTCTAAGTTCGTTCTTGCAATGTTATGTTTTTCATTTTAGGAAATTATTTATGTGTCCTTTGCAAAGCTAGTGCTTTTTCATTCTTGGGTAAGTTTTGGCATTGGTTTTTTTTCCCTACTTTTTTTGTTCTTTCTCCTAATAATGTCTGTTTGATTGTTGATGAAGGTGTCTCTTGCAGTTGTGTAGTAGAGATTGTACCTTGTTTTAAGGACATGCATTCTAGGTTGTTAGTTTTTTCCTTTACCTTTTTTGTTCTAAAGGCTAATTTTTATATTAATGTAAAGAGGGAATTTGAAATGCCTTTTGTTTTGTTGTTTCTCTTCGTCTTTTACTACCTACCTTTCTTCCTATTGTTTCTTGTCTGGCAAAGATCGTGGGGTTTCTATTTGTTGGGATGGACCTACTTGGTTAACTTGAAAGGAAACCTCTTCTTCTTTTTGATCTCTTACTTGATCAACTTCTCTTGTTTTTTCAATTTCTTCTCCTTCAAGTCAAGTTGGGGGGGGGGGGGGGGGGGGGGTGGGGGAGGGTGGGTGTAGTTTTTCTGAGTAATGGTTACACATTAAAAATCATATTGTTTTTATAAATGAGCTAATCTAACTAGTTAAGAAATATTTGGTTAAATGCGCTTTTGGTTTGCTTACTTTGAGATAATTCTTTGTTCCAGTTAATCCTTATCCCTTCAATCTTATTATAGTGACTTATTGTTGCCTTCTGTAATGGATTTATAAGCCTTCCTATTATAATAGGAGAGTGAATGTAAACGAATCTTTTCCTCCACTTCCTGTATGAATTTGGTTACAAAGACAAACCTGCAGTTCTTTAAGGTTTATAATATAAGGGAAACGTGCTGAAAATTTGAACTTTGTCTAAAGTCTAAACAATTCTAAATACCAGTTAATACCATGAGGTTCACAGCACTCATAATTAATCCAAATCATTGAAATGGAATTTGGTGTAAGCTGTGTAGGAACAGGATTGGAAAAACTAAAATGTCTTCTTTGTGGTGATGAGGTGGGATTGTTATTACCTTGAAAGAGAAGATAGAGTAATTATACAGAATGTTTTCTTCTTCCTGATTTGCCTTATGATGTTCCATAGCTACATAAAATCTTAAAGAACAAAATTGAAAGAAAAAAGTAATGGAGTTATTGATGGTTCAATTTGTAAAGGAAGAAGCTTCCATCCTTTTAGAGCTTTTGAAATTGAAAGCTATGGTGGTAAGATCAGGTTTGCTGTTATGTGCTATTTGAAAATGAAAGAAATTGGAGGCCTTTTTGGAAGCTTTTCGAAGAAGAAAATTAATAATTCTTGTGAAAATTTGAAGCACACATTGGTAAAGGTAAAGCAGGAAGATTAGGGAAGATTTATTCCTTAAGGGGTGGTGTCACTTATTCTTTGACATTAGTGCCTCGTGCGGTACAATGGTAATGGAAGAAACTAAACATCGTGCAACTGCATTTAATGCTACAAGTAATGATGATCTTTTTGTATCTTTTCGAACTATCGATTAGATATTCTATAGATTGTATGAGATCTGATAAATCTATTTAGTCAAGGTGTTGTATTATTGAATGCTCGTGTCATAACACTATTATGGTGCATTTTTTTAGAAAAAGCAATTTTTATTGATTTTTGAAACAAAATTACATCATGAGTAAAAGAATAATGAAATACATTGGTTCCTTTTGTGGAAGGGTCTTCTTGGTTGATATTTGATTGTTTTGCTAAGAATCTTGTTGAGAAAAGTTTTATCTTATTTTATGATGTTGAATGTTTGTGGTATTACGTGAAGGGCACATCAAAGTGTTATAATTGAAGAACACATTGGTTTTTGTCGTGCTCAAAATGCAGTGCTCATTGTTTTTTTCTGTAGTTAGGTACATTAGACACTCAACACCGCATTCATATGCCTTTGCATCTAGTAGTTTTGAATCCTTTAATATACCTAATGTTGCTTTAGTTTCATCTTTTTGTCGCTAAAGCTATATCTTGTCTTCTTTGATCCCCAAATGCTTTAAACAAATGCAATTGATTAGTTAATAGGTTGTTTTGACCTAAAACTATAAAACTTTAAAGTTGTAAACTAAAACATTAAGTTGTCTTTGGAAATCTACCTCTATATCTATTGTGTGGGCCAACTAGCTTTTAGTTTCCCTTAACATCCTATTGATCTCATCCAACCTACATTTGGTAATTTCTATCTTAGATCAGCCCTTACTAACCCAAAGCTCATATGCTCCTCCTTCTTGGCATATTCCCATCCACCTTTTATTGCTTCCTTGTGGGAAGAAATTGTTTTATTTTTATCAAACTTTCAGTTAAATCTTTATTTTTCATTTCATTGAATTCATCTTTTTTTTCCTTATAAAGTTGTATATATCCAAAATAAGATTATTAAAGGTTAATTGTGCTTTATACATTGCTTCTGGTGTATCAAGTGTTTTTGTTGTTGAATTTGTACTAGAATTTGTGCTAGCTCCTTGAGTGCAAACCACGATCACATCAACTCAATTATTCCTTGTCTTTAGTGTATCTACTTCGGCTATGTTTTCATGGTTCTGTTTTGTTGTATTTTGCATGAGTGTCCTCGTCTTGTGGTCATGTTTTCAAGGACCACTTCTTTTCTTCTCTGTCTTGCTTCTACTCCTCTTTTTAAAACCTATTATATTAGTTGTCCTCCCATTCTTTTTTGCTTGTCTCCTCTTCAACAAGTATTTCATTTTTGTTTATATTTTTTCAATTTCATCATCTTATCTTATTCCATATTCTTTCCTTCATGGAGATGAAATTTGTGAGTGCTTCCCCTTTGCCCATGATATTGAACATATCCTCTACAAGTGAATCTAAGGATGATTAATTTTACATTTGTTGAGACAACATCTTTAACATTTGAAAAGTCAAAATTTATAGTTATTTTTCTTTCTTCAATAGGTGGACCCTTTGCTTCTATCATGCATTATAAATTTAGATCTATCATATGTTTATGAATCTCATGTATTTTCTTAGGGTTCATTGGAACTATTTACATTGACAATTATCCGCCTCTTGCGATTCAAACATTCTTCAATGGTGATTCATGATTTTGGGGTCTTTTTCTTGAGAAAAATAAAAGAAAATCGACCATACATATCTACCATTAAAGCAAGAGGATTGTTAGGGAAGGTAGAGGAAGTGTGTGCAATTATGAGAAAGTGCATAATTATTTCTTTTCGTTTTTATCTTATTTATATCAAGCTCTACATGTTTTTTTTTCAAAATATTCAAATAGTTATTTTGATGGTGACTTTCTTGATGATTAGAAATAGTTTGTTTGGCAAATGATGGGACTTGTGAATAAAAAAATGTATTTCATGCATAACTGTTGATATGCATGTTTCCCTTTTGAACCATAATGGTGGAAATACATTATGAATCATTGTTGATGTGAATTATTTATTAAGGGTTGGTAATTATGATATAAAAATGATGGCACTTTTGCTTTGATTAGCGTGAGATGTTGAAGGTTTCTTGCCTCGCGACATATTATTGGTACAAATGAGATAAGCAGGCAACCTTATATTCTCTATCTTATTATCCCTTGTGCTTGCTTGAAAGTCAAAAAGTGAGAAAATGTGTAATAAGCTGTTGACATTTGGAGCCATGCATGTCGAGATGAACATCAAATATTACCAAAGATGCAATATTATGTGCCATTACTTGTAATATTTTTGTTGCCCTTTTCATTTCCTTGTCAGGGTTGTTTTCCGTTCTTATGTCTTCTTAATTAATTTCTTTAAGTTTTTGACGCAAAAGTTGTATTTAGATCAACTTAATGATGTCGATGTATTTTCAGGCACACCATGATTTTGGTTTTTCTCTGCTTTAATGGGCTTTCCATAATAAAATTTTTATGTTATCTTTTTCTATATTTTCTGCGATTTATGTGTTTTTCTTGTGACATTGTTGTTGTTCATTTATTTGGTGGCAACGTATCTATATAACTTCCATTTTGCATGAAGTGTAAACTTTAGTTGTTCCCTCGTAGGTTTTATTTGTAACAGTTTTGCCTTGTTATGTTGTGTTTGATGCAGCAAAATTTCTTTCCAAAATTGATCGATTTATTTCGGATGAATGAGGATTTGAGTAACTTGGAGACTCTTCACGTTATATACAAATTGGTTAAAGGGATTAGTAAGTAAATATTGTTTTTTTACTTTATGATGTTTGGTGTGTATTTATTTGTGAGGAAGCACCATTAGCAGCAACATGTAACCTTTATTTGTCTGACCATGTGCAGTTATGCTGAACAGCCAGCAGATTTTTGAGAAAATTTTTGCAGATGAAGTTATTTTGGATATCATTGGTTGTCTAGAGTGTATGTTAACTTCATCTTTTTTTCCTTTGATGTTTTTCTTTTCTTATTAAGTTTTAGTTCTTTTCATTATTAGCAATGTAACTTGATTATGATATCATTGGTTATCTAGAGTGCATGCTAACTTCGCCATCTGTTTTTTTGTTGATGTTTTTTTAAACCTTATTGGGTTCTATTGCTTTCCATTATTAGCAATTTAACTTGTGTATCATACTGCTACAGATGATCCTGAGGTTCCCCAAGTTCAATGTCACCGTGAATTTCTCAAAGAGCATGTGGCTTTTAAGGAGGTAATGTTTTAAAGCATTTATGGATTGTTTGTCCCATTTTGTTCTTTTTTCTTTAAACTTCTGGATTGATCTTTTTTCCCCAGGCCATCCCTATTAAGGACTCCACAGTTCTATCTAAGATACATCAGACGTATAGAATTGGTTACATTAAGGTATGCAATTCTATTCCTTGGCATTGTCCTCTGTTTTTTGACTTCTTTGGTGTTGTCAAATTTGAGGATATTGGCATGCTTTTCCAATCATTGCTCCAGAACTTCAGATGTTAATGTGTTGAACAAAATTGTTACATTATTGGTCATTATTGTAAATGTGATTAGATTCTTAATAATTATAATTGTGATTTTAACATCTGAAGTTTTGGGGTAGAATGTGAAGGCAATATAGCAGAATCCTAATATTCACACTCTTGTATGAATTGCAGGATGTCATTTTACCTAGAGTTCTGGACGAGGCAACAATTTCTACCCTTAACTCCATTATTCATGCAAACAATGCTGTTGTTAGTTATACAACTTGGGCTCGTTTATAACATACCAGTAGTAAAAGCAGTATTCTTCTTTGAAAACTACGATATTCTTTCAGGTTATTTCTATGCTGAAGGATGATGCTTCTTTTATTCAAGAATTATTCAGAAGAATGAGGTCTCCATTGTCTTCTGCACAATCTAAGCAAGACATGGTAATAACTAATCGATTTTAACTACCTTGCATTTTCCTCATGTGAATGCCTTTAGTGACATCATATTTGGGAGCAGCCTAGTGTATGAAGCTCCTGCTTAATTGGGTCTGGTTAAAGGTTGGACCTCGGGTTTATTCTAAGCCTTACCATTTATTTTGCTCAACAAGATGATCTTGTGACCACTAAAATCATGTGGCATCAACACTAGAATGAACTATATTTCTTTAGTGGTATTATACGTCATCTGTTTATTTCACATTAACATATACAAGAAAGAAATTATATGTTTCGAATCATTAACGTTTTGCATGCGGAAAGTTAAAAATAAATTATAGTAATAATGTTCTATATTTTTTTCTTTGTTTTCCAATTGATAATTTTCAAAAGTCATTCCCTTGATACATAATAGTTTGTAAAAAATTTGAATTATATTGCCCTCTGATTTGCTTATTCGAAGGAAAAAAATGGTAAACAAGGATTAGTTGATACTGGATTCGTGTTTTGATTTGGAAAGGTTGCTTAATGTCTGCTTCTTCCAAATGTTTTTTTTCTGTATTTGGCAAACTTAGACTAACTATTCTATTCTATTCTCCGATTTTGGATCATTTTATTCTTAACCACCCTTTTCCTCTAAGCCTCTTGAAACCTGCTTGATATTTGGAAAAAAAAGAATAATTTGTCAACGGAGATGGTGTTGTGTGAAAGCAGAAAGCAGTTATTATAAGCTCATTTAGGACGAGATAAACATGGAAGAAGGCATCATTTTTATTCAATATCATATGGTTATTGGGGAATCGGGTGCAACATTGTTGAAGATCCAAAATAAGAACTAATAGTGGTCTTATCGGGGAACAATTTGACAAGGCCAATTTATCATTTGCTACTGCATCAAAATTACTATTATGTTACTCATGCTTGGATTTTGGGATGATATCACAAAACCTAAGAGTTTTATATGGTCAAGAGATATGATTTGTTTTCAATAGGGGAAAAGAGTAGAACTACTAGCTTCTTAAGAGCCTTTTTTACTCCTATTGTAAGACTCTTCCAAGAGCTATTATGATTGCGAGACAACTTGTTATGTCTTTCTCGAAATCTAGTTTCTATCCTTGAGGGAAAAATATGAAAAAGAACAAGTTAACTTTGTCCTTGGGAAGTCATCCTAGAATGCTACCATGACCTCTTGAATTTTCTTGAGTGCTACATGGGCTTATGCATCCTTTAAGACATCCTATGTCTCATGAGGCATGTCTTCATTTTGGAGGTTGTTCTCTTGATCAATTCAAGTCTCTAGGTACTTGTTAAGGCGGCATAAGGCCTCGACCCTTCCTTCGAGAGCTAATCTCGCCTCGATGCTTCTCCCTTACTATATTCTTGTTCTTGCCGGTTATCCTTTGTCAATTTATTTGATGATTTTAGGATTTGGTGAAGGGCTGAGTATTATTATTGTTTTTATCACTACCCACATGGTATTTTTACCCTTTTTAACCCCTTAGATGAGTCTATAAAAATTCGATAGACTAAAGAAAAAGAATCTATATTTCTACCTCCTAGAACTTTTCTTGTTAAACATATTAGTTAATTATTTCACTCTCTTGTTGTCATGTCTAGATGATAATTTATATTATTATGTTCACATGTTTTAAGAGAATACAATAATTAGAGATGCCTAATATCTTATTTTTGAACTAAAAAAGTTGGAGGTTTTTGAATTATGTTTTTTTCCTTAGAGAGGATTAAGTCTCATCGATGTATCATACATATTTTTGTATCTAAGCATTGATCATGGTGCGAACTAGTAAAAAAAAAAGCAGAAGAATAATTGGATAAGAGGAAATAGAAGATTGACAAAGAAACTATTATGTTTCAAGGAGAGATTCATCCAAAGTTGGAATAGCAACTTGTTCAATTGTCCTTGCACGTCCAAGTCTCGATGCAGATTGTTTTTGATAATCTAAGCAATCTAGCAAACACATAAGTGAAGAATCTACTTAGAGATGTATTTGTCCCAATCAAATGGGAGGCCTAGAATTATCAAACTTAGAGAGAGATTTTCGAAGATGAAGATGTCTAAACATTGTGTTATCTCTAAATGCCTTGATTTTAACCATTTTAAGTGGAAGCAAAGAAGCAAAAATGTTTTGTTGATGTATGATAGAGCAGTCAAACTTGAGAAGCAAGACACTTGGATGGAAAATTGAAATTTCCTCTTTTTATGGACTTTCATTAGTAGAACAAACTTATTTTGTCTAATTGAAATTATGATCACATGTATTCACATGGTGAGATGTTTATCTGAGAATGGGATTTAGCTAATAGCATCAAGAAGTGATTGTTATTGGAGATGATACGAGAGTAATTTTATCCATTGTGATATCTGAAGGAGCAATCTTGGAAATGGCACAATATTTGATTTTGTCAGGGATAGACCATCCATAATATGCCATCAAATTCAAAGGACAAACATAATATTGAGAATTCCATTAAATGAGATGCATGCCTTACTAAAGTTTACCCAAGGCTATTTTGCATCACTATTGAGCTTGGTCCTTTTTATGTTGAAAATTGAACCATGTCAATAAATTTCTTATAGCTACTAAAAAAAAAATAAGACTTGAGGAGATTTGGCCTTGAGACAAGAGTAAATAAAGCCAAACAATGGTGCAAAGAAGTGGAAGAGGAAAAAGAAGATTGATGGAGGTTAGGAAATTGTTGTACTGTATGAATGAAAAAACAATTGACTTGCGAAGGAGATTATTTGATGAATTTTGAAGAACTCAGTCAAAATGGTTTAAGGGTTATATGTGATTAAGGTTATTAGAGGATTGTGTGCATTAGATTAGGCTTAATGGAATGTTAAGTGTTGTCCATAGAATTTTGGGTTTTTAGGGAGTGAAAATGAGATTTAAATAGCTTGTGCATCTTTGAATATAAGGAGGAAGGGTTTTAACTATTAGGCTTAGAAGGTTTTAGGGCATGGTTTGGTTTAGAAGATGAAGCAAGGTGTTGAACCATGGGAGGAGTTAGGTGGTGGCTCTGGTGGATTTAGATTTATAATGAGAGAATGGATGTGTTGGATAAGATGTGTAGGCTAGGTTGAAGATGAAGGAAAAGAAGAGACCTTGGTCATTTAATTTGGTGTTGAGGTTCTTGGTAACATGACCTTGTGAATATAAAGAGAGGAGAGGGCTGGTTCAAGTTGGGTAAGAAAGTTGGGAATTAGGATAGAGCAAAAGTAAAATCAGCCCTTAACTAATACTGGAGAGAAAGTAGTTACGCTTTTCAGAAATTGTTATCAAATCATCTTATGCCTTGTTTTGTTTGAAATTATAATATATATACAAAAGTTCATAAACACTTTCAAATTCAAAATTATTATTAAATATGGAAGAGTAAGCTAAATTACTAACAAACCTAATCAAATATAAATTCCAAAGAAAGGAAGCAAAGGTTGAAACAAGGTAGCCATGCTAATCTTATGAAAGTGGCACCTTCATAAAGCTCCTAAAATTATGGCTTTTTGAGGATGAGAGATATCTTCATCCTATGAGCCTCTTAAGTTAATACTGATAACTTTTTAACATATTTGACCCATTAGAACATAAGTTTTAAGAAAGCTTAATTTTGCGTATTAGGCTTGCATTGGAGAGTTAAGTAATTTTGGTTAAGGGATTGAGTCACATTTATCACTTATGAATCAAATGATTGTTTGGATTCCTCTTTTGTATTGCATTAGCTCTATCCGACCACAAGAAACTTTAGTTTACAAATTTGTTCTTCAGGAGAGCTTTCACCAAGTTGATTGCTAATCTCTCTAGTCATTTTTTATTAACCATACTCAAGGTTGTGGAGGACCCCTCCAATACATTTGGAATCTTATTGAAACAAGACAATTTAAGGGAACAACATGAAATAAAATATTGCAACCAAAATACCAAAAAAGGAGATCATCAAGAATTGCTTACCAGTCTCTCCAGTCCTTTTTTATTAACCATAGTAAAGGTTGTGGATGACCCCTCCAATACATTTGGAATCTTATTGAAACAAGACAATTTGAGGGAATAACTTGAAATAAAATATTGTAACCAAAATACCAAAAAAAGAGATCATCAAGAATTCCTTACCAGCCTTGCCACTTGTAGAGTTAGTATATCATTCATTGTTATTACAAAAATCCTTGATGAAGTAGAACAATCTCAATATTAAAGACATTATCATATAATCTATATGATGACAAATTTAGAGCACGTGTTGTGTTAATATTTTTCATGTTGTTTTTGTAGAATTCAAATATCCTCATACTTATCTATTTAAATAGTAGAAAGGTATAACTCTGAGGTTAAATATGTGTCAACAAATGACCATTTTTAACATCTTTCCTTCGATACCAATTTTCTTTACTTATTTAGTAGACGTTGAATTGTTTGGTCCCATTTGTCGGTTAATTAGTTTATGCATGAAATGAAAATCATTTTTGTATGTAGGAGAAAGAGAATACGCAGATGTGTCCATTAGGTTCTATAGTTTCTTAGGACTTTTTTTATGGGTAATTTTAATTTTTTTGTAAGTCATAGTTCTGATCTTTTATTTGTTCTTTCTTATCTATATGGAGGGTATCTTCTATTCTAACTTAGGTTCAACCTTTTGAATGTCATTTTTTTTTATGCGAGGTTATGTTTTTCTAGTCAAATTTAATGTTTCTAAAAGAATATGTCATTGGGTGGATTAGATGCTGTTAGTATTTGCTGTTTTTCACCTATCACAAGTTGTCATCTACTTGGACTATAGTTTTTTATTTTTTCAAAGCCAACACTAAAATTTTATCTTCTGAGGTAGGGTTGGGAGGTGTTTGTTCTTTGTTTCTTTAATTTACTAAGTGTCGAATTTGCTATAGTTGCTCAAACATTCAAGCCATGGTATATGTTAGTCTTTCTAGCTTAGCATTAAGCTTGTCCAAACTAAGTCTACGACTAGCTAGGGTTTCAATAGGTTTTTTTCTTTGATTGCATGTTGTGCAAGTAAAAAATCTTAAGATTGTTCAAAACAAAAAGAATTAAAATGATGGAATTATTTTTTTCTTTCTTAAAATGAAGTTACATGTTAGAATGATAATATTGAGTTTTGCATAACCAGCAAAAAAAATTCTCCTTAGAACTTTAATTTAGGGTTCCAAATATGTAATGGCACATGGTGAAACTCTCTTTGTGGTCGCTTGTTAGTGTATGGCATGTTCAATTGAGGTTTAGCTACATTGCATGTGAACTTAATTTGATAAGTGCCAAAAGCATAGATTTTTAGATTTTTTATTTGATTTGCTAGTTTTTTTTAATTGAGGAAAGTTCTTAATAAATGAAAAAAAAACATTATATACTTATAGTATTCACACTTATGTTTTGGCAAACAATGAAATTCTGAGAATAAAAATAAGTTCAATTGGGGCATCTAATTGTATTGAAAGAAGAAAATTAGAGGGACTCGAGTTGCAAGACAAAGGTCTCTCGTGTCAAGAGATCAATTCAAGAGGTGGAGGATTGAATTTAGGAATGACAAAGAGCAAAACTTATTGTCTCACCCTCTTGAGAGACTATTTTTTAGAGCTATTATAGCATCAAGATATCTTCTCTCTACTTTCTTAAAGCTCACTTGCTACTTTTAAGGAGGAGATGAAGAAGAATAAAAAGCGCAAATTTTGGATTGGATGATTTAATCATCAAGTAGACATCTTTTAACAAACAATCATGATCTCTTGAGCACCCCACCCCCCTCATGAGCTACATAGAATGTAAGGGTCCTCCCTTGAGACATCTTAGGTCTTAAGGGGCACCTTTCAATTTTAGAGGCCTCTTTAGGTCTTGATGTACTTGTTAATGGTTGCATGTATCCTCTAGTCTAACCCCACCCTCAAGAGCTAGCCTTAGGATTCCTCCCTTTAGCTTTGCTTATCTTGAGGGCCACCTTTTTTCAATTTATTTGAAGTTTGGCATGTGTACAAATTTTCTACAAAGGGTTGAGTATGGGAACTATTTGTGTCGTCTTAGATTTACTATTATTACCCTTTTTATCCCTCAAGTGAGTGTATATATGCTAGATGGATGGAAGCAAAGGTGGAGGAAGATTTTTTTGACCAAAAACTTTTCTTGTTGAGCAACTTAGTAATCTCATACCATTTTTCTCACCTAACCCCATTTGTTTCACTCTTTGGCTATTAGATGATTCTATAGATTGTCATTTGTAAAGATTCTTTTGATAATTTTTCAAAGTATTATCATGATGTTCATTTGTATACACTATCGTTTTCTCTTTTATACTTAATGGATGGGGTAGTTAGTAGATCCAATTATTACTATGAAAGCGGATATCAATGGTATCGAAGTGTTCCCCTTCATGAGGGCGATGGAATTGTGATGAAATGTATTTGTTGTTCGTGAATCATCTGGTTGATCAGAAATCTCCCATTCCTGTTATCAAGAGACTTAAAAAATGAGCATGCCAATAACTGGAAGTTTAGGTGGTTAAATCTATATCCCAAAATGCTTCCAACATACGAGCTTGTGGTTCAATTCTTTTTATTGCTAAAGGTACACATACCTCTTCTCGGTGTGAAGCTATAGGTAGCCTACTTCTCAAGAAAAAGTCTTTCTTAGACACAGTTTACCATGAGAATCTATCTTGTCAATGTAAGGGTGTAGGGAGATCTATTCTCTTATTTCAATGGAAGTCTATAACCCAAAGGTTTGCAAAGTGTATAGTTGTTCTAAGAAGCAATTGTGCCTATTGGCTGATGACTACGTATGATACTGTAGTTGATCTAGAGATTGATTCAAATGTATCGTTTAGCTCAAGTTTGCTAGTGTAACATTGAGTTTGATCTTTTCTCGTGATTTTTGTTTAAATTACATAAAAATATCACAAATTGGTTTTAGTAAGAGACACACATGCACTATATGATAAATTTATAATTTAATGCTATTTTAGCTTGCATAATGAGCTGCTATACATGTTTGTGCTCATTTAGATCAATTGTTACAAAAATTTGACTTCAAGGGTTTGCCAGCCATGCAAGCTTATATTCGAGTCAATTAATCTCAAATAGATCCTTATCCTATGCAATTTTCTATTGTGCTTCCCTCTTTGTTTTTTGATATTTGTGATTTAACTTTTTTTAATGATATCTGTCTAGTTCAAACTCATTCTCAAGTTGGACTGCATAAATATCTAATCTCCAATTTTTTTTCTTCATTGAAACTAATCCATCCCATAACTAATATTAGATTTAGGAGTCTTTGAGTGGATACTATGGTGTGGAATGAGAGCATCCCCTCTATGTCAAAATTTCCCTAGGTCCAATTAGGGGTTGACATCTCTTTTTTTGTTGAGGGTCATAGTAATGATTTTTTCTTTATATGACAACTTTTGCTATAATGTGACCATAACTAAAAGCTCAAGTTGGAAGTTATTAGCTAGATATTGTGATGTGGAGTGAGAGCATTTCCTCTATGTTAAAGTTTCTTAGACTCCTGTTGGGCTTAATATCCTTTTTCTCTTTGACCGTTGTAGTGATGTTTTGTGTGTAATGACTCGAGTTGGGAGTTATTAGCTAGATATTGTGATGAAGAGTGAGAGCATTTCCTCCTCCATGTTAAAGTGTCTCAGACTCTTGTTGGGCTTAATTTCCTTTTTCTCTTTGACCTTTGTAGTGATGTTTTGTGTGTAATGACTTCTGTTATAATTTGGAAGATTTAAAAGAATAACACATCTTTTAATGTTATATATTCTGAATGATAAATTTATAACTAGTTATTGCTATAAACTAGATGCTTGGTACCTTCATTGCTTAAAATGATTTTAAAACATTGGGTGGGTATATTATGGTAGAATTCGTACTTTTTTTACCATGGTTTATGATCCCATGAAGGAAAGAAAGTTACCAAGAGTGTTCTCTTTAAAAAAAAGGTTATTTGAGTGTTTGAATAGGTTGGCCGAAGTCTATGATATAATATTAAGGTGATTTATATACACGATCAGTCAAAAAAATTAAAAGTAAATCATGTGGTAAGGTTATGCCCCACACCCACACAAGGTCATGGAAAATAGCATGGTTTGGTAACCAATTGGTTACCAAGTTGGCCTCTTTGTAAATGTGATTGTTCTTGTAAACATCAAAAAGGTGTAACTTGACTACTTCGGGAATTTCCATCCAGTTCAGCAATGTGACTGTTGAAGGGATTGGATGCATAAAGTGAGTCTGTTTCAATCACCATTTTTACAGCATATTAAAAGGAGGAAGAGACAATGTTGATAATGGTCTCCAATGATTGTCCTGAACCACTATACCGATCCCAGCTTTTTCCTTCTGGTTGAGCGCAGAAGTGATTTTTAGCCATCCAGGTGGGAGTGGAGGCCATGTCCAAGTAGATGTAGTGGCAGGTACATGCAGTCCCATTTGCCTCCATTTCTTAGGTATGGAGTGTGAAACATTTGTTGCGATGAAACAGTGATCAGCCTTATCATTCTAGCTGTAGTCAATGTTGTTTTTTAAGCGTAGCTTTCCATTTTGATTCCTCCAAACCTAATACAAAGCAGTGGCAACATAAGATACAAGCTCATTTCCTTCTCGTTTTTAAGCCATTGATTCTAGCCAGCTCAATAAAGATTGTGATGAGTAAATTTGTGTGTTGATCTGCAGTCCTCTTTGCTGTGGCAAAGAGTGCAAAAAGAAGCTCCATATTGGCTTGATGTATTCCTATAGCATGTTCTAGCATTTTGAACATAAAGCAACCGCACAGACAAGTTATGTTATTTGCCATCCCATGGTCGGCTAGCCATCTCTTTGAAGGAACAGCGCCGAAGGATGTTCACCATATGAACATTCTAACATGAGGTTGTGTAGGAATTTTCCACGCCTACGCTGTAATACCTCTTATGTTTTCATGTATAAGGTGCATGGTCCAATCTAATTGCCTGATGTTCGAATGCGTAGTTTCAGAGTTTTTCCAAATAAGCTTGTCGCCCTAGCCAACCTATGCATGTGGGACAGATACAATCTTTTCAACTATCTCTGTCCCAAAAATGCGCAATGTTGGTTTAAGTTCCAGTTAGCATTAATATACAGAAAATATGCAACGTTAGCCTGATGATCAGCATGTTTGTTGAAGGTGGGCCACTTACTCTAACATCTCTGAACCAGTGTAGTTGTTCTCTATTAAAGTGTAGTTTTTGCCATCATCAATAGTTTGTGTGCGAACCAATTCCTTATATTTGCATACAAGGTTCTATATATAAGAATCTCCTCTATGATTATTCAAGTGTTTACTCTGATTAACCTATCGGGCAGGCAATGCTCTAACTCATAGTGTAACATCTTTTGTTATATAGCTTCGTCCATGTCTAGAAACTAGCTCACTGTTTACCAAATTTCTTAACCAGTGCACTTCCAACTACCTTCTCCTTGCTTGATCCACACCATTTGAAGTGATAGATTATTCTTCCAATTGCTGTAATAATTCCAGCAGGAAGCCAACTATTGCGGCAGCAATGGACCCAGATTGATGGCAATGCAGAGTTGGCAAGGACCTCTCTACTTGCTAGTGTGTGAGTAAGTAATATAATGAGATACCTTTTGTGTAACCTCATCGGTAAGGATTGAGTAATTAGCCGCCTTTGGCATTCTCTCAAACAGGGGAATCCCTAAGTACTTTAGTGTTGCCATTTGGTGTATGTGGAGTTTTTTCATCATCTTCTTGTGCGTGATATTGGGAACGCTTGGACATAATCTAATAGCAATGGGGTTTAGATTTTGCTTTCTTGCAATGAAGAAGCATAGAATGGTATTCTGAAACAATAGTTAATTAGATAAGGGGATAAAGGGCACCCTTGGCACAACCACATGTGGCAATGATCCAAGGAAGTCTTCTAACAGTATAGTGAATACCAAATCTAGTTGTTACATTGCATGTACAAATACTCAACCTCCAAATTAGAGGAAATCCTAGTTGTTTTGGCATTTAGAATAGAAAAGTATTTTACCTTATCATAAGCTTGTTTCATATACAGCTTGATTATCATTAGACCCTTAGTAGATGATGAACAATGAAGTTTGCATAATATCTTATGAGTTAGAATAATGTTCTCAAAATAGATCTACCCTTAACAGAAGTAGCTTGCTTTAGTGAAATTGTCTGCACGTCCTCTTGGAGGCATCAGTCCAAAGCCTTGGTGATAACCTTATAGATAGAATTACAGAGGTTGATTGGTCTATGGTGGCATGGTTTTGAGGCTTCCTTCCTTTTAAGCACCAAAACAACGTGTGTCTCTCCATCTAGTCGTTGTTTGTACTGTGTCGAAGGCATAATTCATTGCCTTTATAATATCTCTTTTCATAACGTTCCAATAGTCTCTCAAAAATTCAGCAGTTATCTCATCAATGCCTTGGGATCTTTTATTTACTAGTGACGGGATGGCCCATTTGATTTCACTTTTCATAATGGGAAATGCAAGTCGTGCTGACTAATCCTCATAAAGAAGTTTTCTTGAGCTAAGAAAGACAGACTGCTTGATCACCTTAATGATGGTATCATTTTTTAGTAAAGAATTTCATGATTATCCAAAATATCCTCTATTGTGTTATGAGTAATGCCATTGTCATCCTTCAAGCTATGGAATTGTCCCTACAGCTTGCAGGGGCAGCAGTATGGAAAAAGGAGGAATTCCTATCACTGAAGGTGGCCCATTTGATTTTTTCCATTTGCCATTGCCATGCTTCCTGTCTAGCAAGTGTTTTGATTAGTTGAGATTCGACCAAGTAATTTCTACTCATCATTTGTCAAGACCTACCAAAAATTCTTTCTTCTGCAAGTCATCAATTTCAATTTATAGTTTTCAGGGCAATTGTGTGATATTATTGAATTCTTGCTTATTCCACTTGCAAAGAGCATCTAAAGATCTTGTTAGTTTAGTGTAAACCACGAGAGTTGGTTCCCCCTCGCCGACCTATGCAATGTCTTGTTGACAACTTTGTGAGATTGTGGATAGTCAAGCCTCCAATATTTGAACTTCCTTTTTTCAGGCAACCCCAACTGCCATTGTTTCAATTTTATAAGAAGAGGGCAATTACCAAAGCCAAGATGAGTAAGATGGTGAACAATGGTGCTCAGAAATGCCTACAGCCCCAACAAGTTCAGGAAGACTCTACCCAAACACTCGAATATGCAAGCCCTGCCATCCTGTTACTCAAAGTATATTTGTTACATTAAAACCCAAGTCATAGAGATCAGCACCACAAATTAGCTCTTGGAATTCTTCATAAGCTGTTGTAACTGTAAAATGATTTTTCTCCTTCTTTTGCATCCTGCTCCATGATGATATGGAAATCAGCAGCAGCCACTAATGGCACTTGCCGTTCGAGTATGAAATGCCAAGGATTTGCTGCCATGCCTCCCTCTTGATCTCGTAATCCTTCAAAGCTTTAGCTGCACAAAATATGCAAGATGGATGTCATTCTCTCTTGATTTACAGTGATACAATTTGCTTAGATTTACTGATCAAAGTTATTCCACCAAAGAACAATCATTCCTCTCAATCTCCCCGTCACCTGTCGAATGACATAATTATTCCTGCCAAAAAGCCTATTAGCCTCTCTTTTGGAAAATTGAGGTGCCTTTGTTATCACTACTGCATCCAGAGCAATCCAATTTTGTCTCACTAAATCTGGCACGTAGTTGCACGAAGGAGAAGACTGCAACCCCCCTGATATTCCAAAATAAAGTTTCAATCATCACAAACACGAAAACAGAAAATTTGCTGTCCAATAATAGGAATACCGCCCATTCAAACCAGGCCATATACTTTACTTCCATTCCCTGCATCTGCATTTCCAGTATATGCTGTCATTGGGCACCCATGCATGAATCCATAGTGCGGTCTGCACCCAATTCTTCAAATTCAACAGAGCTTTGTGCATGTTCTAGCCTTTTCGGTTAAGCTTTCCAGTAAATTCCCTTGTACAGCATCCATGGCATTGCATGAATTGACCTGCTGTAATGAAGTTTCCTTACACCTGTTAGCCGGGATGACTTATGGGCAAGTGTTACAGCTTCTCCTTTTCATGAGCATGCACAACTTTGTAATTAATACACCTGGAATTGCAACCATAGCAACAATCAGCCACGGACCACCCTGTAGCCCAACCATGCGCAATTATGAACTGCTTTCTGCTCTTGGGCTTCCAACTACTTCTGATAAAGAAATTGTCCATCAACAGATCAATATTGCGATTTAATTTTTGGCATAAGAATATACAATTGCTCAGCTGTTCAGTTGTAGAAACTGTTTGCCAGTAGGTATGCAACTGCATCAGCATTTTCATTTGAAAGTTCCTGGAAGAGAATGCCACTTACACTTGCTCCAAGGAAGGAGGTAGCTGAGTTGAATTTGGAGCATAAACCAGATGTTATTCGTGACAGCAACTTATATCCAATAGTTTGTTGATTGGGATGAAAACATTTAAGTTCACAATGCTCCATAATGCGGATAACGAGACCATTTGAATAGAATCCATCCTTGTTGCACGTTCAGTCCAATTAGTGAGCACATGAAAAAACATCCGAGAGCAACTCCTGTAGCATTTATAGGGCCTTGGAAAGCATGGAAACGTGCATTGCTGCTTGTTACCGTGCACTTGCAGGATGTTCATGATGGATAGCGCAATGTTTGCAATTAATATAACTATAACCAATTGCTGCTTCTCCCTGGATATTACCTGTCTCCTTATTACAATACTTGAGAATTCAGAAAAGGACTTACTTTCCCTTAGAATGCTCAAAACTGACTTGTGCTGGAAATTTAGATTGCCTAATTGCTGCTTGCACCAGAGCATTGGTAGGAAATTCCTGTAGGAGGAAATTTCAACGCGTCTTATCCTTCTTTGCAAAATTTTCCTCCGGCCTGACCTCATAATAATCAGGTAAATTAAAACTAACAATCTTCTTTCCTGCCGCTCTGATTAAATTTCATGAAGGCATAATAATTCGTCCACTTCACTGGCCCAGTAAACGTCCAGCACTATGATGTTGAAAATGCTTCTCTACTTGATATTATCAAGCAGTTCAAAGTGTTTGTAGGGAAGCTGCAGCATGACAATTAAATGTACTAGTAAGGAAGGCAAACCTTTCAGGAAAGAGGCACTCCAGCTGTAAACGTATCGAAAATGTTTCCTTCCTTTTGCCAATAATCCTAGAATTGCTACACGTTTCCAGTTGAGGTAGGATTGCACTCCGGACTGGGATAATTGATTTGAGCCCTATGGAAGGACCTTTTCCCATTATAAGCAGATGCCCGCTACTGGTTATTTTGTTTGACATCCAGCAGAAGAAAGACAACCTTAAACCTTGCATGCAAGTGAATATTCATTGACCAACCTAGCATGCTAACATTTTGGGGTGAGGAAACACTCTCCTCAATGAACCAAAATTTGCTTATTGTCGTAATTGCTATAGTAATTTGTTAGAAACCATACCTCGTCTAAAAGTCAACTTGCTTTTCCTGGTCATGGTCTGGATTTCAGTCCCACCCTTCTCCCTTGTGTTGCTAGAGTTGGGTTGCAAATGAACTTAAAAATTATCCACCTCTTTACCCAGATTTAAAGGTGGCCTACACAAATCCATAGCCACAGCCTCTCAAATTTTGCTTGAGGATGAACCCATTGCACAAGGCATCATAGGAACAAGAGTAATCTCCTCAACAATTTGCTTTCCTTCGATTTTAATATTGAGATTTGTCTCTCCTTCCATAGTCTTCTTTAGTGGTGGCCACCATTCCATTCCCAGCGTTGTTGCTTTCCTTCACTGTTTTCCAACAGCCGCCTGATGTTCAAGAATTTTGGTATTTTGCTCAACCACACCCTGTAACGGGTACCTGCAATTGAACTAGATTTGGGTTTTGTATACCCCATGGTCCCCAGTTTTTTCAGCTGCTGTTGCTGCAGGTTTGGAATTGTTAACTCTTCTCTTCCTAGGTTGGACTACCATCTGTGGTCCAAGCCCCATTTTCTCCTGCTGCGAATTTTCTATCCCTTTGTTAGGAAGTTTAAATGATTTTTGGTACAGAGGTCTGATTCGTTCTTTTATTGGTACAGATTCCTGATTTTGCTTTTATTTGGTTACCTCAGATCCATCAACCTGAGTGCCCACAATACAAGCCCCAGTATGCTGTCCCATTTTTTCACAAGTAGAGCAAATTGTGGAAAGACCCTCATATTCAAATTGCTGAAAAATAGTGAGCCATTCATCAACATTCTAGCTTTGAAAGGTGCCTACGGATCCATTCTAACATATAAATCTTTTGTCCACCCATCGATTTGAATAGGATTTTTAAAAGTTGAGATTATTTGCAAAGAATTTTTTATCCTAATAGAGAAGAGGCACCTGTGGGAATCTTACCTGCACTTGCTCTCACATAATGGCCATCAAACTTGGCCTGAAGTTTACTTTTCACAAATCAAGCCCCTTGACTGCCGAAGAGCATGGTCCACCTAGCCACGTGGAGTACTTATCTTTGTTTCAAAATGTAACAGAAAATAGCCCTTGCTCAAATTTAGCTCTATGGCTCTGTAGGTGACCCCAACGACTGATGAGGGTCTAGTCAATCCACAAGCTGTATAGCATAATTTTCCCATTCTAAATGTATGTTCTATCATTGGGAGTTAATTTTGACACATCGTCATTTATCAGTCTGGTAAATGTGTTGGTTGTGCCCCATGCTCCACCTCCAACAGCATGTGCACAATCGTGCAGCACCACCTTGAAACTCCCCTCGTCACCTGATCCAGCATTGTTGCTGCTCAAACGTGCAGAAGAAATGTTCACTGCAACATTAAGTCGAACAACTTGTAAGCAGCTCTACATCTCAACAAAATCAGAGCTAGTAGAAATTGGAACCATGATAGGAGGTGCCAAACAAACCTCATCTTGATCATAACAAATATACAAGTTTTTTAATTACTCAATTTCTTCATTAGGTTTGGATTCTTCTTATAACATTGTTTCCTCATCGTTGGCAACCATAGCATAATCATTTTGATTTTCAACCTATTGAGTGGCTTTAATCATGGCATCCATTTCCTCAACTTATTTCCCCGACAATTTTGGCTCGCTCACTTTGTTAGTCATCTTCATTGATTGCTTAACGATAGTAATTCCATCTTTGTTTTGACGATGCAATTCTAAAATTGAGTTCGAGCTTTCTCCCATTATTGTGTCGTTGCTTATTTCCTTTCACATTGCTATTGTTGGTTAGTATAGAAGCTGCAAGAGCAACAGCTTTGAGCCTTTTTGGCATTGGAGAGTCCCATAAATTTGTGCTTGAAAGTAGTGCCTCCTCTGCCTTTGCCTTAACATGTAGTGCTACCGACCGTCACTGCTTCAAGCAGGGACGTTTGGCCACCCAATCTTCGCTACCCTCCCCACCTACTGGTGGGCCCTTCTCCTTCCATGCCCGAATTCGCTAAAGTTTGCTTAGCATTGTCGACATGCACAATCTCACTCGATCAAAACTCTATAGATGCAACTACTATGCTTGTTTAATATTACGAATCAAAAAGTTTGATCATTTTTTTGTGATATTCCACTTCTAAACAAATATGGTTGAACGGGAACTATCATGAGTTGTGTTCTTGCACAATTCGTTCGAGCTCAAGAATTTTGTTGTTTAAAGCTAGATTGTTGCAATTCATATATTATGTTTACTGATGTGTTGTAACGTTTTGTTTATTTGATGTTTCATTTTGTGTTTTTTTTTTATGTATATTATGTAATATGATCCATAAAAGGGATGTATTCTTTGAGTACAAGTATATTGTGTTCTTATGTTGGGTAATCTTTCAGTAATGTTGTTACTTGTTTTTTGTTAGTATTGCATTTTGTGAAATTCATTTGATTAAAATAAACATTCAATGGGATGGAGATGTTGATGTTCAAGTTAGTAATCACAAGTTTGTTTAATAGGATAAGTTTTTGATTATTTATATTCTATTATTAATTTGTTATTAATAAATTTGTTTGGGTTTGAATTCTAAACTCCAAATTGTTTTTGGGCTTGATTGGAAGTAGAAGTGATAAGCTTTAGGAGACAAATGCACTGTTCACGTGTATATACTCATAGTTTCACCATCTTGGGTGACACTTGTGGAGTGAGTTGTTTATTTTTGTGTTACCAGGATGAAAATATTCGAAAAACATAGCATTATTTCATCATTATCAAATAGAGCTTGAAATATATTATAAATAATGTAATGCAATAAAAAATGTAAAGCATTTGATAAATTTTTGCTAGGTTTTGTATTATAAGCAATAAATATATGTAAGTTATAAATGAGTTTTTGTTATACATTATAATTATAAATTTAAAAAAATTTATGAAATATCTTAGTTAAGATATGATTATTTGTGTAATTAGATCCTTTTAATCAAAGTATACATTTTTTTTTAAAAAAAGGCACGATGATAGATTGAAATACATAAAAGTATAAATTAAGAAAGTTTTCATCCATTAGAAAATATTGCTTATCCAAATATACATTATAGTATAATGGTTAAGTTAACAAGGGGAAATCTTCATTAAAAATTAATTGATATTTTTCATATTGTGTTTGGCACCACAATCCAAGAGCAATGAAATGTTGAGAATTGCAATAATTATAGGGGAATCTAATCTTTAATTTTGTATAATTATCTCATAGGAACTAACTATGTGTGAAGGATTGGAAGACTTCAGTGATATTGAAGAAACAACTTTACCTTCGTGCTTTGAAAGAATTTTGTGACTTTTAAATAGTTAAGGAAAAGCATATTTCAATGAAGATATCTAGAGATAGTTTATTGATGCTTGAATAAAGCTAATATTTGAAAATTGAATCTACTAAACTAAAGTTCGTTATGTAAATAAGTTATCTTTTTGGTTGGTAAATTTTTTCTGAATGCAGAAAACAATCCAAATGCTATAAAATTTTAGAATTTCTACCATGAATTGAATGACATATTTTTAACTTGGTTAGGTGTTGTGGTATAAATGAATTAATGCAGAGCTTCTATATGTAAAAAATAAAAGATGCGGATATGATATTTTAGATCTTGACAATTAAATTTGATAATGTTTATTTAAGCATAAATACAACAAAATAAATTTACCGTATTATCTGCAGAGTAGAGGCATCTTGCTTTTTTCAAAGAGTCCTAAGGTTTAGGCTTTCATTTTAATTAAGCTTATTTTTTTATCATTTATAGATATTTTAGCAAAAATCAATAATAAAAGTTATCATCATCACACAATGTTGAAGAAGTTTGGATGCCTATGAGGCAAGCATCGAGGAATATCATTATCGGTTATGCTTTCAACATGGATGCGTATGCCTTCGAAGTATCGATGTTTTGTGGATGGTAGGATTAGCATTTACATTTATGGAGGTAAGTTGGTTAAAAATTGTGATATATGTAGAGTTATCAGCTGAATTAGTGGAAAATTTGTAGCAATATGGTGGTTTTGCAGAATCAGTTATTAAATATTTGGAGGGAGGAGGTGCGGAGTGGATACTTGGCTAGATGTTTGTAACAAGGTGCATGAACTGAAGTCAGCACCTCATATAGCAGTCAGCGATGCTTGATGAAGAATGAGAGTTTATAAAGTTTACCTCAGGCAATTGTTATTTATTTGGTAATGAAGTGACATTTTACCGTTGAACTTTGTCATGCCTTTTAGCCTGTTGCATACTTATAGTTAAATCATCTGAAACTTTCTAGCTGCAAAATGACTTCTCTTTTACTTCTTACTTTTGTCTTTCAAAATTATTTTGTACCTTCCATTTGTTTCTCAGTGAATTTTGTGTCTTGTTAAATTTCAATCCAATATTTTATTGAGCTTTTGTTTTCTCAGAATTTAAACAAATTCTTCCTGCGGTGTAGGTGTTGTTCTTACATGAGTTTTGCTCTTTAGCCAAGAGCTTACAAATGGTACAACAGACAAGACTTATGCAGTATGTAATTCAATTTCCTATAAACTGCAAGAATGTTCTTCTGTAATATCTGTGCAAGCATGTGTACTTTTTTAATTGTTCAAAGTGATTACTTTAAGCTGGTTGAAGAAGAAGGCAAAGTGGCATTAAAGTATGCAATTACACTCTTTTAGTTTTATTGCTCAATCGCTACATCTGTGTTGATTAATGATAGATTCAGTCATGCCATTCAAATGAACATTATTGAAATGGTATAATGGTATGGAGTATACAAAAGGATTGCAATAGACAAGTTTCTATAAATTTGAAATAAATTTCTATGTTCTTTACCAAAATTCATTAACTGATTGGAATACAGTTGAGCTAGGAAACTTCCCTTTAAATACGGTTGCCATGATCATGGTGAGCATATGTGCCAAATATCAGAACTGCATTAAATTAGCTATTTTCTAAAAACAGCAGAGGTTCTACTTGTAAACTTAACATAATGCTCTTCTTCCCATCACTTGCTATGATTAGCTGACCAAAATTAGCCTCAATGGTCACTCCATTGGGTGAACTGAGATAATTGTGAATGCTGCTTAAATAGCATTCTGTATATTGTCCCAAGGATAAATGAGTTTTTGTGTCAAATCATGGTCATTCTGTTGTTGGTGTAAAGCATGAACATGTTTTCAATGGCTATTTAATTCAAGAAATGCTTGGAATAATAAGTTATTTTGATCTTCTAATATTATTGGTGTGTTTAACTGTACTAAATGTAGAGATTAATTGTGTTATTTAGGAATTAAAAGAGCCAAGTTTGAGCATGACAAATATATATAGAGTCCGGACAGGAGCCCGACTCATTATGTCCAATTAGTATAATTTCCTTACAGTTAAAATAGAAACAATTGCCAGTTGATGGAGGATTTGGTGGGAGGGTAGGGGGTGTGCTTATTTCTTTCATGATAGTTTAATTGTGTAGGAATATTGCTATGGCCAGTGTGTTTGATCTTGGTATATTTTCAAGTTAGTTTTAACTTGCTCAATACTTGTTTATTGGTGTAGTGCTAGATATTGTTTATTGGGTTTTGCTGAATCTTTGTGTGAACATTACTCATATAGCAAAGTGGATATTGATATTTTAAGCAACTCATTCACTTTGTAAATATCATTCCAAGTGTGGTGTCTGATGTTTGCAGCTAATGTAGAGATGAGATATTTTGTGCTAGCCAGTCTTCTGGATGTTCATGTCCTTGAGTGGCTGAGATACTTTGTGATAATCGTTGGGGGATGAGCAGGGAGTTAAACTATATTAATGGAAGGATCAGTGGCTTGATCTATCTTAAAACTCTGAATGTTCTGTATTGGGGAAAATTTTTCTTGTTTTCACTAAGGGCACCTCTGTATGCTGGGAGCCAGATGAACGAGAAAAATTCTTAGAAGATATGAGGATTGCACTCAAATTTATTGGAAGCTCATGCCTTATTTTCAAATACTAGTTATCTATTTATTTATTTATCCCAGTTTATATTCAGCATACCAAGCTTCATCTAGATCAGTACATGCACATTTGTGTTGCTTGGGCTCTGCATTGGGTATGATCTGAATCGTTCTTTGAACATGGTTCATTTCAAAAGTGAATAGGATGATATTTGGAAAACTCCTGTAGTAGAATAATATGTAAACTGATGCTTGCATGTTATCAAGCACAGTTTGCTGTATTTCCTGCAAAAGATTTACATAATTGTCTCTATTTACTAGTTATAGAGAAGGACCATTTTGTACTTTGTTTTCATTATTAACGATGATATTATGTTCTTAAAAAAGATCCTATATAATAAATTACAAAAACGTCTATGCATTTCAACAAAAGAGTCCATTAGTTAATGTTTACTAGAACGAAATGATAACAATCCACGTTGAGAAGCTATGTTGTTTTAAAATGTAAAGAATCTATAAGGCCGATGGGCCTGTAGGAATATACAAAGAAAAAATAGATTAGTAAAATGCATCTGAAAAATTAGATTACGGGACGTCAACAATTTTGGAAGAGAATTTTGTAGGTAGCTAAGCCATTCCAATCATAACACGTCCTACAAAGGGTGAAGTAAGAGGTCTTAGTTGCCTGAATATCTCAACAACTATTCTTGAAGCTAGCAACTTTATAGTGCGGTGCATAGCATCATATGGTATTATGCTCTCTTTGTAAAGTACAATGATGACAATAATATGTTATGATCAGCTGATCAGTTGAAGATAACAATGTTGAATCAATAGTTGTGAACGAAGTCAGGAGGTCATGGATGCTATAATTTATGAAAAAATATTATGGAAGTCAACTGTTGCAAATTTTGCGGAGGCCAAGGTTTGTTGAAGTGGAATCGTTGAATGATAATTATGAATGCTAGTGGAAATAGAGTAAGGACAACTTTTCTTGATTGATATTTATTAGTTACGGTAGTTAAATGTTCCATTTTTGTGAGTTTAAATGTTCATTTAAGCATGCTTAGTTGTGAAGTAGAAAGTAGGGTCATATAAGCAATCAAAGAATATGAAAGTTACTAACAATGACATGTCTCACATCACCTCATGTGCTCCTTGCACATCACCATTACTTCATTGATTATAGAATATCGGAAGCCAAGAAGACAACCAGGCAATTTTCTAAATTCTGAGTTAACTTATTTGAATTGCTCAAGGATTTGTGGTTCATGCCCAAAGAAGTTCCCAATACAATTAACTTGCTGTGGAATCTCTTCATTGGTGGCAAAATACTTTTTTTTTTTGGCTTCACAACCAAGCGGATCACACTCTAGAGGACTTGCTGCTCTGTGCTATCAAGCTTATTCTAAGGTACAATGTTGAGTCATTGTAAGGTATGGAGGTGTGTTGTGAAGTGTGATGCACTATGATAAAGTGTAGCAGTGGAGATATTTTTGTACCTTGCAAAAATTTCTGGCAATGTGCGAGGAATAAACAGTATGATCTGACAATGCAGTAGTAAAATCATATTTGTATTGACTCTATTCTGGGCTAGTACCGGCAATTTAAAGATAAGATTTATGATAAACTATCACTAAAGATAACAAATATCAGAGTAATGCCATTCTAGCCAGATGGAAATGATGCAATCATACGCTTGTCGAGAACTGGGCTTGATCTAATGAAAACTGTAGGCGTGATTTATTGTTGGTCTAGCTAGGCTTTTAGATGTTTTAATGATTGAAACTATGGTTATGGGATCATTGGTTTAGACCAATCAATCGAGTGGATGGATTGATTAATCTAAATCTAGCAAGATTAATGGTCCTAGAAAAAGCTCTACTCGATTCAGCATTGATGGTTGAGAATTTTTTGTCAGATAGCGAGAAGCATAGACTTGAGGGAAGGGTTCATGGTTTTATGTTGGATATGGGGTACTTTTGTTGAGATGCACATTTTTATTTGCTGGCGCTGATAGTGGAGTTTTTAATCTTGTCGATAGCAGATATAACCAAAGTGCTGAGGATTGGGTTCATCCTGTTTGGATGGTTTTTTTTATGAATGACCTTATATACAGAGTTTGTGAACCCCAATCCCCTGGTACACATGGCATCATCTTTACTTTTCCTTGCCCCTTATTTCAGTTTGCTTTATATGGACTTTAACTAGCATGGTTGAGATTTTGAATGGTGTTGAAAGTCCATCTATAGAACATTAAATGAGCTTATAAGCAAGGCCTTGCATGAGCGTTGATTAGATTTCTTCACAAAGCTTAACTGAATCTATTACTTTCCTTTGCTGAGTTGCATCTGGTGTTGTTGGCTTCTTGCTTTTGGTCAGTAAGTTCTTATTATTCGGCTTTATAATTTCATTGAATTTATTTCTAGGAGTCATTTTTAGTCATTATTTTCCTTATTTAAATAACCAGTGATGCATAGCATTCATAAATAGGATTAATGCATGGCAATAATATATAGAACCAAGTATAGTTACAAATATAACTTATATTTTGAAATGAAATAAAATAAAGCAATTCCGTGTAATGAAAATTGTCAGGCTTCCTTTTTGGAATCTATTACTCTCCCTAAGCATATCTTAATCGATGTTATAAAAGTTTTCTTCCAAATACAATTGTTTATCCTTCGAGTATAGCAACCTTTTGGCATTAAAATCTCAATGAAACTCTTTTTGTTTTTATGCTTGTGCTTCATAGACCAACATTGCAGTATCACATAGCATTGTTAATCTCATTATAGTTTTGCATGATTTAATATTAAGTAAAATGTTTTAATCAAAACACACTGGAAACTTGTTCCATTCATCCATGTTTGGATCCTATGAGTCTAATGTTAATATCCGAGTCAATTTCACTGTCATATTGGAATATGCACTCAATTTATTGAAATCTTTCATTTTTTAATATATAATGATTCCAAAGTTTAATTTCTGTCTTTTATATTTCTTGTTGATTAAATTTATATTCTATTGGAAAATGCGTCTTTTGGAACTCTATTATATACCTCATTTAAATCAAAAGAAATGATGTGTAAATATTCTTTTCTTTACTCTAAACATCTTCTGCGTGCTTATGAGTGAATGCTTATACCTCAATGGTCAGCTTTTTTTTTTTTTGCATAATTCCAAGTTTCAATGATGTATTTGCCTCAACGTGTAATCCATGCTGAATGACCCTTTGTTGGGGTTTGCAAGATTACTCGTCAATCTATTTTTTCATGCACATATTGGAATTGCTTCCGGTCTTGCTTTTTTATATTTTATATTCTGTAATGTTTTTTTCGCTTTCATTTTATGAATATGTCAGTAATATGAATGAATAGGTTAGCAATAAGAAAAAATATATTTTTCCAAAAAACTAGATTTATCTAAATTAATTATCCTGTCACAATCTTCTTTAAAATGTTTTGAAAATAACTAATCTATCTATTTAGATCTAATATCTTGGTCATCATTGTTGATACATTTTACTTGATTTAAATCTTTAGTTTTTTTCTCCTGTGCTTTCACAAATTTGCATCTATGTAACTTTCACCCTTTTTAGTTCAATCTTTTTATACTCTTCTTTAATATTACTTGGTACTTTTTTTAGTCTCTCATCATATTAGTTTATATTTATCCAATTTCTTTACGCTTGCAATCCAGCCACTTTTTATAGCAAAAATTTTTTGCATCAGCCTTATTGTGCATTTCTAGTTTCTGCAGAAACCTTTTTTCTATAATTTGAATCATATTCTTCATATTATCTTAAGTATATTCCTAACTATCTTATAGATATAATTAGTAAGGCTATCTTACATCCCATTTATTCCCTCATTTACATGTTAAGCACATGTCTAGGACTATAATATTAAATAACCTATTGTTTTCATCTTTACGATTTCAGCACTCAATCCTAGAACTTCACTTCAATTTATACTTTCTCTTATCATTAGTCGAGAAATTTGGGACAACGCCTACAATTTCAAAGCGGACAAGTGTTAGAAGTTCATTCAATTGATTCAATAAAGATGAATCTCAGAAGTAGAGCTATGGTTGAGATGAATGTATTCAAAGGGTTCTTGGAAGATCCTATGGATTCTTGTGTGGAGCTTGTCTAACCATAGGGCCCAAATTCTTATCTCTTATAAGATCCAAAAAGATTATTGATCCTACGTATTATAAATCCATGATAAACATATAGAGATTGTTGTGACCTCAAAGGCATGGGTTTCAAAAGATTGATCAACTTAATGAACTAAGAGATATCCCTCTTTTCGTAGATTTTTTCATGCAGATTTTGGATTTAACAAAAGAATCCTATTGTCATATTGCAAGTAGATTAAGCAGGGCATGTTTTGTTCAATGCAGTGTGTTAGTGAATAATCTTATTTGGAATAATAAACTCCTCTTTGATTAGTAAGTTTCATCCAGTCCCCAATCCCCATAGGTACTATTCGGATTTAAATTAGATTTTTGATGAATCTATATTTGATTGATTGCTTCTTTGATGCTGCTAACAATTTTTACCATCTTTTGTTTGGGATCTCCCAAATCATTCCATAGTAGATTTGGACTATTTTTTAATGCTTCGTGAAAAGGATTCCCTCTCCTCATAACAATGAGGAGGTAGAATCATTAAAGATTTTATTTTCAATTCATTTTTACAATTGAATAGTTCTATAAATAATTTTTGTTGATCCATCCATAGGAATATGTAAAAGAAAAACTCATATAATGCACATGATTCAGCTCAATTATTGATTATGCAAATTGATCCATTTTTTCTAGGAATCCATCTTTTAATTCAAAAAAAAATCATGGTGTAACATGTATCTTCCTTTGTTCTAATCATGGAATGGATGTAAGAAATCCAAAAATGAATTTTTTTTAATAGCACAAAATCTTTTCAAAACTAATTATATCTGGGATGTGATATGTTTCTAAATGATGAATTGAGATAGTATTTTGTTAATATATAATGATTTTGAATATATCAACTATTTTTTTTTCTGCTCTCCTAGTGGGGCAAAAGAAACATCTTGTTTTTTTTTCAAGCATTCTTGATCTCTAGTAGTCTTCTCAATAGGATTTAAACCTAGATGAAATTCAGACCATCTGTCAAAGAAAAAGAAATGAATTGATTTTATAGGATCTTTAAGAAGTTTTTGATTTCTTATCCCTTCGGCATCCTTATACTCATTATATTTGTCATTGAATGGACTGAGTTGAACGTTTCATCAAATCAATGGAAGGTTCTATCAAATTTGGCCCCTGATTGGATCAAACCAAGTTTTTGTCAGGCTATTTTTATCTTTTGCTCCTGAATTAAGACATTGACTCTTCAAAAGGATCAATTATGGTCTTTGTGTAATTGGGCTCTCTTGACATGCATTAGCACATATCTAAACAAGTTGGTCTACCTAATTAAGCTATAGCTTGTCTTATCATATTGTGTGTTCAAAAACTCTCTTTTTATGATCTTATGATTGTAATAATCTAAATGATTTTTTTTTTATGAATTAATAATATATGTGTTCTAGAAGCATCACTCATAAGCAATCAAATGTTATTATCATTTCTTGAAGAAACTATTGCAATGATAAGATTGTTTGCTAAAACAAATTATAAACCTCCTTCTGTTTTCCTATGTAATTCTGCTCGGATAAATATCTTTTTGCATTGAGACGTCCCTTGTATTAACTTCATATCAATCCAAAACTTTTCCATAACACTTGCATTTAGTCTTATTTGAGGGGTGCAGATGTTAGCAATATTGCCACTGACGTAAATATGATGTCCCACTAAAATGGTCTTATTGTTTGTTAGCATGAAATGGTTTGCTTGGCGTCTACGCGTACGATGTCTATTTTGTTGGCATGCTAGCTTTCTTGAGGCATTGTCATCTCTTGATCTTTTGGCATGTCATAATACTCGTTGATTGTGATATTTTTTTATGTGTGCTTTCCTTAATCTCGTCTACATGGTTTTTTTTTTATTTATGTGCCCAATGTTTTACTTTTAAATGTAACTGAGGCTATTATAATTTATTAGCCACTGTTGTTGAACCCCTGCTTGCAAAGACTTGCTTGGTCCTGCCACTGGGTCAATCTGATGCCTTGATGCTAATGTCTTTGTTTATAAATATGTATAATAGATCAAAAAAATATAAAGCTTTAGGGCCTCTAAAATGTACAAGAAATAGCCCTTACATAATTTGTTTGTGAAATTTTGGTTTGGCTGCTTTTGAAGTTACATATGTAGGGAAAATTTCCACTAAGGCTGAGCACTGTCAATGAGTTGCAATTCATATGGTACTGGCCTTGTTTTTCAATATGTTTGGTGGCCAATTTTCTTCAGTTAATGAATGCTCCACTTGTCCAAAATTGGATCCTTGCTTCTTATGGTATGGCATGTTTGTATCTACTGAAGAAATACCATTTGAACTGGGGACAAAATTTCAAAATCTGGAAGCTGCATTTATTCATTTTCTTTGCCACATATCCTTAATATTTCATTGACAGGGCTCTTGCTACCGAGGGCATATTTGATATTATAACTGATGTTTTGAAATCTCAGGACAGAAAGCTCGTCAGCATAGGGTAAAGATAATTTTGTTACATTTGTTTGCATCTGCTCGTTGTGTTTATCATCCGTCTGCTTCTGATAAATTCTTAACTAACTAGATCTTTTTTTTTTTTTTTTGATGGTTCAGGACAGATATCCTTATAATTTTTCTTAATCAGGATCCCAATCTTAGATCACACGTTATTCAGCAAGAGGGGAATGCACTTTTGAGTCTTTTGGTGCGAAGCTATGCCATGTAACCGTAGTTGTGTTATTTTTTCCTTTTATTGCATGCTTCAGAGTTTATTACTTCAGTTAGTTTTTTTTAATGCGGTGCTTAATAATTGGTTGAACTTGTTGGTAAACATAGCAGTCTTGTTAACATTGTCTTTCAAAGTCAAATTTTGAACTCAAATTACGAAATTCCTTTTATTTTATTTTATTTTTTGACTGTGTAGTAGTTGTGTCAAGTGTAATGATTCCCAGTGGGATTGCAGGAAGATTAGAAGTATGTTTTAAATCATAAAGCTTTGATTAATACAGGACTTAATGAGTTGTCGATGGGGTCAGCTACAAGGGTCTTCTAACATCATCGAGTTCATTTTTTTAACAGATTCGATGAGTTCCAAACAGGTTATCCTGTGCTTAATAATATTGCTTTATCATATCTTCTTTGATCTTTTGTTTCTTGATTCAATGGTGAATATTTTAATAACTCATCTTGCCAAATATAAACATTAAGTGTTGTAAGCCTAATGTATCCAAGCCATTTGAATTAACTCTCGTTAAGCTTATACTTGATACTTAGTTGGTGTTATATTATCCTTTTCTTTCTTACAGTTAATGCTAATTTTATTATTTTCAAATATAATAGCTCATCCATCTTAATCTCCTTAGCTTTACTTATTCTATTTTTATCTTTATACTTAATTGACTAACATTCCAAATCATATAATAGCATCAGTCTTGTTAGTCTTATAAAGCATGCCTATATTTTTGAATGGGATGTTTCGAACACACTAAAAACTAACATTCCTATCAATTTCTCCTTCATATTGCATTATAGACCTCAGGTAATAAAAGGTTTTTTTTAATATTTTATTATCATCAATTTTGATCTCTATATCGTGTGTATGTATACCCTGACTAAATTTATTTTTTTTATATTTGGTGTTAATTGTATCAAGGTGAAAATTAGAGTTTGGTGATTCTCCAAAAATCCAGTTGGATTTTAACTTCTTATTTTTATAAACAAGTATAATAATACCAGTAAAAAGCATTCAGTGTAGCACTTTATCTTGTCATGTTGAATTTTGCAAGTTAGAACTCCCATAACTAACGTAAAAATATAAAACTTAATACATGGCCCTAGATATATTTCAAAGTTATTGGAAACATATTTAGTTATCTCTAATGCACTCTTTTGTTATTGTTGTATTATTATATATGTGATTAGTAATTTTTCAATTGTTTAATGCCATTTTTTTTCTTTTTTGCTGTTTACTTGTAGCTTATATGACTTCGACTTTGTCGTTGAATGAGGTCTAAGGTTCTCATCTGTTTATAGTCTTCAACTTTTTTTTTTTTGAGTAAAAAATATTTTCTAACTCATTTCATAGTTTTTCTTTCTTGGGATTTTATCATACAATAAAAATTAGATAAATTTTTTCCCTTTTGTCACAGTGTTTTTAATTGGATCAGCAAAAGTCCACCTTAAATCAAATTGACTGAATGATATGTTAGTCTTATCTTGTAATCTGTGCCATATTTATTTCGTCACCCCAAATTGCATAATTTATAAAGTTGCCACATATATAACAATTAATTTATAAGGTTCTTCAATTATCACATATATAAAGTTGCCAAGGAAAGGAACCTTATATCTTTTGCTTTTTTGTGTTTCCTGTTTTTTATTTAAATTTTTAAAAGCCATTTTTTTATTTTCATTAATTTTATTGTTATGTCTCATCATGATAGGCTACATCTTTTTTTCCTACTCTTCTTATTCTTAAAATGCAACAGCATTTTATAATTTTTTTCATATTTTTATCCATTTCTTAGGCATCTTGTTTTCACTAATAAACCTTTTTTAATTTGGAGCACATCTTCTTGCTCCTATATGCACATGCTTTGTTAACATACAACTACAACTAGTAATATTATCCCACATATAAGATTAATCTCACATATAAGAGTTAGGACAAAAGTCTAATACATTATTCTTAGATATAATTTTTTGTTCATCATTATCATGCCATCATCTTGTCCTTGGGCACTATTTTCTTTTTCACTATTAAAATTTTTAAAGTACACCATTAAGATTTTTAGATGATGTTTTTGAAGTGCTCTTTCAAGAACTTTACTTGATATTGAGTGTTTGAGCATTCTCATGCAACGACTTTACAATCTTTGTGGTCTAGTTGACCTCTATTTTCTTATTAAAAAAATTATTAATGCGCATCCTTGAAATTCAGTCTTATGTGTACTCAAATGCTCTTCTCTTTTTTAAACCAAAGATTGATACTTTTTATATTATATGATAAAAATTTTATTTTTTTATTTTTCCTTTTTTTATTAACCTCTGAGTCCATTAGTGTATTGAAAGCCTACAAGGTGTTTTTCTTCTCTTATTATGTGCCCTTTAAACTCCCTTCAAATAAAAATCTTTCTTCACTTGGGGGATCCTGTTTATTAACACCTTTAGATCTATCGAAAACCTTTTTTAATGCTAACATCCAAATTTATTTCTGAAGCATGAAGTCTAATAATGCTGAAATCTTGCCATATTATTGTAATCTTTACAACTTTGTCTTCACTACTGCATTGTGCAGGTAAAGAAGCTACTCTTAGTCAACAGAATTAGGGTAAGAACTTGGAATAAGTACTTTGGAGGAGGACCAAAAAATAATTTTAATAGAATTTATGTAGTAATTTTGGATAACAAGTGCAGTGGAATGCACAATCACAGCTCTCAATGCTAACTTAAATATCAGAATTAAAAATGCTTCAAATAGTGGAAGCTGATATTTTGATTATTGGATAGCAATGATCTTCAATGTTGTTTAAGAATAGCGTAGGTAATGTGGCAGTAGATATATTTGTTGAATGTGTGGGTATATGTTTGTATAACAATGTAACCATCTATATTGAATTTTGCCTCACTCAAGATGAATGTAAGGAATCTTTTTAAAGAAAGTTTAATACATTATTGCCTCTCTAATTGAATTAAAAAAATCCAAAAATCTCCTGTTATATGATCTGAAGAAAAGGGAGGATTGTTATATGGTTAGATTTAGAGAAGCCGAAGTTAAATGCTGGAGGCTTCTCTGAGTTATCATTTCGTCCTTACCTAATGCACACAAACTGTTTTAACTACTAAGCTATTCAGGATAAGGGTGTTGGAAAACAATCTTTAGTTACATACACCATTTAATGTGTATTGAATTAATGCTCGGGTGGTTTTGAATCTTGATATTCTCAATCTTTAGAAGGTAGAAGACCCCTTATCACCAATTGGGTTAACCATACGCAGCATGATATATAGGATTTCTGAGGGATTAATGCTGTTTGAGAATATAATGATTTAATGATTTTTTATATTTTCCCTTACAGAAGCTTACTAGCATAGGAGTAGCAACTTTTTCTGCAAATTCTGAATGGTTACAAAATCACTCTTTCTTTCATTCAGCAAACGAAATGCTCTCTCCTTTGTTACTGTTCAGCAGCACTGAGCTGGACAATTTTCTTTGTCTCGCATGCTTCAATTATGATTTTCTTCTTTTTGGCATTTTTTTTTTGCAAGACAAAAGTGCTAACCACGGAAAAAAAAATTTTTGTTTTTTTTTTTCTGATTCTCATTCAAGTGTAATTACTTTGAGCCAATTCACAATGGTGAAGCATTGACTTTTTAGGTTGAAATTTTTTGAATGCACGTTGGATTAAGCTTTCATTTTGCATTTGTGGTATCTTTGGTGTACCATTGGATAGCTAAAGTTGCCATTGAGTTCTTGTCGCATTTTTAATCTTTCGATCTTAGATTGTTACCAGTTGACTGATATTCTATGGTACTCACATCTATAAATCTAATTATTAAGGTTTGGCTATTTGTCTTTTTTTTAATAAACTAGTTTAGTTTAGCCAATAGACCTCATTCTCAAGTTTTGCTAGTTATTTTTCTTGTCTACTGCCACATCCAGCATTGCCATTTTTAATTGTGGTGCTGCACTCTATTCTTCTCGTTGTCCAGCCATGTCTTCAACTGGCTTTTCCCACCTTACATTCCCTTCAATCTACTTCCAGTAGATATCATATCATGTTTACTTCATAAGCTTCTTCCAAATGTTATGTTGTGCCTCAGATTAGTGTCCTGTTGTCTTCCTTGTGTTGCCTTTTCACCTCTCGAATAAAAATTGTATTTGATGTTTGATTTGGAGTATTTCCATGCAATGGGCTAGTAAATGTGTTATTTCATTATTACAAGTTCTTGCTCTAGAACAAGTGATTGGTATTTAATAATGTTAAATCAAAACCTTAAACAATTTGTGATTTTTTTATTTACAGCATTATGTAGCTTAATATTTTAATACTGTTTGTGTTTGATGTATCAACATTTTGTTTGGGTTATTAATTTTAATTGCTATGCTTTAAAACTATTTTTTTACTTTCCCCATTTTAAATTTGGCCTTTCGAGTTGGATGGAGGTTTTTTTTTTTTGAGCATAAAGTTAAAACCTATTGAATGGAGTTGGCTTGCCTCCAGATTGTTTTGAGTTCAAGCCAACAAAAAATTTGAAAATTTGATTTCTATTGTAATCAAACTTGTTCGATATGAAGTTTATAGCAACCTAGATACGAAGTTTTATTCTTATTTGAACATCTTTTAATCTCTTGTACTTTTCACATTCTCTAAATTTTAATGCATCTGTTATACTGCACTTTAGTTAAGGTATATGGTGAAACTTACGTGTATGTAATTATCTCAAACGTAAGACAATTTATTTAGCATTGTTTGACTTTGGTAAAATATTATGACAGCTTTGATTTTTTTGTAAATCAAGCTCATCTTAGATGAAATCCTTGTCAGGTAAAAGGTATGATGACAGACTTCGGGGAGGACATGCATTGCCAGTTTTTGGAAATCATACGAATTATGGTTGATTCATACACTATGTCAGGATCACAGGTACATAGGTTTCCTAACTTTTATGTTGGTTTAATTTTATCGTTCTAAAACTAAATAAAGCAAATTCTTCTAGTTTGATGGATATTACAAGTAGGTATTTCAAATTTCAAAAATAATGGTCTTGATCTTGCAGTTTGTTGGATGATGCCAGCAGTTTCTGTTAAGCTTAACAATGCTATATTGCAGTTAAAATTGCTTAACTATCCTTATATTTGTTCCAGTTATCCTCCTCACCTATGGTGACCTAAAATTTCTATAGCATTCTGGCAGTGCACTTTGCTGATTTTTTTAATTCAGTGACCAATACCTTACTCCCACACTTAGGGTTTTGTCATTGTGAGACCATGCAAGTCCTAATTGTGAATGAATGTGCTAGAACCAACTTGTTACAACTACTGGTCATCTTGCTAAGCAGACATCCAATGTGCCTTCGGTAAGAAAATTGGAGTTAGAAGGTTTAGTTTGTGATAACAGGAATTTTGGTTAATTTAATATGCAAAGAGAAAAAAATGTCATTTCTTATGATTTTTGTCAGTACAAGGACCTAATTGGAACATTCAGCAAATTGCTGGGCCTGACATCTCTTTTTCAAGCTCAAGAGGCCTATTTGCAACAAGTGTCAAACTAGAATTACATACTTGCAATTTAGTCTTAATTCTTTTGAATAGATATCTTGTTTTATATAATATTTTAGTTTCTCAACTCTAATGGTGGTGCAAATGGTTTGCTTAAGTTATGTAATTGTTTGTTATATTATTGCCATTAAATTTGTGCCAACCTTTATTAGGTTTTCTCAAATAACCTTAGATGTATAATTTGTCGTGTTCCTTTTAATCCACAACATTCATAATGTGCATAAAAGTATTTTCTGATGAAATTCACCATCAAATCTGCAAAATACAAACTTTAAAATGGTAGTTGCTTAACCTTAAAATCCAAGGAAACACAACACAGCTTTTTTCTTTTCTTCATCAATTCCCCATGTAATTTGTTCCCTTGAAGGAAGAATATCTATTTCAAAGATCTTCTTGTTTTGGCTTTTTCTCTCCTGCAGGGCTTTGAATTGTGCACGAGCGCCACATTATTGAGTTCACACCCCCTTTATCTTTGTTGTGCCAAACCATTATTTGGGAATATTTGCTGATACTTTTCATTGGATTCGATTTACAACTGTGAACAAATTATTTCTTTTGTTTCCGGTGGCTTCCTTGCACAAGTCAACAAGACATGATATGGTTTTATTTATGGAAACTTTTAGGTTCTTCTTGGAAGACAATCCATGGCATTTATGTGCATCAATACAAACTTTTAAAGGTGTAGGGTAGGATTGCAGATGGTAGGTGCTATGTATGCAATCTTCTTGTTGAACCGTACATGAGGGAGCTTTCATGCACTGGGCTGTTCTTTGTCTATCAATTCTTTATGTTTAACATGGGAATTATTTTGTTCATCTGAAACGGGTTTCTTTATTTGCTTTAACATTTTATTCTCGACTTCTTCAGTGCCTGGCAGACAGACATGGCTTATGGCAATTATTTTTATATTTTTTATTTTTTTAATTTCTCATTTCATAGCATCATGTATTAATTGTGTTGCAGAGGGAGATTATTATAGACATCTTCTATGAGAAACACCTGGATCAGTTGATTGAAGTGATAGCAACATGTTGCCCCCCAAGCTGCAACTCACATGTGCCTGGTAAATCATCTGTATCTGTTGAAGGATTAGAATACCACTCTACAACGAAGGCTGAAATTTTGTCAAACATTTGTGAGCTGCTTTGCTTTTGTGTTCACCATCATACATTCAGAATAAAGTAAGCTTTTTTAATTATCTGTTGCAACTGTCTATTATTTACTGTTCAGAGTTGATCTTGCAAAATTTTTTATTGCAGGAGCAAATTCCTTGCTGGAAATGCTATAGAGAAAGTGCTTTGCTTGACACGAAGAAGGGAGAAATTTCTTGTGGTAGCAGCTATTCGTTTTATGCGGACAATTATATCTCGTAATGTAAGCTTTTTTTTTTTTTTGTTAAACTTGAATGATCATGTGCTATTAATGTTATATAAAATTATTCTTGTTTTGCTAGGAACATCATTGCCATGCTTTGTTAATTGTCATTATCATTTAATCACATATTCCCATATTCAATTTTGCACCGTTTTTCAAATGTTGTTTATATTGGAAAACCAGACAAGTGGTTAATTTGATATGAATCAGATATTCTAAAGTAATTTCTGCTATTTTATGAATGCATTGGTTTCTTAGAACATGTCAAAAGAGTAGGTCCTTGGTCAGTTGTTTATAATGTAAGCTTTTTTTCACGAGTTCTGCTTTGATGATGCTTATTATGTTACATCCTAGTTCTTAGATATCAATTTTTTATCAGTAAATCAGTGATGACATCAATTTGATACAATTTGTAGTTTTCAGATTGTTTCAGACCTTATTTATTGGGGCATGAAAATTGATAGGTGATCTAAATGGTTTGAGGTCAAGTATTGAACCTAATTTAGTGCAGCTTGACTTGCAGGTTACTTGAAAACCAAAATGTATGAAGTGCAGAAACAAATTTATGTACAAGTGCTGCAACAAAATTTGAGGCATCAAATCCAACTATAAATAATTTAGGGCAATTAATTTTCAAATCTTTGGAGTTCAGATATGGCATATGTTGTAGGCATCGAATCCAACTATAAATAGTTTAGGGCAATTAATTTTCAAATCTTTGGTGTTCAGATATGGCATATGTTGTAAAAAAATGAGCAAATCACTAAACATTGGATAATAAAAGAATTTAGGCAACAAAGAAATTAAGAAAAATTAAGAATATTTTATCATAGGAGCCACATCTGTCAACTTCTCTATGAGACTATAGAGAAATATCCTTGAAAAATAAAATAAAATACACATACCAATCTTATTTGCTATTGGTGTTGGATTACATAGAAGAAAAAAAAAAGGCTTGAACCATGAATTAGGTTCTTTTTTTGGTCTGTTTTGTTTGATCCAAGCTCAGTTTAATATAGAAGTTCTTTTTTGAATGACATCAGATATTTTTTCTTGCATAATGTTAGGATTTGAGGTTGGGGTGCTTGGCTACTCTCTACTTCTAATATCTACAAACTTATTGCGTTTTATTCTTTACAAACACCATGGGCATTTGCTAAGTATCGTTTACTTGGCAATAACTAAAATAAAATGTTGAACAGTTTCTACCGCTAGCAGCTTTTAATAAAAATTTGTGGTTAATTTTTCAACCATAACATTCATAATTGCTGTCATAGAATGCATGACCTTTTAGGAAGTAGTTGACCACTGGAATCCCACAAGAATATAGCCATCCCAAAATAGAACTGTAAAGTTATTTGCATGCTAAAACTTTTGTTAAACTTCATTTGTTTACCCCCCCCCATATTGTGATCGCAACATCCAAATTAATTATCAAGATAATTATAATTTGTATCCTGGTTAAAGTTGATATTGTTATTATTTGTTTCTTATGTGGCACTAAACTCATTGGCTTTTATTTGATTAACATTTAATTAATTAAATAATGAAATCTGATATTTAAAAATTTATAATTAATTATAGTTTTTGTTGAGTATGAGTGAGATTTGGTTTAGTTTCATATTGTGAATTAAGTATGGTGTTGGAGATTTAACATATGTTTAATGTGACCTATCTATAAGCTTAAGCCTTTAGGTTATTGGATGTGGATTAAAGTTCATTGAACCCAAATTAGTCTTCTATTTGGTACAACCCTTATTGGAGACGATGATTCATGCATCTTGTGGCTTCTATGGACCTCTTGTAGTTTCTATCTTAGCTAAGCAAAGCTTTGGTGAGCTATATGGTGTCTCTATATGATTTAGTGACTCTTAGTGTGCATAATACGTAATGACATTCATAAGCTTCCATGGTGCTGCATAGGCTTTGTTTTGAGTGATTGACACATGGTTCTTGTGGTTTAGACATCTATATAGAAAAATTAGTGTAATTCATATAATGTTAAAAGATTACAGAGAAGCACTTTGACGTCCTTAATATTTGGCATGACCGTTGACATGATTATTAAAAAAAATTTCATGATTAATGTGAGTGATGGATAATCTCACTGAGATTCTCATATATGAAGATTTGTTTAATACAAATAAGATTTTGTTTGATCCTACACTATGAATTAAGTATAACATTACAGTTTTAAAAGTAGGTATCAACGTATGAAACAATAATAGAAAAAATGCATAGACATAAGATTGCATAACATTCTTAATGTGCTATTGAAATATTTTAATTTACTTTTTCTCTTTATATTAGACACCGACATTTTATCTTTCTTATTCTTAACTTTCCTTGCTTGCAAATGATTATTCTCACTCACTATTTCGATAAGTGATATGACATTGGTAGCAAAATATGTTGGTTGCTTGGGCATATTGTTGATGATATGACTTTGCTTCCTTGAGATCATCAGATTTTGATCATTTGCCAAAAAGCAACTTGAGGTATTTTAAGGCCATAATAGAAACTCTAAAATTCAGCACATATGCTTATGAAGTTCATTTAGTGATGATATTTCTAAAAATCAATTGTTTTATAATAATTTTTTCTCATCTTTGCTCGATATCAATAAAACATAAGTCATTCTATTTATACTATAATACCTATAGACGTAGTAGACTCATAAATAACTTATTTATTTGTTTAATATTTCTTTATGTTATCTTAGTTAAATGATACTATATTGTAACCCTTTCTATTTGATAATATTAATTAGTGATATGGGCGTTTTAATAATTTTGTTTATGTGTAGTACTTGATATGATTTAATTTCATTTATATCCCTATTAATTTTTATGATGAAGAAATAAATGAGGAATTGAAATAAGATGTGAAATTTGAAAGAAAAAAGCAATATAGTTTTAATGAGAGAATGTGCAATAAATAATAATGTTAGAGCATTCAATTTTAAAAGGATTTGTAAATTTTAGAGATATTTATATGCAAGAAAGACAATTATGTAAATGTTGATTAGATAAGTATTGCATGTGATAAGTGGTCAAGATTCAATGAACAAATTCTTATAGCTCAAGTTGTTGCATTTAAGTAATATTGTAATTAAAAAGTATAATAAAGGAAATTGATATACTAAAAACATTTTAAAAAAATATAGTTAGGGCTCATAATGATAAGTGGATGGTCTAGATTTGTGATTAGAGTGGATTTGATCAGAGAATGAGAAGAACAAAAAATGTAGTTTGATTCCTTATTGAATAATGAATGACTAAGATCTAACAGTAGAAGTGAGAATTTTTACACTAGGTGCAACCTTTAAAGATAGCAATAGATGTACTTATTTTTCTTTATCTATAATTGGTTATATTTTTCTAAGATATATGTTTTCCTTGGGCTTTGGAATTTTGATCAAACAATTGCTTCAGGGAAATCAAATTCAATTAGTCATTTGTGTATGCAAAATGAGGGACTATTGCATTGTTGGGTTTTGGATTGCTTACCTTTGAGGTGGTTGCAATGTGTTGATTCTAATCTTACCACATCGAAGAGGATCAAACTTCCAATCCTTTATTGAGTATATGTTATGGTTTTGTTTTCTGACTGATCTTCAAGAATTCTATGAATTCAATTTGTGGGCCTGTAGCCCATGGAGGTAATTTCTAGATATTTAAGAATTGAATAAGTACATTAGTGGTAATCATTAATTTGATACCATTAGCACTTATCATGTGTAATGAATCCAAGGAAATAGAGGGCTTTTAAGATACTAACCAATTAACAACCATAATTGAGAGGTTTGATATATAGTTGTTTTTTTAAAGCTTTACCTGTTGAAGAAAATTCCTTACGGAACACAGATTAATCCTAGCATAGGATCTTATTTCATGGTCATTGTCATCATATTTAGAAGGAAACCTTTCTGGATATAACTAGAGAAAAGACATCCATGAATTTTAAAGCGTGGTTGATTTCCTCATTATATTCTGTTATTGCTTTATTTTTTTATTCATTTATCCATAACAAAAGAACATATGCTTGAAATTTCTTTGGTTTCATTTCTTTGTTCTGTTGTTATCCAGGTGTGTGTGCATTTTAAATTTGCTTACTTTACGCTTCTTCTGTAAAACAAGTTTATATTTGAATGTAATTGTGCAAATAAAAAGCTTGCACAATTTTGCCTTATTTCATGGTATCAGAGTCTTGACAAATAGGTGTACCGAGTTCATAGAATAAAAGATTCACAGAAAAATTGGAAACACTAATTCAATGGAAATTGTGCACGCTGCAATAGCAGCAAACCACTGGAAGTTCCTTCCCAGAAGGTACAGTTCACGTGGACCAGTTTTCTTATCATTTTTTGTTTGAAACAAAAACAAGACAAGTTCATCCACATGGCAATGACTAGACATCTACAATAGAATCTTCATTTGCCTACCATTGATTCCAACTCAACTTCCTTTAATGGTAAAGATAACTTCAAACCCTTTTCTTAATGAATACACTCAGAAAATCAATGAATTATTATCCACTGGTGTTTCGCACAAGATTGAGGAGGTAGTAAATTTAGTGTGAGAAAAATTGTGAAGTAGCTGGCCTTCAACTTTCATCTCTACTTTATATCCCAGAACTCCAGGGCAATCTCTTTCTATTATGAAATTGGTTAGGGATCTTATTTTCTCTGTAACATTTTACCATTCTCATTGTGTTTTCCAGTATCTAGATTCATGGAAGATGATTGGTTTTTCTTAAGAGCAAAATGGTCCATACTAGTTTTCAAACTAAGGTCCGCCATCAATGAATAAGTTTTTATGTTATTATTCTCTTTCCATCACTTCTATTTGTGAAGTTATGCCATGTTTTAAATGCCTTCACCATCCAAGTTTATCATATCTTTGAATCCTGTGTCCATAGTTATTCATCAGTGTCTGCCCATTGATTCTATTTCCGAAGCTAAACTATGTCATTTGTATCTTTGGCATCAAAGTTCCAAGTCACTGAAAGCTTTGCACTTAAAAGTTATTCATAATGATGCTATTTCTTTCCAATGTGAACCATTTTTCAAATACCAGCGAGCCACAAAACCATCTTCTCACCCACTAATATAAATCTTTCCCTTCAGTTCATCTTATTCGCGATGACATTTTGGAACCAACTCATTGTTCAAACTTTATGGGTACCCACTTATTCTTCACATTTATTGATGACCGCACTCGGTTTTTGTTGGTTGTTTTTATGAAAGAAAAATTAGTGATGTGCACTCTTTTCAAGCAATTCTATGAACTAGTTACAAATATTTTTCAATCTTCCTTCCATATTTTATAGAATTGACAATATCAAAATATATTTCTTTCAAGAATTTAAGTTTATATATAATTATGGTAACTGCCACTGAAGTGCATACTGTTGTACTCCACTAAATAGAACTGCAGAGGAAAAATTGTCTTCTTATTGAAGTTTGTTTATCAGCAATGCTCCTAGCTCTTTTTAGGACAAAGCAATCCCAACTGCTGCTTATCCAATTAACTGTATGTGCATAGGTTACCTTACAATTCAAATTTTTAATTTCCCCACTCCCAAAGTTTTGGTTTCTATGTGTTCATTTGCAACCTGTAACACAACCAAAGTATGCTTGATCCTAAAGCTCATAAATGTATTTTCTAACCACAAAAAGTTGTCTCTTGTTATAATATCTTTCTTTGAAAATGCTTCTTATCATTTCAATGATTCATTTCAGAGGGAAATACCTAATAACAAAAATCCCGTCTTCTCTTCCAATATTCCTTTCACTGGATCCAGCTTACATTTAAAATTCAAATAAAAAAAATATTAATTTCTTTAAATGAAACTCCCCTAATAAAGTTATTAATCGTGAGGGAGACCTTAATGTTTTGGTGCTAGTATTTAAGGTATGCTCAAGAATACCAGGCGCACCTTTGCAGCCAATCATCTGAATTGAGCCTAGCCTTCCTCTGGCGTCCATTAACGAAGGATGTCATCTTCAATTATATTGCTGTAAGGAAGGCGGTGAGGTGTTGTACTAAGCATCCAACTTTGGGTCACATTTGTTATAGTAGTTTTTCTCCCCAGTGCTTGACCTTTATTGCAATGGTTAACATTATGGAAACCATTGAAGATTTCTAAAGTTCTCTACGAGTTGCTAAATGGATAGTCAAAAGCAGCTGTTTTAAAAAGAATAAAGGTTTCCTGTTGAAAATGAGATAGGAGATATTGTGCAGCTACTAGAGATAGGGAGGTAGAAGCCTTTGGAAGTGCATTTTCACTCTCAATGATGTATCCGACTGGCAAATACATGACCTTTGTTGCAATGTTTGACAATGTGTAAACCCTTAAAGACAGTCTAAAGTGCTCGAAAAATTCCTCATTGAAAAGTCAAAAAGCATTTGGTTTAAAAGAAATGAAAGCTTCCTATTGAAAATAAGGTTGTAAATATTGTGCAACCACTAGAGGCAGAGGGAAATAAGCTTGTTTGAAATAAGTGGATTTTCGTTCTCAATGTTGTATCCGACTAGCACATTGGATAGTATAAAGCAAGATTTGTTGCCTATTGGTTTATTGAAATTGAATCCTATGTCATTGATAATGAGGAGAATTTTGCTCTCGTAATTTAAATTTTATGATGCAATTTTCTCTTGTTGCCAATTTGGATCACGTTCTGTTTGAAATGCATTTGTAGGATGAGTTTTTTATTGGAAATTTAGTAGAGGAAGGCTTTTGTGAAAATGGCCGTCTTTTCTACCAATACCCTGGGAAAGTGTACACATTAGAAAAGTTTTTCTTTGGCTTTGAATAAAGGCCCAAACTTTGTTTGACAAAGTTTGTTTCTTGGTGAAATAGTTTGAATGTTTTAATGAAAAGGTAGGCTACACTCAATAAATTGTTAAAATAGAAAAATGTTAATTCTGATTTTGTTTGGTGACTAAATGATAATTATTGGGGATAAGAAGCCACAAGTGAGAGAGATAAAAACCAGGTTCTATATTCCAAAGATTTGTTGGTAAGCTTATTAATTATCTTTGAATATTAATGATGTGGCTTTTGTTGTAAGTGCTCTTTGTAGACTTATGTATGGAACAAAATAAAACATCTGCACGTCATCAATCATGTGCTAACATATGTAATGAGCATGCCAGGAGTGAAAATCTTTTTCAAAAAATTGTTCAAAAAGAATTGAATTGAAGCATTAATTAATGTTGACTGGGTACGATCTGTGGACTGAGGACCAAGTAAAGGATATTTTACCCCAAGATGAGGTAACTTGATTACTTAGAAAAAAAAAACAATCTAGGATAGCTAGAAGTAGTGTTGAAGTAAAATTTAGAACAATTGTATAAAGAATATGTGAATTATTGTAGCAGACTAGTCCAATGAAGATCTTAAGCCTCCTTCGTCAAATATGATGAGACTTCATACAACAGTAAATTTGTTATAAGCATAGCACATTATCAAGTATATTGCGATAGAACCAAACATGTGGAGATCGGCTGTTATTTCGGAAAATATTCCATTTCCTCTACCCTTTTACATTTTGTAGGATCAGATTCCTCTTTTCTCAGGTTCCTTGTTCAGAATGATTCCTTAATATTTTTAAGTTATTGGTCTGGTTCCTTATTCATTAACCCTGTACTGGATTTTTCCTTCATTTCCTACACCTGCTGAAATCCATCTTTATATATAGGTGTAGTTAGTTTCTTTTCTCCATCTATTTAATGCAGCTGTATATGTAGATATAATTATGCAGTGAAAAGAGTTAAAAGTTTGTTTCAGCCTTAAATGCTACTTTTATTTTGATAAATGTGAAATAGTTCCCAGTTTAATGGATGTCCAATTTAGGGCTTCATTTCTTTGTAATTTGTTGTTTGAGATCATTCTTTTTATTTCTTTATCGAGGTCATTCTTTTTTTGAGAAGGCTTCTATTCATTTGTTTGATGTCAAACAATTTTCATGGTTCTTTTTCCATTCCATAATATTCATCATTTTGTCATTGTAATATTCTTAGAATGCATCACTAATATGCTAGTTGCTGTAAGTTGTATCATTGAGAAGTATGACTTTCAAAGTATGCGCTTTGTTAGGTGTTTTCTAGTGCGCTCAGGGGACCTGTGCTCTAGTAAAAATGGATTATGATCGTCTTTTGTTTTCCTTATCCCATGATGTCAAAAGCAAGTTCAAAAAAAATTATTAGAGCATGCATATTTATTGATATTTAACATCGCATCTTGGCATGAGCTACAGCAAAGCTTTTTAAAGTTGCTGCTTTTGGTAATTAGAAGTTTAGTGTTTTTTGTGCTCTTTAATCAGTTGAAAACTCAGTGGCTGTTTTCATTTTCTGCAGCCCAATTGTGATTTTTTTTTATTTGGGGTGGGAATCTGCAATCAACTTTTTTTTCTTTTTTTTTTTCTTTCCAAACAGTGGAATTAGTGATCTGGCGTAACTTTTTCGTCATGCATAGTTGACCGTTTGGTGTATGGAAGTTTATGGACACAGATGACACATGAATTAGGTTAGTGTACATTCTTATTGACATTAAAAATATTCCCGTTGACTTGGATAATGTGCCATAAATATTGAATTCCCTTATTTTTCAATTACTGATTTGACTGAAAGGACGAGGCTTCCTCAATTGGAGCTGAAAAAATAGCTTTTTTTAATGTATGCGTTGAGAGCAAATTGTAAAATATGTGATAGAGATCGCTTGCTGACAACAACGTTAGAAAACATTCTGTTTGTAGCCCATGCCGTTACTTTTTTTTCATTTTATTCTGCTCTGCCAAAAGTCTAGCTATTTCTTTTAACTACTAGTGATTAGAAACTTGTTTTGACTATATTGAGTTTGTCTTGGGTTTTTATGTGAACCTGCTTATGAACTTTTATGCTTTTATTTTCAGGATGAACAACTCTTGCGTCATATAGTGAAAAATAATCTCATGAGGCCAATCATTGAGGCTTTTGTTAAAAATGGAAACCGCTATAACATGTTGCATTCTGGGTTTTTGGAACTCGTTGAATATATCTGGAAGGTACATTATTTTCCTGTCTAGCTTGCTAGCTTACAACTTATCAATTTTTAATCTGTGCTTTTTTTTGTGTAGGAGAATCAAAAAACCTTGATCACCTACATGGTTTCCTCTTTCTGGGATCAGCTGAAGAGATTTGAGCATCTGAGCACTATTCAAGCCTTAAGATTAAAATATGAGCAGGTGGGATGTAGCTGCCCGTCTTAGTATCATTTATCCTGCATTTTGTTAATACTCTGTTTTGCAACATGGTATCTTCATGCCATGGCAGTCCCTTGAAAACGGCGATAAAAAAGCCATTGTTAATATTGTTGATCCTCGAAAACGGATTGATGAACGAGCTTTGGAGAAGGAAGAGGAAGACTATTTTAATGAAGACAGGTTTGATTTTAATAGTGTGCTCATCTTTTGGGCTCTAAAATTACTCCATGTTTTGCTGCTCTTATTTTCTATTTGGCAGTGATGAAGAGGATTCCGCCTCAGCTCGTATCTCAGGTGCGAAACATCATCGGGCAGCGTCAACAGTATTGCCCACTGGAGTCAATGTGGCATCCTCTGTTGGGTGTGTGACTTTTTCTTGTTCTCTGTTACTTACATTGGTATAGCATATCCATCTTTTTTTTTACCTCTATCTAAAAGCATAAACTGCCTCACTCCAATTACTTTCAACCTTCCATTATCAAGTGGAGTGACAATTTATTATTTGACAGTTGCGTGGGCTATATACAATTCTTTTGTAGTGATCAGTATTCAAGATCACCGAAACATAGCAATTCACATTTCACAAGCTAATAAGTCTGTGATGCAACTTTTTAATTTCTCAGCTTAAAACTACTTAATTTGTATCTATTAACAATGACCTCAGGTAGATTTCAATTTATAGTTCTACTCTACTAGGAACTCAAGGAGGCTTCATAGCTAGTGCATTGACAGAGCCAGCTTGTGCTAGTGTTATAATGGCAGTTTCTTTATTTGACAATTTTTTCTCTTTTGATGGTTCAGTTTGATTAACATTGCTGATGTTATTTATTGAGGGTATACTTCATTTTTCATTGTTGTTTTAGCAGGTCTGGGACAATTGGACTTGTCGACTACGAAGACGATGAAGAGGAGGCAGAATATAATCCACCGCCAAGGTCTGAACCTTCTAAGGAGGATGAGTACATTATTACTGATCTCTCAAGGTCCAAGCACAAATTGGCTTCCTTGGGTGACAACAAGGGTGTGTGTTCTGAATTGAAGAAACGCAGGGTAAATCATCATTCACGGGAAGTTAAGGCTGTTGAGGTGAAGAACTTCAAGCATGGGGACAAAACTAGTACAACAGAACTTCCCCCATCCACCAATTGCTCCTTGGACTCGAACAACGAGTATGTTGAACATGGCAAACAGAGGGAAAATGCACCAGAGTTATCAAATAAGGTACCATCCACCACCAATAAGAGACCGTCGAATGGGGAGGACAATATGTCGGCCTCCCTCAGCAGTTCTTCGCCGGAGATTACGGTGAATGGCGGCAGTTCTGAGCCCTATCCAGTTAGATGATTTTAGCATTTAGAAATCCTGAGTTGTCCAGTTTACTTGGAAGTTCAATCGTTCAACACAACTCGGTGGGGCGATGATGGAATTGTTTGGGATGCATCGCCAGTTCCATGGCTGCAGAAGTGACTTGGGTTGCTTTCGGCTTCTCGTTAATGATGCAGTACCCAACGGTTTTCGTTATACTGTAGTGCAGTGACTAGGCCTAATGTACGTTCGTTTGCAGCTTTAATTGTGGGCGCAAGCCAATGTGCATATTCGGTTCCCTTCTGCTAAAATTTTGTTGGGTATACTGGATTCTATATTGGGGGGGAATTTGGCTGATGGGAAGATCATTAGGTCTACAAATGTTAAAGTTTTAACATCTAATTCATTTATAGTTGATGAAAGCTGCTAATCTTGTACCTCAAATAAGGTCATATTAAAAGTAAGATGTTATTACATGTGCTTGTTAGGTAAGTCTCTTGTTGATGGATTGTAATTGCCAAAAGGCCTTGTAAAGCTTATTTGTTAGGGATAGTTGTAATATCTAAAGATTTTGACAAGTGGGCATACGTGCAAAGCTTCTTTGTAATTGTTGTTTGGAAACAAAACTGTGGCAGCTATAGAGGAAAGATATGGTTATAGGCTCATGGTGTAAGCTGAGGTGACATCCTCATGGGTTTTTTTTTTTTTTCTCTATATTGATCTGGCAAATGCATCATTATTACTGGCTATTTCCTATTCAAATTATCCTCTTGATTTCCTTTCCATGTACCATTGGATTGTTGTTACTGTCTATGTTCTTGCAAGAACAAGGATTAAACATTCAGTTTATCTTTTCCTTTACCTCAAAATATTATTAATCTGTGTCCGAGAATTTACTTGGTAGATGAAAATAAGCACAAGTAGGTTTGATTCTGCGCAAATGATGCTATTCTGAAATGAAATTTTTGTAGTTGATGGAATTGTTTGTCATACAACGTTCTGAATGTTCTGAGAGACCTCTTGGGAGTTTTTTTATTTAACAGATATGACTACCTTAAGCCCTTTTATTTAGTTCCTGTTGGTTTATTGTCTACTAGAGTTTATAAGATCTCAATCCAAAGAGATCTAGCTTAATGTTAGCGAATATTTTCTGCACAGTTTCAAGGTCAACGAAAATTATTGCTGTCATCATTGTCAACAATGTAACAAACACTCATCAAGGTTTGCATGGCACACATAGAATGGCATTTGAAGCTAAATGTTGTTTAGCCAATGCGTGGGGTTTGTTTGCTTGTTTGTTTTCTACTTAGTGCCTTGCATAATAGGCCTATACCCTTTTACTGATCCCATCAATACTCCGTGTGGATTTTCTCAATCTGTTGGTAAAAAATTGTATACTGCAAGCTTCACCCCATGACTACTCTCAATGCTTGCCCTACCGCCCTTGTTTCAGCAACTGTTAGGACAAAAAGGCTGAACTCTTGCAAACTGCCATGTGCAGCCAGCTCAACCTATTATTGGAGGGCTTCGACATCATTTCAACTTGCGGTTTGATCTCTTTGTACTGTACCACTTAGATCTGAGGTATGTTTATCCATGAGCAGTTGTTGGTAGCTAAGACTTCTCTTTGTTTTCATTAAATGATTGCTTTTGTTAATGCTGATGAACTGTGATTTTTCTGGTCTTATAGTAGTTTTGTGTTAAGCTTATCAGCACAGACGCTCTTTGTTAATTGTTTAGTATTTATCTGTTTTGTATATGATTTATCTTTATTATTATATATTCTATTGTTAATCTCACTTTGGAGGCATGATTGGCCTTTGTCAAAATTCAATTTTAGAATGCTTTGTTGAATGCATTATGGATTGAAATTTCATAATGTTCTCCTTGTATTCCATACCTTGTTGAAGCAATAACTAGTTTGTCATATGTTGTTGAGATAGTTGTCCTTTGAGCAGCCTATCAGATGAACTCATCTTCTTCTCTATTTGGTTCTTTGGACGAGCATAGTTTACTGTTAACCGATGTGCAAAACTTTTAATTTTATGTTTTTGGGTAAAGAAATTTTTATGCTGTAATCCGAAATATTGAAAAAGCCTTGCAATGCATGAAAAGGATGCATGATTTACTGATGATTCTTTCATCTATTCTCATGTTTACTATGCCTCTTAATGAAAAAAGAAATAGAAACACTAGGTGGTTAAACTTCATGTGTACATGTACCCAATTACTAGATTCTTGTATTCACCCATGGCACGATAATCATTTTTTTTCTGTACCAAAACAATGGTGTGGACTTGAATGATGCATCACACACTAGTATTTTGTGATCTCTTAAAATTATAATTAATTTTGTTAATAAAACTTTATTAAGATTTTCTTATTTAAAATCTATTGTTTTTGAAAAACATTAAATGGGATAATCATCCTATAAATAAGATCATTTAACATTTTAAATTATATAGAATAAAGTAAAATATAATCATAATTGATTTATTAATAACATTTAATACACCTGTTCTTTAACTAATATTTTTTATGAAACATTTAATTAGCACTCATCTTTATTTAGTAAATATTTAAAGATTATTTTAACATAAATTCAATCCATACAATTTGTACTTGAGTTATAAAATATGCTGGATGAATTATAATTCTGAAAATGTTTATTAAAACGTTTAGAATTATTCAATTTTAAAATATTTATTTGTTTTAATTAAAATAAATAAACTCTTATTTACATTTTAAAAAAAAAAAAATTTAATTTACTTTTAATAACATGAGAATTTTATATGCAGCATTATAACCGTTAATCGAAAAAACTGTCTTCAAGTAGCTCTTTTTTTTCCTTTGAAGTGTGAATTTGCGATTAAAGTTTTTTCAATTTTAAAAAAATTGAAATGCCAAAATATAATCATAAAAAACAAAAAAATTATGTTGAAAAAGAAATTGCACATTATCAAAACACATAAAAATATTATTTGGTGACACAATTTAAATAATACAAAAAATTAATGAAAATCAGAAAGACTTTGCTACGAAGTTCAGTTAATTTATCAAAATTATTAATTTAAACCTCTTAAAAATAAAAAATAATTTATATGCTTGATAAAAAAAAGATTTTAAAAAAACTTTTCGAAGTAAAAAAATGTTTTTGTGAGAGTTCCATTCTCGTAATCATTCTGATAAAAAAAAAATATAATTAGTGGATAAATATCAGCAATCGCGGTGCATTAGATCGACCCAGTTGTCATTCAGCTTTCAGTCCGCTCCCCATGGTTCTTGCCGCACCACGTGATCCCGGTCCTCCGCCAGAAACTCGTCTTTTACATCACCAGAACGGCAAGAAACCTCCATTATCGTTTACGTTCTTCTTGTCCCTCGAGTGCTCCGCTATTGCCCTTGCAAGTTGCAGTTTGAGAGCTCACCCCATATTGGGGGAGTGGAAGGAGTGGGCTCATTTCAAGGGGGAGAAAAGCCTAGATTTCGGATTTAACGGGTTCGAGGCTGCATGATTCGGAGGGCTGAGGTCTCTTCAGTCCCCGATTTCTGAAGCATACATGGGGTTGGTTATCGTTGCTTCTAGGCTGCCGGCTCCAGGGCAACAGTGGGGAAGGCTCATTGCTTCTCAGTTACGGTTGCGTGACCGGCACGTTGTCTCCGTTAATCGTCTGAGGCCGCCAGAGCGCCGTGCTTTCAGGTGATTCCTGCTCTGTTGATTAGGCATGATTTGGAGGAGATTCCTTGCGTTGATTTGAGTTGATGGTGCGATTTTTGGTGTCTAACCTAGGTTAGAATCAAGAAAGCAAGGGTACATTTTGTATCGATTTCAAATTCAATTTTTGGTACGGTCTGGGAAGTTGCTGAATTTATTCCCGAAATGAAGGGACAAAAGTGTGAAACTAAGGGATTCAGTTGAATGGGTCTTGCTGAAGTTGGATGCAGTTAAGCTAAGACCTGGGATGAAAAATTTACTGAGAAAATGTAATTAATATTGTGTGATGCATTGCATATGCTTAGCAGTTCTCTATGTTAGAAAGTGAAAGTTGTTCTACACAAACCTTTGCCCAGTTACTAATTATTTGTCTTGCAGTAGTATTGCAATTATCTACATATGACATCTGACCCGCTGGGCAATTCAATTCAAGTTGTGTACATGAGCATTGAAATTTATGTAATTTCCACATTTCAACCTCATACAACAATGGACAGAAGTGTGAGAATATTCCTGTCATAAATCTATGGCCTGCTAGCTATCTCCCTCCACTCAGTGTCCTAATTTCTCTGCTCCATATGCTTTGTGTTAATGTATTGGTCTTGATATTGAACTTGAGGTACACATTGAATGGGCTTGGTATAGTCCATATGTCAGAAATTGTTACAAATGTATGTTAACAAATTGCAAGGTTGTATTATTGTTACACAAATGGATGCTATGGGTGCAAAAGTCATTCCTTTATTTATGGATGGGATTTGTGAGTAATATTATGAGTATGAAGGCATGTTTATAAGGCATATGAATAATGACATAAAGTTGATCGAAGATTCATATCAAGATGCAATGCAACTAGGAAGCAAGATATGACTTCTGAAAAAAAGTGTCCAACAAGTAGCTATTATGTTGATTCTTGTGTTTTCAGTTTGTTAACAAATTGTGCTCGAAAGAACACATTGGCAATATGAGGATATCTACATAGAGTAAGACAACCTAGTTTGAGACTAAGCGAATGAGATTGTATGCATTTGGTGGAACCCTATGAGTGTTGTTTTCTTCTTTCTCTTCGAGTTATTGTGGGATATTCTTGGAGTCTTTTCATCACTATTGCAAAAGAGAAGCTTTTCCAAAGTTATAGTGAAGATCCTTAAAGAGAACAATCATAGTTTTTTGCCAAATTTTGTGTTTTAACATAAATCTTAGTTCTTTCTTGTGCTTTTTTTCTTTTCTTTATGCTCTTCATGCCATGCAAATTTTGTTTGTTGTGTTTCTATGTTTTGATGATAATTAGAGATCATGGTTGACCAACTGTAAGGGTCTTCTTTGTGGCCATCTTGAGTGGTTCAATTTTAAATAGGGCTATATTCTTAACAACCACTATCACAGCTAAGTTTAGTGCTTAACTTGGAATGGTTTTTTTTTTTTCATATTGGTATAAACTTGTTCAAGTCTTGGAAAATAATTGGAAAACTAAAAAACAAATATCATCAAATTGAGGGCAAAAGTTTTTAGCTTTTGGAAGGTGCAAATAGAAGACATTCTGTAATAGAAGAGCTTGTACCAATCACTATTTAAAGATGGGTTGAACTTGCTTGATTGCTAGGCATTGGGAATAGTGTAGCTATCAATTGCTAAAAATGTAAACTTTAATGTTGCTAATGAAACAACAAGGTTTTAATGAATGTGCAATATAAATTAGGAGTTCTTAACATCAAATAAATTCTTTTTGATGAGGTGGAGAAAAGAGCTTTTATCATAAATCACATTAACGTATTTAATGTGATAACAACTCATTTAAGGTCAATGGAGATTGGATTTGGAGACTAAATAAAGGTGTTGATCTTATTATCAAAGTTGTTTTGGAGTTGGAATGTAATTATCACTACAGGGAGGAGTTAGTTTTACTATTGAATGTTGAAACCACAGGAGCTTTGGGATGTGATTCTTATTAAGGAAAAGTGGCTTAAGGTATCAATATAGTCGTCCAATTCTTCCATGAGCGTTGATGGTATGGGACAAAGCATGCAACAAGGGCTAACATTTGGAGTGAGTCATGGTCTAAGGGTCATAAGAGCTTATGTGTTCGAACTATGATAATAAGAGGGCATTTGAAATGTGACTACAAAGCTGTGAACAAGAGGTACATTGATGAGTGTAGGGATTGAAAACATTAAATATTCTCTGCTCTTGTTCTTACTTTGGATAGCCCAATTAAGTCATGGATTATTTAGTCTAGTACATCTTCTATTCTATGCTATACAGAGAGTTATTATATGACTGAACAACACAAAATCACGATATTTTTTTAATGAGGAATCTTTGGAGATTATAGTGGAAGGAGACGTGATCAAGGCATCAAATGATGTGTAGGGTTGCTCTATCATGTATGGCATGTTTCAAGCTCAAGGAGAAACCTCTTCTTACTTGGGTAGTTGGACATTGGGTATTATATCATGTTTAGATACAGTATATGGAAAATTGTCAAGGTGGGTGAACAACCGCATGAGAACAATAAGTTCTTTTTCAGGTTTTGAGAATATTTTCTCAATTGTGGTACAATTGATTTGGCTATATAAGTAAGAAGGCATGAAAGTTACAATACAAAAGGGTTACTTTCCTATCTAAAGTTTGTAACTATTGGATTGTATTCTCAATTATGCGAGGATAGTATTATATGAAGCAACAATGTGTGAGTTTTCTTATTCTTAAGTTCGTAAACATAGGAGTGTATTCTTAATTATGTGATGACTATATTCTTAGGTAGCAACAATGTGTGAGTTTCACCAAGATGAGTTGGGAGTTCAAGGAGACTTGATCTAATTCATACAATTGTTTGGGAACTAATAACCTTATTGTTCTCGTTTGGAGGATTAAAGCATTGTGTCATTTTTATTGATGATTTTGTACAAAATTTTGGTTACTTAAGAACAAGTCAAAATGTTTTTAACATTTTGAATTAGTCAATGCAGAGGTGGAGATAGAGATTGTCTATAAAATAAAGACTTTATATTCTGATAATATTGACAAGTATTGAAGAAAATAATCCTGTCAATTTTATAGCATGGAATTTGAATGATGAAGATGGTACCAATCAAGCCACAATATAATATAGGCTCTATGGCTATGAGTTTGATTTTTGATGAGCTTATAAGTAGTATAAGATTGTACGTTAGATTATCGAAGTCATTCTGGAAAAATATTGTATATGTTGTAGCTTACATACTAAGGAAAGATCCTCCATATTACAAAACTTTTAAGTTTAAAGAAGAATAGTGGATAGGGAGGAAAGATTGAACCCTTTGAGAGTATTTAAATGTTTGACATGTACCTATTCAACTTGGAGCACATGGATAAGTTTGATGCAATAGTTATAGGACATTATTATTAGATATGATGTTAATTTTGGTTATTGTTTTTAGGATCTTGTATTAGGATCAATAAGTCATAGAGATAGATGTGGAAGATACTCATAAGCTAATGGTGGATATGAACTTGGAGGATTATCAAGCCATAATCCTTGAAGCATAGTCATCCATGGATATGAAACAAGAACTTTATATGGATGAAATTCCTTTGACTATAGACCAATCAAGCTTGGATTCTAAGACATCATCAAATTTGCCTAAATAGAAGTTTGGTTTTACATCTAGGCCATTGCAAAGTTAATCATTTATGTTCACAAATTGATATTGGCATATGCTAGAGAACATAGTTTTTTGTTATAAGCTTGACAAGATAATGTTTTATTAATGGGTTGGTAATGTAAGATGAGATTGCATCGCTTGAGAGGAATGATATATGGGAGCTAACAATGAGAAGGGAGAAAGATTTGGCTTAGTGGCTAATGTTAATGGAAGAAATACAAGGCATGGTTGGTAGCCAAGAGCTTTCAACCAAAAAGAAAGAATTATCTATGATGAAATTTTCTATCTTATGGAAATCTTGCAATTGTATACTTGATATTAAGCATTGTTACGATGCAAGATATTTACTTAGAATAGCTTCATGTTAAAATTGAATTTCTCCATGATAATCTAAAGGAGAGGATCTTCATGGTTCAACCCAAAGGTTTTCAAGTCACAAGAATGGAGAAAATGGTGTGCATACTTAAGTGGAGTTTGTGTTGGCTGAAACAAGTTTGATGCTGGAGCATCTACTAGATATTAGAAGAACTAGACCAATCGGTTTTGACCAACATATGCATATATCCGAGTGGACCTGACCTCTTCTGATTTGAGATGTTATGATTTTAGTGATATGTGAACTTTGATGTCTACAAATTTACTTTTGATCAGCACAAGCCACATTTGGATACATTTGGTTACCTTGGATTGATTGCAATGCTTCCCCGAGGAGCATCTAGGTAAACTACAATACTTCTTAGATATCACCTTACCTCTAAGCCTAGTATAACATTTTTATGAGGTATCTTAACACCTCATATAGTCATAATAGCTTAGAAGGATATGTAGCAGCTTAGATAGCTTCATGAGGGCCTTTTTTGTTTCTTTTTAAGGTTAGGTCCATTGGGATTGAATTTGGCAATTAGCTAACCACAATTGGTGGTTTCTTATAGATCACATGATGTGGTTATCCATTTGGTTGGGACAATCATCTTGCATTATTTTGTAGCTTTTTTTTATTTCCTATGATTTTCATTTTTCTTACTTTCTTCTCACACTATTTAGAGTTGCTTCTGAATATGAAAGACCTTGATATAATAAGCAATCTCTTGAAATTTCCTTCAATGGTCTTTGTGCTTTAGTTTCATGTTATAGAATGCACCATATGACATATATATTAGCTCTATAAATTTGAGGGCTTAGAGATTTCTAAATTTTTTTTTATGCATGAAATCTGATTGTTTGGACTAGGCCATGGGGAAAATTGATCGGTGAAACCAAATCTAGTTGGTGATGATTCTGATGATGCTCAAGATGGTGGGTGTTCAGATCTAAGAGAAAAGAGTTCTTTTCAATATCAAATATTCAAAAAATTTAAAGAATATTCTAAATTTATATTTCTCTCTATATATTAAAAAAATCTTTCATTCTCTTTCTATCATTGGAATGGGCATCCTAGGTTGGATTTAGAATGAACCTCTTGGTGCAATCCAAGTAGACGTGTTGTGGCTATACTTGCATCACAAGGACAATCCATTTAGACTGCCAGGTGCAATCCTGAGAACCTCATGGGACTGGACAATGTTGCACATTTTTTGTGTACTTTGCTAATTAAGGATTGTTCTTGGTATAGAGCATGAACATCCCCTAATTATTGAACTTAGGTAACATTGTCTTGCATCTTCCTAGAGTAGCTCATTGTTAAAATTGCATTTCTCAATGATAATTTCAAAGAAGAGATTTTCATGGTTCAACCCGAAGTTTTTCAAATTACAAGAAAGGACAAAATGGTGTTCAAACTTAAGAGGAGTTTGTGTAGGCTAAAGCAATTTCTCAAGTAGTAGCACACGTTCGGTTTTATATGTTTGTGCCTAGTCATAATTACGTAAGAACTGCTATGGATCATTGCTATTATTTTAAGAGCTTTGACAATTATTGCATAATTTTGTTACTTTATTGTAGATGACATACAAATAATAGGATGAACCATGAGATGAAGTATCCAGACCTTACATAACGAGTTCTTTGAACTAGAATTTTGGAGAACATTTCAGACTGATCTTTTGGGTTTAATGCAATACAAGTATATCAAGAAAATACCATACATTTTTGGAGTTTCAAATGTTAGATCCAGGGATTCTTCATTCGAAAGTCATTTCAAATTTAGTGAACAATTATCAAGCACACAAAGATTTTGTAGGTAGCCTTATGCCAAATAGTTTAAAAGCATATGACTACTTCGATATAAAAGCATTGCAAAGTGGTTAAATGGCTCCTTCATAGGCTGAGGGGTATTGACATACAAATAATAGGATGAACCATGAGATGAAGTATCCAGACCTTACATAACGAGTTCTTTGAACTAGAATTTTGGAGAACATTTCAGACTGATCTTTTGGGTTTAATGCAATACAAGTATATCAAGAAAATACCATACATTTTTGGAGTTTCAAATGTTAGATCTAGGGATTCTTCATTCGAAAGTCATTTCAAATTTAGTGAACAATTATCAAGCACACAAAGATTTTGTAGGTAGCCTTATGCCAAATAGTTTAAAAGCATATGACTACTTCGATATAAAAGCATTGCAAAGTGGTTAAATGGCTCCTTCATAGGCTGAGGGGTATTAAATACAAAATTATTCTTTAAAGAAGAATGGTGTATCGTGATGCATTGACACTTAGTAGAAAAATATAATATGATGTTCCAAGTTTGTACTAATCAAATAGTTTGATTCATCAATCAAATAATACAATAGCCAATCAAATCTTTTGATCTTGAGGTGTTTGAAACCTTCATATTAATCTAAACTTGGTTGTAGTTGTGGGTAGGATTTTTTATATTTCTATGATAAAATAGACCATTTGGGGATTTTAAATAGGATATTTTGGTTTTTTAAGAAATTTTGGTCTAACCTAGTTGTGGCTTCCACTGATGATGGAATTCGTCCACAAGTGGGACTGTAGAGAACAGCAACATCGGGAAAAGGCTTGGATATTTTTATCTTTTATCTTTCTTTCCATGTTCAAATTCTATGTTGAGTTCTTCTAAACTGCTTAATTTGCTGCAATTCCTGATTTCAATGAAGTACATTGAGCCTACATCATTTGGATTTAGAAAAGGCTATTGCCCTGCAATCAATTCTTGTTATCTCAAAAGCGGAATGACCTTCGATTATTAATATTCTTGTTGATATTCTTGTTTAGAATTAGGTTTTATAACCTAATTGATTGTTGATTAATTTCTTGATTTGATTGCAAATTGGCTGGGTTAAAAGTGGGTTTAAGAAAGAAATTGAAATATTTTGATTTCTGCTTACATTTGTAGTTGCACTTAAAGCAGTTTAGGGTTGGATGTTTGATGCATTCCATGTGTGTCAATCATGCATAAACGGTTCTTTTTCCTATATCTACATCTAGTTGTGCATCCTCACTTCTTTTGAATGGTTGTTTCAATAATGTCAGCAAGAAATGCAAAAATGCCCTTAGTGGGTGTTCCCAATTCTTTTGTAAGACAATGTGTGTGTCTGTGTAGAATAAGGGGGTGAAACTTTTGCTATGCTTCTCTTATCTCTAGGCACTAGCTAAGGCATCATAAATTTTTATTTAATCTTACTTAATGTGACAGGTTTATTGGCTTAACATCAAAGTGCTTAGTCACATATGTTGATGTTGATGTCAGCACTATTGTGGAGGAAGAGAAATCTAAAGATCTAGCATCCGATTGTTCGAGTTCCTTTATCTCTGATAGTTTTGATAACACTTCTTTAAAGTTAATAGATGGAGATGATTGCATGAATTCTCTTCTCAAAATAGTACCAGTAAGGTCTATTTCCCTTTTATCACATAGCACATTTCTTCGAGAATACTTACTTTTTTCTTGATAGAATATACATGTAGTTGTTTATTTCTTATTTTAGATTCTACCCAAGTATGAGAAAGATACTCTAGCAGCAACTCCAACTCACCCTGGTGGCTTATATGGTAAGGAAGCTTCGTCATATTTTTGATATTTGCTGTGTACATAATTTTTTGAAAAACTTTGATTATATCTATTTCAACTTAACTTTGTTAATCAACTATTGTGAAAAAATGCGCTTATTATTTCATGAGTTTTAGACTTGGAAAAAGACTCGTGGGTTATTATTGCCAAAATATGAGGACAATCTTGCAACTTAGCTTGGTTCATTTTCAAGACTACTTAGAAATGATAGTTTAGGTTACATTTTGCAATGCTATCATATGAGGAAGATTTCATGTACAATTGCCATCTTGAAAATCTTTTCATTCAATTTCATTGGAAAAAATCAACTTTTTGTTTTGTAACATAGAAGTGCTTCCCATTATAGAATGTGAATGCTTTGCACACGCCTAAGAAGGAAAAGTTTCTTGAGAATACATCTTTATTAAATTTGATTGTAAATTGATGCAGTTTTGTATGGCTTGTAATCATCTCGAGTTGATATTAAATGAAAAATAAAATCTCTAAAAGGGGGCTTGGAGTTATCAACTTATCATTGTGTGATAAAAAATTTAACAAATGAATCAATTAATTGTCTTTGGATTTTAGATTATATATATATATATATATATATAATTGTTGAATGTAGAGGGAGGAATTATATTTTTTTTTCCTATTCATCGTTGAAAATTGAAGGGTATATATATAGTTGCAATTGTGGGCTTTCTTACCATCTTAATTTAAGATGAAATTCTCCTAAATAATGAAACAGAATAAATGAGAGCAATTTTGATAATTTATCTAAAATTATCTCTACAATCTAATTTATTCTAAATTAGACTAATTAAATTTAAAATTTTATATTCTTTCAAGCTAGGTTATAAATATCAAGCATGTTTAGTTTGGATTTTATTTTAAGTTTGTTCTTAGTAAAGTATTAGTAAGAATATCTATATTTTGAAATTTTGTTGGAGTATAAGTTGATTGGATTGTACTTTCTTTAATTTTTTCCTTTATAAAATGATTGTCGATCTCAATAGGCTTTGTCCTATCATAATGAACATGATTTTTAGCAATATTAATTGTAATTTGATTATCGTACCATAGCTTCATAGGTTCTTCAACTAGGATCTTAAGTTCACAAAACACTCATTTCAGCTAGATTCCTGTACAAATGTCATGAGCTATAGATCTAAACTTAGCTTCAGCACTACTTCAGGCTATAATAAATTGTTTCTTACTTCTTTATATAACAAGGTTGTCTCATGGGTAAGTATAATATCCTAAAGTTGATTTTCAATCAATCATGGAATTAGCCCAATCAGGATTACTATAAATTTCAACATTCTTTTTTGTTGACCAATGGGGAAAAAGCCATTTTCTTGGTGTCAATTTTAAGATATCTAAAGATGTAATGTATTGTATTCATATATTTTTTAATGGAATTGTTCATAAATTAGCTAATCATATTAACAGAGAAATAGATGTCAAGGCTAATATGTGAGAGATATGACATCTCCTTTCACAAGAACAGTTTCTCTTAGTTTGTTTGAGCAATCCATAGAAATGCCAATAGGTGTGCATCTTAGCATCCTTATTTTTTGTACAAGATCTAAGTCATACTTACGTTGTGAGATAATGATTCTTTTCTTAGACCATGTAATTTCCATTCCAAAAGAATTCTTGAGATCTCTAAGATCTTTGACATCAAATTTTTTAGCTACGATTTCTTTGAGATCATAGAACTCATCAATTTAATCTCAATAGCTACCATCAACATAGACTATGATAATACCTATCTTATCCTTAGTAGAATACTTGAAAATAGTGTGTGATCAGCATGACTCTATCTCCTTACTTGTTTTTGTAAATCTATCAGCCATGCTCGATAAGACTATTTGAGGCCTTATAAGGATTTCATGAGCTTGCAAACTTCATTAGCGTTGGTCTGTGAATCTAGACTTGGAGAGATTTCTATATAGATTTCTTCTATTGTTTTATTTAGAAATACATTTTTTATACTTAGCTGATGATGAGGCCAATTCAAGTTAATTATTAATGATAAAAAAATTTTGATTGTGTTGAGTTTGGCAATAATGATAAAGGTCTTTTGATAATTAATTTCATAAGATTGAATGAGCCTTTTGCAACTAGTCGAGTTTTAAGTTTTTTTATTGTTCCTTTTGCTTTATACTTCACGATAAATATCCATTTATAGTCGATAACATGTTTTTTTTTATAACTCTACAAGTTTTGGTGCATTATTTTTTTTTCAAGGAAGGAATTTCTTCTTATATAGTACTCAATTTTGGAATTTTGAGAACTTCATTAATGTTGTTGGGAATTTGAGTATTATTGAGACTTATTATAAAAGTACAAAAGTTTGGTAAGAACCTTTTAATATGAAATAAACTTATAAATGGAATAGCCTGTGCATGATCCAATTTCCTTTCTCAAGGCAATAGGAATGTAAGAACACCAAAATCTCTTGAAGATTCAAGATGAGTTTTACCTTAAGACTGAAATTTGAGGAGATTATTGACTTGATTTAGCTTCTTAGTGCAATTTAAATTGTGTTTGAGATTCAATCTTCTCTTTGTTATTCTTCTTTTTCTTGGAGTAGACAATAAACTTTTTTCTTTAACAAATAGTATAGAATTTGAACTATTTGTTAGTTCAGATGGAAAAGAGGTGATTATTACTAGCGTGGATAAAAAAATGTGATTATTACTTATTTGAGATATTGAGGAATGAAGTTCAACTAGAGAGAGAATTGAACATGGAGGATTTTTATTAGTTTTCCAAAATTAGTTTTCTTATATATCATTCTCATCTTGAATAAAATTTTTAGAAGGGAGAATTATTTTTTTTCTTTTTTATTCATCATTAAGAATACAATAATATATATAATTATAATTGTGGGCTATTTTCATAATCTTAAATTGAGAAAAAATCTTTTTACATAAAAAGATAGAATAAAAGAAAGTAATTTTGGTAAAACCTACTCAAAATTATCTTTATAATGATAAATATCAAGTTAAATTTAGAAGAATGTTATAATGATTATTGTAGTTAATTTATTCTAAATAGTATTAATTAAATTTGGAATTCTACAATAACATGTCAGGATGACTTGGATTTGGTTTTGGGCAAGCAACTCCAATTAAAGGCTTTAATATGTCTGTGGACAATTGGCTTATGACTCACACCATCAACTTTTTGTTGAGTCATGGGAGACCATAGTGGTCAATGTGGGGTATTTTACTCCAAGCATGGAGAAGAATTGATCAATAGGATATGAGGAGATTCTGCATGTTATAGTGTTCCTTTATTCCATTCTTTTGACTACTTATATAACTTCGAATTAGAGTTTATTTAGTGTTTTTATCTGCTCACTTGCCATTGTAGCTAATTTTTTGTGCCGATGCATGTTGTTCTATCTTTTAATTGGTGATAGGCTTAGTAGTTGCATGTTGCACCATGTCTCTCTAGTTCAACTTGAATAACCATCTTAGCCCTCTTTTTTAACATTGTAGGTTTTGTTGCGTTGACATGGATGTGAATTAGGGCTGTTTCTCGTGGCTCAACTAGCCCCAATCGACCATGTTTTAAAACCCGTTTAAAAAGCATAGCTTTGTGAAATGAAAATATTTCTCTAGTTAATCGGAAGTACCATAAAGTTCATAGAGGCAGTTACCTTCTGTGTTATCAATTATCTACGGGCAAAGTGAAATTATTTGAAGAGCAAGTTTTTTGCACAGCAGTTTTTATGGAGATAAGATCACCACAATGAACAATCATAAATGCTTACCTCTCCAAAAGGCATATCACTATAAATTATGTTTTAGATATGGAGTGTAGTCTACATTTTTGTTTCAAAATTTTTAACTTAAATTAGCTTCTTTGCATCATAACTAAGCAATTTTAAAATTTATTTTTGAGCTTGAATTTTTGGGTAATTTTTGGACCTGAGTGCTAGCCATCTGAGGCTCACAAGTTTTTGGCCAGCTGATTACAACACCATTACAATTATGCAACTCAAAATGCATATAAATGTCACCCATTATTGTTCTTAGTTGTTTTGTGGCTTTGGAAGTTTGTTTTTTGTGCATGTGACATTCTTTTGCCTCTACATATGATTATTATTGATATGTGTGAAACCTGAACCTTCTCTCTCTTTCTTGTCCACTTTATTTACCCTTTTTATATTAAAGTCTACCTTCTCTATTCTTCCTGCTTTTAGTGATTTTGCACGAAAGATAAGTCTAAAGAATGGACATCTGAAAAGATATTGGCATAGTTCCGATTGGAAGAAAGCTTAAAGGTGTTTGAGAACATGTTAGACATGTTAAAAGCATGGTCCAAAAAATAATCTATTTAGTAAAAGAGGAAAGTTTGAATCGACTTATGTCTGTATTGGAAGAAGATAACAAAAATAATGTACAGTAAGGTTCTTGCATGTGGCCTTTCCACTATTTTGCATTTTAGGTAGCTGACCCCAAGTTGAAATATTTAGTCAGTGCTACTTCATTCTATTTAGCATTTTAATCAAATTCAAATTCTGCAAGTATCGGCCATACTATGATTGTGAAATATGATGATGATGGTGTTTATCAGCTTTGTATGCCAGCTTCTTCATTGGAAATTTGGTGGAACAACTTTGGAATTTTGCCTGGCCCACAGCTGTTGCCACTCTCCATCCAAGTCTTTTACCTGTTGCTGTTGTGGGTTTCTTTGCCAAGGTAAATAGGAATTTAAACTCTTTCATATATAAAACAATGAAATTTAAGAATATGATTATCATTGATTTTTTTAGCTTTCCATCTTCGTTGGGGCACCTTTGGTTGGTAATCTCATGGATCACTTCCCAAGGATGCCAGTATATCACTGTCTTAATACCATACAGGTTTGACTGTCTCTGAGCTCTTAGAAGTGTTTTTCTTTGAACAAAACGCCATTTGTAATGATTAATTGAAATTTTTCTGTTTTGATGCATATTGTGTCAGACAGCTGCCCAGCTCTTGTCAGCTGCAATGCTTATACATGCACTCAGAAGTACACGTTGTAAGTCTGCATCTGCTATGCTTCATCAACCTTGGTTTATGATATTGGTTGTGGCAGGAGCAGTTGATAGGCTTTCAGGCTTAGCTTTGGGTGTTGCTGTTGAGCGTGAGTGGGTCGTTCTGGTAATCAGACATTCACATACTTCAATTGCTGTTTGAATGTTGATGTATTTGAAAATCTTAACTGCGATATGCAGTTAGCCGGCTCTAATAGGCCAGTTGCACTTGCCAATGCAAATGCCATGCTTAATCGGATTGATCTTCTATGTGAGGTGAAATTTCGCTGTTTTGTTTCTTATCCTCGTTTGAATTTTCATGATCTTGTTCTCCTGTTACAATGGTTGACCTTAAGTATTGCTTTGACATGGATGCAGATAGCTGGGGCTTCAATTTTTGGGATTTTGCTGACCAAATTTCCAACAGTAACTTGTTTAAAGCTTGCTTCTGGACTGATGATATGTGCATTACCTATATTGGTACATGAATCTTGATTTATCTGTATAAAACATTAATACATCGTTAGTGTCACACATTTGTTTGCATTTAGTAGGTCATATTTGGGCAGCTTATAAATAGGATTTCAAATGGTGCTCTTGAATGCTCTAAGTTCTCTCAACATTCTGATAGGACTGTCAAAGCGAGTTCTATACTGCATATTGGGAAGATAGGTGAATTGCTCATCTCATGGTGCTTTTGATTTAACTAAAGTTAAATAGGTTCAACCCTTGCGTGATTTCAGTGGAAAATGGATTGGACACTATAAAGAAAGGCTGGATAGAATACAGAAATCAACCTGCTCTTCCTGCAAGTTTGGCATATATTTTCCTGTATTTCAATGTTGCGCTTGCTCCAGGATCCATAATGACTGCATTCCTAATGCATCATGGTATGGTTCAAATATTTTCTATATTAAATTTTACCCCTTGCTGATTTTTTTGTCAATTTTTCATCGCTGAGTCATCTCAATTATGTTTCTCCTCTTTTAAATTCATTTTGTGCTAATATTTGAACAATGAAGGAACAGTTTTGTGTTCTCGTTCCCTATCTTATTCAGGACAAGGAAGAAATAAAGAGAGGGAAAAACTCTATTGCTTGAGAACATCATATGGTGTCAAATCACTGATCTTAGCTTGATACCATAATTATGATTGGAATAATTTCTATTGAAATAGGTTATTGAATTAGTAATTATTAATACTTTGGGATAACCTTGATGCAATGATTAGAAGTTGTCATGCAACTCAGTGGTTTGCAAAATTGAGTCATGGAAATAAAATCTTACAAAGATTATGTAAGAATTTTGTACAATAGTCTATTAGGGTATGAGGTTTCTTGTACTTTGCTCATGTTGAAACTTTAATGGCACCTCATTGTCTTTTTAAGTAATCTTATATATGTGAATCACGTGCAGCTCTTCTATGCCTTATGTGATCCAAAGTATAGCATGGTTAAATAAACCTTTTATCATGAAAAAATGAACATTAATATCATTCCAATTATTTAAATATCATACTATAAACTTCTTAAAGAAGAATATAAAACATAGACTAGATAATCTTCTTATGCAGCATTCACCTTGTTACATCTTTTTAATATCAACTTTAGCAAGTTCTTTCTCCATTTAATAAGGGGATCTATTATAAGTCCAATAAATTATTGAAACATTTAGTATTTAGGAGGTCTTATTGAAGAAAACAATTCTTAAGTGAAGGAAATACTTAAAAAAAGAATCATTGTGCTCATCAAGAAATAGCACATGTAGCATACGGGGAACTTACGATACGAATGGCACAAATTTGGTAGACTAGTGTTTCTAGCAATTTGGGCACCATGGAATTACACATGCAATAGAATACAAGCGCACAAAATACACGTGTGCCACCAACCACAACCATGAGTCTGGTCATAATTTGGCCATGAAGATTATGAGAATTATTTTTTGGTCTACCATGCAAAAGATATTGCACTATTTGTTAGATGTAAAGGGTGACACCTTTATTTTTCCTTTCCTCGATAGTCAGCAATCCTAATGAAGGCGATCAACATTTCTTGTCTTTTGTCTGTTTAGAGTATGGATTTCATTGGACCTTTACTTGTAACCTGAGGGAGGAAGTTTCTCCTCATCACAATTGACGTCTTCTCAAAATGGATTGAAACTAAGCCTCTTGACGGCCAGACAACAACAAAAGTTCATAACTTTCTCTAAGTAGATATATTCAATCGATTCAAAATACTTCAACTATAGCCATTGACAATACTATAATTTCAAGCGGAGGCACTCCAAAACTTTTGCAAGAAATATGATGTCACCTAAAGTATGTCTATAGCCTATCCTTGAACAAATGGCCAAATTGAGGTAGCATTCAAGATTGCTAAAGATTTTGAAACATCGCATAAAAAGCAAAAAAGGGGTTGGTTGATGAGATTCTTGGCATGCTATGGACATATCAATCCACTCCGATTACCATAAGGGAATCATTATACTCTCTGGTTTATGGCTCTGAAACCATGCTTTCGATAGAAATCAATCACTTCACCCTACGAGTCTAAACCTTAAGGGAATGCCAAGACACTATCGGTACTCAGTAAACAAATGAAAAAGTTAGAAAACTCGAGCTAGATCTTCTTGAAGAGATACGCCTTCAAGCACACTTAAAACAACTCGACAAAAAGCAAAGCATGGAAAAGTATTTGGACAAGTACATCTAAAGGCATCCTCTCAAAGTAAGGGATCTCGTTATAAGGAAATATGAAGTCTTAATTGATGACTTCTCAATGTGGATTGAAAATAAGCCTCTTGACAACCAGACAATAACATAAGTTCATAACTTCTTCTAAGTAGATATATTTAGTCAATTCAAAATACTTCAACTATACTCATTGATGATACTATAATTTCAAGCGGAGGCACTCTAAAACTTTTGCAAGAAATACGATTGTCGCCTAAAGTATGTTTCTATTGTGTATCCTCAAATAAATAGCCAAATTGAGGTAGCATACAAGAGTTTTTGAAGATTTTGAAGCATCGCATAAAAAGCAAAAAAGGGGTTTGGTTGAAGAGCTTCTTGGCATGCTATGGGCATATTGAACCACTCTTGTTACCATAAGGGAATCATCTTACTGGTTTATGGCTCTGAAACCATGCTTTTGATAGAAATCAATCACCTCACCCTATGAGTCTAAACCTTAAGGGAATGTCAAGATACTATCGATACTTAGTAAACAAATGAAAAAATCAAAAAACTCGAGCTAGATCTTCTTGAAAAGATGTGCCTTAAAGCACACTTAAAACAACTGAACAAAAAGTAAAGCATGGAAAAGTAATTGGACAAGTACATCTACAGGCATCCTCTCAAAGTAAGGGATCTCATTATAAGGAAATATGAAGTCTTAATTGACGACTTCTCAAAATGGATTGAAACTAAGCCTCTTGACGGCCATAACTTCCTCTAAGCAGATATATTCAGTCGATTGAAAATACTTCAGCTATAGTCATTGACGATAACGTAATTTCAAGTGGAGGCACTCCAAAACTTTTGCAAGAAATACGATTATCACCTAAAGTATGTTTCTATAGCCCATCCTCGAACAAATGGCCAAATTGAGGTATCATACAAGAGTTGTTGAAGAATTTGAAACATCGCATAGAAAGCAAAAAAGGGGTTGGGTTGATGAGCTTCTTGGAATGCTATGGGCATATCAATCCACTTCGATTACCATAGGGAATCATCGCACTCTTTGGTTTATATAGCTCTGAAACCATGCTTTCGATAGAAATCAATCACTTCACCTTACAAGTCTGAATCTTAATGGAATGCCAAGACACTATCGTTACTCAACAAAACAAATGAAAAGTCAGAAAACTTGAGTTAGATCTTCTTGAAGAGATACACCTTCAAGCACACTTAAAACAACTGAACAAAAAGCAAAGCATGGAAAAGTAATTGGACAAGTACGTCTAAGCATCCTCTCAAAGTAAGGGATCTCGTTATAAGGAAATATAAAGTCTTAATTGACGACTTCTCAAAATGGATTGAAATTAGGCCTCTTGACGGCCAGATAATAGCAAAAGTTCAACTTCCTCTGAGCAGACGCATTCAATCGATTCAAAATACTTCAACTATAGTCATTGACGATACTATAATTTCAAGTGGAAGCACTCCAAAACTTTTGCAAGAAATACGATTGTCACTTAAAATATGTCTCTATAGCCCATCCTTGAACAAATGACCAAATGAGGTAGCATGCAAGAGTTGTTGAAGAATTTGAAACATTGCATAGAAAGCAATAAAGAAGTTTGGTTGACGAGCTTCTTGGCATGCTATGGGCATATCAATCTACTCTGATTATCTAAGGGAATCATCATACTCTTTGGTTTATGGCTCTTAAATCATGCTTTCGATAGAAATCAGTCACTTCACCCTACGAGTCACAATCGATACTCAGCAAACAATTGAAAAAGTTAGAAAACTTGAGCTAGATCTTCTTGAACAGATACACCTTCAAGCACACCTAAAACAACTCAACAAAAAGCAAAGCATGGAAAAGTATTTGGACAAGTACGTCAAAAGACATCCTCTCAAGGTAGGGGATCTAGTTATAAGGAAATGTTAAGTCTTAAAGCAACAAGAATGGCTGAATAAGCTAGCCCCAAATTGGGATAGACCATATTTCTTTAATTATTAGATTACCAATTTCAAATACCCGATGGTATTGAGTTCCCATGGACTTAGAGTGAGGATCATCAGAAAAAATTATACCCATAGAAGGTAAAATATTATTAAAGGTATGCATTAACATATTATATTGCAAAATAATTGGCTCTTGATATAGAATCTATATGTCGATTCTCTTGCTTAATCAACATGACTAGATCCACCCATAAGGTCCAATAAAGTATCCCAACATCACTTAAAAAACATTTGGAAGCTTGACTAGCACACTTTGGATGTCATTCGTTACCACCAAAACGTCAAAAAGCATCAAGGGAAATAACATTGACCCCTTTTTTTCTCATAACTCTTGCACAAAGGATGAGTGACAAAGTTACGTCTTTTTTTCTCTTTCATCGTTGCTCCATTACATGAAGACTTCGAGAAGCATGCTTTTGCCTTCCTCTCTTTTCTCTTGTCGCTATGACTTTACATGACGGACTCAAGAAGCTCGGTCTCACTCTCTTTTTCAGCGATTTTCAATAGAATAAAGATCTCAAGAATTGGTTTTGTATCCTTCCCTTATTCATCATTATCTCATAAATGTTCTTCTTCCAACAAAGAATTCAATCATTGTCACCTCACATTACCATCTCTAAAAACAATCTTTATTTTCCATTAAAATATTATTGTATCCTTAGAGTGTAAAATCTCACATCACTGCTTCTATCTTTATATTATTTGCACTCGGAAACCAAATAAACGTTCATTCATAAAGTTGCGACATAAGTACTTTGTAAGATTGCAATTACCAATGACAATTTTTTCATGACAAAATCAAAGATGGCAAACCTTCAAAAAGTTGACAACTCAAGAGCCTTATAGGTGAATCATTTTTTTGAAACCATTGTTTTTCATCTATTATTGGCAAAGTTTATGGGTAATTCTTTATTACAATATAAATGATGATATGAAGAATTGGGAGACCAAATAGACACGTACAATAAAATTTAAAAAACAAAGAAAGAAAAAGGGAAAACTTATTGCACTTCGTTCGATTCCCCGAAAGCATCCCCATGTTACAATAACGAAGAGGAAGAGGGATTGAAATCCACCAAGCACTGTTATAAGAAGCCCCCTTTCCATCAGCTAAGAGGCATTGAAAACAAGATCACTAACCTTCTCTTCTTTAAAGGAATCAACTAGACATCGCCCTCAGCTTGAGTTCGAAGGCTGTCCCACTGTCGGAGATCCTTCGCAACCCTAGCCATGCTTGGTCGAGGCCTATAAGCCTTGACTCCATTGTTCTTGAAGCGTTTGGTTTCGCCTTTTCTAGGCTTCAAGATTTCTAGGTTTCAAGATTCTCTTACGAGCCTTTCCTCCATACTTGAGCTCCTTGTCAATTCAACTTCTCCCTTCCCTTCTTCCTAAGGACTCCAGCTTCGAAGACATTTTCTTTTTCTCTTGAGAGCCTTGCTCCCCCCTAATACCTCACATGCATGTTCGAACATGGATGCCACCCGTTTTTTCTCACCAAACTGGGCCTTGTCTAAGATTTGAAAACTAAATAAACTCAGTTCTACTCTAAACCAATCCAGAGCAACGTCGAATTTGTTGACTGAGCCGGAATTGAGTCGAACGGGTTTAGATTGAGCTGAACCGGTCTAAGCCAAACCAAACCTAATTGAACCAAGCCGGACGACACCAAACTAAGTTGAACCAAATCGAATCAGGACAGACAACGCTAACCCACATTAAACCATACAAATCTAACCATTTTGATTCATAACATGGCTACAACAAAGCTTGATTCAATCCAATTGATCTTTTTTGTTGTTACATCAATGAGTATTGCTTCTTGGCCTTTTTCCCTTAAGTAAACTGTTGTTGAAATTCTTTGGATTTCTTTTTCTCATTAACAAGTAGATTTGTCATAACCATAGAATTTCATTTGATTTTCCTATATCATGCTAAGATTATTGACTAGCCTTTTGAATCACTTAAATATTGTCGTTCTATGTGTAATTGTTTTATTTTTTGTTTCAGCACTGTTGGAGGCTATTACAGCACGTTTCTTTTTGAAATTCCCAAATTTGTGCATAATTTTGTATGGCAACAAATTATAGGCTTGCAAACTTCCAACTGTTTTCAATCAGCATCAACAAAAATACTGAATTACTCGTTGCATTTTTTCTAAACAAGTTACCCCATTTTTGGAGCTCTTTTCTAGTTTCTTAATACATGATTTATGGCCTTTAATATGCCTTTATGTTTAAGCATCATATAGTGGTTAACATTGCTCACATAAAAGGTTATGTTTAGTCGAGTGAGAACAATTAGATCAACTTCCTAAATATCTGGTATCTTACTTTTTCTTTTTCTACAATTTGATCACATTCAGTTTCAGTCTCCTTTAGAAGGTCAATAGTGTACAACCGAGTTTTTCAGTCTCCTTTAGAAGGTCAATAGTGTACTTCCTTAGAGATATGAAGACGTCCGGTTTGTTTCTTGCAGTTTTCACCATAAAAAAATAGTTGAAAGCTCCATGATCTTTTACCATAAATTTTGTTTTGTATTTTTTTTTTTTCAATCTTATGTCTCTTGATCATTATGCAATCACTTAGGATAACCATCTCAACTACATATACTATTAGGACGTACTTTCTATCCTAATGTACCTTGATAAATATTATATGAGAGCTTTCAACTAGCCCTTGGAAGAAATTCCTAGTGGATCCAGGAGTAAGATAGCTGAACTATGAATCAGATGGGAATTTGGGTGAACCAAAGACGAAGTTTTAGCAAGGAGAATTATTAAATAGACGTGAATAATCTTTGCTAAATCAGTCAACAAAGCACACTTACTCCTTCCTAAATCATGGACTACAACTTCATTCAAGTTTAGTAAAGGATAAAGACTTGCCAATCACGTTCAAATCATTGCTACTCTAACCATGAAAAAGCTCACTTAAGTGTTGGGTTTCAGATCAAGGAAAATTAAAGGAGTTTGAGATGTTCAATTTTTAGTGGTGATCATGGAGGAATTGGAGAGTCTGCAAATAGCAAGGTAGAAATCAAGTTCATTTTAGAACATTGGACTTCAAGAGAACAAGGTGATAGCACCAATGGCAAATTCCATTGTTAATGAAAGTTTGGCATGGTGGTAGAGATCAGAAACTATTTTTACCACAACAATAGTTACCATACGTGTTTGGTAGCATATACGACATAGAGTTTACCTACATGGAGACATTACTTGTAATGGATTCTCCTATTGGTTGTAAGAATTATTCAAGCAACAGTGGCTGATATTCATAAATTTTGATGCCTCCTGTAATTTATTTGTTTTTGAAGTAGATAGGCTTGTCAAAGTTTTATGGCGGTTTGAGATATTGTTTTTTATTTTTTGTTTGTGTTGGTGGTTTCATGTATTGGGTGGTGTTAGGGCAAAAGAATACCCACTTCAATGAATGTAAGTTTTCTGAAATAAACAAAAAAGTTTATGAGCAGAAAAGCATCATAGAGAAGACTATATTTTACTTTGTTTGGTCCCATCTTCTAACCATGAGAGATCTTTGCTTTCTTTCACAAAAAAAAAAAAAAAGAAAAAAGATCTGATCGTTTTCTCTCTTCATCTAACATTTTCTCACAGAAAAAGTGCTTCATCTTCTTCTTCGGTCTTCACATCAATTGCAGGCACATCAGTCCTTGGTGAATATCTTATTAAACTCATCTAAATGTGCATTTAAGTTTCCTGCATCTACCATTTTCAATTTGCATAGTTATTTCTTCAAAAGCAAACGATTGATCAGTAATTTGGAATTACACCTACTTTCCAATTTTTCCTAGACCTCCTATAGGTTCATTATATCTCGAAGTACATCAACAAGCAATAGATGCAGGATGTTATTTATCATTTCTCGTAGAGCTTGTCATCTTGCATTTATCATTTTTGTCAGTTTTTCTGATTTCTTAAGTCTTGATCAATTCTATTCTTATAGGATATTTTTAACCTTGTTATTATAACAAGGTTAAGTCATTGCATCCATTAATGGATTTCACTCAGAAACTTGAACCTTTTATCACTTGATTTTGTACATAACTTGTACCAACAACAATTTCCATTAACACCAACAATCGTGATCAACTTTAATACAATCAAAATTGTCCTTGGTTTAAACGAATACTGTTTTGCACCGGACTCAGAAATCTGGTCAGGATTTTGCCCATCCGAGAACACTGCATCAGAAATGTCAAAAAACAGAATTGACTCTTGAATTGTCATATTCTGCATCCACTTTCCCAAGATGTCGTAAACTGAATCCTAGCAATTTGAATTGTTGATTTCTTTATGCTTTAACTTTTCAATCAAGTTAGAACAATGACTTTCTTCTCTATTCAATGCAGCAAGTATCTCAGCCTTGATTCAATCCTTGTATGTTAAATTCTTCTATGAAGCTAGCACTCACATCATCGTCGACCTTTTTGCAATTCCCTTTTGAACCGTTGCTTCCATCAGCGAGTTAGGCAGCCTTCATGCTTTTCAAAAGCATCACCTTCACACTAGTAACTACTGCAAGTCACTACAGTATCACTGGATTCAACCATCGACACATTGCCATTGCAAAAATTAATTACCACATTGTGACAATAGGAAGCAAATATGTGCAACCTTCTTCAACTTTGCAATGCCTTCAGTAATATTGACATTCGAGAGCTTCGAATCACAGCTATGATACCACTTGTTGTAGCTAAAGAATCCCGATCTCAGCACCAACAAGTTGTCTAGGAAAAATGCAAAAAATTCTGAGAGAAACCGTCAGAGAGAAAAATGGATTTTATTTGTTTTGGCCCCAACTGGAATATTTCTTCCTTCAACCCTCAAGAGATATCTTTTTCTCCTTTCACAAAAAATACAAAATTCAATCTCTTTTTTCTCTATTCTATATTTTCTTATAAGAGACAACATACATATGGCTTTGACATAGCACGAAATTGGAGGTTCAGTATGCACCGTGTTAGGAAAATGATAGCAGCTTGCTTTTAGGGTTGATCTAAACAAAGCGTAAATTTTGCTAATTTCTTATTTAGCCAACAGGGATATTTAATATTCAAAAATTATGGGATCTAAATTTAGGTCAATCAAGCTTTAGGATTATAATTTTTCTGTATATTTATAAGTGTTAAGGTGAACTAATCAAGGCTTAAAAATGCTTAATTGATTGTGTAAAATTTTGCTGGGCCAAATTTTTTTCACAAGCAGGTTTTGCGTAACTTCTATGGATTTTCTTAAACTTATAACTTTTAGTCCAAAAGTGATTTTTGCATGGTTAAGCCTAGTTTGGAAAGTTAATTGAATGCTCTTTGAGGTTGTAACAATTGATTTGTTTGGAATCAGTTCCAAGTAATTTTAATTTGGTGTTCAAGAAGCTATCCACTAAATGCAATTTTTGTCAGACGGAATAATTTTTTGCTGTTGCAAAATATAGCTAACTTCTATATTCAATTTCCCTTAAACTGACAGGAATTAGGAAACAATTTGAAAAAAGTATATTTGAAGAACTATCGTGTCACTAAGTTTCTTACTTCAACCAGATCAAGATAACACGTAAATTAAAGACCCAAAATGCATCAAATGTCTGTTCCAGGGGTCGGAAAACTGTTTCAGCAAAATCTAGATAATGTGGCTTGTTTAGAGATCTGCAAAATACTCATAAACAAAGGTACCGCTGCAAAGTTCAAGCATATGAATACAAGATGTGAAGTGCAACTAAGTCTGGAAGCAAAGGGATCATATAAAGAGAGCTCTAAAATTGCCACTTTCTTCATAGCAAACATATAACTTTTGTTATGATAAGAGAAAGGAATGAAAGAAGTTGCAAGGAAAGCACAACTAACCAAACTTCCGTCTTGGAAGAACTTGGCCATACACTGAACTCTTTCATTGGATCCTCAAAATCAGTTCATAATCAACCTCTTTGAATCACTCAATGAGGGTAGATGAAAGATCTCCCAAGCTGCACCAATGTATAATTTTGACTTTGCTTTTGTTGAAGTCACACAATATAAAAGTTAAAGCGTAAGTTTACTAGGGTTTAAAAGATAAGGGATGAGAGCATAAGCAACAGCAATCAACCATTGAAATTTATGGTGACCTCCATTGGCTGCCATTTGTTATTGCTTATATGTTTATGTGGCAACTGTCTAGAATAGTTATATTGATCGTCTGGGGTGACTGGATTATCTTTAACTATCCAACAAGGGGATAATGAACGATGACTATTGTGGCAAACCTGTTCACCCTTGATCTAGCAATTGCCCAAGTTCAGATGACCCATGTAACTCAGTAAATCAATTTAATGCGCAGTGGCAACGTGTGATTTGACTGGATATGTCCAAGTGCAATATGAGGGATATACAAACGAGTGCAATATAGAAATGTAACAAAATGCGACAAAATACAACTGACTGCAACAACTAAAGTATGTCACCAGTATGATTTGCATACATTGCATGAGGATCCCAATAAAGTTTTGACAAATAATTATAAAAGCCAAAAAAATACCTGATAAAGAAGGCCGACACAAATATCATTGTGGATCTTATTATAATGATATAAACCACAAAATACGTGACATAATCCTAACAGGTGATTGTGCCTAAAGAATGTAATGCATGGTCTCCTGCAAGCATTGTTGAACGTAGTTTTTTTGGGTTAAGCTCCGCAAGTCTGAATTTTGATGGTTTTGATTAGTTGTTTTAATTTACTGTAGATTTTAAAAATGAAAAATAAAGTTAAATTGGATGATTTTGAAATCATCCACATAGGTTAAATTTGAAATGTCGATTTCTAAACCCTTTTTTTGTTATTTTTGACTTGTTTCCAGTGTGATGAGATCTTTTTGGGATCAGTGTTACCTTCTGGATTACAATGTAGCACTAGTTTCATTTTTTGGGTTTTGTTTTCCTTTTAATATCATATTTGTGAAAAACATTCCTTTTCAACTAATTTCTAGGTTTTAACAATGGTAACTGCTCGATTGATGTTTACCTTTGGTAAACCAACCATTTCCCAACTGCATACTCTATTTTGTTTATTGACCTTATCAAGTGCATGATGTTTTAGCTATGATTGCTGCTCCTAAATATGCATAACAAGGCTATGATTTCTTTCTCTCTAGTTCATGGTCAGTGCAATTTTTCTGTTGTATTGCAGGAGTAAGTCCCTCTATCATTGGTGGGTTTAGCGGGTTATCTGCATTTATGGGAGTAGCAGCAACATTCATATCTGCAATCCTTGTTGAAAAGCTTGGCATTCTGAAGGTTGAAAGCTTTTACCAAAGTACAATTTCCTTTTGCTTTTGCTTTTGATTCCCCTTCAAATGTTTTACAGGCAGGAGCTTTTGGTTTGGTCTTTCAAGGCTTGCTTCTCACTGCAGCTCTAGGCGTGCTCTGTATCGGTACTGTTTCACAGCCAAAGCTGCTGTTTTGCTTCCTCTTATTGATTGTAAGCAGAACACAACTTGAACACCCTTTAAGCATTCAAGCAACTGCGAACTCCTAAGTCCTGTTTTCATTCAGATTTTTCTTTTGTGGCACATTTTCCTTCTGATCATCTCTTCAGGTTCTGTCGAGATTGGGTCATATGTCTTATGATGTCGTGGGCACCCAGATTCTTCAGACGGGAATCCCTATTTCAAAGGCAAATTTGATAGGGACGACAGAAATTTCAATCGCAAGCCTTGCAGAGTTTGCCATGTTGGGCGTAGCTTTAGTTGCAAATGATGTACAGCATTTTGGCTTCTTGTCCCTTCTCTCGGTTTCTTCTGTACTGGGTGCTGCATTTATGTTCTGCTGTTGGCTTAAAAACCCATCAGATGAACAGAGAAAACTCTTCTCTCTCGATGCCCATTTTCCAACATGTGAGATTTCTAACGACTACTATTTCCTTCAGGTCCCAATTCAACATCTTTTAGTGATATTAGCTGAAGAACTGCTTAGATTTGCTGGTGAACTTCTGTAGTTCTCTTTTCAGTTTGGTGGATTTTAGCTATTATTCCTTTGAAATAAAGGATTTTTTGGTTTGCAGAGTTTGTTTAGCTTGTTAACATCGTTAGAACTAAATAAAAGATAATGCATCATCTGGTTTGGATTGTTTATTCTGAAACGAAGTCTTTGCTTTGTATGTGAGATTGTTTGGCAGAGCATAATTGATGTTATGATAGCTAATTTGTTCTGTTCTTTCCGTGCAGAGTTGCATGGAGATCATTTGCAAGGTGAGCAAGCAATTGAGGCCGTGGGTTATTATCCAAGTTGGATTTACTTAACGTTTCACCAGAACAAATATTTTTCATTGATGCTTCAGCTTTGGCGGTTTCATTTTTTATTCAAAGCTATTCTTGATGGATGTTAACCCCATTTAATCTGAATTTTGTACCCAAAAAATAAATGTTATGCCGTTGTAAAATAATTATGGTACTCGAAAATATGGATCAGGATTTAGAGTGGTGATTTTTTTTTTTTTAATTTTATTTAAGGTTTGGTTATGTTTTGCACTTTTAAGTATGAGTATAGATAGTTTTTGTTATAATTTTGGGTTTGTTTTAAATTATTATTTAATATTGATCTAATTATCATATAAATTTAGGAGATATAGTAATAAAAATCTAAAGCAATTTATTTTTTAGTATGTGAGAGGTGCAATATTGTAGAAATATTCAAATTTTATGTTTGAAGTATATCTAAATTACAGAATTTTAAGTTGGCTTTAGTTAAAAAAAGAAAAATAGAATGTTTTGACTTAGATGATGGGAAATACATTGTCTTAAGTGAAAGATAGAATCTTTTTATGACATTGGGTCAATTAAGTTTAATTAAATATATTAAGAAAGCACATTTGTTATAAAAATAAAATTATCGTATTATTTGGGATAGTCTTTTTATAAATTTTATTAAAAAAAATAAGTTTCAAATTTGGTTATTAGTTTACTTGAAATAAATAAACAAATATTTTTTTAAAAAATAAAATATTTATTTATATCTATGACAAATCTAGCAAAATATTTGTATAATCTTGCTTATACAAAGATTAATTTTATTAAGAAAAGAACTTTAAAACTTTAAGAAAATTTATTTTAAAAAGTGAATATATGATATATTTAATTCAAAGCTCAACCACAACTTTCACGTCACAATCCTTGCATTATAAAGATACAACAATATTTTGTCTTCTTTTGTCTAACAATTATTTTAGTTGAAAAGGAGAAATTATTTAAAATCTAAGTTTTTTAAAGGATTTGGAATAAGCCTTCATCAAAATTGATCTAAAACCAGTTAAAACCCTAATTTTAAATGAAAGATTGACAAATTTGTTCTCTCATGGTATTATTCCCATAATAAATGGCATTTGATGAAAATGTAGGATAACTAGATAAAGTGGTGTGACGAAACCAAATTGTGAAAATAAGGGCAACAATTGATTTAGCATTGTGGTGCAATGAAGCTAATGTGAAAACTAGTGTTAATAGTTTGAGATCTTTGATATTGTGTGGAAAAATATATACGATGTGTTAAAAAAGAATATTTATTATAGGGTGATATGGTCGATATAAAGCAATTGAAACTAATTGTGAGGGCAAGAGGCTATTGATTTATAATGAAGCTTATGAGATAATATATTCTATAACAAAATTATGTATGGTATAATAATATTAACAATACATGCATTATATAATTAAAAGTATATTTTCATTGGAGGTAAACACAAGTCTAATCTAGAGTTATTCTTATATATTAGAGAGATTTTTTTATGATAAACTATATATTTATATTTGCATACACAATTTAATTTATGCATTTATAATTTGACAATGTATTTATTTAATAAATAAGTGCATACAAAATTAAATAGTTTATGTAATTTATATGTATATTAATTAAGACTTTGTTTGACAATATTGGTTGGAAAATAATGATGTTAGTGAGATCAGAATATACAGTTTGAACTTAGTGATCTTTCATAAAAAAGTAATTATAATACAACTTTTAAAATAAAGCAAATGTATACAAATAAAATTATTTTTTAACTTGTAAGTAAATAATAAAATTATAATATACTAATTATAAGTATTAGATGACAGCTTTCGATTTTTATTTTTCTATTAATGATGGATTAAGCAATAAATAATCATGTATTAGTGGGTAATTACTTGTGCACATACAATTCAATTTAAAAACATATCTATCATTTCTTGTTAATCTAACATTTAAAAAGGTGGTGGCATTGATTGGAAATAATCCAACATAACCAAAAAATAATGTACTTGATTTAGTGGGTCAATTTTATGATAATTAAAAAAAATTAAAGATAGCACTAAAAATAACAAAAATTTGATTTGAAATAATCCAACATAACAAAAAATAATTTACTTGATTTAGTGAGTCAATTTCATGATAATTAAAAAAAATTAAAGATAGCACTAAAAATTAATGATGTACACATTTAATAGATGGGTACATATAAAATTACGCACTTTAATTTATTTGAATATCGATTAAATATTTGGACACATTTTTTATGTGTATGATTTTATATGAAATTAATTATATTATCTAACTTATAATTAATTATATAAATATCTTATAAATATATTATTTAATTATTTATGCATATAAAATATAATTTAAAATTAATTTATTGTTATCATTCTATATTTAACTCACTATATTATCTATTTTTATTATAAGTAATAGCATATATCAAAATATCATTGAAATTTATAAACTATATCCTATGCATGATACGATCATAATATTTTTTTTATAGAGGATTTGTTTATTTTCATGATCATATGATTTAAATTTATTTAAAAAAATATTTTTAAAGAAATTAATTTGAGAAAAAAAATCATCTTAAAATACAAAAGTTATTTATTTATTATTATTTTAAGGTAGGTGTCTCTTGCGGCTCTCCTATATATATAGTGTAGAAACCCCAAGATTTGAGCGCGGCTCTCCTCTTCACATAAGAATTGCAGGACGAAATCTGCACAGCTTGGCGGCACCTCGTTGGTAATCTGCCTCTTTACTATATCGTAGGTCTCCGAAAGAGGCAGTGTACTCCCTTTTCTTCATCGGACGGGCTTCCGTATGTTAGCGGATCCAAATCGCTAAGAACTACATTGATGTCGCGGCCAGAGCATCCTGGTCGGTCATTGCCCTCGGCGAACTTGCAATTTCCTAGCACTCGTGTTCGTACCCCTCCACCACGTCTCTTGCTCGTTAACAAGTTCACCGAATCCCGTGCGCCGGAACTCGAATCTCTGCACTCCATCGTCTCTGCTAGACTCAACCACGACTTCTGTGGCCGGCGCGATAAGCGTAGGCGGACTACTGGCTTCCGTAGCGGGAAAAACAGGCGGCAGAAGAGGCAACGGCTGATTGATGGTGGTACTGCTGCTTCCAGTGACGGTGTTTTGAAGGCAGGAGATTCAGATGGGAAAAATGGGATTCAGAAGGAGAAGAAGTTCTCCAGAAGAGTTCGGCGGAGATTGGAGTTGCGAAGGAACCCAGCAGTTGGATTTTGTTTATCAGGGGATGGAACGAAGAGGCTACGCACCCATCTTTGGCATGCCAAGCGGTTCGCGATGGTGAAGCGCTGGGGTTACTATTTGCCTCTTGGACTGCAAGGCAGGTATGCCAATTCTTTTACGTTATCCTTTTTGTTTAATAACTAAATTTGTGTTCCGTATTATTTCTTTCAACCTAATAGTTCCTTTTCTTTGATATATTCCACACTTGCACACCCTTTAGAAGTGTATGCAATAAATTGAAATTTTGTTAACTTGAATGTCAGCATCAAAAGTTTTCCCATCTCCTTCAATTTTGGTGGTAGACTGAATAAGATATGTTGGGTGCAACCAGTTGTTTGTATTGGCGTTACAGTGGATAGATTGTTATTGTGATATGGTGGCCATATTTATAGGAGGCATGGTGTAGACAATTGCCTGATGGTTGCCACGATGAATACATGGTTTCTGTAAGCTAAAACTCATCGAAGAAGTTACGATGATCAAGGGAACATTTTGAAACGTTTGGAGTTTGGATGAACAAGTCTAGAGTCAGATATTGGCAATAACAATAGGAGAAAGTTGTTGAAATATTGTGGGGTTGCATTAATTAGCATAACAAAAAGTTGACAAAGAAATTGATCACTATATTGAATATGAATTGAGTTGTAAAACAAGTCAAGAAAACTAAAGTTAGAACAAATGCTAAGAACCTATGATTACACCATATGTAAACCCCAAATGGTTCTATGGTATTGGTACCCCAAGGTTATGATATCCTTATGGTTGCGAACCAAAAAGAGAAAATATATAAAAGAGGGCATTCTTTTTCTCATTCTCCTTCAATCTAGTTGGTAAAAGTGTTGTTATTTTCCTTAACTTGTGAATTTCCTTCTGAAATAGCCTATCAATGACCAAAAGTTGTGCATCTTTTATGAAAACATTCTTTTTAATCAGAGAATTTATTAATTCCAAACTCAAACGCTATGCAATGCTTCATGGCCTTCCTAACAAAATATATTGATCTAGAGATTTCAATAGATGGATTGTGCAAACTTCATGGGTGGTAGGTGGATTGTGCAAACATTGTACAAACCCTCAAGAAGATTTGAAGTGGAAGCATGGCTTGAGAAGTAGGTTTGATTTGGGGAATTGCATTGAGAGCAAGCTCAAGGTGAGGGTTATCAAGGAGATGGTGTTGACATAAATGAAGGAATCAAGGGTTATTCTCAAGGGGAAAGAATGATGTCTCAAAGACCAAAGAAAGGTGCTTTGAGGGGTTGTATATTTACAAGGAGTGATTTACTTGATAAAAGCTAGTCTTATGGGGAGATAATCATAAATGGATGCTCAGGAAGATGTATTTAGTTGAACTATAGTCTTGAGGGGTTTGGCCTTGAGAAGTCTTGTAATGTTCATGGTCCATGTTAAAGAGGTTACCTTGTCAAAAATATTAACTTAGTGATGAATTATGCTCATCGAGGAGAGGAGCTAAGGTCATCATAGATTTTTGATTGGGCAAACTTTATCATGAAAAGCTACAAAAAGATTGTTTAAGTTATGTGGGAATTATCCAAATTCATGAGAACTTAGAATTTGAATAACCAGTTTCAAAATTTGAAGGTTTTCATTTTATGGGATTAGTTTCTTATTCTATTACTATGGTGCCTTGGCTCTTGGTATATAAAAAGGATCAAGGTGGTGGATAAATTTATGAAATTCAAATATAAAATTGACTCATCTATTCATGTAGGGAGAGGGAAGGTCTCTGAGCGAAAAGGAAGATGCAATTGTAAATTTTAGCATAATAAATTGCCTTTATAAGAGAGAGAGAGTCTTTTAGAGATTCTAGTAATCTTTTGAGAGACAATTCTAAGTTTTTGGAATCTTAAGAGCATTTTTAGGGAATATTATTTGTCACCATGGGGTTGCTAGAGGGTTGAGAGTTTACTTTATAATGTAGTTTATTTTAGATTTTTCTCTCATAAAAGAATAAGAGTTTTTCTATGTAATCTTTTATGTTGTTATCGGTTGTGTCTGTTATTTTTACTTATTTTCATTATGCCATAGAATAGGTGGTCCAAACTCATATGCTTAAGTTTTTGGTTGATACACATTTCCTTTATGGTACATTGAATCTAATTATCGCCCACAATTTCACCAACTTTCTTTTAACAAATGTTATGTTTGCAAGCTGATTCAAAGAGGTTTAACATCCAAAGTCTTGAGATGACTTAAATTGTGACAATCTGTGAAGAATTGTAGATCTAATGGTAGCTTTTATGTATGAGGATCTCTTGTTGAAGGTTAATCCATTTAATGATGTGATTATCATCATGAAGTTGGCAAAATCAAATATACATCTTTCAGTGTTTCTTTGCTTTTGCCTCTGCGCCTGAATTTGGATGTAACTTCTTGGTTAGTTACAAAATCAAATATACATCTTTTAAATTGTGAGCATTTTTAAGCTCTTAGGAGTTGTCCTCCAACTGCCAAGGTCATATTTACAAGCCACCTCCTGTAGCTTTGTATAAGAATGCAGTCCTTGCATCGAGTGAACAAGTCCATTGACATTGTGGAAAGTATGTTTGACTATATTAGAGAGAAAATTTTGCATGTTGATTTCTCTAGAGTGCAAAAAAATTAGAAACAATGTGATCCAATCAAATTTTCAAGTGGTTTAAAGATTTTAAAGGGTTTGTACTTATTGATCAAAACCCTATCCTATCTAATAATTCATCAAATCACACATGGTGCAAATCAACTTAACCAAAAAAGCCAATGTGTTATAGTTTTTGTGGCATTGATGCTGTCCTTGAAAGTGGAGGTTGGGGTTCAACTTTGGGCTTATCCCTTAACTTCAAGAAAAGAAAAAAACGAAAGAAAGAAAATTGATTTGAAATGGATATTTGCACTTGATTTCACTGGACTTGTCAAAAGAAATGACCAAAAACCATTTTTTTACAAAGGAAAATCTTAAAATTTATTTAGCTTCAATTTTTTCATTGCAGTTATAAAAAAATGTCCTAAAAAGTGCTAAACATTGCTTGACTAATCACATGAATAGTAGTTGGTAGAGGCACAAATTTCTACAAAGGTTGTGAATATGACTGCTCAGTTGATGCAACATTCTATTGAATGCTGATTAATTATTAGCTACAGTAAATTATATCATCCAAGGCTAGCTAGGCTGATTGATTTGGTGACAGCCTTGAGATATGATTCCCAAGGAGCTTAGCATTCTTGAGTCACTACTTCTGGGTTTCATGACATATGATGTTTTCACAAGACTTGGCTCTGATGCTTGATATGAGAAGTCATTGTCTGAAAATGGTGCCTTAGAACTCTTATTTCTTGATAGTGCTTGTTAGAACATTGCCATCTATTGCATTTAAGGTTTGGTTGAATGATATTAATGATCCCTTCTTGGGTACTTCTAATACTTCTCAAATATTGTTGTAAGTGACCTAGGACCTTTCCCAACTTGTGGCGTCAGGAAAAGGTGACTTGGATCTAACTATTCTTGATCTGTGAGAAAAAAGTGGTCAAGGACAAAAACTGAATCATCAATAAATTGCATTTTGTATTTCTTTCAGGGGGAAGGGTTCAAGAGCTGTCATGAAGTGGTTAAAATCTGGAGCAGTTATGCACGATGCTAGCTATAGCCAGCCTATCATATTGGAGGGTCCAGAGGTAGCATTCTATTTTTCCCTTTTGATTAGTTATCTTTCACTTTACCTTCTTTTCACAATTGTTCCAACTCTATCTATGGCTGGTGTATTTCATATTTGTGTTCCTCTAATTGTGTTGTCAAGTAATTCTTCTTTTATGGTAAAGTTCTTATTGCTTCATTTTCCTGAAAAAGAGTTGCTAAGATCACGGTGAAGTGCATGCTTGATAAGTATGTCATAGAAACACTTATGCTAACCAAAACACCTAGGCTGAATTATTTTTGCTTCAGCGAGTGCCAAGAACTCAAGCAAAGAACTTTTTATATAAATCCTTCTTTTGCATACATGATTTCTTTGATGAGTATGATCTTTGATGGATTGCTTGTCTTTTTTCCCAGTATCAATAGTTGGCTATTTGAGTTTATAAGCTATCATATGTTTTACAAATATGTGAGATACTTTTTAATATATTTATTTCTATACAAATGTTATATTGTATTTTCTATGTGCAAAGACTAGAGTAATTTTTAATCACCCAGAAAGGAACACTCAACAACATGCTTGCCGATATTAACATCATATGAGTGTGACAAGATTGTATTAGCTTGGGAATTTCCATCATTTTCTTTTGAAACATAGAAAATGAGTGTCATATTGGAATAGTTCTGAACTTAATGGTTAGGAGGGACATTCCTCTTATCGGATGTTGTAATCAACATGTTGGAATTGTTTATATCTTGTTTCATTCATCATTCTTACTGATGCTGATCTTTACTGAATATATTTCCTTTTCATTACTTGTAAATATTGCAAACATTTGTGTGTTTTACATGCTTTAGGTATTTTCTAGTTTTTTTGTACAAATGTTAAATTGTCATTTTTATTTTATGCAAGGATTAGATTAATTTCTTGTCATTTAGAAAGCCAATTCTCAACAACTTGCTTATGTTGACATCATATAAGTGATTTAATTTGTTTTGAAATATAGAAAAAGGGATGTCAAAGTGAAAAGGATGTTACTTTCAAAGTAATGAACATTCCTTTAATTGGGAATTGTAATCAACATGTTGGAAATATGATATCTAACTGTATCAATATTGATATCAATCTTTGATGAGGGAGTTTGTTTTTTTGTTATATTATGCAAAACATCATATATTTTGTTTATATTTTATTATTTATTCAGTTTACCTTACAAGTATGTATACCATATAGTTAAAATAAGACATCCTTTTGGTTCCCTTGTATCTCTAGCCAGGACCATTAGCTAACTTATATTATTTGTTGTATTGGACCTTGCACCTCTTTTTGAGTTTTTTGGTTAAAAAGCTCTATTGCATGCAAAGTCTTAATATTCAAATTGTTGATAATTGGGTGGGTTTGGGGTCCAATTGATTGAAACCCATGTCTCTTCAACCTTATGTACTAAAACACCCAAATTCAACCCAATTTCTACTTTTACCATCCCATCCTACCTTTGCTAGGCCAACACTTCTCTAAATCCAAGCCTACACTACTTAGATCTAACTTTGATTCATACCAAGTTGAGTCTGGACAAGTATTGTTTGTTAAGAAGTTACTTTTTTATAAGAGATTTTAAAGAGGTGATTTTTCATAAGTTAGTTAATGAGAGTATAAAAGTTTTTTGTTGTTTGATTTGTTTTATGTGACTTTTTGAGTATAGAAGTCTTGTATCACTTGAGTTTTTGGGTGTGGCTTTTTAGCAATTTTTTGGAAGTTAAATAGGCTTCCCAATGAGTCTTAAGTTATGAGGAGAAGGAAGATGGAAGCAAACTCAATGAAATTTAGCTTATGAATAAGTGGAAGAATGGGTGTGTTCTGTGATCAGTGGGTTATAGTCTCAGTATATCATCATTTGATCATTATTAAATAAAAACTTGACATAAAAGTTGGAACACTTGAAGGGAGTCAATGATTAAAGATTTACATAAGTGTATAACAAGTAAATGATATGTTTTTTGTGTTTTTATCTTTTTTAAATCTTTTTATGTCAATATTTTTTAATATCTATTTATGATATTACTTAGGCGATACATTTGAGAACATTGGACACGAGTTTTTGACGATATAATCAATGCAAGAACTACTCCATGAGTTGAAAGCCAATGTTATCAGTATCCAAGAATCGAGAAAACGTGAGAAGAGAAGCCACATACCATGTGTGCTATGGGAATGTCTAAACAATTGTCTAGAGAATTCCCAAGGCAACCTCTCAAAGATAAGCCATGGAACCATAGGAAGCACAAGTTATATCATGAGTTGTAGGGCATATACATTACAATTTTTTAAGTTCTAGTCATGTTTTTTGTTGATTTGATGTGGTAAGTCAGTAATGGTCATGGGCATGCTCATTGATCGGGTCCACAGACGAGGGTGCCACGTTTATGCCTTTAATGCAATGAATGTGTTAGAAACTTTTGGAAGCTGTTACAAATAATTCTAGGGTATTGTATTAAAAACTTAAAATGAATTAAGTAAAGGTTGAATTGCTTAGTCAAACGAAAATGAATTTTCCATTTCTTTCTTATAACATTCTTCAACTAAAAAGCTAAATTAGGTTATTCGTGATAGCAATTGTGATGAAAAATGAGAGATGATAAGAGAAAACAATCCATCCCATAAAGGATATTAAGAAATCGAGGAAGAAGAATAACAAGAAGGGGCAATCTCATTATAAGTTGTGGCGACATTATGACATCATCTTCAAGGTCACATACCTAGTTTTGTTGTTGTAGTTGTAAGATTTGAGGTCTCATGCATTATAAATGTTGAAAGTTACATGCAAAATTGGTCCTATTAAGTTCAAAAAAAAACATGAATAAAGGGAAAAGAATCATGACTGTCATAGAGCATAATCATATTCTCAAGACCTTACAAGAAGCCTACCTAAGTCATAACACTAATTGCTTGGTTAATGGAGAACAGTCAGAATTGTGTCAAGTTTGAGGCTGGTTATTTGCTTAAGGAGTTCAAATGAATCAATAGATTAGGGGTGTCATTATCAGCATAAGGATTTGAAAGAATCCAATATCAACAAACCTCGAACTTTGACTTGGCTTCAATGTGACACCTCATCCATTAACATGCTCACTTGGGTGAACATAAATGATGGTAAGATTTAGATTGAGAGGCAACATAGATTGAAGAGTACATCGATGAGATCTTATGTGAAATTATGTTTCTAAATATTTGCTAAGTGATGCTTATGACTATTTTTTGGATAGACATATCAATTGACCTTGGACAATAAATATATCATGAACAAGGGTTAAAGATGCAATCCTAGGACTTGGTGGCTATTGGACAAATGAAGCAAATTTTTAATATTTGTTGTAGTATCATTTGCTTATATGGCCTGAGAAGTCGAATAATATCTATTCTAATGAAGTTAGGTAGCTAGTTGGAGGAGCTTGTTAAAGAATTCATAGCATTCCTTGGAGCATCACATTTATCTTCAAGATAGAATGCAAAATGTAAGATCAATTTGATGTTAGATGTCATTGTTTTCAACATAAGAAATCCTCAAATTTTGGTAATAAAGAATGATAAAAAAAAAACAAGTATAACTAGTCAACTGTGAAGCATTGAGGACTAGTAGTTTGCATTGCAGATCATTGATCTTATTGATGCCCAAGAAAGATAAAAGGTGGAGGATGTGTCGATTATTACATATTTAACAAATTCAATGTTATAAAACCTTACCTTTTATTTAGGATTGATAACATAATCAACTATAACATGCATAGGTCTTTACCAAACTTGTCTTGAAGTTGGGTTACCATTAGAAGCATATCCATAAGACAACCTTCAAAGTGACATAGTGATTATACTAATGGCTCATTGGATTTTGTAATGTACCATTTTGTTTTCATGTGACTTATGAAAAACATATTGCGGTTGTTTGTCAACTATTTTGTGATTGTATGTATCTTGATGAAATGTTGATAAGCAATAGAAGCAAATAACACATGGAAAATGAGAGGAGCATCTTCAATCTCCTCGAACAACACTGACTAAAGCAAGCCTAAATAATACAAGTTTGGGCATATGACCATAATATACCTTGCTTTCAAGATAAAAATGGAGAGATAAAGATTGATACAACTAAGGTGTAGGCCAGTAAGAGTGTCCATGTTGATGACTGCCATCTATATCAAGAGTTTCATAGGATTTTGTCAACACTCTTGCAAGTTCATTGGGAACTTTTTTGAGATTATTGCATCACATGCATGGATGCATTCAAGCCAACTATAAGTTTGAGTGGAGAAGGAAGACAACTTTCTCTTATTGAAGAAGAACATCAACAAAGAACTTTTGTTAGTCTTGCCAAATTAATGTCATATGTTCAAAATCGTCTTGAATGCAGCAAGTTATACTTATAGTTGTGATGATGTTTCAACTCATGGCTTGATATTTTAAGTTGATGCAAAGAGAACAAAAGAAACATCTAACATACGACAAAGAGCTACTTGCATTACATTAAGATGTGAAACATTGGTGATCATATTTTTGTTGGAAAAGAGACGATCATCCATTTCTATCGCCAATCATTCCAGTACCTACAAACCCAGATGCAGCTACAGTAGGCATTACACATGAAGTGGATGACAAGCCTACAATTCTGCAATCTTATAGTGCGATTGAGCTTGATAAGCTGCTTGACAATTTCTTAACACTTCAATGAGCCCCTTATGTGTTTTGTTTTGATGTAGGTATAGCTGGAGGAGCACAAGGAGTATTTGAAATGCAACTAGGATCTAAATTTTGCTTATTTAGACTATTTGAATACCATTTTTGAGATGGGCCACAAAGTCAAGTCAAAAAATTGCACAAGATAGAGGTATGTCAAGATAGATAGGGAAATTTGTACAAAGATTTGTACTTTACAGCACTGTGAATTTTGCCAACACGAAGTTGCCACCATGTTTGCTTTGCCAATGCCAAGCTATGTGTGGGAGTGCATCTCAATAGATTTTTAGGGGTATTGCCAATGACAGGTTTTGCTACAACAAACTATTTGTAGTCATAAATGGATTTCTCAAGATGACAACACTCTTGCCATGTTGACAGGAGTTCACTTAGTAAAGAGGTGGTACAAACTTGTAAAATGAGTGGATATACTTTAGATTATCTACTTCAAACAATAATATAAGATTCTTGATTAAACTTTGGCATAATTTGTAGTCAGTGATAGATATAACATTGAGTGGAGTACAAACCTTCCATACATAAGTAGATGGCCATATTAAGGTTGTGAACTTTCATGCAACTTATACAACGATACAATTCACGGTATCCTATGACATGGGATGATAACCACCCATTTGTCCACCTGATTACAAATCAGCGATCCACAGCTCCTCAGTTCAAGTATTAGAATTGGTTTGGATGTTTTAAATGTTGTGAGTGTAATTACATTACTTTGGGAGGTATGTGCATGAATATCCTTGTTTTTTGTTGTACAAAAGTAAAAAAAAAAAAGTTTTTTAAATATCTCATTTAAAAATAACACTTTCATTGCAAAGTTTAGATTATTAAATGTTTTATTGATGTGTTAGTTGTCTTGCATATTATTCCATTCTACAACGTAGTTATGTTATTGTTTTGTTTACAGTGCCTTAAAAATACCTTCGTACTTGAGCCAGCTTAGTAAACCGTGCATGTTTGCTTTTTGCTCTTCAGCTATGTTAATTTGAGTGCTGCAGCATGGAAATTCTCTTGCAATTTTCTAAGTTGTAGATTGCTTTACTTCCTACTTAAGCTGTTACCAATGTGGCTTATGCAGGAATCTATCTTGTGCATTGTGAGGATGGTGTCATTCCCATTCCCTTCAGATGTTTCAGGACAATTGTCCACGTCCGTAATGTATGGATCTTGCTATAGTAATTCAATGGTATGCTTCTCCAATGGTTCTCTACTGATATATTTTAAAGATTGACCTGTATATGTAAATCTTCAGATAATAAGATCATTACTCTTTCAGCTTTACAATTTGAGCCCCTCATTTCCCAAGCTTATTGCTCCAGTCTTTTACATGTGGCGGCCTATGGAAAGTGTTGAAACTAATATGAATTCTGAACAACCAGATGGTTGTAGCAGCCCCAGGAAACCTGATTGCAGCACTTCATTGCGGCAGTTGTGGATATGGGTTCACCCTGCATCTTACAATGAAGGATTGGGTGTATTGAAACGTGCTTGTCAAAAACAGGTACTACATTGTCCTTTATCAGCAATACGATGATTTTGGGCAGCAATACCAACCATGAAGCTTTTTGGAACTTGTGTATTTTAACTTTTTTGCTTCATATTTAGACATGCCACATTACTGTATACTTGATTTTGATTAAGATATTCTACTTGCCTACGTATAAACTCCTGATCATCTTTGTATTTCAGATGAATGAAACTGGTGTCAATGTCAGTTGTGCTTCATTTGAGGGGCGTATTGGAAGATTAGAACTTTATGGAGCTATGTCGTTGAAGATTCTTCAAAAGATACTAAAACCCGTGCCATCGTAAGTGCAGTTTTGTACATACTTCAAATAACATGTACGCTTTGTATGATAGGGCCCTAATTTTTGTATGATTTCACAGGTTACAAAGAATTGATAATCAATCTTTATTTGGCTGCTCCTCTTTGAGACCATGCTCAACTTCACAGTTGCAGAGCAATTGGGTCCTGGATCATGCCGAGCATCTTCCAGCTTGTGCAATCTTTTCACTAACAGTTCTTGATCCTCGGAATTTACCTGTTAAAGAAACCAAACTTTTTCCTACAGCCGCTAGTTCTGCAACTGGTGCACTGCAATATGCTGTTCAAGATTCTTCAACCGTGGTACCAGAAGAATCTAACAAGGACAAAGATTTCTTGCAGTACTTTTGGGCAAACCCGGAGACTAGTGGTCCATCACTTTCTGACTCTGCATTGTTATGGGATTCTACCTCTGAATTGAAACCACCTTTGCCTGAACATGTTATATGCAAGGAGAAGCACAGTAACCTTTTAAAACAGCTCTATTTAAATAATGCTTGTATTGAAGAATTAGCTGATGGAGCTAGAGATTGTTATGATACGTCCTGCCCAGTTCTACTTTTGAAGCATGCATATAATGGGACACTTCTTAGTTCAGGGTAGCAAAATCGCCCAAATTAATACGTTTTTGTTTGTTTTATTGTCACAGCAATTGATTATATCACAAAATTTTGATGATCATTGTTTTTTTATTTTAAATTTCTCTTTTACAGTTGGTCCATAATTCTTCCTTTAACTTGGGTGAAACCTTTTTGGATGTCTCTTGTCCTAAATGGAGGACGTTCAATTGGACTAAGGGAAAAGCGGTGGATAGCATGCAGTGTGAGTTCATCAAACCAAGCATTTTGCAAACTTTTTGATTTTGTTATATAACGAATTTTTTCAAGGAAAGTTTTCTAAAGAAAATTCGTTGTAGATGCAAACATTTTATGAGTTCTCTGCTTCTTATATTTTCTATTACTTATCATGATCATTTTACAGAGTGGTTTGCCTTCATTCCCGAATGATTTCCCTGATTCCAGAGCTTACTCTTCACTCATGGCATGCGAAGCTGCTATTGCTGAGGAAGCGGCTAAGCGTCGGCCTCCTCTTGTGAGACCCATAAGTGTCCCCCTAGCTCCCCCTTGGGATAGCGTAGCTTATAGTCTTCATCATGGGGTAAAGGATCATGAATCGGGCTACACAAATGGAAATTTTGCTGAAGACAATTCACTGAACATGGAATCGCAAGATTACACTCAACCCCCTACTGTTGAAAGTGCAGAACTTTTTGATGGTTCAATTTTAAGAACATCCAACGATTTCAACGGCCGATTAGAAGAAAATGGTTGTAAAGGATATATAAATTTTGGTAGAGGATTGTGCTTTGTTAGAGTCCTGATTCACGCATATAAGGAAGGCTCTTTTGAAGAAGGCGCAGTTGTCTGCTCACCGGCACTTTCTGATCTTCCGGCATGGAAACCCAGGTTATATTCTCTTCTTTCTCTGTTGTCATTACGTGCATTTTTTTGGATATAAAAATTTAGGCGAAATTGCGACGCTAATTACCTGCTAAAAACACTTTTATTAGCAAAATTCACTCTTTACATTTGTGTTCTGAATGTGAGATAATTCCACCAATGTAACAGCACAACGGAGGAACATGAGCCACTACAGATGCCTCATTGTCTTGTAAAATCATACTTTACTAGGCAAGATTCTGGCAAGTGGGTTCTACAAGTGCCACAGGAATGTTCAGCTCTCCAGTGGTACAGGTTGCCAATTGGCTTCATCACTACTGGATTTGTACGTGGAAGGTGAGCTTCCTTCTCAGTCTCCAAGTTCATTTATTTTCTGTTCTCATCATAGCTCAATCTGTTAGTGTTCTCTAAATGTTGATAATAATTTTGTTTTTTTATTTACTCTTATTTTCAAAGATGGAGGTTTCTAGCATCTAGATATAATATAAATTTAGATATTTGCACAACCCTCAAGATTTATGATGATACCAAAGATTAATGAAGTTTCTTCCCCTAACTTCTACATTTTTTTTTCTATCAAGTTTCTCCTAAATTTTTTCGAACGTTGCTGTTGTAATTTGATCCTGGTCACTAGATGCCATGACCATGATTTTGGGGAACAATTTGTGATATTAGTACTGAAAACATATTACCAGCATCATCTCTTACTAGTATAATGGAAATTGCTAATAGAACAGTTCTTTAGAGCTTTCTTTTGTGAAAATTTGGTCATTCTTGTTTGTCTTTTAATCCTTTGTGTGTTGACATAAACTGTAGCAAGCCTGTGGCAGTTGCATTCTGCGAGTTAAGGCTTCTCATGCATCTGAAAGAGCAGCAAGCAAGACACACAGATTCAGCACAGCCATCTGTTTTTGTTCTTGTTAGAAATTTAAGATCAACGACATATAGACGTGCCCTTGCCACTATTGTCCTTGAACAGCAAGAGGAAGATTTGGAGTTCATGTAGAGAAATAGGAGTATTGTATTTAAAGAACTTCCTTATGTATTTATATGTACAATTTGTCATCATTTTTGTAGTGACTTCCTAAGAAATTAGGAGCCATGGGAGCAATTGTTATTTTGTAACACGAGCAAGTCATTAGCTATTCTGGTAAAATTTATAGTGGGATTCACACATTTTTGCAGCCATGTTATGATATAACTTCATCTGTTTTGTCATGAATACCTTGTTTCTCGTAAGTCATATCAATTCAGAGTAGATCCATCTCAGAGCAAGAAAATTAAGCATTTTTAGTTCGAGTTTTGAGTATGCTCGACGACGTCTTTGTCATGATCTAATTCGATTGAAACATTGTTTTGTTATATTAGAGAGATTGTAGAAGAGATAGATAATATGATGTCCTTAGTTTTTGTCATTTTTTCGTTATTAGAACTTGTTATTTATTATTAATTATTTGTTATTATTAAATATAAAGATATTAAATAATTAATTTTATTTTTATTATAAGATAGAGTTTATAATTGTATGTCAATATATTTATTCTTATACATATTTTAGGTTTTTCTAGATCATTTTTATTAATGTAATATAATCAGTTTAATATCAATCATAATAAAGTTATTGTTTTTTCATAATTCCAAACCTTTCTTAATAGTGTTCATGGTTTCCTCCATACATGAGTTATGATCATCTGAAAATGTAAAATCTTATATCAAATTATTTCTATATACCTTTAGGTATAGATCTTTCCTTGCAACTTTCATGGACATTGAATTTTGCTTTGTTGGCAGGCGGTAATCTCCAAATAACTAATTCGCACATTCTAATTCTCATTTGCCTAAAGAGGGGAAGTAAACCAAACATCATCTTGATTTTATCCTCTTGCTCAAATTGCATTAAAGAGAAGTACTTGAATATATTGTAGTTATAACTAATAACATTATTGATAATGTTTATATCTAGTTGATTAGTATTCTCGTACATTTTCTATTCCATGCCTTCTAGATACTCCAATATATTAGCATTGGAATAATTTGAAGCATTTCTCATCTTAATAAGCTCCCAATGATATATTGTCACCAATTATTAAGTAGTTCCCCAATCTTATATGGTTGCACATATTGGATTGCCAATGCATTGGTAAAAAAAGACTACACCTTTGCTAGATTATAAACTACAAAAGCATAGTCTAAGGAGTCCTTATTGTGATAGTGAGAATATTTGAAAGCTAATTAAATATTGACTCTTTGTAGTTGTTCTAAGAAATATAGGAAATTTTTTAAAATTCTCCAAACCAATACTGGGATCTTAATTGAGCATCTAGCATTCCAAATCATTTTTCTAGATTTAAAGATAACGAACTTGCTTCTATCGACGTTCCATACAGATTGTAGGTTTAAGGTTCCATCTTTAGTAAAGGTCTAATTACATGAACATAACTTTGTGCATGTATTTGAGTTCTCTAGTACTAGACTCCTAGTTTTTTTTCATGCATTTTTAATGTGTTTGATTTAATGTCATTTGCCTTTCCATTCATGTATTTGTCTTTCATAAATTTTGCTCAAAATAATTAACTAGTAATTAGCTTCCAATTCAACTTAATAAAAAGGCAATCATAATATCTTTTAATTTTTTAGACCTAAATCATTTTCCTCTGTAGGAAGACATATTTTGTCCCAAGCAGTCTAATAATATTGTGTAAATTATCAATCTCACCCTTAAGGAAGTAGTTAATAATTTTTTTAGTTATGTCTATAATTGCATTGGGGGGGTGCATTGTCACTAGTAAAAATGCTAGAATACAGGTTTGAAAATGCCTCATTATGATTAATTTATTACCTATAGATATCAATTTCTTCTTTTAAGCTATCATCTTGTTGGTTTTTTTTATTCAAGATTTATTGAGAATATATTGTTTTCTTTTGACTAATAAATAGATGATCTCTTGAGTATGTATTGGGAAAAGATTCATGGTAAAAGTCATTGACCTTATCTTTTTAATTGATATTGGCTTCATTGTTCTACTAGTATAGAATTTGCTATTATGTGTATTTAATTGAAGACTTAACATTTATTGAAACCTTTTTAAGAATTTCCTTAGATAGTTCATCGAACTTAGATCTTTTTTGTTAAAAATAATTAAAGCATAAATGTAACTGAGATGTGAACTCAATAGGTATCCTTTAGGAAATGCATAATGCATTGCTTTCCTGTTTATGAGTAGATTGTTTAACATTTTGTTGAAAGTCTTCATAAATAATATAAATAACAAAAGAGAGATGAGATTATCTTGTTTAAGCCCTCTTGAGGGCTAAAAAAATACATTATGAATACTATTAACCATGATGAATAGTCATAAGCTACCTGTAATGTTCTTAATTAGATTACTAAATTATGTCAAGAGGTTGAATTTGTCTAATGTCTTATATAAGAAATCCTAAGACAAGAAATCAAATATACTTTTTAAGTCTAGCTTAAGAAATCAATTCTTACCTTTAGCTTTCATATTAAAAGATCTTATAAATTCTTGAGTAAGAAAAATATTATCCATAATTTCTAGTTTTTTAGCAAAACCAGTTTATTCAGAAGAATGATTTTGGGTAGCTCTATTTGTAGCCTATTTATCAATAGTTTAAATGACACTTTTTTTAGTAAAGTTGTATATATAAATTGACTTGAATTCTTTAAATGATTCTAGTATCTTAGTCTTGGGAAATAATATTGATTTGCACTTGCAATACTATTAGAAATTAACTTTTTAGCTATAAAACTACTTCTAACACATTGCAGGCTTTAATTTTCCAATATTTTGTGAAAAGGTGACCTTTTAAACCATCCAATTTAGGTGCACTTATTTCGCCCTTTAATTGCGTTGGACTAGTAGAGAGTACTACTTTGGTAAAAAATGTGACATCTAAATTTTATTATATTAAGATAGTATTCTTTTAGGTATCTTATATCAACTAAAGTAAATTTCTCTCAAACAAATATCTCAATATCTTAATATTATGACATCTTATATAAACACAAGGATAAAACGTAGCTAATAAGAAAAAATTTATTATTATGCCCCCCCCCCCCCCCCCCCCCCACTTAAAATTCTATTAGGAGTTGCTTTTTATTCAATGATTTCTCTCTCTCAAGACCTTACTTGGTGATTGCTTCATGTCCTCTTTATTCTTAGAAATTATAAGAACAAACCCATCATTACAATCTCAAGGATAGCTACCTGTTAAAAGTAAGAAATAATACTAAACTAAAAAAAGTTATACAAGAGAACAAATGCCACCTAATATTCCCATAAAAGATTCAAAAAAATAGTCTTAATTTTCTTAACAAATGATCAACATCATAATAAGAAAAGAAAGCTACCCTTGTCTCCAATAAAGTCACATAGAAAATTCTATATTGCTCAACAATTTCTTTCAAATAATTCCTTGAGGTGACAAACTTAACTCAAATATTTCATGAAAGAGCTATGATTATTGGCCAGAGGGGGTAGAGGAACAAAAGTGGGCACTACCTTCTCATTGACCTAATGACCAACTCAATATACTCCTCAAAGCATCTTCCATAATTGGCCACTACTCCTTGAGTTCATAGCTTCAATGCTTGGTTAAGTCACACTCTAATGGCTTGTCTAAAGCATTTTTCATCCTTAAAGATAAAATAGGATCCATGACCAAAGTAGAAGGCCGATTAGATTTCTCTTAATTAACACCATAATGTCTATATCATTCAATACTCAAGGCATTACAAGGAGGCTAGAAAGGTAGCTCCATACTTCAATGAAGTTGTAATGGTGCTTTGCCCCCCTACATAACTTAATTTCCTTTAACAATTGAGGCTACAAGAGTAGCAATTGGAGAACAAAATACATGCCTAGGTAAAGAACTATGTTAAAAGTTATACACTTAGAAGCCTTGATATTTAAGGAATTATGTAACATCCCAACTTTCTTGAAGCTATTATCTTAACCGTTCATGTTTCGTCATTTGAAAAGTTGCCTCCATGGGTCCCTCTTAAAGGATCTTTCCTTTTGATCATTCATCATAAAACTATTCTAAATTAAGCATGTTTAATTTTAGAGTTCTTATGAAACCTACTCTTTATCTCTTATATTTTATCCATTTTCTCAAATACAAATATATTTATCTCATATATATATATATATATATATATATATATATATATATATATATATATATATATACATACATTCAAATCTTCTAATATTTGCATAGTTTTTATACCATTATTACACATAGTTGTCATTGCACAACACATGTAGTTATTAGTATCATCATGCTACGCAATTTAAACATGTACATTATACAAAAAACCAAATCATAAATAAAATTTGTAGTCATTATAAAGCTTTTTTATATGCAACTGCAAGATTGTGGCATCCATCACCTGTCTTTCTTTGTATTGGTGTTACATCATTTATTTTCTTAGCTTTATTTTTGCTTTTAAAAACATGTTTTCTAAGTAAATCCGTTTATCCATATCATGCTTAACTTTAAAAACTATTCTTAAAGCATAGTAGAAATAATTTAAAATATTTTGTAATTTAAAAATCACATCAAGAACACTTTATATAAAACTATCACGTTATTTATATCACATTAATCTCACATACAATGTAGTAGATAAAGTTGTAATACATATCCAACTAAGGTAAAATATGAAAAGAGCTATTATAGTAGCTTATACAAATACTTGTAAAGAAAAACAATATCTTAGCTAGTACTCACGATACTATATCGTACTATTTCCTAAAAGTCAGGTGTTATGTTTGATCTTGACCTAAAATTATTAGGCTAAAATATAGATTTAGTCAACCATCATTAACATAATGACAAAATCATTAATATATATGTAAAACAAATAAACTTTGGATCAAGCTATAAGATTGGTTAATATTATACAAATAAAATAACATAATATATAATGAGTAATAAAAAAATGTCAATTTTAATGAAAATTTTCTTAAATCTTTTTCTTACCTCTTTATAATCTCATTTATCTTTTAATTGGATTAGGAAAAGATATCTTTGATAACATATTGAGCTTTTCCTCCCAGAACACATCATTTCAAGCAAATAGCTCTAATGGATGGCTCTTTTATCTCATCTCCAAAAACATTATTTCGAAATAGTAGTCAACACTTTGGAATAACTTTTTCCCTTTACCAACCATTAGTTTTAACCACAATTTCTTTCCTTTTTTTCATAGCTTGATTGCATTGAATTGAAACTATCTAACAATAGCATGTTAAGGCAACATATGAATATCTCATGCAAACTAATCATTTAAAACATATCAAAGAAACCATAAAAAATAACTCTTCTCAAATTGATCATTTAAATCATATCCTAAAAGGATTGTTACACATCAAATAACAAAAAATCAAACAAATACATAGATATGCAACTTTGCCTACCTTAACTTCATATTTGTAGTGGATCACCTTAGACTGCTTCTTATAGTTTGTGCCTTTTTACGGCCCTTCTCTTATTGCTGTAGTACTATTATAGCATTTGGTATAATAGTGCTATAAAATCATTTCCTAATTCATTTTAACTCTTTCGCAACTTCTCTCAAATTTCTTTTGATACCTTAGAAACACAACTCATCCTCTCTTTAAACTCTCATCACAACAATTTTTCTCAATTTTTTTCTTAAAAAATATCCTACAATCGACATTATGCTCTCATTCTATCTTCGCTCAACATCATTTCTTCTTTGCAAACCCTTATTTTCTTGAATGTGCTTACGTCTGTTTGTGAGGATAACTCAACTTTCTATCTCTTAGAATTTGACAACTTTTCGTCAATTCAAGTCACAGTTAGGTTGATTCCAGTCTCCACTATGTGTTAAGAAATGATTAAGAAAATTTAAGAATTAATTAAATGTCTATTTTAATTAAACTTAATAGCTTATAATATTCTTTGAATTTTTTTGATTAATTCTCTCCAAAAAATTCTACAACTATTTTTTTATAAATCTTTTTGATATGTTCTACCCAATTGCCAAATTTTACTTTTTTTTTTATGATAACTAATATTTTTAATAATTTTCTAAACTTAAAGCACTTAAAATAATAGATTAATTACTTTTAAATCTTTTTCAACTTCTAATTCCATGTTCTTTTTAATTGTTTTTTGTATTGAGGAAATTTTATTTAGCTTATCTTTATACACTCTAGATCTTACTAAAATTTCGTTATTTTTTTGTTTTTTTAATCAAATAATGAATTAAAACTTAAAAGAGCGAGGAGATTTATTAATAACATTATATATATAAGAAAATTTACTAAATTATGTTTGTTATAATTTATAAAATTCTTTGTAAATTATTGAAATATTCAAAAATAATAATTCTTAAAAAAAGAGGGTTACAAGGGAAGTTAATGTTAAATATATGATTCAATTTAGTATAAATTTTGTAATACAAATTTTGTAAAATTTGGATTTAAACCAATCATTAAATCAATGATCAAATGTTATAAGAAAATTATTATTTTAAAAAGAAAACTCATTGAATTATAAATTGTTATAAAAATTTCAAAAAAATTGTTAAAAATGATAGATTTAATTTTAGAATCTAATGATATTAATTTTATGAAAATTTATCGTGCATCAAACAAACTAAAAAAATATATAAAAAGTCATATTTATGAGAAATATATTTTTATATAATTTAAAAAAAAATCATTAGATATATTAATTGATATAAAAAATTTATGAAATTTTTATTGATGATAAAATTTGACAAGTTGTTTATTTTAAAAATAATTAACAAAATTTTAGAGATAAATTAGATTAAAAAAATTAGAAAGTTTGACTTATCTTATAATTATAATTAAATTCTAAAACTCTTAAATCTCTAAAAGGCATTAACACCTGACACTAACAGAGGGAGAGGAAATGTGCAAAACAACAATGAAGGGAGGTGAAATTGTCAAGAAATTGCCTTGAGGAGAAATCAAACCTTACAAAGGTTGTATTAAAGTTCATAAGAATTTTGAGTTGTTTTCTTGGTGGAGTTAAGGGGATTTTGCTGATTGAGAAGCCTTGGCAGAGTAATTGGTAGGGTTTTGATGCAAGCTAAGAGAAGAATTGAGGAATTGAGAAAAAAAAAAGAATAAATTAAGCAAGAAAACAGTACTTACGAAGTGTTTATACAACAATCCAGCCAATTATTTATTTATTTTTTATTTATTTGTTTATTTTTCAGTTAACTTGCTAACATTTCAAGCAAGAACAAGGATACAAATTTTATATCTGCTTATTTCTATAACATGCATGCCAACATTCAGAACCAAACGATTTATTATTTATTTTTGATAGACCGGCTTGAATCTATGCAATACAAAAGCATACCCTTAATCCACGTGAACACCATCATTTTTTAACAAATTTACAATGACCATACAAAGAAGGTCAACTAAAAGCTCAACTTAAACCTGCATGAAGGAAAGAAGACCATGGATTAGTTAATATTGTCCCTCTCTAAAAAAGATCCACTAATGAGGCTCTCTACTTACCATGATTCTTGGTAGGCAAAGCAACAACAATGCAAAGCAATACAAGGCAACAGAGACAATTATTCCTGCAAAAACATTGCAAAGAAGAGTTTTGTTGTTCCTGCTTGGTATGAAAGCCATCTTCAGTTCATTGGTCAATTGAAATATCCTACAGGCAACCTGAGTAGATGAGGAAGGTATGAAAGTTAGAACTATTCTTTTCCTTTGAAAGGAATTGAAGTAGAATTTAAAGGTGTTATCTGTTTGCAAGTAGTTACATAATACATAGGGGAAAATAACAGTAAAACTATTCTTCTTTTCTGCGTGTAACATGGGTCATGATAAAATGGGCTTTTGTATTAGCTTTCTCATTCTAAGAAGTCGGGGGAAGCTGTGACTTAAGGAATGTATGTGCAGGAAATGTTGCCCAAAATCCCTTTCTTAAAGCAATTTGATGATAAAATGAATCATCAGCTTTGTTGGTATCAACAATTACATGAAACCCACCGCAATGTAAATAGCAGATGTGAGCATGAAGTTGAGCATTGGATAGTTGGGGATTAGAGACAGCAATCTGCCTGGTTGCTCATCAGGGCCTCCAGATCTGCAAAGACGACCACAAGAATTGATAAACTCGTGAAGTAGTAAAAGATTTTCATACATTTGTTTACCTTAGCCAAATATGGAACTGTGATATGTAGGTTTCCAGTGTTATCTTTCCTAGCCATCTGATAAACAACGCAAGCATTGACGATTGGGAAGTTCATGTTGATAGATGAAAAGTTTAACACAAAAAATACTTACGAAAAGAGGGTCAATGTATAGCTTCTGAAGCTCTGAGTAATATTTCGCAAGCATATGTATATACTAACACCAAGAAGAACAAAAATTTGTTCAAGTATCACGTCAAGTAGATCACAAATGATTGGGAAAAGGTGCATACGTTATGGGAATCCATGAGGTGTAGGGATGATATTTGTTGTAAGTGTACTTCTCCAGCTTGTAGACATACTCGTACCAAAAGTATCCAGCCTGACAAAGATTAAAAACAAGTACAGAAGTGATGAAAGTCTGAAATAGCAAACTAGTTTAATGTAATAATATACATAATTTACCACTACACAGACAACTGCTATTGAAACTTTGATAACTGTTTTGCGTTTAGCTTCAGTTTCTTCTAACTTTTCCATCCAGTTCTCAACCTGTATTGTCATGTAGCATCAAAATCTTTTGTCAAAACAGGAGAGGGCGTCCCACATACTAGTAGAGCAAAATACCACACTTACAGTTGGATGATAGAAGGCATATATCATTCCCACAATCCAGATGTAACGATCAAGTCCCGCACGAAATTGCCATTCATGCATGGGTGGATATTTTGTTCTTGCACTTGGGTTAACATAACCTAGTTGGGTTGGTTTTATGGTTTAGCTTTCCTTTGTGAGAACTAACAAATGAATGACAAACACAAAGGCTTACATACCTAAAAGAAACTCGAAAGGACTCCAGACAAAGTCAAAAACACCAGGTACCTCCCATATAAATACCATCACCAAAAAGCAAGCTACAATTTTTATTGCAATAACCAACCCTCTATCATTGTGTTTGTTCAGAAATCCAAGTGAAATGTAGACCATAAGGGTGAAGAAAGTATGCATGGGGCAGATATAATAGAGCATATAATGGTTGTCCAGCACAATACAACAGAATGCTACGAAGAAATTGAGCCTCCACATCATCTGTGTAAAAAGAAAAGAAGGTTGCATAAGCAGTGTAACCTATTACTAATGAAATATAATAGTAAGGGATCTATGGGTACCTGAGCAAACCGGGTGACGCTGAAGTCTTTTCGAACATAGTAATACGAGAAGTTACCAAATCCAGTCATCCAGACATAAGCAGCAATAAATATACGGATAGCATTATAGATCTCTTTTGCAGCAAAATAGTGATACATCAGGAACAATACCTGAATTGATAATATTGTAGATGTTCAAATATACAAATGGGAACTTTGAAGAAAAAATAGATTGACAACCCATAGAGTTTACATGGAAATCAAGGGAAGGATCCAAAACAGTTCGGAAGATGCTGAAAAACAACATCAACATGCCTGCTACAAAGTGGGATGGGAAACATGAAACTTCTGATGGAATTGTGGTCCAATGATAAAATGTTTTAAACCTTACGAGTCTGATCTAGCTCCTAAGGAATTTTCGACTCTGTAAAACATGCCTAAGCTGAGGAACCTGTTAACTTATATGTACTAGAATGCATAGCATGAATATCTGAGTCACTACAAAAATAGCAAATAAAGAGTGGCATATCATAACAAAGAACAATATTAAGCATAGATTTCTCCCAAGTCCTTCAACTTGGGTATTTATTTTATGAAATTTTATGATTATATTTCAACAATTTCAATATTGAATAAAATTTAAAAAAACTTAAATGATATTATTAATCCAAAAAATGATATATATAATTCTGACCATACAGATAATAATACTTAGAATTTCTTTACTACACATCTTAGGCATACTACCACATCTATTGAAGAACATAATGCAGGCCTCTAGCAATACCAAAATATCTATAATTATTTTGAATATTTAGTGAGGAATGATGCCCAAAAGTTCCCATAAAGTTGTCAACATATGGCTAGCACTTGGCATTCAAACTTCATGTGACTTTCTACATGTAAGATTTTGGTAGCACTAGTTAATCCCCATTAGTTCATGTGATAAAAGTTTGCTTCTAGTTAGGCTAGTTGTCTTGTATATAAAAGAAGAGGTTCCAATCAAAAGAAAAAGATGGTGAATCTTGATAGATTTTATGTTGTGCAAGGAGAGTTCATGGGAACTCAAAGGAGAAGCTTCTATTCTCTATTTTTGATCTCTTGATGGATTCATAAAAATTTGGAAACATATAAACGATGTAATTTTTCCACCATTTTGACAAAAGATTTCAAACTTTGTACTCCTATCTTTATATTTCTTAACTTATGTTAGTGGTTTTGAATAGTGATTCAAGCATTTAAATATTTCATATAAACATCTTTGGTACTTACATTAAGATAAAAAAAACTACAAATCAATATCTACATGATACCCACAATCATGTAGGAAGAGACTCTCACTTTAACTATATGAGCAAGGACCAGTTCTTGATGATCCAACAACCAAGCAAGATAGAGTAGCTGATAGAAGCTATTCGAAGTCTCAAGAACACCAAAACTTGCAATCCATACCTAATGTTGAAGCTAATAATAGAGAAGCCTATAACAAACACTTTTTTTTTCTTTTTTCACAGCCACTTTCTACCCATAGATTGTGCTTTAGCTTCTTAAAAGCTCCATCCATAACAGAGAGCACAACCACCAGTAGAAATCCCAATGTCGTTGCAGATCATACCAACATTCATTACCCTAACAATAATGTGTTACCTTTTGCTTGCGCTATCATGATAGCCAGCTTCTAGTTATCACTAGTCTATCCCCAAGGAGCAACTTCTTTTACATTTTACAGTTGTTATTCCTTCCAATATCGCTCCATGGAGAAATGAAGCACCAAAACTCTCATATTTTAGATCAAGTTAAAGAAATCATCAGATGACTAATGGAATTTGTCTTCTCATTTTCTTCAAAATTATGAAGACAACTACTACACTAGAGGTATTCAATAGAATAGTTAGCCAAGAGAGCCCCACAGGATTGTATGGGCAATATTGCAACAAGATTATGATGGTGCACATCGTATTCCTAGAGTCATACATGAGTTGCCTTGAGATGTTTGGTTCCAGAGATGATTTTGGAAGAATAGATCATAAGCATTAACAATGGATGATAATAGAGATAAACGATTTGCTGGAAAGACAAGCTTAGCTCTAAGGCCACATAATTATTTGTAGTGGCTTTTATTGTACTACATGGAACACTCATTGTCAATGAGTAATTTCTATTAGGGGAGAGCTAATGGCAATAATAATGTCAAGTCTGTTGCCATGCTTAGAAGCCAGAGGAGGTGGTATAAGCTGTGTCATTTTGCTTGTCGAGATTACCACAACATGGCTTAACTACCATGTTTCAACTAGTAATCAAGTTCTACATTTCTACACTTAGACTATTAGTTTTTGTATTTTAACTATTACTCTATCATTTGAGACTTATTTCAATATATGAGTAGAGAAAAATGTGCTATAAATTGGGTTGAATTCAGCTTGAAAATTTCAATGCAACATTGTTTATACACACACAATGGTTGTGGGTGGTATAAATAAATCTCTAAACGATGACCTCAAACTTTGATTAATGTTGTTGAAATGTGACTTGTGGTAAGGTCTCATCATGTGATTTGTTGGATAAGTTACATTTCTTTATGTCAATTTGTGGTACATCTTTTGAATATGTTGGCAATCCTTTGTGAAATTTTTCCATTCACTTCCAAATATATGGACATCAAAACATCCTATGACATTCTAATTCATTTGCATCAATAACTTAGAATCTAAAGAAGTTTATTTGGAATCAGATTCTAATGCTATCTATCTATGCCATTACATGGTATTTCAAACTGAAATTTATATGAATATTATTGAAACCTTGGTCAATTATAACTACACATTTTATTTCTCTGTACTTAGTTTCAAAAGTTTTATGAAAATCACTACTATGTCTGAATTTCTTTGGAGAACTTGCTCAAACAAAATTGTATTGCACAACACCATTCTAGGCACAATCAATGTGACATTCAGTACATCTCATGTGTTCATCCTTTATTCAACTTTCCTTTGGTAAACTCTTTTCCCTTATCATAAAGCCCCTATTGCCTCCTCCAAAATCTCAATCTCATTAGCCAAGCTTTGATTATTCCCATTTTCTTTAGCTCTTAACTTCTTGTGAATCCTTATCTCTTGAATAGAGTCATAGGTAACTTTAGAATGAACCTCTCCTTCATCTACGATTGATCTAACAATTTTTCCCACCATCAGCAACAATAAAACTATATATATATATATACATTCATTGACAATTGCTTTTGCTAAATAAGGCTTGCAAGGAGAAAACTCAAATTCTCACACAATCCTACATTCCTTGCAAGATTTTCCTCACAAAGGACTCAAATTTAACCTCTTCCTCAATGACAAGAAGATTTGGTACAATCATATGAACAACTCCAATCAACATCATAGAAAATCATGCGATCTCAATAATGAGACATCTTTATCGTAGCAACCATTTTTGCATCACACTTCATCTATGCGACATGGAATGCACTAAAGATGGTAGTCACGAAAAGCAATGAAAAACTAGCAAAGTGGAAAAGATAATCTGTAACGCACAAAAAGAATAAGGAGTGGTTGTCGGGTAAAGTCCTGATAAAGAAGTCATTAGACAAAAAACGACATGTATGTAAGACTTCTAAAGGTACAAGAATGAATTGTTCCACATCGACTATTAAAGAGATAATTGTCTTTATATGAAATACCATAGTCTTACAATATCAAAGTACCTTTTGAGAGAAAAACTTGCTTGGATCCCACGAGAACTCCATAGTTAAACATGCTATAATAAGAGTAGTATTAGAATGCATAAACAAAATACCATCTTCAAAATTAGATGACCCAATGTAACAATACCTCAACATAAAGATTGTGAAGTCATAGTTTGAAATCAGAGTCAACCCCTCTACTAGTCCAATATAGTTCAAGGATGAAACAAGTGAAAGTTAGTTGGCCTGTAACCCAAAAATGGTGAGTAATCATCAAGTTATATCTCAAGAAAGGAATAATTAAGCAAAGAATAGCTCTTATGTAAGGCTTCTAGAGGTACAAGGATGAATTGTCTCAGATCAATTACTATTGGGATAATCATGGTCATTATAAGAAATATCAATCTCAAGATGTTTACATATCTTGTGAGAATAAAACCCACTTGAATCTTATGAGAACTCTATAATTAAGTATATTATAATAAGAGTAACATTACGATAATTGACTAAGGGAAAAAACTCTTTTAAGGATAAACCTATTTGGGTGAAGATAAAGCAACCCAAAAGAAAAATATCTTGACATAATGTTACCAGAATGTCACATAATCTGTTAATTTTCCTTCTTTAAATGTAATGAAACATAACAATGTGAAGTTTTCTCCATAAATGCTTATTTATATCTTTCACCTATATCATTTAAGCACTCAACTCCCTACGTTGCCAATAATAGGATTAATGAGAACTAATATTAATCCAAAGAATAACGTATACAACTCCTATAATAAATAAAACTTAAGTTTATCGTAAATCTCAAGCATACCACCTTTGTTGTTATTGTTAAGGTTATTAATGATTCAATCTTAAATCAATTGATGTCTAATTCAATATTAGCTTGAAACTATTTGATTAAACTTCAATCTAATACATGCTTTGAGAATCCTATATTGACACAATCTAGCCTTAGTTCATGTATCAACTTGGGCTCCATTAATGCTAAAAATGATTAGATTTTTTTTATTAAATTTTGACTTTTCAATCAAATTATAGCTTACAAATAATTTATACATTAATTCAAATTAAATATACCAATATATATTAATATGCTTTAATAAATTCATTTACTTCCATACCACGATATAACTACATTGCGATATTTCAATTCGATTTTAGGTTAATTCAATCCAATCCTGGATTTGTTCAAGATTAAGTTGCAAAATTTCAATTGAGTTAAGCTTATAAACTTTGAATCAAATCCAGTCCAAGCCAAGAATCAATCCAACATTCAAGCAATATTCAAAATTTGAAGTTGACAAAACAATTATTGGACAATATACAAAATATAACCCAACTACGAAACAAGGGCAAGGTTATGTTTCTAAGGGAACTTACAACTTCGTAGGAGTAGTACAACCCATCAATGTGGTTGTATTGTTGTGGAGGTGCCTTGCAATCTCACAAACATCTATTAATTATTGTATTTCCTATCTTGCATATAAGAATATTTTGTGGGTGTCAAAGACAGAATATGAAAAGGTAGCCAACACAGTTAAAAATTAGCCTTGAAGCTTCACTTAGCATCTTACATGCAAGATGGTGGCAACAATAATGGACATGAAAGGAGATGAAAACAATAATGGATCCTACCAATTCAAAAGGATAGCATGAGTTTTTATCTAATCAAGCTAATCCTCTTTTATGTAAGGAGAGGTTTCTACTAAAAGAATTTTGAATCTTGTTAGATTTTATGTTGTTTAAGAATTTGTAAGAGTTCAAGAGGAACGTTTTATCATCTATTTAAAATGACCAATTAGACCAATAAAATTTAAAGCTACAATGCCAACATGGATTTTCTTTATTTTAAGGGTTTTCTAAGATAAATATTGATCTTCCCACTTACTCATTATCAATCAGTGTTGATGGTTATGAATGAAGATGATATTTCATATTATTAGCATCAACAAATACACATTATCTTATAAGGTTAGTTGATCAAGTACCTTGTCATTTATCTTTGCCTATGATAGACTTTAATTGACATTTATGAGATTAAGTGAAGGCCTTGCTCATTTCACACATGTATTCTCCAAATCTCCACTACATTATTCTCGTCAAATGTTGAGGTCACCTCCTCTCCAACAAAAACCTTAAGGGCAACCATCAATGGTGATGTTATCATAGCAAGAAGTATAAAAGCCATTCAAAAAGCTATAATCATTTTGAATGGATTGAGCTTGAATCACATTAAACTAGCCTAACCATGAGCAATATTTTCAAATTAATCTCCATTTCAAGGCAATTTTAATTATCTCTTGGTTCAAAATATTTTCGTTTAGGTTCAACTTGAAATGTATTACATTCCATAGCAAAAATGAAACGATAATAACACATGATATTTGGACATGCATAACATTACTACAAATATGGACATGAAATACCTTTAAAACATTGAAATTTTCAAATCAGCTTGAAATTTCTCTTGTTTCAAAAAAAGCTAGCTCACAATCAACTCAACTTGAACCATGAGCCAATTTCAAGCCAAACCTAGCATGACACGAAATAAGATTGATAACATCCTTTTACATAAATTTCAATGGGATAGAGGAGACAGATTGTGACAACAATCACTTGAGTAATATCTAATGGTTATCATTGAGGTCAATGTTGGAGGAAAGGGGATTGGGTATTTGGAAGGAGGAGGTGAAGAGAACAAAGAGAGAAGATTTATGAGAAATTGGAGACTAAAGAAAGAGGCAAAGGAGAAAGTGGGGTAGATAAATTGTGTGAATGAAAGAACTTTTGAAAAGATTTTAGGTTAAAAGTGATACATGTGTCCATGTGTGAAGGATTAGTATATGAACTTGAGTGAAAGCTTTAAGAATATGTGAACCCACATATGAAATAGATCTATAACCTTGAGAATCTAATGAATGTCCTCTAATTCTTACTGAGGAGTGCAAAATCATATTCCATGTATCATGAGCTCGACTCTAAATATCATAATAAGTAAAATGTTGTGAAAAGAGGGGGAAAACAAATAAATGCATCTAAGAGAAAACAAAACAATAAAAACAATGATTGCTGCATGAGTTGAAGTCACCAACAATAATTTCTAACATACCTGCATCCAACCCTTCCATTCCTCAGTCTGATGTCTATTCAAATACATTGTGACCTTTCCTGACAAAGTTGAGCAATCATTATGGACCTTAAAGGAAGTCATGGCAGCCACTATGATGAGTAGGAAGTATAAAAAGAAGAAGAAATCCCTGTTGTATGCCTGCACAGAAATATTATTATCAAAAGCACATACACCAATGGTGAAATTATTCCAACTATGAGCTTTTGATAAAAACCACAAATACTAAGTACTTAAATTTTTAGGATTTAGTTGCTCTCCAGAAAAAAAAATAATAGTAGACTAAGTAGAAAAAAATGCCAGCGTTTCATGCCCATAAGAATAAGGGTGACTTGAAATTACCTTACATGCCAAGAACTTTCTGAATTGTGAACATAAATGGTTTGATCCACTTAAGATCTCAAAAACAATTAGGACAAAAAGCAAGTAGCCAACTAACAATTAAATAATTATTAAGGATTCTCTTATAGGAACAAATCCTCATGACATGATAATGACCAACCAAACTGACCCACTTATGATCCGGTCAATCCACATGTTGACCTAAATTGAGCATTTAAGAGTTGCGATCCTTGTTTTTCAGCATTCATAGCATAAGCTATAGAGGTTTGATTGGAACTGCTTCCAATTTATCTATCAGGTTGGATAAAGCATAACTATTGAAGCACTAAACAAACTGGGTAACTGTTGCACATAAATTGGAAGTCCCTAACAGATTGAGCTAAACAAGACAAACTAACTAGAATTGACATCCTTACATTCAAAGGTGAAAATAGGCAATTACAGGAAATCCCCCAATTTTTGCCAGTTGAGTTGAGGTTTGGTTATCTCATAAATCCATTCTTGGTTTCTAATTTTGCAGTTTAAAATGCTTAGTAATGTTGGCAAATTCTAGTTGGAATCCATCAAGCAGAACCATAGAAAATTATGTTTGCTGCATTTCAATCATGATGGGTTCAGTTATTAGTGTTTCCCTTAATTTTACAAGAAATTTCGAAGTTTTTTCGCTTTAAAGCTCCGAGGGTTAGTTTGTTTCTACTTGTATGAAACAGCTATTAGCTGGTTTTGTGTATTAACCTCTAAATTGAATTGGATAGCACTGAAGTATATTTACTCACATCTAACAACTTTTTGCAAGCAAATTTTTACAAAAAGTTTATCAACAGCTTATAAAAGCAACAATAGTGCTGAAGGAACCCTAAGTCTACTCCAGGTTTTATCGGATACAAGAAAGTTCCATAGATGCATTGTTTATCATCCACTCATCGCCTAGTAAGAGAAGTGTTGAGATTTGGCACTTTTCTGGTTATGGTGAACTAAGCATACACAAACATATTTGTTGATCAATAAAATTGTTTACTTTAAAATGTTTAACTTAAGTGAGGACACAAACCATTCTTCTATCAAATCTTGAATTCATCTATTGCAAATATATTTGATAACATCAATAATAATGATTACACCAACATATCTTAAGGGAATTAAGATGATGCACATGATACAAAGATTTCTAAGTGTTCTTTTTTTGCATTTAAGGAGGCATACAACATAGAGAAAAGAATAGGATTGTCATTTTCCTTTGGATAATTTTGGAGATGACTTAAGTTAGGTGACTTAATAATTTCAAACTTTTTCATAGTATCATCTCTTTTCTCATTGATTTGAAAGTCAAAACGATTCTCATCTATTTTAATATTTTGTCTCTTGTTAGTGGAGTATTTTGTGGACTTTTTAGGGTTGAAAATTGGGTGTTCTTTGAATCTAAGGAAAAAAAACTTAATCTAATGATGTACTTTGCAACCACTTTTGTTACTTCATTGCTATTGAATTATCTTCTCTGTTATCTTATAGACATAAAGCTTGGACCAAATCATATAAAATCTTGGTATCTTCCTTTGTGAGTTGGCCACGTCAAATAGTTACTTTGTTTATTTAAAACTTGTTAAAAGAGTTTCATCAACAAAGAGCTCAATATTAAGCCTAGAATAACATTAGGTGCAACCTTAAAGCCAAAAACATAAACTTATCAATAGAGGTCAATTAATTGTATGTTAAAGCTCAAACATTATACTCAACTTCAAATATGAAATTAATCACTTCTTCACTTGTACTTAATAATCTTATCCTCAAGTGAGAGCCTAATCGATGTTTTTCATGATTCACATTTAAACAAAAATCTTTTGGCTAACTAAATTGATTGTTGTACTACACATCAAAGAAACACCATGTTTCATCATGCCTTCAATATTACAAACGAACAACACTTCAATTACTTTACATTGGACAACCAAACAATAAAAATCAACTAGAGTTGCTCAACCAATGCTATGTGAATTTACCAAAGCCCTAATTACTTATAATGGAGATCTACTAGAAAGCAATGGTAGATGTTAACTGCATGTACCTTTTGATTCCAATAAAACTGACTTCGATGACATTGCTAGGGAAGTTAGCGCATTTGGATGAACACTGTTGAATCTTGGGAAGAAAACTCCTCTCCATAAATAAGCTATCAAGATTCCAAGTCCCTAAAAGGGTGGGCAACTCACAAAGCTTATAAATAAGCAAGACTTGGCACCAACTAGAGATCTCCTATGCATATCTACACAAAATTGACATGAATTTACTGGTTATCAAAATAAACTTCACACAAAAACTTTGTAAATCCAAAGCGGTTGTCCCATCAACCTAAATGATGTTATGATACAACCTAACAAAAAGGCTAATACATCATGTCATGGTCCATCAACCTAATCGCCGAAAATCTTCTTTAGTATCATTGCTCTTTTCTTTCATAAAACTTGCAAATCATAATAATTTGCACACAATACAAAAGTAGTGATTGAGTCTGTTGACATCATTGATATATCACATACAACTCAACCTGAACAGTAGAAATTTTTCAAGTTACAAAAGAGCAATAGAAAATGTGGATATATAATTAATGACTCTCACACGTATGTAATTTCTTTGGTTAAGATAAGTGCTCACTGAATACTACATTGGACCCCAAACTTAGAACCCCAATTAATAAAACTTCCAAGACAAAAATGTAAATAATTAATAATCTTCAGTGTAATTTAGCCAAAAAATATATGAGGTCATAAATCATTCATCACCTATAAAGATAAGAGATAAAAGAAAGAATTAAGTTGGTGTCTTAACATAGGACCTAATTGCTTGGATTGCAAAAAATACCTTTCTTGAATCCCCAAATAGATCTGTACGATCACAAATGTAATAGTATAGTAGAAGGCCTCCAAACTCTGTCCTGAAAAATATCATAAAAACTCAGTCAGTACAACCAACCGCCAAAAGCTATTCTGAGTCCAAGGATTAGGAGAAACCCAGCTCACATGGCTCTTAAAGTAGGAAGATTCTCTATCAAGAAGTCCTTGTCCAGGCAGAAGAACCTGAACAACAAACATAGCTTTGAGTAGAACTAAAGAACCTTTAATAATAAAAATAGACTAAAAAGAACCTGATAAGGGGAAAGCTTCTGCAATTTTTAAAAGAATCTGCATGAAGACCTTCTTCTAATAGATTTTCTGTAGGATCTTCCCTACCTTGCCCACTAACTCCAACCAAAATTGCACCAGAATGCCCAACACTGATAACAAGAAGGAACTATTTAGAATAGCTCAAACTACAAATTGATACATATTAGAAATTTTATTTATTAAAATAAACAACCCATAAATGAGAAAGGCAACTCACAGTTCTGAATCATCCTTTCTTCTACATTTCTTCAGTGACTCCGAGTAGACCCACACCAAAAATACAGGGACGTAACCAAGCAAAAATGACACCTGCCATGTCACCAACAAAAAAACATTTCGCATTATAAGTCTACAATTGGTAGCTGATTAATTGGAAAATTAATCTTGAGTTCTTCATGAAAAACCATAATATAACAAGCAGAACAAGAAACTAGGAAACGACAGTTTAAATCTCACTGTCTCTTTCTCACTCTCCTCAAAAACCTAGACACTAAAAATATCGTCATCAGATCATAGAACCGTGACAATGTACTTGCTAAAAGAAAAAAAAAAAAAATCGGTTTATCCTGACACTTGAAAAGAAGCTGCAGACACTGAAATTTAACGAAAAGTACTTCAGATATAGTCATAATTCACTAAAAATACAAATTCGAAGAGTTTGATGCTGTCAACATCATCAGATTAGTCCGCAAGCAAGCTAGCATGCAAATGCCACGAACGAGATTTCTCGTTTAATACTCGTTACCTGACCCGGAGATACTGGACCAAAAATCTTCATTCTCCAAAGATTCCTTAAGTGGTAGCCTCGAGAATACGCGCGAGGCAGAGGGTTAAAAAAAAAATGAAAAATTTGAGCTCTCGCTTCCACGGTGGTTGTTGATGACTGCAGCGAGTGCCTTTAAGGTCTGGGATAGATGCTGGACCACTCTAAGAATCCATACTTCGCGGTGCAAGAGATGAATCTTCCATTCGTACAGCGGGAAAGGTCCGCCTGGCTTAACGTGGTCTTGTTCACGGTTTATTTGGTTCCCACAAAACAAGCCATCTTACAGTCGGAATGGTTAGTGGAATATTTCCTACAAAATATTTATCTTAACTTTCAAACTTATAAGGTTGTTTGGATATGTTAAAAAAGTGGTTAAATAAACAAATATATTTTAAAAATATTTTAATTTAATATTTTTCTAATTTTATGTATTCAATGTATTTTTTTTATAAGAAAAGAAAAAAAAAGATCAAAACAAATTTTTAAAAAATGATATAAAAATAGGTTAAGTGTTGTATTAAAGTGTTTCTTGTTTTGTTAATATTATCATGTTATTTAATATTTTTTTAAAAACTGTAAACATTAGTTTAATACTTATTAAATTAATATTATTAAAAATCAATAAATTGGGAATTTTTCTATTACTCTATGATAAATGGAAATTATAAAGATAAATGAAAAGCTATCTAAGATATTTGCATAATACCAAAATTTAATAAAACTTAATGTCCAAATGTATAATAATTATACAAATAGCTCTTAAATAAAATTGATTTTTTTTATTTTCTAAAAATGTGGTATAAAATTATTATGGTTGTGAACTTGTAATATAAATGGCTTTTAGGCCAAGGAGTTTTGTAAATAGCTTTTTGGATGTGCATTAATGATTAAAAATAAAAATAACAATAATGAAATGAATGATCTTGTTTGATTTTAATAAAAAAATTATAATTATTTTGTATTTTACTATCTTCTTTTTCATTAAAGAAATTTAGATTTAAAAAACAAAATTAATTGCTTAAATTAGAACATGAAACAAATGCATGTTTAAATATGGATCCCAAAAACAATAAAAGATTATTAAATCGTTGGTGTCTCTAACATGAGAAAAGTTATCCATCAAGAGTTCCTAAAAGAATAAAAAACTATGACCATACGCATACTATTATTTTTTTCAATTATAATTGAACTGATCTAGTTATCATTTAGGATCACAATATGATTCATAATAGTTCACTATTATAATGATAGGAAAAAATATAAATTAATTAGGACTCCAATAAATAGAAGGGTAGAACTAAGAATTGAAATTGCATATTTAATGTCATGAAATGGTTATTGTAAAAGATGACTTATGATTAGTTAAGTAAAAAATTCAAATATTTTTGATTGACAGATAACATTAAATGCTTTTTTAATAATCATATAAAATGTATTCGTGGATAACAACATAGTTTGAGTTTTTAATAAAAAAAATAAAAAAAAACTTGATCAATATAACAAAGAAATGACACAATGTTTGATTAAAGAAGAGTTCAACCATCCTTATAATACATGACCAATCCTTAGCAGCATCAAAAGATTTAGACCTACTAGCTGATGTGAAGCACGTGCTCTAAAGCATGCCATTAGGAGTGTTGCAACACATTAGGTAAATCAAATAAATCTAGTGGAGCTAGAACACAAAATGTCTCATTTTGTCATAAGCAGTAGACTCGATCACAAACAAATGCTTATAATGGGTTTAAAAACAGCTTTTTTTTTAGCTTTTCTTTAGTTCAATACATTTTTTTCATTGTGAATTGTATTGGGTCCACACAAATAAAACAATTATGATATTTTTATCATAATCTTTATCTTTTATTATTTTTATATAAATGATATTTTTATTTTATTTTTAATCTAAATTTTGTATTGTAATTTATTCAAAATCTTGATATTGAATCAGATCTTGTTATAAGAGTTTTTTCTACTTTTTGTCATAATTTTTTGTTTTAGAATAAACTTTATTTATTATCAATTTTTTGTATTGAAACCTTGGTTTTCATCCTCTATCAATTATGAATATCAAAGCAAAGTTTGCTTGTCATCAAGAAACTTTTAATAAAAATTGTGAACAAGAATCACTTAAGATAAAACAAAAAAGATTTCAAACAACTTATCTTGAGAGAACCTTGTTAAAGACATGAAAAGTTTAATGAGGTGCACAATTCACGATGAAATACATCATTTAGATATGAATTGGTAAAAAAAACTCAATGATTTGCATTGGAGATTGTTATAATATAAGTTAAGAGGCAAACGGTCATTACTTTTTCCGTTCTTATTTGATTGATGTAAAGTCCTCCTTCTTTTTCATCTAAACTCGATTGATAATTTCAAATATAATTGATAATTTTGATTATGATTGAATTTGACGCAATTTGTTTTTGTTTATTTTTCTATTTGATATTGCTGTAAGTAGAACTTATAAACTAAAACTAGGAACCATGCCTGGTTTTTCAGGGAAGATGCTCAACAGGTTAAAAACATTCCAATAAAAAATATTTTCTTCAACAATAATTTATGAAAAATATTTGTTCATTCGACTTTCAAAAGCAACAAAAAAATTATAAAAGATATCTTATTTTAATTTTTCTTTTCTGACCCATAGCTAAAATATATTTTGACATCGTTGTTGGTATGAAACTCGTAACGTAGATCCACTAAGTGAGAAAGCAAGTTGTCACCATGCTTGGATTGGATCATTTCAATTGAATAGAAAGAGCAAACTTCGGCTTCGGATGCTTCTTGTCATTTTGCTTTTTCAAATGCCAACGCAACGGCTACCTTCCTTTATATTCACCTTCTTTTTTTCATCTTTCATGATTGATTGTTTTTTCATGGCCATAATTATTGGCATGTATAATTTGAAGATGAAAGCTGCAATAATGGTGATTTAACACATTTTTTAACGGCCATAAAGTTAAGTTTAACGCATCATTATAAATTACATTTGTAAAAATATATATTTTAACAATGATAAAACGTTTGCTTAGTCTCCTTTTGAAAATACATCTCTTAAATATGAAAAAGCAACATATAATCTTCTTTTTCAAATAATATTAATTTTTTGTTGAAAACTTAAGATATCTTAAACGTTAGAAAAGGTGGTTACAAACTCCCTAAAACATGTCTTAAGTCGCCTTTTTTGTCATTTAAAAATTTTATTATACACATTCAAAGCAAACATACAAGCAAAATTAACTAAAGTTATGCCTTTATTTAATCTTTATATGCATTGGTCATGCGTTATCAAGAGTTTTATCTTCAAAAAAATTGATAAGTCCTTGTTCATAAATTATCCTAATATAAACATCTTGTCTTCAATCTCGTTTCATTATATGCCTCATTCATTTATTTTTAGTTTCTAAAAATTCACCATTTGAGAAAGCATTGTTATGCCTCTAATAATTTCAGCAAGATAATATATAAAATGTTGAAAATAAAACACCAACAGATGCCATTGGGATAAGTTCTTTTATTATTTTATTACTTAATACTGCACCTTTTGAATTGATTATTGAAGTAACAAGGTTTGATTCTTGTAAAATGCAATTATTTCTCCATATAATTTGTCATTGATATTATGAAGTTAAAAGCATATGTATCAGTCAGCACTTTAATTGCTGGCAAAATGAGGTCAGGCATGCAGTTTACTTGATTGCATTCTTATCGAACTCATGCAATATATGAAGTATAATTCCGAATTATTGCACAGATGTTACTAAAATCTGCAAAAAAAATCATGCCGAATGTCTTATCATGTGATTTATTTTAACTTACTGTATACAATGGTTAGGAAAAAAATATATAGAAGATGCTATGGTCGAAGAAAATGTTCTGAAAATTGTTTTTAATTTTAGGATTTGTTTTGGTGTAATTATTATATTTTAAACAAAAAATTGATAAAAATTTGAATTTTTAAAAAAAAGTAAATTATGAAATAAAAAAAACTTTTGAATATAATTGTTAAATATGAAATAATATTTTATATGTAATCAAATTATAAAATAGTCACATTGTGACACTAATTTATTTCAATTTTTTTATCAGATTCTTTTGCTCACATTCTCACAAGTAATAATGTAAAGCCCTCTATAAAATGCTAACTCTAACCCCAATTTCTCTCACCTCCTCGACTTCTTTGATCTCGTTGCTCGCCAACCATTGATATCATTGTTATTAGGAAACTCTTATACTAGTTTCTTAGATTATTATATCGGGCACTTTTAATCATTATCTTTTTATGCAACAAAATAGCAAATATTTTAGTTTTGATGTTCTATATTTATATATAATCTAAATAAGTCAACCCAAACTACTAAGTACTTACCTTAGGTGTCTTAAGGATAAGCTTGTGATAAATATTTTGTTCTTAGTTCTCATAATCTCAAACTCCTTCACTTAGGGACAAGACATGTAGATCCACAACATCATTCTAGATTTCACTCCATGTGTCATAGTCTTTCCAACTTTGCAAGTGTTCACTAATTACAACATGATAGTTATAGAGAATGAACTATAACGTTCCAAGGTCTAACAATGTAATCTCAATATACTATAATTATGTTATTACTAAACTCATTATTTTCCTCCTAAGGTCATTTTCCTTTATTGAAAGGATTATTTGCTTTCCATTGCATCTCCTCCCACATGAACTATATTGATTGTATTTGGTCATTTCTTGCGTTAATTTTTTATATTTAGTATTTTCTAAAGTCCATCTTATTGGCATATGAGAACTTCTAAGATATCTTATAAAAACTGTTGCTATTACCTATCTTATCATTTGTGTAACATTAAGAAAACTATTATAAATTATTATATGAAAGTGAAATGAAGAAGATCGATTTTTGTCACCAATATCACTAACATGAGAAAGTGTTGAAATGGTGCATGATCAAAACAATCTAAATTGAGAGCAAATGTTGATGGAACAAGTAGTTTAGAGGAATTATTAAGTAATATTTTTGCCACTACTTTTACTCCAAGTGAAAAACCAAATGATTTTGAGAATCTTCAAGAATCAATCAACAATCAAAATAAAGAAGAGGCTTTTAAGTACCCCATTAAGGTTTTTAAATTGATTTAGTATAAAAGACAAACTTTGTATGCTTAGATGCAAAAAGTTTTCATATTTATCATTTGTCCAATATCATGTTAAATGTTTAAATTTGTGGGCTTCAAAGTCACTTGAATATTTTTAAAACTTTAATTAATATCCTCCTTTAAGTTCTTCACTTCACAATAATATGTGTCAAGTTAAAAGGGTGATGAAGTCCTTCGTCTACTCTTCTTAAAAGGTATTTTTGTATCAATTATAATAGTTTTTGTTGCATTTTTAAAAAAAAACTAATGTAGTAAATTTTTGTTATGTTGTTATAAAAGAAGTTTGTTAAAGAAGTTACTATCTATGTTCATGGAAGGTACATAAATTTCTATTGTTAATGGGAATTAGCACAACATTGATATAAGTGCATAGGGATGTTCCAATCCCATCGTGTAGGTGTACAAAGATACTTTGATACCAAAGTTTGATAATGAATTATAAGAACACTCCACCATGAGGTCAATCCATCATTAGATAGTAGTTGTTGGGTAGCAAAACTAGTAGAGAGGAGAAATTAAGCAAGAAGTGAAAGGACAAGTGACTAAGGGTAAGACATGATTGTAGAGAGGGAAGTGACAAATGTTAGATGTTATTGGTAGAGAAATTTAGGATAACTATTGATTTGAACATATAAGTATTCTTTCTTACATAGTTCATCATACTAAAATCATATAATTAAGATCTCTTTGTTAAAATATGAGCTATATTCATAAGTAAAACATCCCCATTAATATTTATTCTCAGTGATACTTAATAATTAGATTTGATTAGTAAAGAGGTGTAATTTACTTAACTTACATTGAATGATTTAAGATGAGATTCAGTTTTAAGATTGATACTTTTAAGTGCATTTATAAAATCATATTTATAATACTTCTATTATCTATAGCTGTAACATCCCTAATCTTCTTAAAGAGGCATTCTCTTGATCATTGAAGTTTTATATTTTTACTCTCAAAAGGCATATCTTCCTTTTTTAAGACTTGTATAGATGCCAATCAATAATGCAAAATCATTCTCATAGTAACTAACGTAGGACTATCATTTCTACTTCATATCACTTGAATGTCCTTCCATATGATATATAGACAATCTCTGTGGTTTGACTTTTACATTGGATTAATAGAAAGGTTGGCTTCAATACCATATTTTAACATTCATAATGTAATATTTCAAAATTTTATTATGTATAATAGTTATAAATTACATATTTATAGGTTGGCTTCAATATATTTTTTTCCTAATAATAAAGTATTAAATCTCATGAGAACTCCATAGCTAAATATGCTGGGCTTGGAGCACTATTGGGATGATTGACCAAGGGGGGATATCCTTTGAGAAGCACTATTAGGAAGGACCTTTTAAGAACAAAAGAATAAAACCTATGTAGTTGGGATAATACCTCTTTAGAAGGGTTACGGATGTTACAACCAATATAACTTCTTATAATTAAATGTCACAAAAGTATTAAAAATATTCTTCCTTCTAAAGTTATTACCTACTTCCCTAGACATAAATGGGTGTCTCACGATACTTACATGTTCACCTTCTTCTTAACACTATCCTTCTACATCAATGAGAATGGTATCTTCATTTCCAGTTGTATCACTAGCTAATTGATTATCAAATGATGAATGAAAACTAGGTCTAATGATAGAATTAAGTGCCCTAATAGTTGATCTTGGTGTTTTAAACCTAATGTTTATAGGTACTAACTTTTTATGTCTTTTAACCAATTATGCCAAGTTACTTTCCCTCTTTAATGACTTAGGATCATGTAAATCTATAGTTTTCCTAATTTTTAATATAATTTTTAAAATAAATCTATTGGCCAACAAATTAATCTGCATCAAAAAAATCTTTCTTATTATTAAGTTTTCTAAAACATCTAGACAATCCACAATAATATCATTTTTCTTATTTTAATGTGTGTACTTATCTATGTAACGTATTATCATTATATCAAAGATAATATTTCAAACTCATCAATTATTCTATTTTTTTATCAAGTAATGGCTCTCTTACTTAGCATACATTCATTGGTTTGGTTATTTTAATTCATTGCTTTGGTTATTTTATTCATTGGTTTGGTTATTTTTTCAAGATATATTGACATACTCTATCAATTTTATTTTGACAAAACTAGTTCTTTAATAATTATCAAATACATGTTAGTCAAACAAATCCTTAATCTGGGTTGACCATTCCAAGAATTTGTTAAAGTGATATACATTATTAAATGTTGGTTCTTTAATTTTAACCTTGTCATGGATTTTTATATGTTAATCATCCTTATGGTTCTTAAGAGGATATGATTTTCTATCGAACCTATTTTTCCTTAATGTATGATGATCTTCTTCTTAACATTCATCTTGGAAAGATGAGATTGGGTTCATAATGATGTTGGTTATCACTTTCTTAAATTAAGTAGCTTAAGCCATTTGATATAGCATCAGTCCTATCTAATTTATCAAATAAATTCTCTATTGCACGATGCAATGTATCCATTTCAATCCTAAACATTTTAAGTTCTTTACTTACCTTTGCTTTTATAATAGTGAAATCAAAGTTGTCAAGAGAAGTAATAAGATAAGAAAATATTTCTTAAAATAAATTAATTAAAAATAATGATAAAAATTAATTATATAGATAATAATGTATTTGTTTTTTTTTCTTTTTTATCAATAGTATAGTAACAAATTTCAACTAAACAACATAACTTGCCTTAGTAGTAATTAAATTAATTCTTATTAAAAAAATGAGATCTTAAATATGCAATTTGTATCTTAAGTGGACTAAATATAACAAATAGATCACTTCCTCAACTGTTTCTTAAGAGTTAATGATATGAAAAGTTGAATTTAAAAACTGAATAGTTGATGCAAACCAAGTTAAATACATATAAACCAAACATACATATCATGATAGTTTTTATGTCAAAAATTAATGTATTTCCTAATGCTATAATTATTTTGTAATATTATAATTATATGATAAGAATATAATTAGACTCTAGTTATATGTTAAAGTTTATGTTGTAGGTTAAAAAAAGATAATATTATTTTAAATATATCTTAAAAACATGTAATTTTTGTAAGAATGTTTTGAAATATTAAAGCTAGCATATCATTAGTAAAAATTCATCAAAAGGAACTTGTTGGTTCTTGATTTGAAAATTTTGAAGCATGTTTGGAATTATAAATTAAGGATAAGAAATTGAGATTTTAATATGTATTTATGTACATACATGTGTTTATATGTGTGTTTATTAAATGTATCCAAATATATGAGAATAGTTGGTCCATACTTATCTTTGGTTCCCTATAATTACTTGGAAGCATATTAGAAAATATTTTGGTAGTGAGATTTGGTAGACCTAGAAAAGGAATGAGAGAAAGAAAAAATCTCAATTATAACAGTTGGAAAAGAAAAGATTAAGGAGAAAAGAGAAGACATGACAAGTTATTGTAATAATGAATTAAGAAAAAAAGTGCATCAGTCAATTAAGTTGTGTTGTTTTTATATTCTTTCCCTATTGTAAGCTCCATGACCTACTTGTGTTGGAGTTTGAATTACATGTGGTTTCTTTTGATGTTTTTTATGCTTTTCCCAATTCTAAAAGACTAGGAAAATGTATCATTTCTTTCCTTAAGGCATGGGATGAATTTCTACAAAAGAAGCCCAAGTTTATCATTTGTATAAAATTTTTTAACTCAACATATGATACATTAGCATGCAACGTACAATACATTAAGTTCAAAAGTGACAAAAATTATTTTTTTGAGAAAAAATATGCTATATTAATACTATATGTATAGTAAATTCTATTTGAGAGGAACAACAATTGCCTTTCCAGAAAAATGTACAACTTACTAATATTTTAATATGATACATTTGGTTCACGAGGCAAGGTGAAGTCGATTGAGAGTAATATATATTGATTGAATAATGAATTTTAGACTTCAACATACTATATATAAGCAAAATAGATTTGATGCACTAAGTTCAAATGACAAAGTGTGATCTAAGGAAAGAACTATCTAGTTAGTTGAGATTAATTCGTGAGGCTAATGTTTAGTATGTTAGAAATTATGTATAATACATTAAGAAATTTTAGGTAGATAATGAGCAAAGAATAAATGGTTTGAAACATTAAACTGAAGCAATAATGTATGACTTATTACATTTAATACATTAAATGCTAAGAAAAAAGAATGTAATTAAATGTTATGGAATACATTAATAATATAGAAAATTATGGAATAGCTTGTTGTTAATTATTTCACATTTGATTTATGATGTAAGGATGAAAAAAAGAAAGATTAGAAAGTAGCTCATCTTCAATATTTCAATCAGATAATTTTAAAATAAAAATATATGTGAAAAAGAATGTTTGATTAGAAGAATACAATAGTATGTGCACAAACATGACATTTGGTTTATGAATATTGCATAATATCAAAGATATTGTGATATTGAGATAAATGATTTATATATATATATATACTTTTGATATATATGAAATAAAAAATTAATAAATGATGAAAATAAATGACAAAGTAAGTCATATGAGTTACCTACTCTAATAAGATATAGAGAACTGGAGATAAATAAGTATATATACATATGATAATCTCTTTTCTATGTGAGATAAAAATATATTAGAAAAAATAAATAAAATAAAATAAATAGAAAAATAGGCTACTACTATCATGACAAGGCATTAAAACTTAAGCATAAGATGTAGGGAATGAAAAAGTACTAATGATACACCATATTATGAGTTAACATAAGAGATCTCTTACTCTTTAATACTAACACATTATGCATGATCTTAATGTATGAAAATGATAAAACAATATTTAGACATTATTAATACATGTAGGGTGGGTGTACAAAGAGGTAATAAAACGATAATCGTATATCACTACTATTCTATATAGGGTGGGTATATTAACACTATCATCATTAATACTTTATGTAGAGTATTTATCTATAGATATAATATGATCTAATATGAACCAATGTTTGAGTAAAAAGGAAACGACTATGTCTATATAGTTGAATATAATGAGTATATATTTGTGTGCGTGCAAGCGTGTGTTCGTGTATATAGAAATATTTGAAACTATACTCAATTTTTCTTGAATAAAGTAATAGTGCTCAAATGTATGCATACAAAATATATTATACTAAGAATGCCATTATATGTTATTATTAAATTAATTTTTTTAATATTAACATATTATTATTTATTAGATTTATTTATTGAGCTTTTTAATCATTATTTGTTCTTATATTATAAGACATATTAGTGGCATAATAAAAGAGGTAGATCAAAGTGATACAAATAATAAATAAATCTTCACTATAATTTTTTGAAAGGTTAGAAATGGTACTTTAGAAACTTATGATACAAAATAATCTTATAAATTAATAATATAAAAATGGTGAAATAGTATGCTAGTATTCATACTTGTGGAGAAAAAATGACAACTTGACGTAATAATTTCAAACATTTTCAATATATAGTTGTGCATCAAATTCCATATTAACATTATGATAAAATTATTATTTAATATGATAATTAGAGCTCTAATATAAGTGGGGCATGATAAGTTGGTATCAATTAACATCCTTGGAAAGTATTGAGAATTAGTAACATGTATTAAGTGAGGACATTAACATCGTATATGGTTACATAGAATAATTAAATGTTCATGTTTTAACTATATATACAAATGCAAGCCTTGGTTCAGTAAAGGATGCCTAAAAGAGAATCAAATAAAAATGAGTCTCATGCTAATGGAAAAGAAAAATAAGTGAAACAATAAGTAAAAAAAATCAAAATATGCATATATAATTTGCTTCTTCATTAGTAGCACTTCTTACAGAACAAAAGGAAGGATATGCTATAGATAAAATTATTGATTAATTCCATTACTTCAATGCCCTCATTCTAAGAAAGAAACTAATCCATTAGTTATAGAAGGATAGATTAACAAGATGACTATAATTTTAAATCATATGCTTTATTAAAAAAAAATGATCTATTTAACTATTCTGGTTTTAGAAGATTATGCTCATTTTTAGTAAAAATAATACAATTATATCAAATTTAAAAATAAAATATTATTAAATATAACATAAGATGAATATGTAGAAGACTTAAATAATATGACATCCTTATTTTAGCTAGAGAATAAATAAAAAAATCTAACAAATTTGATTAAAAAGGGATTTATAATGAGCAAGTATGAAGGATAATTTATTAGATTGTTTTACATTTGGTTCTAAAGTTTAGAGATGATTTTCATTTAAAAGAGGGTTGAAGATTGAAATAAGATTTGTTATGGTTGCTTCAAAAACTTTTAATTTGATAGAATTAATAGAAAGCTAGGTTAGTATAACAAGGTTTATTAACTAAAAAAACTCTGAAATTAGAGGAGAAAAAGAAAGAATAATCTTTTGGAGTCATACATATACCCTTCTTCAAAATGAATTTTAAACGAGGTGGAAGAAGTGGAATATTTGGTAGGAGACAATTTAGCTCAACCACTTATGATAACATATCTAAGATGGTCTCTAATTAAAGGCTTCTTAACATCCAAATTACAAGAATTTTATAGATGAAAGTGTTTTTATAAATAAGGAAATGAATTGAGATGTTTTATTTGTTAAATCTTAGGTCTTATAACAAGACTTTGTCCTAAAATTAGCTTAGATATAAGGTAGCATCTTGATCCCAAAATATTATTTCATGTAATGGCACAAGAAGAGCTAGTAGAAGAAAAGATAGGGCACCTACTACTATGTTAAGAGCCTAACAGAAGTTAGGTAATATAAGATAAATTAGATTTTTATCATGATCTAATTTAGAGTCTACAATACTAGAGATACTTAATAGATTATTAAAAAATTTTAGAACATATCACACACTAATTAGAGTTATATAATGTGTGTGGTATTTTATAATTTTTAAAAAATTAGCCTCCAAATATGTACTATAGATTATTAAGTAGGGTAAGTGATAACACATTAAAATTTAAACATAAAATCCTACTGAACAGTTTTATCGCATTCAATTTTGCATAATTAAAATAAAAACTTCAAGATGAACTCTACGTAGAGTACTTTAATAAAAGAAAGAGAAATCATAATTTTATATTATCACTTAGAAAATAAAAAGTTATAGAAAGAGTATACTTTTTTGTGATTGTAGATTGTAGTTTCCTTTGGAGTTAGCATGTGGAGCACAAAAAATGTAAAAAGGCAATGAAGTGAAGGTTTGGGTTAATGAAGAAGCTTGGTTAAAGAGGTAATAAGATAGTATTCTAGGATCTTGAGCTTCATTAAAGAGGATGATAATTTGGTGATTGGATCAAGAGAGTAAAAAGGTAGGTGAAAACTTACGGATGCTAATGACAGTGAATATTTGTTTAGTTGTTAGCTTTCTTAATGAAAGGTCTCTCATATTCAATCATTATCTTTCATAATAGAAGAAATGTTAAAATCTCTCTAATTAGAGTTAGGCACATATTTTTTACTTACAAAGGTGAAAGTATATAAACAAAAAAAAATTATTCATTAATAACTATATTATAGTAAGGAAGCTTCTTCTATTTATAGATAAATGAAAGCTTAATACATAGAAAAAAATACATTTGAAAAATATCATAAGCATGAAAAAAAGGAAAAAATAATTTTGGAGTTAAATTACTTGGGATTTCAAAAGAGTTCTTTTAAACTTCTATGACATTAACTCCAACTGGGTCAACCATATTAAATACAAGATATACGAGAAAAGATAATTTTGGAGTTAAATCATTTAGGAATCTAAAAATATCTTTAAAATTTTATGACATTAATTTTAAGTGGGTCAACCATATTAAATATAAAATATAAAATGTGAAAATTTATGATAAAAAAGTTATTCAATCATGCAACATGACTATCAGATGTTAATGACGATGTGAGTAGAATGTTAACAGTAAACGAGACAAATAACGATGATCAATTGCGACTGATGATAGTCGGAGGATGATAATAGTAAGTGGCCTAATGATAGTAGGTGACCAGGTGATGTTAGGCAACTATGCAGTAGTGATTAGGAGCAGAAAACAATCAGGTAATGGTAGAAGACTAATGATAACTGGCAAATCATGCACAAGAATAGATGTTGAAGATGATATATTTTATGTGAAATATGTTTGGATGAATAGAGTAAAAATAGTAGAGATAATCATAAGAAAAAATAAAAGTACTGTAATCAACCCTTATGATTCACAAAGATTATAAATCGAAATATGATTTGACTCGGGTACAACTTTTAATTTGAATGAGACAAGTGTGATACCAGTGGGTGTATGTTTATCAACTAGCATAAGATTCTCTTGCACCATCCTTTCTAGGAGGGAGAGAGCTTGACTCGATGGTATTAGGGCGATGGGTATAGTAATGCTTTAATAGGTGTGACGCAATATGGTATAGTCATCATTGGTAAGTCAAGAGTTCTCGATCAAAGGCTTGCCCTTCTAATGAACTAAAAATTTTCTAAGTATATAATCTTTGGTTAGAATTATCTTATAATCTAATATTTTCTCAATATTATCCTTAGTCTCGAGGCTAACGCAGTAGTAAGAATGAGTTTACCCAACAAAAGAGAATCAAGCGCAAATGGCTCATTAGATATTGGATGTGGCACTTTGTACAAGACTAAATCCTTAACATTAAAGGTTGCACTAATCCTATACTGTTTTGACAAATTTAGCACATACGTATTAACTCCTAGTTTTTTAACAATCTTAAAAGGCCCAGCTCCACATGCTTGTAATTTTTTGTAAGCTTAAGGAGAAAATTATTCTAACATAACTCTAATTATAACATAATCTCTTTCATAAAATTTTTTAACCTTTCTATGAGCATCTACCAATTTTTTTGTATCTTTCATTACTTAGATTATTTTTTTTAGATATTATTTTATGTAACAAAGAGATATGAAAAATAAAAGAAGAAATAAAAAAATAAATATAAAAGTTCACTAATAAGATAATAAGATCAATGAGAGACTTAGACTTGTTATCATGATAAATTTCAGAGGAATTTAGACCAATATTATGATTCATAGAATTATTATATACAAATTTAACTTATGATAGTAGTTGATACTAAAGCTTAGGTTATTCTCCTATCAAGTTATGAAGAAGATTTTTTAAGCTATTATTTACTATTTCTATTTGTCCATCTGTTTGAGGTTGATGGCTGAAAAAAATTTTAGCTTGGTCCATAAAAAATTTCATAAGATCTTTTAAAAAAGACTAGTAAATCTTACATCTTAGTCGTATACTGTGGTCATTAGGATGCCGCTCAATTTAACTATTTCATTGGAAAAAATCTTGGCTACATGGATAGCATATAAGGTCTTATAATAAGGGATAAAATGAGCCATTTTAGAGAAACAGTCAATGACCATAATGACAGTCATGTCTCGATGAGGTCTTTGGTAATCTAAGTATAAAGTCTATGCTTATGTGCTCTCTAAGCTTGTCAGGTATAGGTAGTGAAATGTAAGTTACTTGACCTAATGCATGCACAATATTAAGCTACAATAGATGTAATATGATGTATCAATATAGGCTGAAAAAATTTCTCTATAATATCTCTAAGAGTCTTATCTCTCCCAACATGATCAAATAATTCTCTAGCATGTATTTCCTAAACAAAAACATCTATAAGTGATGAATTTGGGATATATTACTGATTGTTTTTATATAAATATCTATTTTTAAGCTAAAATTTCTAGATACAAGGTCTAAAGTTGATTTGATTTCTTGATAAATTATCTTAAAGTTAAAATAATTAGGATATTGGCTTTTAGTTTAATAAAAATTTGGGACCTTTATAGACAAAATGATTGATTCGTTGACACATTAGTTAAGCACATCAGCTACTTTATTTTCTAAGCAAGGCTTATGTTAAATAACGAATGTATACTCCTAGATGTACTCAAATCATTTGGTATACCAATAACTAAGGTCTCATTGGATATTTAGGAACTTAAGTGGTTCATGCTCAAAGTATAGGACAAAGTTTTTGGATAATACATAATATCTTAGATATCTTCAAGATTGTACTATGATATATAATTCTTTTTTATTTATAAAATGCTTATTTCTAACATCATTAAGTTTCTCACTAAAAAAGATAATAAAATATTTACCTTGACTAAGAACACCATCTATCCCTACTCCTAATGCATCACATATAAGCAATGAGGGGTTATCATAATAAGCAACTTGATAGAACAATATCCTTATATAATAAGATTAAATGTCATAATTTAATTTGAGAGTTGACCCTTTACTAATTAAAAGTGTTTTAAGGATAAACTAAAAAGAAGTTTGTAGGCTTGTAATGTTCAAAGAGGGCGAAGAGTGAATGCTAGGTAATGTCTTAAGATAAAATAATTACTTAGTAAGGAGTGGCTCCCATTCAAGTCTTATAAGATATAGGAATGAATCATCTCATATCAACTATTAAGAAGAGGGTCCTATTCTACATATATAATAACCAAGGTCTTAAATTGTTGAGATTATTTATGAGAACAAATTTGTATGGGATATCACTCCATGATTAAGCATATCAGGAGTGGAGTAGTTTTTTGATGGATGATTATATATGAATGATTTATGAAGGGCAAAACTTAGGTCAGGATAAGATGATTTAAGAGAATTTCAACATAATGAAACTATGATGAACGTACATATGTGTATATATATGTTCACTTCTAACATTTTTTTTACTAACAAAACTTTTTTACTAACATAATTTAATTATAAGTTTAGTCAAATTAAAATCAATAATAAAAATATAACAAACAAAGTATTTCATATTCATTGATAAAAAAATTCATAAGTAATTATAACATTCTTATAAACAACTCTAACTAGATAAATATATATAATAACGACATTCTATAGCTCACTGCATGCTTTAATTTATATTATACCAAATTACTTTATATGCTTTTGCCTGTTTTTGTGTAGTAATTTCATTACACTTGGGGATTAAGGATTATGAGATAAATATGAAATGAGACAACCTATCTAGTAAGTAAAATCTAATATAATAAAAATTGTATGAAGTCAATATATATTTAATCATTTTGAATGCTATAATCTACATCTAATAACTATGAACTACATACGCAATAAAAAAATTATAACTCATATACATTATTTATGTGATAAATTTTAATTAAGTTATATTTTTGCTGACACATAATATTCTCACATTGGTAAGATAAACTCAATCAATCTTTTGGTGTCTCTCCTACATGTCCTTGGGTTGCTTGTTCATCATCTTAGCTCATTAAATCATCTAGAGAAGAACTTGATTAGCCATAGGTAACTCCTTCAATGTCAAGAGTTGCCTACTCACCTTCCTAAAATCAATTAGAGAGGAATACAATAAATTGTAGGGTGTGTGCTCTCATAGTCACGGGTTGCCTGTCCATCTCTTAATATCATCAAGGAGAGAAACTCAATCAGTTATAAGATGACTAACCTAATAACCTCAGGTTGCAATACCAATCATTTATTTTTTAATCAGAAGCTTTGAGGAGTATTAAAGAAAATCACATGTTTTTTTTTCATGCTATGTTTATTCATAGTATTTGATTCACTTAACAAGTTAGCCATTTTTTTTATCTATAATAACACATCTCTTTGCATGATAAATATATAACATTTTTTTGTTGTAATATTAAATATAATACAATGCTACTAAAAAGAAGTGTAAATTGTACTTCATATAGGTCATGCTGTTCAATACATTAATCGTTAGTTAATTTCAGTTATAAACATATTATATACTAAAGAATATTACTTGATTAAACATATAATATATAACTACACAAAAAACAAGTAAAATTATGCAATTCTATTTAGCATGAATATATTGTGCAACCCTTCTCTCTATTTTTAAATTTTTTTTGTTCTCAAACTTTTCAACTAATCTTCCTTTTATCAGAGCTTTTTGTTAATGCTTTATGGATAAAACTTAATAAGAAGTGGCGAGCTCAATTAGGGATTAGAAATCATTAAACATTTTGGTTGAAACAAGAAGATGAGAACACATAAAAAAAATGTTTTAGAAAACTCACAAAATCAATATATTAATATAAAACAATTCATTGACTTATCCTTGGTATAGCCTCGATAGTAGGGCAATAGCAACACAATGACAAATGTAAGTTAGGATTAAGTTTTCATGCAAATGGATGTAAACAATGGAAATCAAATGAATTGCCAAATGGTACTATGTAAGAGTAAGTGGAGGAAATAGATTAGATTTAGAATTTAAATAGTTAATTAGTTAATCAATTAATTTAGTGTAAAAGTTTTGTTAGAATAATTTCAAAAATATCTCGAAAGAGCATGCAATTGAAAACATAATTGCTATATTTTTTAATAAAATTTTAATTTTAATTTTATAAATTTTTTAATTTCTTTAAACCTCAAAAGTCCAAAAAGTTTTACAAGCCCTAAATTAATAAAAACCTAAATTTAGCAAAATCAACTTTCTGTTTTTCAAAAAAAAAAAAAAAAAAAAAAAAAAAAGTTCTTACCCGTCTCGTGACACACCCCAACCCGCCGCCCCTTCCTAGCCCTAACTGTTTAACAAGCCTCTCGTTCCCACTGCCGTTAGTTTCATCTGACGAACCCCGGCTGCCGCCGTTTCTTGGCCTTCCTGAAATCGCTTCAACATCCTTGCCGACGGCTCCATCGCAATTCTGGGGCAACCACTACCCCTTTCTTATCGATTGAAACCCACACCGCCGTTCATCCCTCGCTTTTTTCCTTTATGATTGCGCACAGACTTGCCGCCTCTGCTTTCTCGAACCCTAAACAGGCCTAATATTTTCTTTGCTATACTTCTTACGGTCATCGTCGACGCCACCTGGCCGCTCCGATTCCTAACCGCCGCTCACGTACCTAAAGCCAGCCTTCAGCCTCCTCCGATTCGGTTCCTGGCCGCTGCCCCCCTCTTAACCAGAGCTCCACCAGTCAACGCCTATCCTCAGTCCTCCCACCCTCTCATCAACATACGGTATACACCGTCTACACTCATCTTAGTTCTATATGCATTGTGGTCTTGTTCGTCCTCATGCATTGTTGTGAAACCTGTATAGATTATTTTCCACTTGCGCTTGAGTGCTTCATTGGTGATTGGTTTTAATTACTATAATATTTGGCATTTGATCAACGTTATTGAAACTCTCTACTTAACTTTTTAACTATGTTGGTCGTCCTACCTTACAATGAATTTGAAGCCAACTTACTTTTCAAGTGCCCTTTTGGATGCAATGTTTTATTCAATAGTTAAAAATTTAAGTGTTGTAAGCTCATCCTAACTAATGTAGTTATACCATGTCATCTTAATTATCTTGTATGAACATATTGTCTTACATCATTTATCCTTTTTGGTTTTATTATTCAAATTCGTATTTATTTATGAGCTCATTGATGCATGGTAACATAATTCTCATAATTGAATTATGTTATTAGTGATATTTTATTGATATATCCATAATTATGCATGATTATATTATGTGTAGCACAATGGTTAGTGGTTCCTTATTGGCTAAGTGATATGGTGTTAGGTGGTTGTGGATAGGCAATGACTCTAATGATTGTGATTGATAACAACCTTCCTATTGTAAGGTAACTGTGATCTATTGACGCAAATAATATTATGAGATGATGTAGATGATGATGAATGATATATTGTGATTGTCATTGTTTATATCTGCGATTCATCATGGTTGATGCACTTTTTGATGGCTATTTTTTTGGTCTATCTACATATGATATTCAACTTGTATTCTTAGTTCTTTTTTTGTGATGACGTAGTCATATATATTATGTTTTATTCATTTGATACTATAAGGGTTTGTGTTGTAGCTTATGACTATGTGATTATATAGATGTTGTTTAATTAATATTCTATCTTACTTATGCCAATTTTTTTTTATATTCATACCTTAATTGCTTGTTGTTCTTGCATCAGTAGGGGTTTATTTTTTTTTTTCCTATCAACTCGCCCATTGTTTAATTTATTTGTTTTAGATACAACTTGTTCTTTTGATAGGTCAACATCAAAAGGACATCAACGATAGCTTATTGGTTTGTAATAGATGTAAGGCACTCATGCTATTTAGCTACTTTAGGAACTTGGTTTGGTATTTGTTTGTATATTAGGATTTCAAGATTAGTTGTCCAAAATAAATTATTTGCGTTGTTGTGTAAGGTTTCTTGTGCTTTTCTTGTAAATCTCAGTGATGCAATATATATTTTCTTGGAGTACAAATTCCTTATACTTCAGAGTTGTTTAGTATTGTGTTGGTTGAGGTTAAATACCTTTGTCATGTCAGGTAGCTGGTGAGTGCTGCCTTCTACCTCTGGAGCATGACATTACTAGGAGTTGATTACCTAGTTCCTTGATTTCAATTCTTGTCTTAGGAGCCCTTGGCTTGTAAATCTTAAAACAATAATTTTGAGTCATTCTTGTTTTTATGTGCATGCATGATAAAGTAATAGCAACTGGTTATCCTTTTTAATATGTATATCAATTTAACTAAATATGAATACTATAAAGCCTCTTCACCAAATTAATTCCTTTACTTCCTATGGAGATTTCTTAATTTCTTAAAGCTATAGTGGACAAATGTTAAGGATAATGGGATGTGACCGCTGAAGCAAACTGAAATCACTAGCACATTTTAGACTTATGAAATTAGTGTGAATGGCTTTGAAATTTTATTTTATGATAGTGTTTCAATGTGAGGGGAACAAGTTTATATTTATCTTTGTACTCTTCTATGAATTAGTTATTCAGTTGTTGAGCGTATTTCTAGTCCTATAAGCTAAAAAGTGTAGAAAAATTTATTTTATTATGAGTGGAATTGTAGTATATGAAGGAGCTTCAAAAAGCTTACCAAACAATACTTTTTGAAAAGGATGTTCTAGTTCTTCAGTAAATGTTGTAGTTTTGAATAGCAGTTGTTAAAAATCAATTTTATCCAGTATATTTGCTAATTTATTGATTAAAAAAGATTTTTTTTATCCATAAACTATCTTCAGTTGTTGGATTTATAACATTGCAAGTAAATTGATGACAGCTACATAGAACAATATTAATGTAATAGATCACTATGGCAAATTGGATTGTCATGGTATTATTTATATGGTTTTGTTATCTTTTGTTCACTTTTTTTGTGTGAAATACAGACAATTGAGATTACTCTTGATTTGTTTTATAAAGAAATTTATTTTCAAATATCTGATTTGTCTTTTTCTTGGTCATGTAGATTGTTAAAAGCTCCGTTTTGGAATTTAGGGAAAATGGTGAGTCATACTGCCAGGATTATGAAGTTTTCTTTCTAGCATTTTTCTAACCATGCATTTATCCATAATAATCATCTAAATTGAGCCTGTTTTGAAATTGTTTATTTTATAATGCTTTTGTATCAGTTTTCTGTTCCCATAATGGTGATTCTAGATGATGTTATATTCCTAACACATATCATGTATTATTTTTGATGATCCTTGTGAAAAACTTGGTTATGTTATTATAGATGCTCAATTCCAACGTAGAATTTGTAATTACATTTTTTTCACTTGTTATGGTTAAAATTATTGGTCTTTCCAAGTTATTTTAATTGTTGCACCTTATTTTCATGTGCATTATTTTGTGTGATGTCTTATATTTTGAAGTAGAACTGGTGCAGGAGTTCATCACATTCTGTGCAATAAATTAAGTGTTAATGTGGGTTTTGTGAGGCTTATGCTCTGTTTTAATTAAAAAAACTGGATTGATATGTATATCTTCATGTTTCTGATTTATCAGTGAAAGGATACCATATACAAAGGCTATAAAAACACATGAACAAATTTTCCTTGTTGTTTTGTTGATTGGTTCTTTTATGTTGGTCTTTGTTTTATTTCCAGTTCACTTGAATCAAATAATGCTTTACTCTATATTGGTGCTATTGGTATTTTCTATTTAGAAAATAAACCATAAACTGACTACTGATTATGCTTTCTATGCTAGATTTGTTGGCTTTGTTTCTATTTTGGTTGTGATTGGGTGAAAACTCTAAGAAATGGAATGGAGAACTGGACAAGGGGTTAAGAGATGAGAGCAAATAGCATGGACTTAAGAAGGCAGGGGGGTGAACAAGTTATCATTGTATTTCTAGGTTCTTTCCAGTTGTTCTATAACATTTTACCTTTATTTACCATTTCATTGATTGCCTCATACAGCAAGTTGTGTCTAAATCAATGTAGGAGATAATTATTCAAAGATTCAACAAATTTTACAAGTGAGATGGGCTTGAATATGGAAAATATTTTGCTTTCCTCAGCTTAGTAGCAATGTACTTATGGCCCTTTTTTGAAAAGTAGTTGATATAATGATTGGCAAAGTTTGATGGATCTCATTAATTGCCTGAGAGTCACTTGTGTCTAGGTCAGCTCCTTGGTAATTTTTCCAAGGTTCATTGATTTGCATTATTAAGGCCTGAATACTGCAAATACTGTGCTTTCCTTAGCCTTTGTTATGTGCTTTTTATGGCTTTATTTCCAAAGTGGTTGGTATTGTGATTGGGGACGTTTGGTTGAAGTTGTTGGCATTCAAGAAGGTACCTGTGGATTGAATTATGGATTTGGGTTTTTGAAGCAATTTTTATCTCTCAATAACTACGAATTTTTATTTTTTTTGTAATATGTACTGGTTTTTGAGTTAATAATTTATGTTTATGCCTCAAGTCATACCTACTCTAATATAGACGAGTGAGAGTGTAACTTGTTGAAGATTTGCACACCATACAAGAACCATGATAGCTAATTTGAGTTTAGTCTTGCTGGCTGTAGTCAATCCAAGTTAATAGAGATTCTAGTAAAGCACATTTTTTATTTTGATTTTGGTAAAACTAGGTTGTTGAACAATGTGTCCTTATTGGAGTTCAATGCATAAATCCTAACTTGATGGTCTCTTTTAAAGAATGTGTTGAGCAATAACTAATGAATTAAGAAAATCGATGGCAATGTGGATCTAGAGAGCGGTGAATCTTTATTTTGATCACATTGTAATTGAATCATGCTGCCTTCAGTGGTAAGGTTAGAAGTGCATTGGAATATATAGCTTTGCTTGATTGAGACATTGTGGTTTTATCTATCTACCCATCATTGGCGAAGTTGAGATGACCATGAGATGGTCAAGGAGGTCCTTGGTGTACTCGCACTTACTAGCATGAATTTATTTTATTGGAATTTTCAATGCTTTATTGTTTTCCTAGTTATATGATTGTAAGAGTCAAATTGTGATGTTGGATAGTAAACACAGCTCTTTGTGAACCTTGTTTTTCTATTCCAAAGTGATTGGAGCTCTTTTGTCCTTACTAAGAGAACGAAACCTTTGATTTGTTTTAGAATCACATTGATTTTAGAAAGCCTTTTCAAGTTCTCAATTATTTAAAAAGAAAGCTATGCCTTAAAAATAGCATCTTTGGAAAAAGGTGGGAGGGTGTGATCTATTCTTTATAACATAAATTAAGTAATCTTTATTTGAAAAGAAATGTCTCAAAAATTTGGTGATGTGTTGTGAGGGGCTCTCATGATCTCTTCTTGCAAAAACAAAAGCACGTTCTCTTTCAAAATAGATGGTTATTTTTGACTTCTAGCTTGGATATTCTAGGCCATAAACTTGAAATATTTGAACCTGATGATGATCTACTAGGAATTGTCAAACCCTTCCTACCTCATCTCGCTTGCTAGAATCATATCCTTTAGTTAACCCACATAACCTTTGAATTTGTTGCTTAGAAAGCTAGACCAAGTAGTATTGAAATTGTTTTTTGTATTTTATTGTCCCAATCAAAATATCTTAATCTTGACATGCATAGAGGATTATGCATCTTATTGTTGACTTTTCTTGAAGAGACTAGTTATCACCATGGTACCATGTTTTGTGGATGCTAACTTGAGAAGAATTCTCTATTTTATGCATAATTTGGCATCATATTATACTAAGGAGGTGTTTTGGTGGCACATGCATATGCCTTTAACTATTGGTTGTTTGAGAAGTTAGCAATAAATGATATATTCAAGGTTTGGTGTCATCAAATAGATAAAATAGGGGAAGTGAATGATGTGCAAGTAAGCTTCTCAATTCTTACATAATGATCATTTTGGATGATCAAAAATTTGGTTTTTCAAAACCAATATGGTGGCTTAATTTTAATGCCTGGAACAAAAGGCATATGCTCTATTAATGAAAATATTGGATTTTTTTTTTTTGATCAAACAATAATATTCCCCCAACGTCTCATGTGGGTGACAAATGGGTTTTGTGTAAGATGGATATCTAAACATTACATTGAAAAGCAAAAAGTAGTGAATAATTCTTTGGATTGATTTTTTTTGCTTTTATTGTACACCAACTTTTGAGTATCTCTCCTCTTGCTCCTATTTCCTCGCTCTTTGACTGCTTTATAACCTTTCTTGTCTTCTCGTTCCTCACCCCTTGCCTAACCTCTTTGCCTCTTACCCTTATCTTCTTCCTTCCCTTTCCTCCTCCTTTCTCATGGTGTGTTTAGTAAAGTTTCATTCCAAATCACTAGGTTAAAGATAAAGGTGTTAAAATTGTCAAAAACTATTAAAACTACTAGGTCTCTGATAAAGCCATCAATCTCACTAGCTTTTGTTAGAAATCGTTGTTTTATATTTGTTTCAAATAGGTATAAATTGAAAATGATCCTAAATTGTTGATATATGTTATTTTTGTATGAATTTGCAAACCGTGGTGTAGATCTCTTCTAATGCGTAGAATACACTTGAATTGTTAAAGGTTCATTGGTTGAATGCCTGAACATGCCTTCGTGGTGTAAGAAGTTGGTCAATGCTCTTTCCTCATCAAAAAATGGTGAAATTTTGACTTGGAGAGGGTCAATATGTTGAGCTTTATTTCAATTCCTTGTTGGCATAAAATTGTCGTCTCCCAGTGGTTTGTAGGGGGCCGTAGGGTGAAAGTTGTTTGTGGTCTTTTTTTTGGTGCATGATTTTCTATCTAGCCTAATTTTTGCATGATGGAAGACAGTCTTGGTGGCAACTTATTTCTTTTACTCGAGTTTAAACTTAGAAAAGCGTTAAAAAAAATGAACACTTATTGAGATTGTTTGCTTGATAGTTTTATTCAATTGGTGGTTAAGGAAAATATCTATTTGAGATTGGTTTTACTTGAAGGCTGTTGATGAACCATACCATTACTAATGGCATTGCTAACCACATTTTTATGGAGGTGTTCTAGGGTTGCCCTTATACCATGCTCAAGAATGACAATTTCGTATGATGGGATGTCTTACTATCAAGATTGTCCTTAATAAAATTGCTTGGATTTTACTTCCAAATTAAAATTCGCCTGAGTCATCAATGTGTTGTTGGATATTTAGTCCCAATAAGGATTAACAAAGGGGTAATCTTGGTGTTGTGCTTTTAGGTGTTGTGAGCCAATGGGTTCAACTGATTTAACTTGTATAGATTGATTAATAGTTGTCAGTTATGAGCTTGTTAAAAAAAAATGTATGTGGTTATTTAAGAGAAACCTACAAATTGGAATGAGATAGTGATTGTTGTGTTTGTATTATTCTCATCCATTCTTTATTGTATTTTGTTATCAAGATCTTCCCCCACTTCACCTGTTTGATGTTTTTAGGGTGTTTCAATTGCAACTCATGTTATGTCATGTTATCGTATGGAGCTTCTCATTAACTTTTAATGCATAATGCACTTATTATTATTTTTGTTGTGGCGATGAGGATATGCAAATTCCCTTTGTTATGAGATACAAGTTGTCTCTTGTGATAGTTACAACAATTATGTGTGGAAGTCTAAAGTTTCTCTAATGGATAATTGACTTTGGGTGTTATTACCAACTCTTCTTAACTCAGGTTTGGTGAAGCTAGTTTAGGTGTCAACAATTGAATTGTACATTAATAATGGTAGGTCATGATAATCCCTCCCTTGGCTATAAGGGGGTTTGTCACATTTATTGTCATAAGCATTATGGATAGTCTCATCTCAACTTTTGATTTATCTTAAAGATAGTTAGGGCATGTACTCATTTGCACTCCCACATCACTTGTGGGGGGTTAACTATTGAGTTAACAAGTTCATTAGCTCATACCATAGATGATGGATTGGCTAGTATTATAACACTTGATGCTTGGGTTCTAGGGTTGTTATTCTCTTACTTAATAGTAAAAAATCTTAATTAGGGGTAACAAAGTATATTGTATGGTTGTTATCTTTTGAATTCCCAATCTTAGTTGCTTGTTTTATATATATATATATATATATATACATACATACATACATACATACATACACACACACACATATGTAGTTGCATATTTTATGAAACTTTGCTACATGTTTAACCATTCCCATGGATCTTAAACTAGTGATCTTTAGTGGAAGGGGCATTTTTGAGGAATTCTAAAAGTTTGAGGGTTTGAGTTGAGCCCCTCTCTGTGGAAAGAAATTTGGGGAAGTGGTGAACCTTGGGTTGAAACTCTCTGTTGAACAATGTTATGTGAGAGAACGAGCCTCTTCTAAGTAATGAAGTGGTAAATATGAAAAGTTTGAAATGTGAGTTAACAAAATCACTCTTAGTCCATTAGATTTGTGCTATTATTTTAGTAGAGAGAGTGCTTCCTAGATATATTAAAGAGGTTTTAAGAGTTTAGGAAGGTTGATAGAGGTGTGGATGTGGACAAATCCGAATTTGGCTTTGATATTAAACAATTGATGATGATGCAAGGAACAAGTGGTGTGTTGTGGACTCGATGGTTGGACGGGTGCAATGGCAACGATGAGAGGTGACCGTGCAGTTCTCAATCGATAAGGCTTGGAGCACAATTATGGGAATGAGGTAGATGACATCTTATAATGTTGATAGCGGGATCTAAGGCAGATCAATTAGTGGCGACGATGAGCAAATCTCTCTAGATTCGACAACAATGAGGGAATTGGGCTACAAGGAGGACTCATTTGCTAGGTTGGGCGTTAGGTGCAAACAATGGTGACTTGAAGGCGTGCAAACTGCAGTTGGAGGTTTGCAAAGGGGATGGGGGATTTGATGAATCTGTTGGAAAGGTTGTTGTTGCTAACAAGAGAGCAACAACATTGGAAGATGCAGGCGGTGGTTAGGGTAGGGAGGTTTTTTCTATTGCTGTCTTAGGTCATATCCTAGCAGTGTCAAGTCTTGGGTGAGTTTTGGGCAACGATAGACAAATAGAGTTGACGAATGAGATTGAAGCTAGACATGCACAATTGTCTTTGCAGGAATTGTCGAACAAAAAGGAGATGGTAACTTGAACGAGATTGTGTGACTACACGGGTTGTGCGATAGTTTGCAGTGAAAGGTTTAGACCAGGTTGTGTTGGTTGCAGTTGGTAGAGTACAAGGTGGGCAATAATTGATGGGATGAAGGTTATTGGTGGCCTTCAAGAATATTGACGGTGCCAGAGTGGAAGGAGATAATGATGGTGAAGATAAATTTGGATTGGATGGAGATGAAGGATATAGTATGCCTTCTTGGAGAAGATCTCTTGTGTGTGCATGTGTCTCACAAAACTTTCTCAATTCTCAATTGATGACAAACCAAAGCTTTCTTTGTCATTCACAAGAAAGAGCTGAAGTGGTTATAAGAGATGTTCTAGTTAGAATATATAGACTAAAATACCTCTTGACCTAAAATCTAATAAACTAATAAAGGGAATGAAATTTTATGAGAAGATGTGCATAAATAAAACAAAAAAAATATTCTTTGGTCTTATAAATAATTCATTAAAACCTAATAATACTAACAAATTCAATAAAGCATTTTTTGGCCCTTTTTGGGCTCTTGTTTAAAATTTGGTTCATAGCGAACATAAAAATTGGATATTTTTGTTTTTTGGGCTCCATTCGCTTTGCTTGATTTGCTGTATCAGTGGTTTGGAAAGGGAAGTTACCATATGAAAACACTCCTAAACTAGGTTAAGGGCTTTACTTGTTTAAGAGGTAATGATGTAGGTTTTTTCTTTAGAGTGATTGTTGGCAAGCCTTTGCCAATTTCAAATTGAATGATGGATTGTTTAAAAAGTGTGGTATGGATCAACCCGACAAGAGCTTCAACTCATAGTTAAGGGCTGTTGATTAGGGATAAACAAGAAAAGCTTGCATTTGCACCTATTATTGACCATCAACATGACGCATGGTTACTAACTCTTCTTTGGTCATAGGCTTAATGAATCTAGTTTCATGCATCTTAACAATCCAATTCACTAATTCACAATGGAGGTCATGTTGGTGGTTATTTCTTACCTAGCTATAGTTGGCTAGTGCAATCTTCATTGCCTAGGTATTGTCGATGGTGTCATCTTACATTTTGACATTTCTCAAAGATGGCCATGGCATGAATTAAACTCTTGCGTGCTATTGGTTTTAACCATTAGCTTAAAGTCTTCAAATAATATTAAGGATGCTTGACAAGTTAGGGTCATAGAACTCAATGCTTGAGGATCAAGGATAATATGGTAGAGATCGCGTCCTATTTTTTTTAATTCTCTTGCTTGATTGTTAAATATCTTAGCTAGACTAACAAAGCACATCTTAAGGGAGAGGGAGGGGTTTTGTTTTGAAGACATTTGTTTGACTTATTGTGCTCTTTCCAATCTTTTTTTTTTGAAGTAATTAAGGATATCCTGCTTGATCTTAATCATTTTTTTGCTTATTTTATATATCCATATGGGTACAAATTATGTGATAATTTTTTAGATATTTTCGGATATACATGTACCTTTTTTCTGCTTTCTTGTACTTATTTTTTGTTTGTTTGCAGTATTTTGATAGATACGATTATTTAGGATCTTCCTTCGAGCAGACTTATCGTTGTTATCCAACTTCGTTTATTGATAAGGTATGCAAAGGCTCGCTTAAGGCATTTAGTGACTTGTTATGTTTTTTCATTTTATGAATTGTTTGACTTATTTCTTTTCTGTGATGCAAAAAATTTAGCTTTTTCTTGTAAAATTAATTTTTGAATGTAATTACTGGAATCAATTTACTTCTATAAATTTTAGCCTCTGATTTTGTTAATCTATTATCAAAGAGAGAATTAAAAATTACAATGGATCATATTATGAAGTAGGGTGTTGATAGATTTGTTAACAATAAATAGCATGGGTAGATCAGCATTATTGAGTTTAGTAAAATTATGGATACCATTGTAGTTAAATATACTTGTGTTTCACGAATGATGTGAACCCTTATTTATCTTTTTTTTAAAGTAAAAAACTCTTATTTAATTTGTTTTAAGAAGTACACTTACTATTTAGTTCACCTGCTAACAGATGTCACTTGTGCTGGTGTATTTGCACTCCTTTGCTATCAAGCAGACTAGCATGCCAAACCTTTAGCAATTATTATTCATACAATTGAACTTCGAGTAGAGTTCACTTGCTCAAAATTGTTTGATTTTGCCCAATTCACTTGGAAAAAAAATGAAAACTAAATGAAAACTTTTTGGACAGGTTTTTTGGCATAACTTTGGATGTGTATTCTTGCTTCTCTTAAATGCCTCATTATGAATTTCAAGATCTGATATTTAGGTTTTCTTTTTGAACTAGTTTTGAGTTTTTTGATTAATTGCATGTCAAATTGAGTTATTGACTCATTTTTCTCTTCTAATACAGCCACAGTTGGAAGGTGGTGATAAAAGTAAGTTGGACAGTTTTACCTATCTTTTTGTGTGTGTGTTTGATTTGGCAGTTTTAGTTAGTAACTATACTTTATTCATTGCAGTTATAATGCCTCCATCGGCTTTGGATCGCCTTGGTAAGTAATAGACATCTATACTGCTTGTAAAAGATGATATTTTGCCTCAAGAAATGATTTGTTTACTTACTGTTTTTGTACCAATAAATGATTGTCTTGTAATCTTTGAACAGTCCGATGAGTATGACTAGGCAAACAATCTTTTAAGGACATGGAATATTGAATAGTTGTTTCACAATATGGAGGTCTTAAATGAACATAAAAGTGCCAGATGAAAATGGGAAGTTTTTGCTAAAAGATAATGTGAAGTAGAATCGTATGATGCCCATTCTTTTTAGTAGTTTTCAAATATTGTTTATAGGTACATAGGTAATATCATTATATTAGATTTTAATAATTTGTTTGAGCTACAATTTTGAGATGTTGGCACAATTCAAGGAGAATAAGTTGGATTGTTTAAGAATATCTGTTTGAGCTGAGCAATAGCATGTGAAGGGATTGTATGTATTTGGTCAGTGTAGGCATACACAGTGGAGACCATAAACACATATGTTCACCCTTTTTTTCTAGTTCAAGAAAGTAATAAGAAGCAATGCAAATCTTAATATTGCATAGTGGATTGGCATCATTCAAAGTCATTCTTTAAGCCCTTTGTGCAGAATATCTCTACTAGTTGCTGACTTCTAACTTATCAGTTGACATTGGCTTCCTCAGCAGGGATCAGTCCGTAACTTGTAGTATATTTTATAGTCAAGGAATTCAAGTGCAACTTTTTATGCAATACCTATAATTATTCTGTCAGGATCACTAAATATGGGTCGAAAAGGTAAGTTTTAGCTTAAGAACAGTTGAGCATGCTTAGAGTTCCTTAATCTCATATTTGTAATATAAGCAGCTGCTATGGCAATGATGTGAGTTTTGCTATAACCATTCATAAATAAACTTGTAGTTTGAGGAATGCAAGGGTTGCATTTCGTTTAAGTGTTACAAATTAGTCATACATTATTAACAATATTCTTCTGCCACAACAGACAGAGCTTGTACTCCATTTGACCATTTTATATGGTTATAGAGACAAAAATGTGGTATGAAGCAACAAATGTTTTGTTGTTATATACTAAATAAAGCTTATACATAAGGGAGAAATCGGAGAGGCTTAGTAGATGAACTGTGAAAAGGGATGAAATGATAAAAACTATAAATATTTTATAGGCTATTGGGGATGCAGGGTAAGAAGGTTTAACTTGGATTATTATACCTTGATTGTGATGCTAAAGATGTGAAAAATGATAGATGAATGGTGGGAGTGCTAGTCACTTATATGTGAGCTCCACCATGCGATAGACAGTAATTATAGATAAACTAATTATATATGAAGCGTGGGTAAAATAGAAGTATATTAGGAAATATACCACATGTCTAAAAAATAGGATACAATAATTAAATACTTTGAAAATAATTAAATATAGACATAAGAATAACAAATATATTGGATTATCACATGCAAAAGAGGTTAGTCATTTATAGAGCAGTTGCTTATTTGTAAGCAAGCAGTATGAGTTTTGAATATTGATATCTCAATGCAAATTACCTTAATATGATTGCAAACTACAAGTCAAAATTCGTAAAGTTATCATCATTATCAAACTTATGATATAAGTCTCAAAATTTATAACTATTGCAATAAAGATATATATTGTAAAATATGATAATTAATGATGTAAGTCTCAAAATTTATAACTATTGCAATGAAGATATATATTGTAAAATATGATAATTATTTGATAACGTTGAGCTTCATAGAATATTCCAATACGAGTTTTGTTTATAGTTCATTATTAAAAAGTAACCTCATGCATATTTTAAAAAACTTGATTTTCATTATTTTTGTGTACCTTTGTGTTTATGAATAATCATCTTTACTTTTAAATCAAATTATCACACATATCATACATTAAGTAAAGGCATGTTCTGACAATGTTTAGTGTTGTATTAGACAATGTCCTGATTACTATTTTTTTAAATTTGATATGCTAAATGATGCATCAAATGTGTATCAGTGTGTCTTGGTATTAGACATGCAAATATGTGTTTTATAAAGGGACAGATTACGAGGTGTGTTTTTTTTTTTTGTCATAGGGGATTAAATGTGTAAGCTAAAAAATGAATCAATTTGATTTAATTTTGCTCAAGTATATTGTTTTATTTGGATATAATTAGTAATTAATATATTAAATGCTCAACAGAAGGCTTAGCGTTGCACCTGTACCCAATGTATGGCTTCGTGGCTATAGAGACCAATTGTTGAGTTGTTTTTCCATTTTTGTGAGTACGAATTTTATTTCTTAAGTGGATTTTATTTTACACAACAGAACAAAACGTCAAATCAAACAAAGCTCATGTGGTTTTACTGTAGCTAATTGTTGCAGTTGTTTGAAAATCTATTTTGCAGACAAATTTTTGTGCATCCCCTCTCTAGGTTTACAGGGTTAGTACTATTCTAGGTTGCTGGTTATTCATGTCACAAAATACTTGGGCTTCACCTTACCTGTAGTTATTTTTCCTTTTCTTAAATTCCCAAAATTTTGCTTAAACATGCTAACTTGAAGCAATTTGGAAATTTTTATTAGTTATATCCAACCAACTTACACCCAAAGAAAACCTTGCAGTCCTTTGATTTAACCTTTCAGCAGATTTCCACTTTTGAGTACAGTTGCTGTTGGTGATTGTACTGCAGTAACTAAATTTTATTTGCAGCATCTTTGCATATTGAATATCCAATGTTGTTTGAGCTGCGCAATGCTGCGACAGAGCGTGCATCTCATTGTGGAGTATTGGAATTCATTGCAGAGGAAGGAATGGTTTACATGCCCTATTGGGTATGTATCAACTGCATGTGTACCTTTATTCGAATATACATTGTTTTTTCCTTTTGACATTTTCATTTCTTTCCATTTTTCAGATGATGCAAAATTTACTTTTGCAAGAGGGAGATATTGTGCAAATAAAGAACGCAACGCTTCCCAAGGGAACATATGTTAAGCTGCAGCCACACACAAAAGACTTCTTAGATATATCGAACCCAAAAGCCATGTTTGTGAATGCTTTCCTCTTTGCTCATTGCACCTATATAAAACTGCTATTTGTCTTGTGTTTTCTTTTACAATTAAAAGGCTTGGTTGGAGTGGTTTATTGAAGATAGCTAATGGTCCATATTTTTTTTTGAATATGCAGCTTGGAAAAAACATTGAGGAACTACTCTTGCTTGACTACTGGTGACAGCATCATGGTTCCATATAATAATAAGAAGTATTACATTGATATTGTGGAAACAAAACCGACATCTGCTATCAGCATAATTGAGATAGACTGTGAGGTGGATTTTGCTCCTCCCCTAGATTACAAAGAACCTGAACTGCCCCAAAAATCTGTTCCATCAAACAAGGCACAGGTTCCAGGTGCGTATTTGCAGAACTGCTCGTCATTTTTTGCTTTTCTGCTTTTATTTTATCTGTTTGGTCCATTCTTGATTTTCTTTGATGACTGATGCAAGTTTATTGAAGTTCTGAGCTGCAGTGGCTAGTATCTAGTTTTTTAGCCTGTTATTCTCCTGACTACCAAATACATAGCTGAGTTTTTAAACATGAACTTGAGGTATAATTGTGATGAAATAATATTTACTTATTGATGTTTGATTATTTTTATTGACCTTGATTGGTAAATTGTGTGGAAGTTGCCAAAATGTTTATATGATGTATAATATTTCTTGGTTTGCTAATCAATACAAGCAGACTTTCAAAGCTTTATAAGAATGTACTGCTGGGTACATTTTGATACTGTGCATACGACACATAACTTTGTTTGGCTTGTTTTTGATAATTTTATGGTCTCAATGAAGCACAAATACTATATGAAAATATGTTCCATTTACATGTTTTTGCATGAAAGAGAGCCCCGACACAAATGTGGAAATTGCTTACATGATGTAATTTTTGCTTTACTTGTTTTTATGTGAATTGGAGTTCATTGGATTTAGATATGGAAACAAATTCTTGCAAATTTCAGGTTAAGGTTGCTTCTAATAGATTCTTTTGTTTTGACTGTTCCTAGACCATGTTTGCAGGAGCAGTTCTAGCTCCTACCGAGTTTGTCCTTTTAACATCTTTAATTTAATAATACATTTCTCCAATACGACCATATTTGACAAAGATTGCACAACTAATTTACTGAGTGCTTGCATGTGTTGTAAGCCGCTGATATTGTGATCAATTGAACTCTTATCTAACTTATTAGATTTTTATCATTTATTTTGATTGGATCAATATTTTGGGATAGTTTCCACATGGCTGCTGCTTTGGTTAGCATCTGCAGGGATCTAGTTTGTATTATTTGTTACGGCTGGATTGGTAATTATCCCTAGTTAAATTTATTTATTTTTCATTAGGAGTAGGTTTTGGTTAGTTTTGATATCAGCCTTGACAATGATTTAGTGTTTTAATTTTGAAACTGGAGAAACTTCCATAATAATACTGTATGATATGCCATCTCAAACTGTTTCATAAGAGATGCCCATTCTTTTTAATAATGATGGACAAATGACATAGTTCAGAGTAGCACATGATATGAAACGTGGTGCCATATCATTAAGACAGGAGCTTGCATCATACTATTTGTTGATTCCTCAGAACTCAAAGTGCATCATATGGAATGACTGCTGTAATTTAATATTTGAGAAAGACTGGCCTGATGAACAAATGATGCCGTTTAGAATAGCACATCATATGACTTGTACAACAATATAATAATTATGTAGGATCCACTGTTTCATAGATTTGCTAATTTATCACAGCCCAAAGTTTTAAGATAGTTTGCATTGGGTTAATGTTGTAATGTCGCTGTGGGTTGTTTTATTTGATTTTATCAATTGTAGAGGAGCCTGTGGAAGAACTTTATATAAGGACCACTCGTGTTTTATTTTGAGAAATTCTACTTGATATTTGAGAATGAAGTTTGGTTTTCATATATTTCTGGAGTTTCCTTGCTAGTTGCAAATCCTTTGAGATGTCCTTAATTTCTATCAAAATTTCTATTCTTATTATGCATATCATATCCTATGGATTAAGAATTGCACCATATGGTTTTATGGACGTATTATATGGTTATGTTTCATATAAAATTTACTTAATTTATTGCCTTATTTTTCAAAAGTTACCCAGTGCTATCCTATGCTATGCTGAGTTCATTTGCTAACGTTCTTGTGATACTTTATTGCTTCCTGTTCAAATTCCTCTTGGAACCCTATACTTTTGGGTTGCCCCAAATCAAAGCAGCCCTGCAATGCACAATCAAAATATGCAGACTCTTGTCCCGCATAGTATTTTTTTAAAAATATTACAACATTATATTTGCATATTGTTAAGAAATTGTGGAAAATCTCAGAATGAAAAATCTTAATTTTTATTATTATTATTTGAGGAAATTAAAAGTAAGAATCATTTTTTGTTTCTTATTCTAAGAGATTTGGGTGGGATTGTCTTTTAGGCTTTAGATTGTTTTTAATAGTTTTCATCTTAGATGGATTTCAATTTCTATTTTAAACTTTTATATTGGTTTCAATCTTTCTCCAATTAAGTGAAATTTGAATTTTGTTTCAAATTTGCATAGGATCACTGTCTTATAGTTATCAAATCTCACTTCTGTAATGCATGGTATTTAATCTTTGTCCAATTAAGTGAAATTCGAATTTCTTTCCAAATTTGCATGATATTAAGTCCCGTGTGTTTTAGAGCAGTTGTGTTGAGGTTTCAAATCTTACTTTTATACTGCTACATTGCTCACCACATCTAATTAGAGTCCTCTTTGAACCCATTCATGACTATTGAGATGACTACCATTCATGTCAAGACTGTGTGAAGTTCGAGCAAACAATGGAGACACCATGGAAAGCATGTCCACTGTTATTAGTCAAACTGAATTAATAAATTACCTTCAATGGTTTTAGTTTGTTATTGCTTTTGAGAAAAGAAAAGATGACTATCCCATCAGATTATAGTCAAGACAAAAGGTAAAAACAATTGCAAAGTTTTATATCTAGAGTCAGAAAAGAACAATCATGTTATATCTTATTAATTTTATGACAAATAAAATAGGAGAACATTTTCTCTTGTACAAAATAGCTAAAGATAATTTGGGATGTTACCAATTAGGCATGCTCTTATGTTAAAAATATATTATAATTGTTTAATATTTAGAGTATTATTTATGATGAATTTCAAAGAGATCTTTCTGCGACTCAATATTTTAGTCTTCTCAGTCAATTGGACGAGTTTGAAGACCATGATTGGGATTGTCTTGAAGATAGTCTTAAATACAAGAAAATCGTGAAGAAAAAGTAATTGTACTTTGTTTTAATCGTCTTGGACGAGCTTTGATGATTAATGCGACTAGATACTCTCCACTGTCAAGTATGAGAGAAGCTTTTGTTGAGATCCAAATGGAAGAGAGTTAGAAGAAAATCATATTAACAAATTCTATTTCAACCATTAAAGAGGATTTTTCACTACTGTGAAGAGTGGTCTTCCATAAGACAATTAGAAGGGTCGGCTATGATACAATTATTATTGAAAACAAAGCCATACTTATGAGACATGTGGAATATTCTTTTACAAATTGCTTGTTATGCTTTAGAGTTTGTAAATGTTTTGTTATTAGTGATGGTTTGTGATTTTGGAATTTTAGATGTTGAAACTAGTTATTGATTCCATTGATGATTATAAGGTATGTGAGTAGGGGATCTATTATAGGTATATTTGATTATCCATTAATTTATCTTTGATTTGGACTTAGAAGTGGCTATTTAGATTTTGCATGAGGTGAGCGGGGCACATGTGGCGCTACTACATGCAGACAAACAATTAAGCTTGCATGCAATTGTGCAGGGACATCGGTACATAGGACGCATGATAGGTGCAATAAAGTGTTAAAGAGCACCGGGGACAAAGTGTGGGATAGCGAGATGCAAGCAATATAGTGGAGCGTAGAGCACATGATAGTGTATGGGATACCTTAGTATGCGTAGCGGTGCACAAGATGGGTTGTGCATGTGGGAGAACGGCATGCATGGAACCTATTGCCGCATATGCAGCATGTGCGGGTTGGTACTTTTACTGCGGTAGACGCATGCACATCTTTCGCCACAAGTGGATCACATGTGAGGTAGGTGCGCAGTCCATATGCTTTCAGCAGTAGAGCGCATGCAAATGCATACCCTTGAGTGCACAAATTTTTTGTAGCTATTAAGTTGTAGTACTAATGCATGCAACACATGGGGAAGAAAGAAAATTAGTTCTATTGTTATAAAAAAATAATTATTGTAATAAAATATTGTATCCAAGTCTTAATAAAAGTGGTGAAGAGGGGTGAAGGCATTCCCAACCTTTGACAAAACCACACACTCTCTTTTAGTTTCTTAATGTTTATACTTCAATTCTACTATTGTAACTTTGAGGAAAAGACTATTTTGAGAGTTTGAAACAAGACACATCATATATATTCAAAGTTTAGTTGCTTTTATTTGTATGTTTGTACACCATATGCAATTTTATCGTACATGTGCTTTCATTTCATTGATTATTTGCTTAGGATGAATGATGTTATTGCTTCTCAATGGTCATGACAATTTAGTAGGGGGGATTTAGTTTTTTAATATTAGTGGATTAGCTTTTTGTTTCTAGTTGGTTATGATGGACGTTATTTGGTATACAAGTAGTTTTTTAATTATTTATATTGAAAAAAATCACCACTTGCAGTTGTCATGCTGTCAAAATTTAGGTGATTGGTGGAATGAAAATGATTGTTTAAATATAAATCTTTCCATGTTAAATTTTTTTGTTGTAAAGAATCTTCATTAGTGTCCGATGTGTAGTTTGGTGTTGGCATTGGTGTAGTCCTTGTCTTGCCACGTAGGGGGTTTTGTTGTTGATATCAATGTAATAGGCCAATTTTGCTTGCCAAGCCTTATTTGTTTAATGTGGGTAGTTTGTGGTTTATTTTTATATATGTTTTTCACAAAGGTGGGAGGAAACTATGGGAGTGTTGGTTCCTAAGGTAGAAAAAATCTTAGAGATTAATTCAATTTTGACCTATTAGTCTATGTTTTACTATCTTCTCTTGCTATATTTATAAATATAAGGTTTAGGTTTTGGTTTGGGTTCACATTCTGAAGATAGCATCTTGGTGAATTGATGACAGGAAAAAGTTGTTTTTATGTTAGGTCGAATGATTTCTTAGAATTGTCTTCTTGCATAAGAATTGAAACATCAAAGGTAAACTTCTTCATTTGCTTGCTAAGGAATGTTTTGGTTTGTTCTTGTCAAAGAGTAATAATATTTCTAACAATAAAGTTCACTGAGTAGAAAGTCATCTACAAAAAAGTTCTTTCAATGCTGTCTTCGAATAATACTGAAATCATGCTTTGACATTTTAGATTGGATTATCCAAGTTTTTTTTACCTTAAAATACTGTTTCTTTCTTTATTCAAGAACAAAAGACTGAATAGCTTTCATTATGAAATTGGCCAATATTCCAAACACTATTAATCCCCTTTTCTAGATCAATCATATGTTTTTTATTCATCTTTTTATATTAATCAATAATGACGTTGAAGGGTTTTCTCGAGCAAAATGTCTTTGTAGTTGATAATGGTTTTTTTCTTTAATTAATGATTATACAAGATTGACATGTGTATTTTTTATGAAAGTAAAATCTGAAGTTGGTTCTATTTTTGAAAAAAATTTATATCATGATTTAGCTTAAATTCCAAACCAAAATCAAAATCTTGAGGACTAATAATAACAAAGGATATTTTAACTTGATTCATGGTAACTACCTATTTAAATAAGATCATATACATCAAAGTTTGCTTATGAATAGATATACTCTAAGAAAATGATGTCGTTCAAAGGAAAAATTAACATCTTTTTGAGGTTTTTGGGCTATTTACTATTTTCTATAGATGTTTCTGAAAAAGTTTGGAGGGATGTCATCCTTACATCTAGTTATCTCATAAACAAATTGCCTTCCAAAACACTTAACCTAAAAACCCTTGCCCAACGTCATAGAAAGCTTTATCTTCGTTCTTGGGTATTTCCTTCTATTCTGGTCAAAGTCTATGGGTGTCTCACCTTTTTTCGTCTTCATGCTTGAACTCGGGATAAATTAATCCTATGACAATAAAGTATATCTTTTAGAGTCAATTTTCAACTAAAGCTTTATGGCTTTTGTATGTATAAGTAATTAAATATTTAAGAACATCGCTGAGCAAGAATTTAACTATGTTTATCTAGTTCACCTGATTCCATCTGGCTTTTTGGTAGTCTATAGAATCAAGTAATCCAACAAGCCATGATTGAGTTGCTTTATTTTATTTATTTCCTGGCAAAGCTTGCATTATCAATGATCTAAGGCGCACGCTTGGCTATGGGTAGCCGACTGTCACTCTACAAGCTTGTTTTATGTTTTTTTCCTTAATCGTGAGTTGATTTTGTGTTTGCTATTGCTATAGCCCACAAGTGAATGTTGTTTCTGTTCAATTATATGTATAAAATGCTGTAGGTTTTGGACTATTTACATATGTAGTTTTTGGGTGTTATTTTTGGCTGTAGTAAGTTTATACAAGAGTAACATTGGAATTTTAAGACCTAGGATTTGGTGTGGGATAAAATTGCTAGTGTATTGAAAGATGTGCCATGAAAGTTCTTGGGTATAAATTGTTAATATAAACGGGATGTTAACTTTATAGAAGAGAAAGCACAGAAGGTCATTAAAGAAAGAATAATGCAGTTGGTAATGGAAATATTCAAATATAGATAAATATTTGACCAAATTCAGATCATCATCATTCAATGAATTATATGTGGGAATGTAATAAAAAGGAAGATTCTAACAGTTAAGAGATAGAAATGAGATGAATAATCTTTGAGCAATTAAATATGTTAGGAATGAAGACAAGATCTCATTTAAAGATGAAGTTTTTTTTTTTAATTTTTTTAAGATGAAGTTAACAAAATTTTTAAAGGGCATTTTTAAGAAATTGTTTAGGAATGAAGTTCTTTTTTTGGCATGAAAGAAGTTTTATGATGAAGATAACTCCCAAATATGTGACATATTTATCCAAGTAAATAAGTTGAGTTAACCTTTAAGGTGATGCAGATTAGACACAGATGACTATTTCAGAGAGCTGGGCAACATATTAAAGTTAACATGATTAACAAAATTTTTTTGAGGAGCTTCTTGATAATAGTAATGAACAATGATTGGAGACCTATATTTTATTTATTATTCAAGAGCAAAGATGTTTGGAATTTTATTAATTACGAGGGTTTTTATCTTATGAAACTAAGCAATGAAATCATGGGAAAATGTAATAAGATATGGACGAGGAAAACTATGGTGATATGTAGTAGTATTTTGGTCTGATGTCTAGATAAAAATTTTAGGTGTTTTTTGCTCTTAAGCTGCTACTGGAGAATTGTGCAAACCAATTGGATGATCTGTGTTTGATTTTATCGAACTTGTTCCAATTTTATCGGATGTCTCCAAAGAGAATTTTATTGACCTTGGAAAGGCATCTTTTTGTGACTTTCAGGCAAGGGTACCATATGAAATTTTTTTTGGCATGTTTATGATATATTTGCAGTATAAGTTACCATGGGCTTACTTTTAATGACCACCTTATTAGATCAACTTGTCATGAAAAGTTAGAATAGAGGAATGCTTAGTAGATTACTAGAATTAACTCAAAAGTATATGACAATTTTGGTGGCATGACTTTTGGGCAAGGCAGAAAATTAAGTGCTACCTTCTTGTATTGGTTTCTCTCTTGGATCTAATATAGCCATGACTGAAGGTGTAGTTGAGGATATAATTGGTTATGGTAGATGATTAAATCAGGGAAGTGCTTAGGGAATTTCAAGTACAAGAGTTTATTGGTAAAATTATCAAATTTCTGCCTGTCAAACTGATGCTATTCTTAAATCTAATTTGCGGCAAATAATTATTTGTTGGTAACTAATAGTGAAAGCGAACATTGGACTATGGAAAACAGTACAAATTTTTAGTTTTATAGCCCAAAGATAAATGTTTAATTTAGGACAGTAGACAGTATAATTTCAAAGGCAGCAGTTGATAATAGATTTTCGGTGGTTTTAATGATGCTTACATTATTTTTAATACAACTATAAATTGTTTGTTATATTTTGTTCGGTTAAGTACTATGATATTGTTATTGTAGTAAGCCTCTGAAAATGTGCTATTCATTTTGCATAAACTGACAAGTTTTTTATAATTGAGATATTCTGTTATTACAAATAGTTTTTGATATTTGTTATGAGGTGCATGATCATATTCCTTTTGCCTTTCTATTCTAAAACTCAGTTCAAGATGTACAGCCTGAACCTGTACCCGAACCAAAGTTCAATCCCTTTACTGGTTCTTCAAGGCGGTTGGATGGAAAGCCCTCGACAACTCAAGGTCCAAATACAGCTAACGCTGCAAAGAAAAGTCATGCAGAGGCACCCCATGGTTCGAAGGCTTCGGTTCCATCCACATCACAGGGATCTTCTCCTCACAAAACTCCAGGGAAACTTGTTTTCGGTTCAAATTCAAGCCGTGCTCCAAAAGAAACTCAAAAGGTGACTGCTTTTGATATTTAACTTCATGAAATGTCTTTTAGTCGTGCAGTCAATTGTATAGGAATTCATTTACATTTCTAGAACTGTCACGTCATTTGGTTGATTGTAATTGGAAATTAATTACATTATCTAAGCCATCAAACTTGAGCAATGTAGGAAAAAAAAAAAAAAATGAAATCAGAAGATGAAAGATAATTAAACTAAAACTCAAGCTTTCTTCATGGATTCAACAACTAAGCTTTAGTTTGCTCCCGTGCAGGAACCCCAAGTAGAACCTCCTGAGAATGAAGAAGCAAAGTTCCAGGCATTTACTGGTAAGAAGTACTCCTTAAAGGGATGATGCGTTGATGCCAGATCATGTAAATGTGCAGAGACGTTCCTGGATACATGAAAACTATTTAATTTCTTGTACAGCTGTGCTGTTAACTTAAAATATTGTTTCTCAAAACTTGCAAATTTAATGCACTGTAGGAAACCTAAATGCAATGGATATATTACTTCTTGGTAACGTGGTTACAATTCCCGGTTCTCTATGATATTATTCTTGCAAGTGCAATTTCTTTTATGGGCTTCGTTGCAAGTGCACATTTATGTCTACTTTCATATTTATTTGTCACACAAAGGTCATTAAAATACAAGTTTCAGCACGTTTTGTTCGTATTTTCAAGACGAATCAAAAGCTTTACAAGTCACATAGACTACCTGGTCCTGATCACTTTCTGCAGTGTTACACGAGTATATGAGTTCTCGAAGTGCTTAGGTGAGATGGCTTTCTTGTTTTATTTGTCATTTTTTTAGGCAAATAGAGAAGAGTTTTGAATTTTGATTGGAATTATTTAACATTATTTGGTGCTTTTGTTGTCAGTGGAATAAGTTAAGCCTGTTAGGTAAAATGATTTAATTTATATAATTTCATCGTTCTGTAAATTATAACATTTGTTTGTGATTCCATGTGATTTAGTTTCATGGTATATTCAAAATGATGTATTTTATGCTCTTTGGAAAAAAAATGAGGGAGAGGGATGGTGTTAGGGATTTAAGAAGTGAAATCCTTGGGTTTCTTGATCTCCTCTTGTGATTGGACTTGTGACTTGGTCAATTTTCCCCACGAATGAGGCCCATCGTTTGCACATGTAGTTATGATATGAACAAGCCTCCCTTATGTTGCATTATTCTAGTTTCCCTTCCATGTTTGTTACCTGTTTTTATAGTTGAGGTTTTATGAGTTTTTCTGTTGCCAATTATCTATTTCATTTTTCCTGTGCTTGAGCTTGTGGTTAGAATTAGATTTTTTTTTTTGTCTTTGTCTATCATGGTTATCCATTGACTTGTCAAGATTAAAAAAATATAAATATATTCTCTTTAAATAAGTTTCAAATAATGTTAATTGAATATTATGAAAAATGTTTATGTCATGTGTTTTATTTCTAATTCTATTATAATATGAAATCTTAAAGGTGATCATATAGAAAAAGGATTGCATCATCTTCCATAATGATGTAAATCCTTAAAATTGTCATGTAGAAAGAGCTTACGTTTTATAGTTGAGAAGAGTATCATATAGAAATTGGTCCGATTAAATATAAAAATATTCTCAAAAAGTAATATAACACCTTAAAGATGATATAGAAAAAGGATTGCATCATCTTTGTTATTCCAACCATAATGATGTAATCCCTTAAACTTGTCATGTAGAAAGAGCTCAGGTTTCACAAATGAGAAGAAATATCATATAGAAATTGGTTCGAGTAAATATGAATAATTTTATATTCAAATTTATGCATAACAATATAAGATAAATGCATAGTCATAGGTTTACATTTAGTTGTTCAAAGTTGATGAAAACCCATATTAATGGCAACAAACTTGTCGCTAAGATTTGATGTGAATTTAAAATGGTGGTGAACTAATGTGCATGCTCCATATTATGATATGGGTGACAATCGCATCTTGTTAGCAGATGCATCTTAGGGTGTATCTCAATTATTGTTATTTGTATACTTATAGACATTGCTATGAAATAAGTGACCTTATTGATGGAAACTCCAAAGATGTTGTCAGTGAGAAAAAGTGGGGGTATTACTCTAGGATTTTAGAACCATGATATATTTTGTAAATGAGCAGCCTAAATTTATTATTATGACAAAGTTTGATATTGAAACCAATGATTGCATACTTAACTAATTTGTTATTTGAAAGAACAAAGGATTGAATTATCGATGATCAATTTTGCACACCACAATGCCTCAATTATACTTGTCTTGATCATAGCTACTTATTGCGTTGGTCAAGTATTGAACCCTAGAGACCAACATATTTTAGATATTTATAAGTGAGATGATTGTTACATTTTCAGATGTAATAGTCATACTTGGGACTACACATTGATATTTTGGTATTAGAATGGGTTTATCTCTTTTGTAAGTCATAACTTATCTTCAAAGTACTATTCTATCGAATAAAACTTCATCCTATAAGAATATGTTGGATGAACTATAATAAAAACAATTCATTTGGAGATTATATGCACTGGATGTTTAGCATTGTTACATCAGCTATCTCGTGAGGGTGCAAACCCCTACTAAGCTTGAGCACAACTCATTTCTTGGTCCCAGTAGTGTTATCCTTTTGAGCAAGTTATGTGACACTTTGGAGAAAAGAGCAGAGATGCCAAAGGTTGCGCATTTGGCTAGCACATCAAGCAAATTATGTATAGATGCTTGTAAGACATGTGAACTCAACTAGTATAGACTTTGGCATATATTCACCATAATGACAAAGAGGTGTTAAACATCTTTATGGTCTGTTATAAACCATTGGCAACCTCTTCCATATCTTTCCATCATTGGAGCTTTCAATGTTTATTAGTGCTTCACTTTTGTTGCATGCAAATGTGTACATTAGATTACCATTTTGCTTTTTAATGAATTAAAAGTTTAATATATTTTAATATTATATTATCTTCTTTTTTTTGGTATAGAAGTAGCTTAGTTACTAAAATGTATAATATTATTGATCAGTGAATAAAAAAATGTAGCATTGTCATATTGACATAATTAAATGAAAAGGTTATAGAGTTTTAAGGATTCTACATAAAATACATTCAACCATTTTTATAATACAAAAAAAATAATGGATGATAAAACAAGACTAAAATTTGGTATATTAATATTACCAATTTAGCATATAATATATCAACTTACATACATAGTCTAGTTTGTTATTTGGGCTAAATGGTTAGATTAAATGACATTAAGGATAAGAGAGGGAGCGATACATTGAGAGTTATGTGTATATTGAGTTATTCTAATAGTTCAGTTTATCATTGGATTAAATGATCTGTTAAAAAGAGTGGACGTACGATATGTTAGAGAAAATTTAAGTTAGAAATAACAATAATATATATATATATACATATATATATATATATACATTATACACATAATTTAGTTTTCTATATATAATATAGTACATACTTCATAAGACTTGTACCATGTATTACAATCTAAGATCAAAAGTTGTCCTTCTAGTCAATTTTTATTAGTTAGTCAAACCAGAATATAAGATTATTCTATTAACATCTTACACAGATTTTCATGACATAAATTTTTTAATAGCATTTAAGGGCATAGTTGATGTGCCTTGGGAGTAACCATTAAAAGAGAAACAACATTATCTTTATGGCGACATTACCTTTATCTTTAACAAAAGAGGAATAAAAAGAATTCATCATCACTTCAATGAAAAAATAGAAGTAAGAATATCATGCAAGGCACTCTATATTCGATATCAATAAATGCAAATTAACAATTTATCTAGTAAACATACTTCTTTTGAGAAAAAAAATAGATGAAAAATGTCCTAAATTCGGTTTATTTTTATATTTTATTTAAAAATATAACTAATAGAGGATTTTTCCAGATTAAAAAAGGGTGCATAGTTAAAATGGAATCCCCTACTTTGTATTGATTTTTCTTATACTTATTTTATTAATCTAACATTTAACTACATTTATGAACCATCTACTCCAGTTGTTAAATGCCTAGAACAAATTTCAAAACAAAAAAATACTAATTTCCCTTGAATAACTATTAAAATTAGACAACCATAGAACTGCATATGTCAACCGTACACAACTTGGATGTACGATATCAATTAACTAAAACTTACGCAATAACTTCGTCGATGGCGTCGTATTGAAGGAGTTGGCCATCATGTTTTCCATTAACTAATAAAACGGCTTCATTTTTAATCCCCCAAACAACTTAGTTTTCCGTGTTAACAGCTTCGCATCCATGAAGGTCTTTGTTTAGTTGGAGTACAGGACAAGCATCTTCAAGCTCGATCCTTTGTTTGTCTCCTTCACAAATACATTTTTTTTTTTAATCCAAGTCCCAAGCAGTTGCATTCTGTTATGTGTACTCTACATGTGGCGTTTCTGCCTAACGTCTTGTTTCTTTTAACAATTAGCAACTTGTACCTTTATAATTAATTCACCATTCTCTATTCAAAGGAGTGGCATAGGCTAGATTGCATTATCTTCGTTTTTTTTTTTTATCAAAATAGAACACGACTCCTTCGCAAATGAGCTTCGAAATCTGCGTTAGGAGAGGTTTCCAGATGACTCATTATCCATAAAAATTATAATCTGTGCATCAATGCATGTGCTGTCCTCCATTAACCTTCTTTTCCTTCTCTTTATAAGCACCTATTTCTGAGGTCTCAAATCCAAGACCAGCACTTCCTTCTCCTCCTCCTTCTCCAAGTACCCTTTTGCTCTTCCTCTCTCTTTCTCACTATTCTTGATCCATCATGAAAGAAAGGCATGAAGTTTGGGTGAAAAGTTTCGTAGGTTGGAGAAAGAAGAAGAAAAGATTTCCAACATGTTCTTATACTGCTTCTTGTCACTAGAAATACGATGGTGCTATCCTCCCTGAGCTTTGCCTTCATCCGTTGTCCTCGTTGTTCTTGACCATTTGTCCCTTCTCTTGGCCTTGCAAGGCCCTTTCTTGACCTTGCAAGACCCCATGCTCCCGTCGTCACTTTGCTTCGCTTTCGCATTCTGAGTCGAGGATTCAACCTCTCGTCTTCTAGCCCTTCCTTCCACCCTCCCTTCTCTCCCCTTTCTATCCCTCCTGAGCTATTCAAAGGGTAAAATGAACTAAAGGTTTAAGTATTATAATGTACTTGTATTCAATAGGTTGTATTTTATGTGATATTAATTTAATTTTTGATTTGTATGGATGAGATGAAATACAATATGTGTTTGTCTTGTGTGAAGAGAAATGACATCTGTAATCATTTGAAGATCTGTAACACTGTATGAAAATATTTTATCATTGAATTTTTTCAATTGTTTTAGAATATTTTTTTTTTTAAATTTCTTTTTTAATTATAGTTGTGACAAACAACACAGCGTACTGGCTATTCTTTTCATCCTTTCATCATTTCGTCTTTTTTATTGAATTATTCTTATGGTCCCTTGTCAATTTCCAAAGGTGTAAAAAAAAATATTTATTTATTTTTTGTTTTTTAATGTCCTTTTTATTACTTTAGATTTCCAACGGCTTTGCACTGTACCCAACAGTTGGGGTGGCTTATTGGACCAACTTCTGTACTTTTAATATACCTTGAAGTAACTGTTGTTGACCTTTCTATGCATAAGGTTTTGGTTGTAACATATAAATTTTATTATATGTGATAAAATTGTTCAAAATAGGAAAAATAACTTTTGCAAGTAAATTCATATGAAAAAGTATTTTATAGATTTAGTGTTATAAGAATATTCATAATACGTTATTATACAAAAATATAAATATTAATATACATAAGCATATAAGAATTGAAATGCTTTGAAAAGTAGATTTGATAATGAAATGATGGATTTCGTTAATATTTAGCACCAATAGTCAACGGTTTGGATTGAATTGAGATCATAATAAAATGTTTTAATGAAAGTTTTATTCTTGAATTCATGTGTTGAAATTTGATAAAATACATTCTTTATTGTTACTCACTCTTACCATTTTAGAGGGATGAAATTGTAAGACAATAGCATGACGATCGTGTGGTTGAAATATTTTCTCAAATGCTTGCTCCAAGTTTTGCCACATATTTGTTGGATATACCACTCTCAAATGCAAAAAATAACTCAAAATTAAAAAACACTAAAATGTGAGAAAACTTCTCAAATTTTTTTAACGATTATTGTTATAGGCTTAATAAAATAATAAAAAGGAAAAAAATATTTACATGTCGACAAATTTTCTTTTCAAGTTTAATGTTAAAACAACTGATCCCCAAATTTTGAAGGTCTTCATATTGAGCTAATCTTGTAGCATTTCAAGCATTTTCATTAATTTTACGATACTATAGTCCTATAGTCCCTTTATTGACTTGTCTTTGCTAATTTGATTATTGAATGTTGTCTTTAGTAAATTTTGAAATCAAATCACCTTGCATACATTAGATGAGCTTATTATGTAACAGGTTGAGTGAGCATTGACATTTTGCTTAATGGATCTCTATACAAATTTAGATGATCCTAAAAAGTGTAATTAATCATGCTCTTTTTTTTATTTGTATTTGCTCCTTAACTGATGTCTGAGTACTCACATAGATTTGTTCCACCTTTGTTAATAAAGAACAATCCATAGTCAAGTGTGCCTTTGATGTGCCTTAAAATCCTTTTTACAATAATTCATTATGATTCTTTCAAATCTCCATCTATCAACTAACAATGCTAATGACATATAGAATGCCTAATCTTATGATGGTGAGGTAATGAAGACTTCTAACAAGGCGAGATCAATGCTTCTACCTTCTCCTTCTTTACTCAACTTTAATCTAGCCTCGACTAGTCTAGTCACTTATTTGCATTCTTTTATTCTAAATTTCTTCAAAATTTTGGTAGTATGTCTCCTTTGAGAAATATGGATTTCTTTTAACATTTGCTTCACCCTTATATTAAGCAAACATAACATTTCACCACAATTTATCATCTCAAATTCATTTAGTATTATCTTTTTGAAGTCTTGAAAAATTTAGAAGATTTTCTATATAAAATACATCATATACATAAAATTATGATTAGTTTTAATGTAAAAGGGTGTGCTCATATCGAAACTTTTGAAATCTTCGTTGTTGAATGTATCCATCAATCATAGTGTTCTATACTCTCATTGTTTGTTTTAGATTATAAAAGACTTTCTTCAATTAATACATTTTATGAGAATTAGACTTTACTTTGTAACCATTAGGTTGTAATATTTTCTCAATTTCTTCATTCAAGTTTTCCTTTGTATCTATAGGATATACAACTCTCAAATGTGAAAACTAACTCAAAATTAGAATTTGAGAAAACTTCTCAAATTGTTTTATTGATCTAAACTTCTTAGATGAATAGCCTACTTATAGGCTTAATAAAATAATAAGATGAAAAAAATATTTACACATTTATGCTTTTTCTCTTCAAGTTTAACATTAAAATTATTGTCCCTCTTCTTGGGAGATCTTCATGCCAAGTTGATCTTGCAGCATTTTAATTACAAGTGATTTGGTGAAGATATCTTTCCATTGTTTATTAATTTTGTAATACTCTAGTCTTGTAGTCCCTTTATTGGCATGGTCTTGAAGAAGGTGAAACCTCAGATCAATGTGTTTGCTCCTCATGTTAAATTGGATTCTTTACTAATTTGATTATTGAATGTTGTCGATAAAGATGTTTGTTGGTTCTTCCTGCTATTGGTGTAACTCCTTTAGTAAACTTTGTAGTCAAACCACCTAGTATACACTACATGAGATTATTATGTATTTAGCTTCACTGGTTGAGAGAACATTGACATCTTATTTCATGGATCTCCATGTAAATTTAAATGATCCTAAAAAGAAGTATTATTCAATTGTGCCTTTTGTTTTCATCTGTATCTATGCCTTAATTGTTGTTTGAGTGCCCACATGGCTTTATTTCACCTTTATTAATAAAGAACGATCCATAGTCAAGTGTGCTTTTGATGTACCTCAAAATCCTTTTGCAACAATTCGGTGTGATTCCTTCGTATTCTCCATATATTGGCCAATGATACTTATGACATATAAAATGTCTGGTCTTTTGATGTTGAGATAGCAAAGACTTCTAAAAAGGCTCTTAAATAAGGTGAGGTCAATGTTTTTATCTTCTCTTTCTATACTAATCTTTAATTTTGCCTCGATTGGTGTAGTCACTTATTTGCATTCTATCATTCTTTTCTTCAAAATTTTGGTAGCATGTCTCCTTTGAAAAATCTAGATTAGTTTTAACATTTGCTTCACCTTTATCTCAAGGAAACTTAGCATCTCATCACAATTTGTCATCTCAAATTCATGTAATATTGCCTTTTTTGAATTCTTAAAATAATTTAAAAGGTTTTGTTGTATAAAGTGCATCAACAACATAAAAGACAAACAATCAAAATATTATTATTAGTTGTTTTAATATATACTCATATGGGCATTTTTGGAACCCTTGTTGTTGAAAGTATCCATCAATCTTGGTGTTTCATGTTTACACTATTTGTCTTAGATTGTACAGGACTTTCTTTCATTGATGCAACTTATAAGGTTCAAACTTTATTTTGCAACCATTAAGTTGATCAACATAAACTTCTTATTCTAACACACCATTCAGAAATGCAGATTTTACATCAAGATGACAAACCTTCTATTTATGATGTGTTGTTAGTGTTAGGATCATTTTTGTTGTATAAAATTGAGCAAATGTTGTAAAGAATTCATCATAATCTATACCATGTTTCTTACTACAAACCATGCCTTGTATTATTCAACCATTGTATTTGTAATGTACTTAAGCTTGTAAACCCATTTCACATTAATAGGTTTCTTTTGAGGTGAAAGATTAGCTAGCTCTTATGTATCATTCTTCTTTATAGTAGCATTTTTTATCCATCTTCTTTCACCAATTTTTATCCTACACTATCTCATCATAGGAGATAAGTTTCATATAAGCAAAAAGGAATAATAAATTAGATTCTTTAGATGTTTATACAAATATTTTTTATAAATTATTCATTTTTTATGGGGTTTATATAAGGTGTTCTGATCTGTTTATTGGTAGATGTCAATAAAGAGTGTCTTGAGATATCCACATGAATTGATTGTTGAATCTATACCTTTTTTATCTTCTATTCTAAGTGCAATATCTTTGATAGATTTTTCTTCATTTCTCTCTCAAACTTTTTTAGAAAATACTAAACAAGGATTGATAATTACCATTATACTAGTTGGGTTATAAAGTTTTTAGGCTTTCGATTCTTCACTGTATCTAATAAAGATACATTTTTTATCCTTATCATCCAATTTCTTTTTTTGAGCTTTTGGTACCTATGCATATGTTACACAACCAAAATTTCAATGATATAAGACATTAGACTTATACCCACTCAAAATTTATTGTGGAGTCATATATCATACAACTTTAGTAATACCATTATCATTGATTCTCATAAAGGATGAACCAAATTAAAAATTATTCTAGAGGAACCAGAACATTGGAAGATTGATTATCTAAAGAAGAACAAATTACAATTGTTTAAGAGGATTCTTCTTCAAAAATAAAGTTTTTATCGTCGTGTGTCTGAAAAGAAATTGTTTTTCATCACATAAGAAGAGAGATGTAAGAAAGTTCTACTAAAAAATGATGCACCTTGCAAAATAGTTAGCATTGGTTCTATGCAGATTAGATTTCATGATGATATTGTTAAGATTTTTATTAATGTTTGATATTTATAAAGTTGAAAAAGAATCTGACATCTTAGTGTGTTATTGACTCAAAAGGTTTTAAATACATTATTAAAGGTGGAACACTACAAATCAGTAAATGCATTATATTGGTCATGAAGAGAGTCAATCAAGGTACTTTATATTCTCTACAAGCTTCCACATTTCACTTTAACAATATTACATCTTATTAGAACAAGTTGTGACATATGTAGCGTAGGTATATTAATGAGCAGGATTGTCATCTTTGTAGGCAAGGGCTTTTTAGAGGGCACAAAATAGAAGAACTTTAGTTCTTTTTAATGTTGTATTTTTGGGAAACAACATCGGATCAAATTTCCAAAGACAATTTATAGTACAAATGCTACATTAGATTACATCCATTTATATCATTGGGGTTCTTCTTGTGTTTTGTCTCTTGGAGGTGCTAAATATTTTTCTTTTTGACATTCATGATTATTCAATGATGACTTGTGCTCATGATGAAATACAAAAGTGAAGCATTTGCAAATTTCAAGCAATTAAAGATTTAAGTTGAGAATCAAACTAAAAATAAATTAAACATCTTCAAAACGATAACGTGTTAGAATTTTTCTTTATAGAATTTAATGGGTTCTATAAGGATGAAGTCAATGCTTGACATTATACTGTTAGAGATACTCCACAATAGAACATAGTAGAAATGATGAACAATGTACTATTGGAGAGATTTTGGTGCATGCTTTCAAATGCAAGTCTAACAAGGGTTTTTTCGTTAATGCAATCAGCATAGCTTGTTATTTAATGAACTATTCTCCAAATAGTGTCATAGATTATAAAAACATTATTGAAGTATGATCTAGAAAATCCATTAATTATTTATTCTTAAAATATCTAGTTGTCTTATTATCATGTTAATATCTAAATGCTAATATCTAAATTTATTTTTCATTAATTAATTTATTATTTAGTAATAGTTATATCAAATATAATCTTAATTTTTTTAGCTAAATTACATTAGAATACAATAAAGTTACTGTCTCTATAATGAATCTATAGCATAGTATTAGAATAACAAGTTTTCTCAAATATCAATGCTCCCTATCATATAGAATTTATAGTTATGCTCTATTTATGTAAAGAAACTCCTAATGGCATCTTTTCCCATATTTTATTATCTCATCTTCCTCTTCTTACAGAATATTATTATGTCAATCCATATCATGGTATCAGAATAACAAGTTTTCTCAAATGTCAATGCTCTCTATCGTATAGAAATTATATTTATGCAGGACAACTCCTAATTGCACCTTTTCTTAATCTTTATTATCTCATCTTCCTCATCTTGTATAGTATTATTTTGTTTATTTGGATCTCCTTGTCTATGAATCTTTTGTCTATGCTTGACTTGAATGAACCATCTTAATAGTCTTCTTTGTTATTTGTATATGGAGCGTCTTCTATCTTCTCATAAATGTGCTTATTTCAAAAATTGGGTTTTCTTTTTATAGTAGCTCAGCTAATTTAGCATCATTGTTTTCTTACATATTTCATTCATGTGCATGTGCTTTCATTTCCAACATATTGATAATTCATTATAGCTTCTGAGCTTCTAAGTCATGAAGTGCTCTACCAATGGCTTAGAAGACTTTGAAGCCTGGACTATTATATTTAAGGGAGAAATATTGTTATGATGAAGCATGCTGAGAGCTAGGACTAGTTTAATATGTTTGTACTTTTTAATCTACATATGCACAATATTTTACATATAATTTCTTTTTTCTTAAGGACCCATCAGGCTAAACTGAAATATATATATGTTCAATGTGAAAAATGTTTCTTGGTAGCCATTAAGCTTTGATTGTTTTGGATGAAAAGGATCTTAATCGAAGTCCATAATCCATTGGCTTTGCTTGTTTGATTCATGTTTAAGTTGTGTTTTGTTGTGCTATATACTTTATGGAGTTAAACAACTATAGGTTCACAAAGATGGATAGATTGTTGTGTAAATGTGTTAATTATGGCCAAATCTAGTAGATATAATCTTGAATTTTTAAATTAAAATGATAAATTAATTATATTCATTGATAAAGTAAATAGAATTGATTTGGTTGTAAGAAATAAATGATATCAAGGAAAATTTACTGTTATATGAACTTTTAATTAATTAATAAATCTAATTAAATAGCTTTGTTTGATTAATTTGAAAAAGGTAAGGTGTTTAGAAAGAAAGGTAACTAAGACATATTGTGTGATTTAAGTGGAAGTAAAACCCAATTGAAAAAATTTCAGTTGGCAATGATTCATTGATTTGGCTTTTGGTTTTTTTATTCTTATTTTTATTTTTGATATTTTTGTAAAATATTTTGAATTTTATGACTTTTTCGCATGGTTGCAGGCTCTTTGTTCTGATACATAAAAAATCTTGATATATTTTTTTGTTATTAAAAATTATAATAATATAACATTAAGCCTTCTCTTAAGAATTAGAAATTGAATATGTTTTCTTTTATCCATACAATAAGAGCTCATTTGCTACACAATTAGTAAACTTAGTGCATCATTGTTATTGTGTGAAAATTAGTATGTTTTATAAATAAATCATAGTTAACTTTTCATAAAGTAAAGTAGGACTAAAACAGTAATAAAAAATAGCTTCATGAGCTAATCAACCATCATGACTTTCCTAAGCTAATCTTTAGGATGTTGTACAAATAATTGCATGGTTTAATCCTTCAAGTCTAGAAGAAATGATTGAAGCCCATCAAATCAAACTACCTTTCTATTGATTGAATCTAATTCACAATGTCATAGTAAAAACTAATCAATCTTACCAATCATTTAGTTAATATATTGTCTAAATGGCAATTGTCTATCGTCAATCTTTACAAAACAAAACAAGTACGTTCATTTAGAATAGTTTTCTTTTTGCCACTTGACAAGCAAATAAGAGAACCACTATAAAGTTTGCTATTAGTAAAGGTAACATTTGCCTACCACCATGTAAAAATATATATATATTACGATTAGGAAAGTTTGGGTATTCTAAACTTCGAACTAGATTTATCATTTTCTTTTCATTTGAGTCCATGTGGCATTTTGTTGTCAAATTGAACTCTACATTCATTGTATATCACAATCACAAAGATTATTGCTGGATAACATATGATATTTAGCAAACAACCTTCAATTGTAATTTAAAAAAAATATCTTTCAATAACCATCATTGTACTAAAATAAACATATATTCATAATAATTCGTATGAAATTATCTATGTTGAAAGAGAATCTATACTTGTTTTTTGAAGAATAAAACAATCGATGCATTTTAAATCAAGAGTATGCTTCCGTATCTTCGAGAGAACATACAGCTGGCCAAGGGTTACTTCAAACATTTAAGGGACCTAGAAGATAATTAGGCCATTATTTGTTGTAAAAAAAATCATGAACATATGATCTATTGAGATAAGATGACGAAAAAAAAAAAAAAAAAAAGAGAAACACAGAGTATATATAATTTATCGCAAGTTAAGTTTGAAAGAAAAGATTCTTTACGTCAAAAATACTAATAAGGGATATAAACTTATATAACGATATAAGAAACTTTCGTACATAACTTAAATATATATTACATTTCACTCAAAAATAGATCAAATCACTTAACTCCCATAAAAGAAAGAATTCAAATTAAGTGATACTTTATATTCTTCAAGAGAACTCATTCATTTTCTTTTTTGTTTTTTCTTCACTTTCATGATATTCACAGTATCCACAACTAGCAAATAACACATTAAGATCAAAATTATGTTTAAACTTGATCTACAATAAACATGATTATCTTTTTTATTATTCAAATATGATATTTTAGTTTCAAACTTAAATGTATGATATACCTTTCTAAAAGTCAATAGAATTAAACTACATGCATTAATAATGTGAAGAAATTGTAGTATTTATGGCATAGAAATTAAACTGTGTGATTCGAAAATAGATCTATCTTTCATTAAAATCAAAATAGACACTCCCAGTTTAATAATCTAAGCTACAAATTTCACATGAATAATTCAAACTGGACAGATAACATGAACACACACTACAGTAAATAACAGATAACAGGCAATTGATTCCTTGGTTGCTTGCTTTAACTTTGTGTAAGCTAGTTTAATGTTAAGCAATCAACTGTAATGCTTATTAAGGGACAGAAGCATAACCTTTGCAGAGCTGTACTTGCTTTATAAAACATGATAAGTGTCTATCACTTGGTTCCCACCGTTTCCTTTCATTCAAGTGAAAAGCTGAGCCTAACACACCTTTCTCACCGATTAAGTTTTAAAAAAAAAAAAGTTGTTTGCAATAAAAATATTATTAATATAATTAAAAAAATCGATGGAAGCCGTCCTTTATCTCCAGAATGCATAGCTTTTACCTCACATGCTTTCAGTTTTCGAGGGAAAAGAACCGAAGCAATTTTATTTATAAGCGACGACTTTAACATGCATTATGGTGGGGTTAATGATGTGCCCAGTTTAGAGCAGTGGAGCATAATGTAGATTATGGCCCTATTACTTCTTCTTAAGCTTGATTAGCGTGTCGTCGTCCAATGAGATGACCTGGCAAATCACTGCAATTAATGACGATAGTTTATTTGAAGGAACTCTCTTTTTTGTAGAACTCTTCTTGTGGACGTAAAAATCTTTGGTCGAGAGCTCGTTTTGAGTGCCATGTGGAATGGGTCCCACTATACGGACATACACGTGGTTGGATAGTTACGGCTACGATATTGATGTTTGCGTATAACACTGATAAAACAATACCTTATTGAAATAAAAAATTTTAAAATGATTTTCTTAAAAAAATCTTGTTATTTGACAATTTATCCCACGATAATAGTAACTTAAATAAATTAATATTTAAAACTCCTGAAAGGCCTTTTTAATTAAAACTAATGCAAATATGTGAAAAATTCGCTTTTTCCCTGATAATGTGAATTATATTTATTTTTTTAAATTAGTGTTATTTTTGAAAAAAAAAACGTGTTGGCTAATAATTCAATTATATGTTCAATATAATTTTTTTTTTGTGATGTTGATTAAAGGCTTTAGTGATAGTGATCAATATTGATTATATTAATCTTTATTAATTATTTATACATTTTCACATGTCATAATATGGACCTTGTAAATGAATGTGACAAAGAAAGTAAAAAAAATGGGTGAGAATTACGTTTGATAATGATTTTTGTATTCTTTTAAATTTTTGACAAAAATATATCAAAAATTTTGCATTACTAATGTAATATGATTATTAGAGAATATTGAAATATTTTCTCTGAAACTTAGATAATTTAATGATTTGATTTTTTTTAATTTCTTCAAATTAAAAAAAAATTCAAGGAAAATACATTTTTTTTTTCTAAGAGTTTGGTTACTTTCAATACATGTAAACATCTATATTTCAATATGAACATTTAATCAAAGGTTTAGTAGCTTGGATGCAAAAAGTTTTTGTGCATAGGAAATAATTTGGTTTCAAAAAATGTACCCATCAACATTCCATTGTTCATCATACCAATGCCATGTGGTCAAGTTGACTCATTAGCATTCATTTTATCAAATAGCATTGGCTTGCAATCCAAGGATTTCCTTTTCATGTGCCACGAGTTCTTTCATTTGACAAATTTTCTCAAATTTTCAATTTAACTATATCATGTGAGTAGTCTTTCATTAACATAAAATTCAGACATAGATATGAACATTAAAATCAAATCTATAAGTTAGTTTAAAGACAATTCAAGATATGAACATCAAAATCAAGCAACCTAAAGGTTGTATAGTTGGAATAGATCAATTAAAGTCAAGCACACCTAAACTTTATTTGAAAAATCTTATAATTAATAGAATTATTAAGGCTCGACATACAAAAATGCCACCAAGATTTGGTTGCATATATGACTTGGGATATGGTCCATGCTAGTTAGGGAATAGGGCCCAACCCAAAGCTATGAATCCGTTAAAGGATATGGCCCATGTTAGAGGAATTTGATGATTGGGATCATATAAAAAAAATGTGATCACTAAGATAACACTCGAAGAACTTCTTTGAATATTGATTTGAAGCCTATCTATTTATAAATCTTGGTACAATAAAAATAACACAATTATCCCAACCAAGAGATAAAAAAGGCAATGAGTCAAGAAGTCATACCCTTTTTAACCACATAATAAACCAACAAAAGACAAATTTTGTAAAGAACATGACTAACCTATACTACCACCTGTCAACCTGAGTTGAAGGAGTTGATAATTGTTAATACGTGAGATTATATACTTTGAAAGAAGAAAAGGTATCCAAGGACCCTATTACAAGAGAGATTGTTTGACCACCATGGTATCAACTATAATAGTAAATGGCAAGAATACAAAAAATGGAGAGAGAATAAGATTGTTGATCCAAAATTTGGCCATATAGTAGATCTGAGCTAATCCAAATATCTCAAAATCTCACCTCTAAAAGAAGGGTTGGGTGAACAAAGTGGCACTTCTATAAAAAAAAGTGCCAAGGCATAGAATGTTCTTCAACTCACATTTATAGTGAGCTTTAGATATCATTTCCTTATAGGTAGAAGTGTCACTTAATAGTCAATCTTATTATGCAATCCCACATGTTGATCTTTTTAGCTCATTTTCTTACACCTTCTAATTATTTGTGACACCTTATTGCTACATAACTAAAACCTCAACTTAGCTCACTTGTTCAATTTAGCTTGAAAATCTATAATATATGCACTCAAGCACATTGCATTACATACAGAGCATACTGTAATATTTACAGAATACGCAAAAACATTTATTAAGTCCTCCACATCAAAACCAATACGTTACAACTAGCTTAACCATAATGCATTGTATGTGGAGTACATTATAGTCTTTGTAAGCATTGCAATATTTCCTAAGCTAATTGGAGATGATATAAATTATGATATGTTGTTCATGGACTAGTTGTATATATGGAAGTCAACATAGAGACTTTTGCAGCATATCCTTCAATTACACCTATGCTACCTTACATAACCACAATAACCAAACTTTGGAACTTATCAAACAAACTTGTAGCATTAAAATTTGAACAAAAAAAACATATCAATTGCATACCAACCTAGCTACACACTAGCCCCTTTGTGCCGCCCTATGGCTTCATCATGACTAAGCTAGCATAATGAGTATGCTAACCATGCCTATTCTAGTTGTGAAACAAAAGGGTGCATCTTGCATTAATGCAAACTTGAGCAACTTTAGATTATTATTTCCTTCTTAATTGTTGAACCAAATAAAGGATAAAGCTACAAAGATCATAAGGTTAAAATAGATTAAGGACTAACAAAAACATCATCAACTATCTCTTAATTAGACATTGAAAGTATTAACTACATCAACTATCCCTTAATAGATCAAATGTGAATATTAATGTGCAACTTTGCCATAAGGAAACCTTATTATCATTGTTCTTTTTGTTAGGTTCTATTGCACAGCAAGAGAAGAGAGGTGAATTGGTATTTTTGAAAATTTTGCAATAAGAGTTTAAATCTTGTTTCTTACTTTTTTAGTCCAAACCCAAATAAAAAATTTAAGATATTTAATAGGTAAATAAAATAGTTAAAAATAAATAAATAGTGCATAAACAATAAAAAAATAAAGTGATTTAACTCCTACCCAATGATCTTACATCTCCACCCAAGCCAAATAACTTAAGAATATCCTTCATTTTCACTCCTTTTGTCATAGCCAAGGGGAGAAGCCTCTTATACTTGAGACTTTTGCTCGTTCTAAGACAACCTATTTTTGAGATCCTTTTATAAGGTACAGCACAACCAATCCCTCCACACTTCCAATAATTAGATATTAGCACCTTTTACTAACTTCAAATACTAAGAGTTGAGGCACTTCTCTACACACTTTAAGGCTAAGAGTAGATCTCTCCTATTGCTCACAAGTCAAGATAAGAAGGTCCCTCACAAAGCACAAAGTATAAAAAGTTAATAACATGTGATCCAAATTCAACTTTGATAAATATTTAATATAAAACAAATATACCTTGGAATAGAGTCATCACAAGTAATCAAGAGCTTTTATAAGATGAATGTATGTAGATATAAAAAATGTAGAAGCATTTTGATTACAGAATACAAATATTAAATACTTTATAAACTCTTGGCATACACTTGGATGATTTAAAAATGATTTGGACTTAGTAACACAAGTAATGTCCTCTTTAGGTATAGAATATGATGTATAGAGAGTCACCAAATGTTTAAAAATTCTTTGGGATGATCATCAATCAATTCACAATGTTTGGGGGCCAATTAATATGTAAATGAACCTAAAAATTCCCCCTCCAACAACTCCAAATAGTCACATAACACCTATAGTCAATTTCCTAATTTTTTTTATTATCAAATTAGTCATTATAGATCTTCTCTACTAAACACATTATGTCATGGCCAACACACAATATGTGAACAGTTATGTATTGTATGCCTATATTGTATAAAAATCATTGCTTCAAACCATATTTCTATATGTACTATCCACCAACTTGCATAGCTTGCATTTGTGAATATAATGTACAATAAGTAAACATTTATGTACTATATGCAATTCTCTAGATGCAAGAATATAAAGATGATTTGTATTACTACCATATGCTAGCATACATGTAAAATGCATGAAAGTCAAACATATTGTGTGTGATATCCATCTATTGTACATTAAGTACAAAAATTAGGATTTTGTAAAAATTTACTCTTAGAATCTTGTGCATTGTAAAAATATCATTTATTTCATGCATTCTAATGTGCTTAGGACACATTTGCTAATATAATATAAAAATTTAACACCAAATGCATTCCAAGTTTTGATCACATAAGGCAAAATTTACCTTTTAAAGTAATTTTAACTCTCAAACCAAATTTGATCAATATGCTCAAATCATGAAAGTAGAATGAATATAAATGCAATTCATTAGTCAAATGAATATGTTAAACTGGTTTTCTTAAATATATTATGTGTAATTTATTATGGACTCAATAAAATTCACTTTCAATTCATATATAAGTCATTAGAAAATGAAAATAAAATTCCAAAAGTCTTAAACTCATGTGCATCATTAGAGTGCTCCTTCATCTTTCATGTTTTTAAAATTTTGTAAAGATTAATAAATTTAAGCACTTCTTAAGCTAATTTTATATAACACGTAACCATCAAGTTTACCGATATTAAGTATAACAGATAGAACATGCTAAGTAGACATAATAAATCATTGTAATAAGCACTGAAAATGTCACATCCCACTCAACCATCCAAAATAATAAAAATGATATACACTTGATAATAACAAAATATTAGGTTAAACATAGTATATAAAAATAGTTTGAGGGCACAACTCAAACTAGTGAAGATGACAAAAATATCATAAAAATTCATATTCATATATCAGCATAAAAAATAATTGAATAAATATCCACACATAATATATTTCAACTGTTAAAGTCCAAGAGAAGTTAAAATAATATTCTTATATAATATCCATCTATAATGATATTGATACAACTCTTTTATACAAAACTCAGAGCTATCAAAATAATGTACTCTCTTAAGAGCCTATGTCTCAAGCAATTAGGCACCCTTAGTTTTGTGCAAATATGTTTCTTAACATATAATATAAATGGATAATAAGCATAATATACTTAACAGGTAAACAAATAACTACAAGTAAAAAAATAGTGTGAAGTATAATAAATAGCATATAGATAATAATGAGAGGGCATGACATCTAAAGAACATATAGAATGTGCTATAATTGTCACATGTATGCTTATGAAAATTATGCTCATATATGCATTCCTATTATACAATACTCATATCATATAGTATTAATATCATATTACCTCTTTTATGTCATAACTTATTCTTTCTTATATATCCTAATTCTTATAATTTTTTACATTCATTTTATCTTTTCCTTTATCTTGAATCTTTATTTTTCTGATAACTATTATCTTTGTTTCATAGTATCTTATATTATTTCATTTCATATTTCTGTGGTATCAATCATATCTCTTGCCCTTACTTGTCCTTTCTTGAGTTTGTGTGACATTGTCTAATTCTTTTTATTTCGACTTTTTATTTAAAAAATATTTTTTAAATAAAAATATAATAAATCATTTTTAAATTTATTTACATGTTTAACTTAAAAAACTGCTAAAACTCCTATTATAATGTTACACCCCATTTTTCCTAAGCTGATTTTTGGCATACATTTTTTTTTTTTTACATATAGACAGCTCAGATCGTCCCATACCAACCTGAGTAGCCTACGAAAACATAGGATATAACATATCATTACACACCTACTTTCCTTTAACAATGTGGATCCCATCTCCCGGGTACATCGTCAAATCAGGTTCATGACTCCTGAATTAACAGATGGACTCGCGCAATGTTACTCCTACTAGACCCAATACTCCTAACCCATACGGTAGGAGAACCGATCTAATAGAAGTCTGAACCCCCACGGTTAAGTTCCATAGTCATGTAATGACCTCACCATCAAACAAAAAGATATATAACATCCTCAAATAAAATATGGCACTCCACACACCATACTCCAAGACAATAAGGTAAGACAGTAAATGGAAACTACATTACAAGAATAAGATCCAAGTCCAACAAGTGCAATATCATCCAACTAGATACATAAGTCAGAATTACTCTCACATAATACAAGACATAAAAATAACAGTCTCACTGAATACATCCAACAGCAACAATCAACTAACCAGAATATCTCAGGCAATCACAAATCAGATATCCTCCACAAGCCTGCTGACCACGATCCCACCTAATCTGGTAGCGTCAAGTCTGCCGAGCCACTGAAAATATATAATACAGGAATGAGCTACGCCCAGTAAGAAAGACAGCTAGTAAAACTCACATGCAAGAGAAGGATAATAACAAAAATATAGGAATACAGCATAACAATGTAAGGTGGATAGGCACTCTCAGTCCCAGACTCCGACCAACCACAGTCCAGTCACACCAGAGTAGCTCTCCTCTGGGCTTCCAGGTAGCGTGCCAGTGGGAACGCCCATCTCGAAACACGCATGGCGCCTAAGCACCAGACACCGCAGCGTCTCTCGTCAATCAATCTCCTGGAGACTATAGACAGATCCAATCACAAAATCTCTAGCCAACGTGAGACACCCCTGCCACCCTAAGGCGCGCAGGCCTACACACTTGGCTAGCCACTGCGAGACACCCCTGCCACCCTCAGGCGCGTAGGCCTACACACATGGACCAGGAGAGATCGACTCAGCCACCGTCCCAAAGAGTCCTCTACCAACAACTTCCATAGAAGCTCACGCCCCTATAGTCATTGCCAATCTCTAACTCCAAGATCCGGCAACATGTGTCCAGGTACAACAAGGCGCATACCAGTCCACATGTATACTGTGGAAGCTAAGTCTGAACCGCATAGTTACCTACCACAACTACCCTAAAACATCATATAGGGTCTATAGTAGTCCGGTCCAGTATGCCAATCCATAAAATATGCCAACACTGAGTAAACTGACTCAATCCATGCCGTTGCCATCAAACAACACAACTGTCAATTACTGACTGTTCTGGTAGCATCCATGTACCATACCTCTGTCTGACTGTTTCCAACTGTACTGTCATCACTGATAACATTTTTCCCCACTTCAGGCAATTTTTTTTCTTTACCCACGGATCTCCAAAATTTTCGAAATTTCTCATTTCCAAATTTTCTGATTTTTCTTGAATTTTCCAAAATATAAATAATCCCTAAAACTCAATTATTGAATTTTCCTAAATTCGAAATATCAAATTTTGCATTTTATCCATTTTCCGAAATTCGGAATAATTTCCGAATTTAAAATTCCGCTATTCCATTATACCGCGCCGCACTTCCGTGAACCCGGTTCTCGCCGCCGGTTCGGCCTTCGCGCTGAGCCGAGAACCGCTTCTCACTGGACCGCGCCGAATCCCCTGAACCGGATCTCGCCACCGGTTCGGGCCTTCGCGCTGAACCAAACCCCGCCGGTCGAAGTTATTAATCCGAAATTCGGCCGACGCTTAATATATAATATTAATAATTGATATAACAATTCTCTTAATAAATCAACTAATCCCTAATTAACCCTTAATTCGTCTCCTTCCTTCGCCCGTCGTCCGCGAAACCCTAGCCGCCGCCATCGCCGACCAATACGATCCTTCCGTCGATTTCCGGCGACTGCGAACAAGGAGAACATGTTCGTACTATCCTAACGTTCCAATAATGCCGCTAATTTCCTAAGGTTTTAATCAAAATCTCCGCCGAAGGAATTCGCCCGTCCGCCGTTGCCGTATTGTGAAATTTGAGATTAATCCAACAAATAAATTAACTAATTCAATGGCAACGCTGATAATACAAATCCCTAACATGCTCCTAAGCATTAACAAATTTTTCGGCGAAATGGGGAATTTTCCAGAAAATCCGAAATTTGCAAAAGACACCAATTAGCATTCAATTAAATCCGATTTTTCATCCACATGCTTGTTTTCATTAAGCAAAATATTCCATGCTTTTAATTTTCTACCAAATAACTAATTTAAACTGAATTTCCTACCTCAAAGACGCCGGCGACGGTGAACCTCGTCCGCAGCTCGCCGCAGCTCCTCACCGAACGAACCCGGTATCAATCGACTCTCCTCGGTACCGTGAATCTCCAGGCACAAAAAGCCCCTTGCCAGGCCACGGGAATCACGTGCCGTACGCCGGAAAACTTCCTCTCTATCGGTCGGTCGAACAAAACCCTAATCGTTCGCGAGGGTTTTATATTCCTGGCCGACACGGTGAAAACCCGTTACGCACCGTTGACACGCTTTCGACACGGTAAGCACCCGATACGCGCTGTCGACACGTTATCGACACGGTAAGCACCCGATCAGCCGGTTCAATCCCAACCGTCGATCACGACCGTCCGATCCGCTTATCAGAACGCACGCGCAAACTCACTCGGCGAACCTCCTCCGCCTCCGTTGAACCGTTCCGGTCCACTTCACACGCGGTAAAAACCAATTTCCGGTTTTAAAATAACCGATCATAATTGATTTTCGAATTTCCAAAAATCCAATAAATCCAAATAAACAGGGAAAATTACTTAAAAATTACCTCGGTGTTCCGAAAAATCCCTAGAAATTTCAGAAATTCCAATAGCCTCTAATTGAGTTCCTGGCTCATCCTACTGTCGATCTGAAATCATCCAAGCCAAAAATTAATTTATTAAAGATTAACATAAAAAATTTTACTGGGTATAACATATAATTTTTTAAACCATTTCAAAGTTTTTAACATTGGCAAATAAGAATTGTTTCTTTGAAAATTAATGAAAAAAATTAAAACATTGTAACATTATTTTTAGTGTCATGTTATTACAACAATATTGTAATATTAATAAGCCTATGATATTGGAATATATAAGATAACTAACAAATCAATACTAAAACAAGTATGAAATAAGTTGATGCAATAAGTACACAAACATGAGTATTTAGATGTATCATATCACTTTACCACCAACATGAGTATTTAGATTTGTATTATTAAAAATATTTTACCTTTAGGTTGAGGTCCTTTAGAATTTTTTATTTTAAACCTATAACACTTTTGAAAAAGCTCTTGTAATGATATATTGCTTAAACCTAAACCCTTCTCAATTGTCAATGCGCTCAAATAGATTTTAGTATATCATCCTACAACACTTGCTCACCTTTATCCTTTGTAGTATTGCATCTCCTTTTTATGACTTGTAATTTTTTTAAATTTAAAATAATCTTATAAAAATTTGAAAATAACTTCAAATTTACAAAAATATAAATAAACTAGAAATATATTGACTTTTACAAATTTAAGAGGTTTCACTAAGCCACCAAATAACATCTCTCATCTATACTAAAGTACTAATGATGTCTATCATCTTCTTGCACTGAAGTACTAATGACAACAAGAATGAGGTCTAACATGTCAATCACGAAAACTTCACCTAACATTACTCGTATAAAGTATTGATGTAGAGCCCACCTAAATATCGTTAACTTTTTCAAATCATTTTTTATTATTATTTCTTTATAAATCTAGAGACATTATTAAATGGTGAAATCCAAATTAAAACCATATAAAATTATGATACTCCTTTTCAAAATCAATTTTTTCATACAATAATCATTATAGTGTAATAAAATAAAGTTTTGAATGCAGAACATAACATAAAATGTATAACACAATAATTCTCATTATGTAAACAAGCTTTGCAATGAAATACTTTCATTATATGTCCCAATATAATACATAATATCCATTTGCTTATTTGTTATTTTCATTAATTTGTTTGTCTTTTTTTTTGTCATCAATGGTCTCTTGACCTTTAAGTATTAAGTTTTTTTTGTTACTTTATTTCACCTATCATAACATAAAATACACTCTTAAGAGTCCCATCAAGCCTACATAACACCTTGTGATACTTTAATAAATTTTATAATACTTCCATCCTAAATAACGCCCTTTATTCAATTTTTTCTATATTTTTTTGTGTTGAAAAATACATTATAGGATACACTCTCATGAGCCATATCAAACCTGAGTAACACATTTTACTTTCTTATATTAAATTTTCTTCTTAAGGAGTCCTATATCAAAATCCTTTTTTTGGTACAAATTCTTATGCAAATATTTATACTAGAGTTGGTATAACATAATTCTCATGCATACCAATTTATATAATCAAATTCACAATAATGAAAATATAAAACAAATCATAATATTCTTAATAAAAAATTAATAAGCATAAACATATGATTTGCATCAAAACAAATATCACCCATATAACCATTTGATTAACATAAGTATGTTCTAATGAAAGACCATTGATAAATAATATCTAATTATATAAAACATGTGAAGATGGTAAACAATTAATAAATATATATATATATATCATGTGAAATAGTTATAAAATCATCACCCAAATAACACTTCAATTCCCTCAATTCCTAAATCTCTAAATTGCATTCATCAATACAACAATTAAATGCACATAAGTCATACATGAATACCTACCTCAATTTCCTAATTGTAGTGGACTTGTTTTAGTTTTGAATTAACAAGGAGAGAAGTCTTTTTAGTCATTAAAGGTGGTACCTTATATGACTAGATCCAAAGAGAATCCTTATGGCTTGTTTCTCTAAGAACCAATGATAATATTGGTTGACTAAAAATAGAAAATTACAACTTAAGAAGATAAATGTCATGAAAGAGTCATATGAGGCAAAAAAAATTAACATAGTAATCATAAGTGATGCTGTGGGACTTGCTAGTGTCTCTACTATTTATAAGAAGTTAATATGCCATTAGTGATTGAAAACTAGATATATCAAGTAAATGGAAATAGTGTATACATGAGATAAAATGGGTTGGTGCCATTGTTGACTCCAATAACGTTGAAAGAGAGTAAATGTTGACACTTTGATTGGAAACTTTAAACTACTTTTGTTAGATATCCAATCCTTTTGAGAAACATCAAAAATTAATATTTATTCATGCAATTGCATGTGTATATATGATTGCATGGTCTACATCATGATGACCTAACTTTTGATCATTTTTCAAAAAAAAAAACATGAGATTTATGATATATATACATTTTTTCAATAATACCATTGAAAAATATTTAAAGAAAAATCAAATCACCATTAAAAAAGACTTGCTAATATCAATAAAAAAATAAAAATAAATAAATAATAAAACCCACATCTAACATGACCAAATTGTTTGAAGTAGAGAAAACCCATTTTGGCAACGCCTCCAAAGATGACATGCATTTAGTTCTAAGAACAAAATTATAAAGAAAATACTAAACTTATCTTTCTCTTTAGATCATATGCAACGCCTAACTTTGAACCCTTTACATTTGAAAAATTCCTTTGCAATAGAGGGAGCCTATCTTACTAAAACAAAAAATGCATGTTTATTAAGTTAATGAAAATTCATTATCTAACAATTCTGAGAATGCATGAAAGTCAAGCCAATGGAAAATGTCACCTCTTTACATTCATGGGCACTACAGAAGCAAAATGTTTACATGTTATACTGCTTTTTAAGCAACTTTCTATCTTCAAAATTCATGAGGAATTCCTATATACAAGATCATATGACAACATTGCATCACTATTTGCATATCTATAATGCTATGTCCATGTCGATTAGCCATATCACCTTATGGTTGAAAACTATAATTCTCCATTTTATGACCTTTATGTCTATTATTTAGTCGCATATCGTAACTCGTATTGTAATCAGACCTTGGACTGTGCTATGCTCACTATAGACAAAAATGTGCAGGTAAATGTTCAAGTGATGTTTATTACTTCACAGTTATGAAAGTGCACAAGTTGAACCTCTTTGTAACATTTCATGTTGAAACTTGTTAAAAAAACCCACTGAAATAGTAATTCACTGCAGCAACAAAAAGAAAGAATTTACATCGTCAAAAGGTCAACCTGGTCTTCAAATGAACTGCAGAAATACATGCAAATGCATTATTATTGCCCATATGCTTACTTGGTTTCTTTAGAAATGTAAGAGCTCAAAGAAATGAGCTAACATAAGGCAAAGTCTAAGAAAAGTAACATGAATGGCATCACAAATGATAAGGCCCTGGACATTTGTCAATGTCCAAAAATTTACCATAACCACTCAATACCCCACCCTCAAGAAATCATTTAAGAAATAGATTCATAAAGATATTCACCTTCTCCTCCTATAAAAACCAACAATGTCCACGAACTTTCCCACGCTCCCACTGTTTTCTACTTGCCATCTCATTTCTATTCTTCAAGTAGTCAGAAACCAAAGCGCTCCTTTTTTGTCGATCTTCATCCTTCTTCCTCTTTCTTCTTAGACCTTGTTCTCTGCTAAAATTGATTCTCCCAAATAAACCCAAGCATCCCTTAGCTCACATTCCCAAACTTCATTAACATACCAAATTACAACCATGGTGATGTCTAACTTGATAAAAGAGAGCCAAGAGAGGGTCATAACTTCTGATCTGCCAGTGATAGATCTCTCATGGAAGAGGGACATTGTTAGAAAGCAAATGGTAATGGCTTGTGAGGAATTTGGTTTCTTTAAAGTGATCAATCATGGCATGCCCAAGAACATCATTGAAGAGGTTGATGAGGAAGGTAAGATGTTCTTCACCTTGCCAACCACGGAGAAGCTCAAGGCTGGGCCTGGAAATCCTCTGGGATATGGAAGCAAGAAGATCGGATGCAACGGCGACACAGGAGACCTCGAGTATCTTCTATTCCACACTAATCCTTCATCCATCAATCAGAGAGTTAGAATGACAAGCAAGGACCCGTTCAAGTTCAGGTACTGAAATAATATGCACTAGTTTACTTCCATATTTACAAACTTCTGCTGCATTGTTGCTCCAAACTAAGGCACTGTCCTATTTTGACTCCTCAAAATCCATGTTAAAACTCTGTTTATCATATTCTTAATTTTAAGAAACAATTTTTAACAAAACTCTATTCAACAAAGACTTATTTTTCAGAACTTGTTTTTCAAACTTCCTTTCTAAAATCATTATCGCAATCAAATAAGATTTAAGGATGAATGATGTTATCATGCTTAAACTGAGCATTAAAATTTGAGGATTTGATGAAATACTAGTGGCAAGCATGGTGAAAAAAAAAATTATCAATCAATCATTAGTTTGGTCCATTTGTCCCGGTTCATTTAATTAAATAATACCAGAAGGAAATCAAACAAATTATATCATATTAGCTGATATCAATACATTTTGTAAGCTAAGACACGGCAATGAACAGAATTACCATATCAACTAGTTTATATGGCTTAGGAAGCAACTTACAAAGGCTTGCTTCTGGGAAAAGATTGTCATTAAATATTGAGAAGAGAAGTAACTGATGACTTAACAACATGTCTTAAGCAAATTTTTAATAGAAAATAGTCTGTGCTCCATTATTTTATCCTTTCTTTTTCTTTGCATGCAGTCACGCATTGAGTGATTATGTTGGCAAGGTGAGGAAGCTTGCATGTGACTTACTGGATATAATAGGAGAAGGATTAGGACTTGAGGACACAAGAGCATTCAGTAAGCTTGTAATGGATGGAGAGAGTGACTCTCTCATAAGATTAAACCACTATCCTTCCTCTGATGGCAAAGCTGAGGAGAGGTTGAAGAACAAGGATGATAAGGGTTCAAGGATTGGATTTGGGGAGCATTCTGACCCTCAGATCCTCACTCTCCTCAGATCCAACGAGGTTGAAGGGTTGCAGATACAATCATTCTCAGACACTAGTGTGTGGACAACTGTTAAAGCAGATCCTTCTGCATTCTTCATCAATGTTGGTGACACTCTCCAGGTACTTTTGAGTGCTTATTGAGCAAACACTACTATAGGGCCTTTGAATCTCAGGCTTATAGGCCCTTGTCTCACTTCAAAAACAACATGGAATACTCCTACATTGCTTATGATGGTCCAATCTGAGAACAGGGCACACACATACACACCTTAATGTTCCTATTTCTTGTATTCATAAGAACCCACTCTACTAAGTTGGGACACCATGGGATCCGCTTCTTTTTTAGTGTTACTCAACCATTGTAGAAGAAACGAAGGCCTTGGACCTCAAATTGATTCAAATATACTACATATCCGTCAACCAAAAATTCAAAGACGGTTAACATGGGTCATTCTTTTGCATAATAACATCACAAATAATTGAATATCCAATAACAAATTATTCTATTTGCTTACCCCAATAATATATTTTTTATGTATACAAGCAGAAAAGTTTCATACTCAAAAACATTAGCTTATTCTGCACACAAGTTTCAGTCCTGCTTTTCTTTTTCCTTTTTTTCTTCAGAATTTGAGTTCTGCATTTCTATTTTTCCATTCTGAAAGTGCTATTCTACATCAAATTAAGTTGTTATCTTTGTTGGTTTCCAGGCCATGACAAATGGACGATTTGTGAGCGTAAGGCACAGGGCTATGTTAGATGCCCACAGAAAAAGGATGTCCACAATCTTCTTTGCTGCACCATCACTCCAACAATTGATCTATCCTCTTCCAGAGATGGTGACGCATGACAATCCTCAGAGATACAGGCCCTACACTTGGGCTGAGTACAAGAGAATAATGTACTCACTCAGGCTAGCTACAAATCGGCTCGAGCTCTTCGTATCAGATAGCAAGGACAGCAAGGCTTTCATGAGATGATTTAGTCAATCTTACATCAACAGAAGTCACGCAGAAGAGAAAGATTCGTTAAAGGTGGTTTCTATGGTGTTTTCTCAAAGCTGACATAGATTTTGTTGCTGAAGTAATTATGTAGTTGAAGTGTGCTGTTGGTAAAATATTAGTTATCTTCTTTATTGCTAAAGATCAGTGATTTCGGTCATATTCATTTCCTTCTATTCAAATTTCCTCATTTAAGGTTGATGCACTTGATGCTCCATAGAAACTTACTTCAATTGCATAAGGTTCTGTTACTATAACCTTTGCTCATTTCTTTAAATATACTGTCAGACCTGGTTAGCTTAGTTGATAAAGACATATGGAGTTTCTATCTAGTTAATAAAGACAACTCGAGTTACCACTCTACTTCAAAACCGAACTGAACCAAAACAAATGCTTAGCTAAATCCCAATCAAAGTCCATATAATTAATTTTCTTTCTGAAGGCTTTAGGTGATATGAGTAGGTATGACCATGCTAGAGGATAATAGATGACCATTCTCTCTTATGTTGGATGCCAAACTTTATAGAAGTCTCACTTAAGTGTGGCGTTGAGTGTAATGAATAGATTGAGATGGCTGATTTGTAAGTTTGGAGCTTAGCTTAACCTAGGGGTAATAGTTTTATGAGGTTATACCAGATAAATAGGTAAGTCTTAGATGAATCTAAGAGAGAGAGCTTTATGATATTCCTCCTAGTCCCTAGGCTGGAGTCTTAATTGAACCTAGGAGTGATAGTTTAGGGGTTTCCCCAAATTTCTAGGTTTAGTGAGTTTTAATTTAATCTAATGATAATTATTTGGTGGGGTTCTATCCAACTTTTTGATTTGTGCTTTAGTTGAATCTAAGGATGATAAGTTTATGAAGTTTCACCTAATTTCTAGAATTAATAAAACCTAGGATTGATAGTTTTATAAGATTTTATCCAATTTCTAGGTTTAGACCTTAATCAAACTATGAGTGGTAGTTTAACAGAGTTTCACTCATTCGAATATCATTGATGTAGGACAATATCATCAATACAAGATAGTTATATACTATGCCTGCCATTCATTCCCATCAAACAAACAAACACTACTTAAGTACAAGAAAAGCTAAACCATTTAAAGCACACTATAAGATAAGACCACTAGCATAGTTAAGAAGCAAATCAACAAACTATAACTTACACATACTCTTGAAGAAAGCTAAGCAAACTCTACTTGAATAACTACTAAAACCAATAACAAATGAAAGGCACAAAGAAAGAAAAATTATGTAAAGGTTTCATATGGGTGCAATATTAAACAAAGCATGGTTCACAAGACCATAACACAAGCAAGCAAGGACTCAAGGACTCCACAAGTTGGAATGAGGTACAAAAAAAGAGAGAACTATCGAACTAAGATGGATCTTTCTGGGAATTATGGGCACCACTCCTATGAGACACTACAGGCTCACTGTGCATTCAACCACCACATGGCAACCTTGCTGGAGAAACTTCTACACGAGTGCCACATGGCATCTACGTCGGCATTGGCACCTTTGATTCTTTTTAAGGTGCTAGGGTAACAAAAGCATGATGCCACGTGGCTTCAGTGATGACTTTTTTTTTTGCAACCATGCACGATATTACATAGCATTAGATCTTTTCTTGAAAAGAAATTGGTGACATTACAGAATAACTCACAAAAATCTTTCTTGACAAATATGAAGAAGGTTATTCTTAAAAATTAAAAAAAAAAAAAGAACGGTACAATGAGATATCATTTCCAGCCAAACATACTAAATCGATTTCTAGGTGGGGCAGGCAAAGTGAAGGGTTGGAGTCCATGGAAGAACATAATGAAATGTACATCCTATCATAGCATTAAAGAGAACAAATGACCATGCTATAGCCAGTTTTCATGGGCAACAAATCAAAAGAGAAGAAAATTAAAAAGAACTATAGAATAGATTACCATAACTATAAGGATCATACCCAAACAGAATGGAAAACCATGATTCAATTCCGTATAAAGTGCACAATACATCATCCAATAAAAAATACAGTCCTGAGTACCACAGAATAGAAAATCAGGATGTTTCAATATACTAGCGTCACTCACAATTTACTCAATCCACAATTTTAGGAAATATACAAAAAAAATAGAAATAATACTACTGGTGATTTGAATTAAATGCCATCCACCAGAAAAAGAGACCCCAGTAACAGCTCAAATGAAAAAAAGAGCATGTACCAAAGATCACGTTGAATGAATCTGATGCTTCTCCTATAATGCAAAGTTCTCCATTCTTCTCCATCTTTGCATGGATCGCTTTGCTTTTATTGTTTCATCTGTACAAGTATATGAAGTATGGTTCACCTATTTGCAATTAAGTTAGAAGCTGAGACTTTGCAGCAGGCCTGGAGCACCTGCTTCTTGCACTCCTCTTTAGGCTGCAGGAACAACCCTCCAGGAGTTCGAGGTCTTCCTCACAAGTGAGGATGGACGCCATCTCTGGCCTCTCCAGAAGTAGTTTTGAGGTCAAATAGCCAGCAATTGTCCATGTTTGGTAGAGCCTTGACTGCTTTCCAATGAACCTACCAGATCTTGTGTCATAATACTCGGGCCATTTGTCCTTCGCCAGCCTCTTCTCAGCCACCATAACAGCTTTTCGGGCAAGTTCAGGTCTTCCCATCTTAATGCAGGCCAGAGTAAACTGAAGAAATAACAAGAAAAGAAGAGGTTGAGATTATTGTCACCAACATGTGTTGCATGATATGTGAGAACATAACACAAAAACATGTGCTATATCTCAGAAAAACCAAGCAGAGTTTCCATTTTGAAAACAATCACGAAGTTCAGAAGAAAAGGGTTTGGGTGGAAAGTGTGAGAAAGCAGTACTTCATACACAACAGGGACGGAGGGGAAAAACAAAAAGATTACCTGCCAGAGAAGAGTTGGCCAAGATCCACCATTATGGTACGACCAAGGGCTGCAAAAGGAAATTGCATTTTTTGTTAGAGTATTTTCATTTGTTAAGAATGAATATAAGGTCCTCCATTTGGTTTAGAGGAACAGTAAGTACCAACATTGACTCAAAACATGCTATGCTGAACTATTAAAGAGTTTAAACTGCAATAAACAGCACACGAAAAGTACTGTTCAAGCATAAAAGGATTTACAGAACCACCGTGTCATTTGAGGAAGCTCTAGTTGGTACTCAACATCAGCATAACTGAAATGATCTAAAAGATTCTTGGAAGATCCTAAATCTCAGCATCATAAGATACATCTTTGAAGAACTCTAATGCTCTCCATCTGAAGGGCTTCGGCATCTAAAACAAGTTTTCAAATGTTGATTCGTTCATATAATCACAAGATAAGATCACTTTAGGAAGCCAGAAAAAAGGGACTTGAGTTATCCTGAATTCAATAATCTCATAGATTATAAGCTCTCGCATCTCCTAACAAAAACATTTGACACCTAAAAGGAGTATCTGTTCAGAATTTCCCAGCACCAGTCCAGGCCCACATCAACTGAATTCATGCCAATGTCACACAATAAATTTTGAGCCTAAGTTCAAAATTCCCAAGACCTTCTCCAGTGTAAAAACCCTGAGATCCTTTGAGTCATACCACCAACATTCCAAACAATTGCTCCACTTTCTGTTTTCCACACAGCACACCACCTTACTGTAAATGATACAAGAATCAAGGAAATGGGGCTCAATCATCTCAATGGTCTCCAAACTATCCCAGGGGTAGAGCTTATCAGTTTTAGCGTTCATCTGAAAGGAGATAAGGGACTCTTTATGAGGATATTTCAAGACCCAATATGACTTCTCAGTTATAAATAAGTAGTTATCATCTCCAATAGTGGGAAGGACTCCAAGCCATGTTAAATGCTTCCACTTACTACCTTTCTTCCAAAACAACTCAACTCGTCCGAAAGAACCCTCGAATGGCCTCATGCCGACCACCTAGCCCTTATGAATAATAGCTCAAACATCTCTTCTCTCAAGATACTTGCAACCTTTGCTCATTTCTCTCAAAGCATGTTTCTTTTGTAAAAATCTCAAAGGTACCCTTTGTACTCAAAAGTAACTAGTGAAGATTCTTTTGTCATGCGATCATGATTTTTTCCTTATTCTTAGGATTCTTCATGTCAAAATGCTGTATTTATCTTCTCTTCCCTTTTCTCTCCTCAACAATGGGTTCATTCTCTTGCAAAGTACTAAGATAAATCCCCACCTAATCAAGAGTCCCCCATCTCTCACAAATTCTGAAAACTTATAATCATTTCATCAACATCTTCATAGTGTCAATTGCAAGCACAATAGGCAAATCAAAAAACGCTTGTGAAAGAAGGACTACTTCCCACACTAAGTCATCCTCTTTGAATCTTGATATGTAACCACAACTGGAAGCTAATCTCAAAGCCCAAATCCTACAACTCATGTAGTTGTGCACTGAAATATTGAAAAATCTTTGCACATCAAAGAACCATCAACATGCAAAAAATATTTAAACTCTCTTCCCTCATGTATGGGAACCACAGCGCTACATAAGGGATTGGATCGTTGAGCAATGTTTTACCAAGGGCGTTTCACAACGGAATAATTGTCAACCATTTAGCATTCCCGAGTCATGTAAGCACCACATGGATTGTGGAACCTACGCCTAGGACTACCACAGATTTACGAAAAGCGTAAACCACAACCTGATCATACATCATAGGCCATGAGCTATCATCAACTTATTGACCAATGTAAGCCATGACCTCACTCATGCAGCGTAAATCTCAAGCCTTTATTGATTTACCAAGCAGCATAAGCTGTGACCCAATCACGCAGCCAAAGTCTTGTAATATCATTCATTTGCTAAGAAACATAAGCCACAACCCCTTTTGTGCAGCTAAGCCTAAGGCCATCATCGATTTACCGCAGTGTAAACTATGACCCCCACTTATGCAACCTAAGCATCAAACTATAATCAATTTAGTCAATAACATAGGCTGCAATCCCACTCATGCAGAAGAACAACCTCTTATCTTCCATCCCAAAATAACTGAACATGTTTGAAAGAAAAATCCCAACCACCATAATCGCCTTGAGTCAACCACCTAGAACATGTGAACAGAAGATTGTGCATGTCTCCTCTGTTGATATTTGCAACATCTTCTCATCTCCACTCAAGACTTGCTTTGGTTGTGAAAGCCTCAAAGACACAACTTGTACAAACAAGCAACTAGTAGAGATTCTTCATTATCCCGCAATCATTGTTATTTCTTTATTATTCGGGGTGCTTTTGCAAAACTCTTGTTTATATCTTGTCGCCCATTTCTCTCCTCAATGACAAGTTCCCTCTCTTGAAAAGAATCAAACTAAATCCCTACCTAATCAATAGTACCAAATCCCCTACAATTTTAAAAAATACAATAATCAACAACTAGAACGAATAGTTTCTTTGCAAATAACTTTATCGATATTTTCCAACTTACAACCTCTTAATGAATTTTCATTAAAAATGGAAGCTTTAGCAGAAAAGATGTGCTGTTGGGGAAATTACAGAACAGCCTAGTTTCTGAAAACATATGTGGCAACATATTTGTAACTTGAAATACTTCCGCTCAGAAACAATTGATCAAAAAGGCAAAGCTTACGTGTTCTTTGGATCACTCCCTGTGATTATGCGCCATTCATCAAATTCCAGTGCGGGGTAACATATCTTTAGAGGCATATGACCAACTATGTCATCCCATTTGTCCTCTATAAGATTGAGGATGCCTTCAGCTTGCCAAGGTGTGGTCAAGGATGAAGCAATTGCCCATGCATTTCCAAGCAAAAAGAACCTGAAGTCCATATGTGCAGGCTGCACATTTCCAATTAGATAACCACCTTTGTCAGGAATCCAATTCCCTAACCAGGAAGGAATTTGTTCAGGATAAATGTTGAACTTATTTGCTGCATCATAGGAGTACTCTTCTGTTTTATATCGGTAAATCTCGTTGACCTTTTTCATGTCCAACCAATAATACTCTCTGATGTGAAACGATAAAGCACTAAGTCGATTATTGACAGCACGAATCAGATTCTTAGACCCTTCATTAGGAATGATCATTTCACGGGCGCACCGCAATGCTGAATAGAACAAAGCCTGAAAAGAAAAATCTCAAAAGATATTAGATTTAGAAAGGTTTATTTCAAGGAAGCAAGCTTTAAACAGCTTATATTCAAGAAATCCAAATCAGAATCAGAAAAATTCATTATATGAGATTAATTCATGCTGAGCACTAAGTGCTTGAGCCAATTTTGAGATAAGGCATAACATGCATGAGATCTACATTCCCATAAAAAAAACTTGAGATTTAGTCCTTATTTGTCCTAGGTTGCATTGGATAGAAAGATTTTTGGCTTTAGATGTTTTGAAGCTAACCATTCTACCAGTTTTACGGTAATTGAAAAAGTTCAATCAGTGCATTATATTTCTGGTGTCTACATGAGAAATTCTAGATTAACATAGATCGGTTTATTTAGTCATAGCTGACTGATAAACCAGGATCTTTCTCATTGAATTCAATGGAGCTTATTAAAATGTGAGAGCCATTACAAGAAAACTAGTATTTGACAGCATTTCATAGAGTTTCACCCATAGGGAATTACGTAAAAGCTCCAAACTTCAGCTTCCAAGCTTACGGAGGAAAGACTGATAAGCATTAAATGAAAGTTATACTGGCCTGAATTTCAAGAGGATGGCCATGGATTCCCATTCTTCGGTCTATCATGCAAGAACCATCAGTAACTAGCAGAGTTGGAAACATGTCAAATCCATCGGTTAAACATAAATTTAAAATAAGTTTGATGCCTGTTTGGACATCAACCCTTTCCTGCAAGGCATAGTCTCCAGAAATCTTTCCATAAGCTCTCAGCAAGATGATCCACCATAATCCTGTGAAAATTGCATGCGTGATCAATCATGTTTCATATTCATCGAATTTGACTGCAATTATCATGCAAAGGCAAAGCAGTACAGGACGTTCAATGATTCCCTTCAGATTATGCTTTGATTTCAACATCAAAAAAAGAGTGAACTTCAACAAGGTCTTACCAGAATCAACTGGAGCTACACGTCCAATGGCCGATTCACCAAAATCCGGATCAAGAACCTCCTCATAAGCTTCATTTCCATCAGCCAAAGGCATATTTCTAACCTTAAAACTGGCAGGCATCAAACCTTGCCCAGGGCTGTAACAGTCCACAGTCTTCTCCCAGCTCTAAATTGTATCAAAAAACACAGATCAGTGAAACAGCTAAGTAATACCATTCACTTTTAAGAAATACAAATTCAGAATAAAAAAGAGAATATCTAGAGAGTATAATCACAGTTGAAGAAGAATCATTTACCTTAACCTAAGAATCTCTTGGTCGAAGTTCTTGTCTTATTCGACCAAGTGTATTAAAAGAAAAAATCTTAATAAAAAAAATGAAAGAAAGCCAAAACACCCTGCAGTGCCATATTTCTTTAAAAAGAAAAAAAATGCTACTGGATAAATATGTGTTGGCAAATTCGCACTCTAATTGCATTAGTTTGTTTTGAACCAAACTCAAACTTAACTGATATTACAGTGAACAACTTTTGATGAAGAGATTAAAAGGATCATGTACATCCACCGATCAGTGATCATAGTGATTTGGATTAGTTCATTTATAAAGACCTGGGCACTATTTTAATGAAGTTGAGTTATTCTAAATATGCAAACAAATTAAGCATGTTAGTCAAAGCAGATTAGGGTAACAATTTGCTGTTTAGAAACACAAGGTTACATATCAGTTAAAACATAAGATAAATGTTTGGTATAATAGTTGTGAAAATCAAGTGAAATTATTATAGCATTTATATTTGTTTTGATGAATCAGTGTTTCCATTTGCTATTATGTCTTCCAATATTACGTCAACTGAGCCTGCACGACCATGGGGAATCCTCTCATTTTCCTCTACTTCTCTAGGGCCCACGCAAAATGCCAAAGCTCTTCAATTAGACTCTTCACCTTCTCTGTTACTATGTCAATCTTCCGCTACTACATCAAGTATTAACCATAACAACTCACAATTCTATTACAACCTCTGCTTCTGCTACAGGCACCCTCCCACAACCTCATACCACCATGCCTCCCCTAGCAAACACTCAAATACATCCCATGATCATTTACACCGTGGATGGAACTCATAAACCAAATTTGAAACATGCATTAATCAGCCAAAACAACCAGTCCACAGTCAAACCAACTTCATTCCAACAACCAGTTGAAGTCCTACATTGAAAGAATGCCTTGGATGTCATTGGATGAAAAGTGTATTTGAGCTGAAACATCATACCAATGGTTAAAATGACAAAAATTTGTTGAATACTTTCTTTCCATTGCTCTAAGCTTCAAGTGGTTTTTGCATAAAAATAATACACAAAGCATTCCAAAATAGTAATCTGTCTAAAGAAGCACACATGGTTCAGCCTCCATAATTCATAGATTCGGAGCATCCATCACACATGTTTGTTGGTTTCAATGCTCTCTCTATAGACTCAAGCAAACACCTTGAACTTGGTTTCACTGGCTGTCAACTCAACTACTATCGCTTGGTTTTGTTGATTCGACAAATGATCCATATGTACTAATTCATTGCAATGGATTCGTACTAATTCATTGCAATGGATTCATACTAACTAGTCTACGTAGATGATATCTTTTTTTGGCGAATAGACCAACCCATTTAGCTTCCCTTACAACATCTCCCACCACATGCTTTCAAGTGAAAGACTTGAGAGTATTCATATTTCTTGGGACTTATTCCTACCCATGAATTCATTCTATCACAATGCATGTACATATTAGATCTACTTTATAAATTAAGTTTTCAGCATGTCAAACTAGTTTGAACAACTTTTGCAACTTCACACAAATTATCCATGTGTAAAGCTCCAATACAAATGTTCCACAACATAGTTGGTGCAATATAATACCTTGGCCCAGCACATCATTTTTAGTGAATTATATATATTGATTTATGAATTCTCCAGTGAAAACTAACAAGACTAGATAATTGCATTTTTCGCTGCCTCAATCACAACCAATTTCGGATATCCTTTCAACACTACCACTCCTATCAATTAGAAGCATATTTAGACGTGTTCACCTAAAAAGCTGCCTACATGATTGATGCGCAACAGAAGGGTTTATTGTTTTTCATGATACCAATCTTACCTTGTGGTCACCTTAAAAAGTATTGCACTATATCTAGCTCTTCAACACAACCTTAGTATAATTTAGTAGTTAATATCTCCTTTGAATTAAATTGGATATGTTCTCTTCTAAGTTTGATTTTCTGCCATCTTTTCTACCAATTCCCTGGAGTGACAACATTGGAACAACTTATCTCGTTGCACTATATCTTCCATACCAACACTAAAGATATAGAAATTTATTTTCACTTCATCCATGACTAAATTGCTTGCACAGAACTTAAAGTTCACTATGTTTCCTCCAAAGATCAATTCATCGAGATCCTTCACTAAGGCTCAATCAATTGCATGCTTTGTCCAATTAAGATCCAAGCTTCATGTCAGCTCTTATACATGAGTTTGTAGAGTGATATCATCCAATGTTTCAAACATCTTTAAGAATATCATCACTAAATAACTAACCATGCAATCAACCACTAAGAACCTTCTAGTAGGTCCTCTATACTCATCTATCTATTTATAGCATTAGCACACTATTTTTATTATTATCCAAGCTTTATGTTAGCTCTCCATACATGAGTTTGTGGAGGGTAATCATACAATGTTTCAAACAACCTTAAGAATATCATCACTAAATAATTAATCATGTAAGCAACCACTAAGAACCTTCTAGGAGATCCTCTATACTCATCTATCTATTTATAGCATTAGAACACTACTTATGTGGTAGAAACTCATTTTCTGGCTCACAATAATCTGAATTGCATGAATCCAAAATACTATAGCACTTGATTAAATCCTACCATTATAAATGTTTTGAATTAGCATAAGTTATAATACAACAAATAAAAATGAAATCTCATGATTTTATCTATTGTGATGGATCGCTAGGTGCAGTAGAAGTGGATCAGGACATTATGGGACATCCACTGCTAGGAAGGAGACAGCCTTGGCAAGATAATTGAGTTATGTTGCATAGGGGTATCAAATAAAAGGGGACCCCAAAGCTACTATCACATTAATTTTGCATCAACCATGACCAAATAGCTTCCCTAAACTAATCCCATGTTACTTGATCATATTTTTGACATAATTTGTTCCTTTGTCAAATAGGCTTTCCAAGAGTATGGAAAAGGAAACCAGGTTGGTAACTATTTCATGGTTGTCGCAAGATTTGTGATTTCTTGCTTGAAGGAGAAATATCCCATATTTTTTCTGTCTATCCTCCATAAGATGGGAGTTCTTGTACTTACCCTAAATACCATGGCTGGCATTTCAGGAATTCACATACAGTTAGCTGGACGAGTCCCTGACAAAGCGTAATAACAGCTAAAATGCAAACCACTACAGAAAATCAACAAAACGTCCGGAATGAAGAATAAATATAAACTCACTTCCCATTTGGCTGTGAGGAAGAAAAAAATCAATACTGAAAAAAAATATTAAATTTGAAAAGGAAAGAGTAGAATGCCAACTCCAAATCATCTTACATAGATGCAGCAATTATTTTATGAAAAAACCTGAAGCAAATTCAAAAAAGGGTTTTTTTTTCCTCTTTACTCTAGTTTTTACCTGCAACTGTAACGTGTGAAGCAGAAAATTCTTAACAATCTCCGTCTCCCCCTTCAGCAAGAAAGCCAGCGCGGAAGGCACGAAATCTCTAAGGAAAACCTGGTCGTAATTAAGCATATGTCCAACGGTTGCAGGATCGTCAGCCGCCACCGTCCCCACCGGACTCCCATGATAGCTCACCACAGACTTCATCAGCAATCTCCATGCCTCCTTCTCCTCCTCCGACTCCGTCCTCCCCTTTTCCACTTCCTCCTTCCCCTGCACCTGGGGTTCCCTATCTTTCTCCACCGCCGGCACCGCCGCTGGCTCCGGTAACGTCCCCGGCTCGATCCGCTCGATCACGAGCGGCTTACCAGCGAGCCCCTGCATGTAGATATGCTCAAACGTCTTCGTTGAGGACGGTTCCACTGAAGTTCGTATCTGGCCAGCACTGGACACCGCTATCGCCGGAGCTACTGGCCGCCGATTTGATTCGTCGACGGCGGAAGCGGAAGCCACCGGGCGAATTTGAGAGCATTTCGGGAATATTAGGGGATACTTCGGAAAGATCACAGCGGATTGGCCGGAACCAAGGAGGAGCAGACGGCAGCACGGCCTCATAGCAGCGATTCTCATGGAGCTCGGTGCATTCATCACCCGATGGGCGAAACACAAGCAAAATGTAAGATTAGACTAAAAGGGAAGGAATTACGCGTCTGAAAGGAAAACAACCGGTCCCTTCCGCGAAGTCGAGCAATTTCAAGGTGCTTTCTGAGGAACAATCAACTGTTTGGAAGATATTGGGTCTGGTGGCGGAGCCCTTTATAGGCCCATCCAAATTTGACCGTGAAAATAATCATTTATATAATTCTTTTTCCTAACACGAATTCCGCCACATATTTCATGTAAATTACATCTGTAACCAATTAATAAAAAATATTTTGTCTACCTTTATTTCTCATGCCATTTCAAAGAATTTTCACATCCGTCATCGTTTTCCGATTTAAAAAAGATAAATGTCACCTGGGTAATTCTGAAATTTGGCTAAGGAAATAAGGCTACAACGGTCAATAAAAACCGAAAAAACACGTGAGCGTCTTCTGTTTTCCACGTGGCAGATATATCGTTCACGTTTCTAATCTTCCACGATTGGATGCCAAATATCAACGGCTGAGATCCCTATTTATTCGCTAATTTAGTTGTTGCCAAGCGATAACATCGGAGAGGAAATTAAAATGGATAAAGCAATCGATGACGTGGCGTCTATCTTTTATCCTTTTTTTCCTCCCACAAAAATTCACCTTTCATTATTGGGAAAATATAATTCACGAGTTGCTTCAAACAAGAGGTGGTCCCACAAGCCATGCGTCGCCGTTGACGTAATATGTCCCTAGAAAAGGCTGGGCCTCCTGGTCTGTCAGAAGCCGAGCCCAGCTGACTCGTCCGGACCAAGCCGCTCCCGGCCCACCGCAACGATACTCTCCATAGTAAACTCCGCTCCTGCATCAGGCAATTCGGTAAGTTTAAAGCAAATTGAAGACCGAAAGAATCGAAACGGTTGTCGAATAGCTCACCGTTCCGGTCTGTGGATATGCCAACTGTTCCAACCTTGAGGGATGACAACCCTATCCATGTACGTGTAGGAGAAGACCACCCTTGAGTGGTCACCCCAAGCCCGGCCCAAGTAGACCAACCCGGATCCCGTGACGCTGCCGTTGATGAAAGAGAACCCGCTCTCCATCGTCGCAATGCTGCGCTTCTGAGCAGTCACCGATGCCAGCCTCGTTGCGATGGAGTTCATTTGACAGTTCTACCCATTAAAAAATTAAAATTATTAAAAAAAAGGATAAATTTTCCTTGCATTTCGATTAAATAAAGTTAGCTATAAAAAAAATTAATTACTTGGTATAGAGATCTTGCGTATCCAAATATGAAATCCATGGAGCCCTGAATGAAGCAGCTGTCGAAGTAATGGAGACCTCTGTGGTCGTAAAGTGTGTCCTGTGCTCCATAGAAGCTGCAGTTGTAAAACGCCGCCTTGTTGCCGGAGATGCGGAGCGCCACTGCCTGGCCACCGATCTGCCTTTTCTTCGGCAACGGCGCCGTATTCTACTTGTGACGAAGGGGGTCAATGGTTTTGGAGTAGAACTTACTGTACGATATCCGTATTATCAAACAATGAAATCGATGATTGTTTTTTATCATACGTACCTCAAACCTTATGTTGGCTGCCAGGAAGTAGTCGGCGTTAATGGCAACCGTCGGACTGTGAAAAGTGGAGAGGGGAACCCCATCCTTGCCCTTGGTGGCTGCGGTATCATTACCAGTGATGATCGGAGGGTCCTCCGGCCTTCCCAAGAAGGTCACGAAAGACATCGATTTTGGTATCACCACCTTTTCTCTGGAATCATGATGCCATTTTTGTCACAAAGAAGACAACTTTGCTCTGAATTTCACTCGAGTTCAATGGTTATTTACCTATATACGCCTGGCCTAATTTCCAACTCCACCCTTCTTGTGTTCTTCAAGGGAATGGAATCTATGGCCTCCCTTATGGTCCCAAAGTCGCCACTTCCATCTTGGCTCACAATGTACCTCACTCTTCCCTGCTCCGCGATGGCCAGCTTCGTGTCCAACATTCCCCCTCCATGGCTGCGGTCAGCCGTAGAGCTCGGTCGGAGCGTTTGGTCGGATCTGTGCTTGGCCAAGTTCCAAGCGATCCAGTTATTGAAATCCTCGCCGTGCGATAAAGGTTCATTCCTTGCCAAGGGAGGGGAATGGAGTGGAAAAGAGAACGTGGGGAGAAGGAGAAGGACAAGGAAAAGGGGAAGGATGGCCTTGGCCATGAGCGAGAGAGCAAGGAAGGGAAAGGAACACGTATGGGAAGGAAGGCCTTGCATTGTTTTTATATTAGCATTCTCATGTCGTCCTCTTGAGTCCTGTTTAGAGGCGAGCTTTGTGGATGTCAAATGAATTAATTCATACAGCTTTTTTTTAAAATAAATACAACATATATAGCCATGCATAAGTCTAACTAGTGTTGACATTTTGCTTTTAAAACAGTTAATCTACAAAAGTTTACTTTGGTGTACTTATAAAAATTTCCTTTAGTATGATAGCTTTGAAGTATATTTATAGAAATCCTATTGTATATTTCTTAAATATATTTATTCCCAAGTATATTCATAATTAACTATAATATATTTGTAGAAATTATTTACAGTATACTTATCTTTTAGAAAATATGGCCTATTGATTTAACCATCAATTAAAAAAAATTTCTAGATGCACAAATTCATTTTTTTTAATGTTACAAAGTTGTTTATTACAAGAATTATTGTATAGTAATAAATAGTTTTTGTATTTGTCTACTAAAGTGATATTTAACTTATTTCATTATTACTTTTTCAAGTTCATCATGTATCACCAAAGAAAATTGAGGCATATTTTTAATTTATATGCATGAGAAAGGAAAGTATATTAGTGTAGTTTTGATTGTTATCATATAGTTTACATATATTTTATTTCAAACTCCTTATGTTTTAACATATATGATGTTGTTATTATATATTTTAGCTATATATTTTATCATAGTTAGTAGTGCTTTATAATTGAAGTAAAAAATTTTTTAAAAGAAAAAAATCTTAAAAGATTTTTATTTACAACTAAAACAATTTAATAATTCTACTGTGTATTACCAATGTTATTTGATCCACAACTATATCACCCGAGCCAAGTAGTCATCTTATATATATAATAGAGGCATAACATAAACACACGTGTTAGTAATACGATAAGGACAATTAACAACAAAGATCGAAGTGATGGTAAAATACAATTTTGTTCATCTATAGTCTCTTAGTTCTAACATTTATATAAAAAAGGTAAGACTTATTGTATATAAATGATGCCATGTATCATGTCAAGACCAAAATCATATTATCTTTTATAAAAAGGTATAAGCTTCATGAAGTAATCAATTTTTTATCCTTCTACACTAATTCGCTTATAACCAATTTGTTATGACAAGATGACTAGCACTATGAAAGATCATTACCAAAGTCAAATTTTGATGGATTTGTCAAGTTAAGTAATAATGGATAGGGAAGAGTTAGAAAAGACACCTATGAGAAATAAATAAGAGAAGAAGAAGAGAAAAGCTCAAGTAGAGAGAGAAGCTACTAAAGGAGATGAGGATTATAGTGATAATTGGTAATTTATACTATAGTTTAGAGAAGAACCAATTTATCTAACAAAACCACTATTGGAACATACATTTTAAGAGACAAAGAAGCAAAACAAGTAAATCAAGAAAGACATGAGTTTGATTTGCATCATTTATTCTTATTCAATCAATTTATTAGGTTTAGATGCATTTAATTATTGTATTAAGTTAAGAGGGTAATGATACTTAGTTTGGAATATTTAGAAAGTATTTTAGGTAAAAATTGAATAGATTTAAATTAAAGAATCTGTTATCTATGTATGATCATATAATATGATGGGTCTAATCATATTATACAATCAACTTAAATAAATTTAGAATAAATGATTAAATTAGTCTATTATAGCATTGTGTTAGTATTTATAGACTAATTTTACTATACAATATAGCTTAATGTATCGTATAATGAGATACAAGTCAATAAGGTTTTAGCTAAGAAGTTGATCGTGCGATTTGATGAGTTTAATTGTATTGTATGATTTGTGATGAGTCAAAAAGTAAGTTGGAGCTGGATCGAACAAATTTGATAAATAAGGAGCAATATTGATTGTACTTTATCGCATATGGTTGTATTTTATAATCAGCTAGAAGCTTGAGAAAGTATTTGATCAAACAATCTAATGTTGAGAAAACACTAATTATATTATATGATGAAGAAAATTGTACAATACAGTATCTTACAGACATAATAAAAAAAAGATTACTCTTTAGCTAAGAAAATTTTAAAAATAATTAATAGATATATGTAAGATTAATATAATAATTCATATATATACATGATATTATAATAAATCAAAAGAATAGAAAGATAAGTTAAAAAATTCATATCATAAATTCAAGGAGATAAATTTAATAATTATAATATAAATACAATAATAATTAATTGATAATTTTAAATGATTTTAATTATAATTTTATTTGTTTTTTATAATTTTATATAACATGATTATCCATCATCTTATTCACATGTTATCATTTATGGCAATATGTATTTAATTGTTTTACATGAAATTAAGACATATTATATGAATATGGTTACATTATGGGATGACTATATATAAATAATAGTTAAAAAAATAATTTGAGACTTAAATATTTGACATAGTTACTTAGTAATAAAAAATGAAATATAATAATTATTATTTTTTAGAAATATTTTTCTCATTATTTTTAGGGTCAAGATACTCTTACAAGTGACTTGACCTTGTATAATATATCAAGGATCCCTAAGGTGAAGATGTACTCATATTTAGTACATATTAAGTTATTAGTACTTTGTGCAAGATGATTAATATTAGAATATCTTTTTATTTAATTAGATTTTAGTCATTATCATATGTTTATCAATTATTAGATCTAAAAGATAATAGTCTAAAAAATTAGACACTATAAAATATAATATATAAAAATTAGAACTAAAATAATAAATACAAAAATATATATTTGCATTGTATATCATTTTACCTATAATTATTAATTTTATTAAATCACTTATATCCTAGTTTATTCTTTTTAGTAACATATTTCATTATTATCATTATATTATTATATATATATTTATTATATTATATATATTTTTATATTATATATATTTTTATATTATATTATTTATTTATTTATTTATAAAGCTCTTTATAGTATCATTAATATATATTCATTATACTCAAAGGAAAAAACTTTGATACTATGGATAAAAATCTTACTCATTAAATGACTAAGTGAGGTATGGTATTATTTCGAGTTGATGATGTGAGGATATGTGAACTATAATTGTATTTCTACATTAATAGTGTATTGATATTATTCTTATATTTGATAATTATACTTAAAGCCTTTTGGTTTGGATCTTTTGTTGTAGAAGTTTTATGTCACAGTATTATATGATGGTTATTACTATTTGATGATTATCACATTTAAGTCCTAATCTGTTTGATAGGTTTTCTTATTTTAAGCTTATAATAATAAGCTTCCTTTTAGAGTTACAATAATAGAATTTTAAAAAGTAAGAATGATAAAAAAAACTAAGAAAAATTGAGAAAATACTTTTTGTCTCAAAGAGAGAATTTTATGAAAATTAGATTTTTTTTTTTTTTTTTTTTTTATCATCCTTATATATTTATATAGAGATTTGGATATAATATATTTATTATAATATATATATATATATATATATATATAATTTCTGCAAAAAAACATTAGTCTTTACCCAAAAAATAACAAATTTTACAAAAATTTATGCCACATTGCTCTATTTACACATGCATAAGTTGCTGCAATATTTCTCTTAAATTATACTTGGCTTTATTTATAAATGTGTTTTTTCAATATCTTTAGGTAATTTGGGATCATTCATGTAAACAATACCTCAATATAATGCTTTCTGTTTTGATGCTGCATAAGAGGGAATGGAGGTAGAAATATCAACAAGTTTCAATACATGTTCTTTTTCATGAAGAATACCAATTAGTTAGGCACTCTCTATCAAAAGAGTCTATCAAGAAAATGTCTATTCAAGTTAACAAGATCCTACTTTGATTAGTGGAGTTGTCATCTCTTTGTCTCTGGATTGTCTTGGGATGTCAAATATAGACATTTAAGAAAAAATTATTTTTGAGATCCTAATTCTTTAAAGTCAAACTTATGTGAAATAATTTATTCTAAATAAATTTTAAATTATTCACATAATATTTTTTAAAATCATTTCACATTTTTATTTTATTTTATTTTATCTCTTGATACCAATATTGCATTCTAGTAAGTCTTGTTGAGCCATGCCTACACCAACTCTTGTTAAAGTCTACTTCATTATACCTTGTTCTTCTCAATATTTTTCCTTCACCACTTTGGCAAATGTCTCTCAAATAGGTGCTCCCTTTGAGACTTTTTGATAATGGTAAGAAACATTATTCAATTCTTACAACTAACTTTCATGTATTAACCCAAAAGCTATTTGGCTAGTCATGTGTATTCCCAAGTTTATCATGAAGGATTAGTTGGGGGTATAAATAAGATGCCTTTGTTCCATCCAAATCATTTAGGCTATTCGCCTTTTTCTCATGATGACTATCTACATCTCTTAACAAAGACAATTAATCCTATTCTTAATAGTAATATTAGTCATCCTACTCTAATTGAATAGCCCAAACTTCATTCTTATCCTAACTGATAAAACTTTTTACTACTACTTCAATAAAATTTTATTTAATACTCCAAAACTATTGCTAATTATCAAATTTTGACACCTATTATAGTTATTACAAACCATCACTTTGCAATATGATGTCCTATCTCATATAGCTAAAGAATTACTTATTCATATAGATGTTTTATTTTAATTTCACACAATAGATTTTTCAATTTATTTTTTTCATCTCTACATATTTTTGTCTTAACAAATATTTGCTCAACCAGTCTTCCTCAACAAAGTATGCCTATGACAGCAAGGCCCCCCTCCCTTGTCTTGGAGGGATATAATGAAAAAATTTTACTATTGTGACCTCATGTTTATCTCTTTCAATTGTTTTATGGATTATTATCATATTTGTATATTATGATTATCTTATTTCTTAATATTTTCAATATTTTCCTGGCCAATAAACTCATAGGCGACCACATCAAGTGTCAAAGCTACTTTACCAAGTCAATAAAATATTACCATAAAAAAATTATCTTCTTAAAGTTAATTGATAAACAGAATAAAAAAAACAATTTTTTAATAAAAGGTCTGAAAAAACTCTCAAAGTTGTCATTAAAATAATGATAAATCACAGCCAATTATCAAAGCAAAATGGAGAACAGCTGGCCGCATTACTACTGTCCGTATTCTCCCGTGACAGTCGATTTGAAACCGGTTCGCGGCACAAACCGAACGCGGTGTCCGGTTCATGAGTTTAAGCGGCCATCAGGCTCACGCCATGTGACCATCAGCATGTGCGTTTCGTACTGCGGCTTTAGCTGGAGATAAGCTAACGTGGCGGAAACCGAGAGGCCGAAAGGTATCACAGTTGTGGTCCGCTCTTAGAACCAAACCAACGGTCCGAGGAAAAGGTAAGTGGATTTTGACAGATTGCTGCACGAAAAGCGGTTCGATCTGGATCTGAAAATGGATCGCACTTCAATGTGGGATTCTTCAAATGGAAATTGTCTTCTCCACATGACACGCGCCTCAAAAGTATTCTTCATTTGCTGGTGGACAAAACGTTTGGAAAATGATTTTTAATAGTGATAATTGTTTCTTTAGTTATTACAAAAAAAATGTTTTTTTTTTTAAATTTTAAGATTACTTATTAAAAAAGTTCTACTTGGGAATATTTCTTTTATTGGTATTAAAAATCATCAAAATTTTGACGACAGAGAGGTTTTTTCAAATACTTTTTGGGCAAAATTTGAAAATAAAGCATATTTAACAAATAAATGAATAAATAAAAATATATATTAAAATGTTTTAAGAGAGAATATTTCTTGACTAAGCAAACATGGTACTTGAAACCTGCAATGAAATCACATATTTGAAAACAATGGTGTTGTTTAAGAAATCTGCAGGTTAGTTTGATCAATGGTTCAACAAGGAATACTGGATCTAATGAGATTGCTGCAGCTAACACAAATCAAACTAGGAAACCTTTCGTCTACAAGAGCAAGAATTTGAAGTCAGACATTAAAAATGCAAGCAAGCATCAACTTCTTGTTCCTCATGTCAGGAAGCAATCTTTGCATGAAAATAGTTTGTACAATTCCAGCAAGAATGAAATAGGTGCAAGAGCTGTTGCACCAGGTGGAGTTCCAAGCATAAAGAAGCAGGCCAATCTGCTTTAGGTTAAGCCTAATGGTAACAGCAATTGGAAGGGATAGAATCATCTGAATGCCAATGAGAGACATGCAGCAAAGAGAAGCAAAGTTGAAAGGTAAAAAATATATATTATATATAAATGGTGTTGGATAAACCCTAGGCCTAAGATAACCATTAAATTTATTGAACACAAGCTCTTCCAATTGAATCAAACATAACTCGTGTTGACATATTCTAACAATATTTACCTAGTTCTTAAAAAAAACTATCCACCTTTTTCACAAAAAGTCTATCACAATGCAACTCAAGAAGAAGTTACAACAAGGTTCAAACTATGCTCAAATTTGACACTAGGAAGTGACTTGGTCATTATATTAGTAGGGTAGTCAACGTTTTGTTTTTTTTTTTTTTTTTGATTTAAAAAGAGGCATAAGCCTCATACAAAAAGTCAAAACGAATGTTTCTCATGGAGGATCAAACATGAAGTTCGATAACATGAGTTTGAGGAGAGGTTTAGGAAGGGACACCCCCCTCCCACACAAAATCAGTGCAGCAAGCAGTGCGTGCAACCCAGTCAGCAGACGCATTTCCCTCTCTATAGATGTGCGATAATCTCAGCGTGTCCAGGCACCTTGCGCGCTCGATAGCCTCAGCAAAGAAACTTGCCACAGGCGGATACTAAATGAGCTAACAAACCTCCTGTAGCGCCGACATCGAATTTGTCTAAATCTCTACAGTGTGGTATTGGGAAAGGATATTCCTCAACAGATCAAGGACCTCAAGCATTGCCTAAAACTCCCTAGCTTCTCCATCCTGTGAGATGACTTTTTTCCCAACCACCAATGACAGCTTCCCCATATAGTCCCTCACCACCAGGCCAAGCCCAGCGACATCCTCTTCAACAGCGACGTCACAATTCACTTTTATCCATCCAGTATGGGGGAACCCAAATATGGGCTACAAGCAGTTCGGAGGAGCTGCATGGGTTCCCGCAGGACATGGATGAGTAAAGGTTGCAATTTTTTGCTGCTGTGATAATATCGATGTTTGCTTTGCGCAGCATGGTGCAACAGTTGACCATAGAATCATTGTGCCTTTTCGCGTTCCTTCTCTCCCATATGTAGTACATAATGGAAGCCAACGTAGTGGCATGCACGGCTCCATCCCCGCATCTCGCCGCCAGAGAACCCACGAAGTCCATGACCCGGTGCATAAAAGTCAACCCAGCATCCAACCCCCGAGGAAGCCTAAGCGCGGCCACGGCCGAGCGTGCCTGACGGTCGGCCCAGAACTCCTGAGAGTGCGGGCAATTCCAGAAAACATGTTACGAGGACTCCTCCGCTGTACATCCCCATGTGCACTTGCTGCACCCGAGCAACCCCTTCTATGCCAACCAAACCGTCGTAGCGAGATGATCTCCCACCACGCGCCATAAGAAGATGCACACCCTTTGCAGCACTCTAAGCTTCCATAATCCCCTTATCTGATCCTCGTCCCGCTTGGTGCCTTCCTGGGGTCGTCGTCAGCTCTGCATCTCAGGTGATGTACAGCCTCCCGTTGTCAACTTTCACAGTCTCCGTGTCCACCTGAAGTAGCGTGTCCTGTCTAGACGTCCGGGGCCAGGGAAGGTGCAACACCCTATCAAGTAGAAGATTACTAGCCCATGCACGTATATTTCCCACGTCCCAAACCCCAGCCACTGAAATGCATTTGGCCACGCTTGCCGGCCACACAGTGTTCATATTGATGAATGTAAGCCAACTGCAGATAGGAAGGAAACCAATCAGTTGACTTCCGCAAACCTCGCCGTCTTCCCGTCGCCGATTCTCCACACAAAGTTTGACACAGCGCTCGACATAGCCTCCAGCACAAGCATGCATGCATGAGAAGCATTCCAAGGTATCTTTGAAGAGGTATGTGCCACATTATATTTCTGCCTCATGATCTCCACCCAGAGAGTATCCTCGTGGCTAAGCAGGCGCCTGCAATGCTTCATTTGTAGAACGCGTTGCCAAATGCGTAGATCCCGTAGCCCAAGTCCACCTACAGCCTTCGGTAGTGTGACACTGTCCCAAGATGCATAGTGGATCTTATTCGTGTTGCTAGCCCCACACCATAGGAAGTTTCTAATCCTCCTCTCGATCTCGTCAATGACTCCAATGTGCACAACACAATGGCATAGTATGCAGCTCAGGATGGCATTGAGAACAGAGGTAACCATTGCAACTATACCAGCAAGCGAAAGAGGGCGAATCCGCCACTTGGCAACACAGGCTTCCATCATCTGAATCAGAAAGTCGAAGTCTGCCTTCTTAAGACGGTTAGCCGTGATAGGAACTCTGAGATACGTGAAATTCCTGCCCTACTCCATGCTGAGTCTCTTCGCAACCAATTTCATCTTCTTCCTGCTCATACCTCTGCTGAAGTAAGCCCTGGACTTCGAGAAGTTCACATGTAGCCCCACAGCAATGTTAAATGCCTTCATAATTCTTCGCACCACGTGCATGGCCTCGCGCATAGCAGATGCATACAGGAGGACGTCGTCCGCATATAGCAAGTGCGAGATCACCGGCACATGCTGACCACACCAAAACTCGAGCAACTGTCTAGTCTCATAGCCACGCACCAGCACGGAGAGGTATTCCGTCATGATAACATAAAGGTAAGGCAAGAGAGGGCAGCTCTGCCGGAGCTCATGCTGCGCCTCCACCCATGGGAGTCGAGCACCATTGACGAGGACCCCAAATCTCGAGTAAATGATGCAGGCTTCGATCCAGTCGCACCACAGAGAGGGGAAACCCAAAAGCTTCAGCATCCTGAGCAGAAAGTCCCATTTTACGTTGTCATAAGCCTGCTCAATATCAATCTTAACTGCCACGAGCCCAGCTTTGGTGGTGCAGGAGTGCATACGGGAGGTTATTTCCTGCTCGATGAAAATATTATCCGCAATGCTGCGACCAGGGATGAAGGCTCCTTGCTCATGCGCGATAATAGTTGGCATTACCGGCTTAAGTCTCTCCACTAATATTCTCGCCACCACTTTGTATATGGTATTGCAGAGACTAATCGGCCGAAAATGCTCCGGCCTACATGCACCATGTCTCTTAGGGATTAGGACAATCAACATGTCCTTCCAATCCTTCGGCATCCTCTTCTCCACAAAGAAGGCGAGCACCGCGCGGATGATGTCGCTGCGTGTTATCGCCCAGTATCCATGAATAAACTCGGCAGTGACCCCGTTAATGCCCGGAGCTTTGTTTCTTCTAATGCCTCTGATAGTTGCGGTAATCTCCTTCTCGGTCACCTTGCAAATCAACTGGGACGCCTGGTCATCACTGATGCTGGCGCATGGCACGAAAGTCAACGGCGCGCCCTGCACAACGCCACTTCGCCTCAAAGAAGGCCAAAAGGACAGCACTAATGCTTTCAGGAGTGTTTGCCACCTTACCCTCTTCGTCCTTCAGCTGAGCAATCTGGTTTCTACGAGCACGTGTTGTCGCTGTCGCATGGAAAAAAAACCAGAATTGCAATGCCCTAACTGCGCTCAATACAGCTTCACTCTCTGCCACCACCATCTTTCCTCGTGAGCACATCCCCGGTGGAAGGCCAAAATCATGAGACCAAGGCGTGAGCTTTCCTCGTCATCCAGCCCCTCCCAAAACTCCATCTATAATTTATTAATATTTCTCACCAGTTAAGCATTGCTGTGAGTGATGTTTCCCACTTCAGCTTTGCTCCATATTCGCAGCGCAACCAGAGAGCGATGGAACTTTGTCGTTAATTCCTCCATATGATTGCCCCCCGCCCCGCCTGCACCACGCTTGGTGCACCACCCCAATTGACTGAGGGAAGTCCAGCCATACACTTTCAAATTAAATCCTTCCTTTGTCCCCTCGTAGCTTTCTGCCTCCCAAATCAACAACAGGGGGCAATGGTCAGACCCAAGCCGACCCAGGTGCGTGACAGAACACTCAGGGAACTTATGCAGACCCGCAGTGTTCATAAGCACACGATCAAGTCTCTCCAAGATACGAGCGCCACCTTGCTTCCCGTTACACCAGGTAAAGGTATTGCCAATAAACCCTACCTCCACCAGTTGTAGGTCTTGCATGAAATCTGCGAACTCCTGCTGCCCTTTGCCATAAGGGAATTCACATTAACGATTTTTGTCTTGTCTTGAATATTTAAATCATTGTAAAAAAATTAATGTTTTGGTTATCACAAAAAGTTCTAATAATATGAAAATCTTTACAAAGTTCACCAACTAATGTCTTTAACTAAATGACTTTTTAAAAGCATTGAAATTATAATCAAATACTTGGTCTTGATGATAAAGAAAACAATTATAATCAGTAAGTTTTTCAACTAATGGCAGAAAATATAACCATTAAGTGATATCCTATTATCAAAATCAAAATCAATATAGTTAATCTCCTCCTTTATAGTTCCCCAAATTACAAACAAAATCACTAATGTTACATAAGTTTCTAAAAAGTCATTAAATTATTTTCCAATAGTCTTTATTAAGGTTTGTTATATATGTACTAATTGAGTTAATACATATGAAAATTCTAGATGTGTATAAATCATAGCATAAACAAGAGAGCATAGAGCACCAGAATAAAGAACTTAAAATATTTATTCAATATCATCAATTGAATGTATAAAACAAATGAAAATATAAAGTATGTAGAGAAGCAAAATTAGGTTTTCCATTTTGTATATTGAATCTATAAACTATTTTCTCAATATATTGACTTATTTATACCTTGTTTATCTTTATATCTCTTAAAATCTCCACACCAAATATCTTCTTTGCTATCCCAAAGTCTTCCACCTCAAACTCCTTAAGAAGTTAAGCTTTGACCATTCTTATCTCTCATTTATCTATGACTATGCATGTCATCTACATATAGGAGCAAATATATAAATGACCCATCATCACTCTTATTAAACTAGTTACAACTATCATAACTACTACATTTGAAATCATAAGTGATCATAAAGGGTAAAATCTCATATACCATTGTTTGGTTTACTATATCAAATGAAAAAGAGACTTTTCAACAAACAAACATAATCTTCTTTTTCTAAAACAATAAAATCTCCCAACTCATGCATATTGATATTCTGAAGTTTTCATATAAAAGTATTGTATTTACATCCAATTGCTGAAGATTAAGATTATATATCACAATACTATTAAATAAAGCTCGAATCAAAGCGTGATTTGCAACTTGAGAGAACACAACTGTAAAGTTTACATTTAGAGTGCGAGCATAACCCTCATGATTAGATTTGCCTCACACTTAGATTATTCAACTCTGGTTATTTCTTCATTTTTTTAACACACATGTGAAATGAATACCCTTATTTATTTATTAAACTTGCTTCTTTTCTTAATGTTATCCTAGTTTTTAACATTAAATGATGATTTCTATGTAAAATGATAGGTTTTTCTTTGACATCTAGTTTTTCTCACATGTCACCCTCTCAATCTTTTATTTTTTTTTTCACAAACTATGTTTGATGGTGGAAAAGACTACGCTAATGGTCTTTTGGTAGCAAGTGATATAACAAAATAAATTATATAACAATTAATAACAGTTGACATAGATGACTATTGGTAAAGATCGACAATCATGGCTAATAATTGTATTGACAATGACAATAGTGTCTGTTGACACATGCAACAAATGATGTCAATGTCATAACTAGTTGTCAATAACAATTAATAATCGATAGAAATTGGCCATCAATGGTGGTGGTCAACATTGGGTGGTGGTTATATAGTAGTTAGCAATGATTGGATTAACAATTGTGGCTTATTGGTGGTAGTGGTGATTAGTAATGATTGATGACATGCAATGACTATTGATGGCCCTCAATATCATTGATAGTTAATAATAGTTTGTGATAAGTGGCGGTAGATGTGGTTGGCAAGAGACAAATTCGATCGATGCAAAGGCATTGATGAGTGGCTGTGATAATGTTTGACAATAAGTGACAACCAAATGAAGGCATATAAAAGTGTTGAAAAAAAATTAAAAATCACAATTTAAGAAGCTAGAAGATGTCTTGTAAATGTTTTGCATTTTGTTTATGATAGTTTTTTTAATAAATAATTTAAATAAAAATTTTACAATTTGAAAATGAATTTAGCATAATGAATGCAAAATATTTAATTGGTAAAGTACAATGCCTCAATGCCCTAAATTTCGAGTAAATACAAATAGATTTGTATTTTAGTATAATTTGTGACAATAATAAGTATTCATTAAGACAAATATAATGTTTGTGATTTAGTTTTATTATGGGCATATTTTCATAGTTAAAGTATTTCATAATGGAATAATAAAATTATGTTATTTAAAATTGATTTTGAAAAAAAAATTTAATATTGTTTCAAGAACAATATAAATTTTAAATCTAAAATTGCTTAATTGTATGAGACATACTGGTTATTACAAAAACTATACTCAAGATTTGGATGGCAATAAAATTAAAATCAGTTGTGTTAATATATTATAATTTTAAAAAATGGTCATAGAAAGACTCATTAAGACGAATCGAAAATTATTTAGTAATTTAAAATCATGTTAATATAATTATTTTAAGATTTTTAGTTGAATTATTAAATAATATTATGACTTTGGATTATGAAATTGTTCTAAAAAATAAATTCAATTCAAATGAACTTCAAAAGATTTTAATACTATTAAAAATTCCTTAATAAAATGAATCCAACTATTATAATATTGTAAATTATAAAGATAAATTTCAGGAAGTAATAATAATGAAATTAATAATAAGTCGAACAATAAAAGTTCTTCAATCCCAAAAGCAATGAAACAAGCTAAACAAGAGGAATCCCAATTCAATCGTCTTGGTACGATCAGACGATACTTGATCGTATGAAACCATGCAAAAGATATACGTTCGAAAGTTAAAAAAAATTCGAAGATAATTTGGTGGGTTATTTTGAAGGAGAGAGAATGGACGTTATGTACATATCTTATTTGATTAAGCAGGTGGAGAACATATGTAGCAGCTGGCTTGAGAGCAGGAAGAAAGGAGAGGTAAAATTTGAGAAGCTGCTGCTCCTAAGTTCAACCGGGGAGGATGACATAGCTAGCTGAAAGAAGAAGAAGATGGAGTTGATGGAAAGAAATATTATTGGAAAAAGAAAAAAAATATATTTTATTTTGGTTTTAGAGAAGAAATATGCACAGTAATCAGATGATACAAAAATGGAATTAGATAGTTCAATTGTTAGTCTCATAGGCATCAAAAGATTCAATCTCTTAACTAAAACTTAGGGGAAAAAATGGAGATAAAAAATTTAATGTGTTAGCATTATTTATATAATAATTCAAATTATAGATTATTCATATATCAAATTTTTTTATAATAAACAAATATGAGGAAGAAAGAAAAACTATGGAGTATTCATAAATAAAGCTTCCTTTTGTATTGGTATAATGTTTTGTTGAAATAGTACAATTAAAGTATCTATAATGCTAAATAATAAATAAGAAACTTATAAATCTCGATAAAAATAAAAGGGGAAACTCAAAGGAGATATTGACAAACGTTATAATGAAACACCTTCATTAATGCCAACCTAAGTTAAAAAAGGATGACAAATAACTATAAAAAAGAATGATATTATTTATATAAGAACATGATCTAAAGATATAAAAAAAAATTTAAAACTAATCTTATTTTGAATAGTATAAGACAGCGAAAGGAAAATAGTATAGCATTATAATAAAGCTTGATTGTGATATTATATTATCTGAATGGTATCTAAATAATATAACTTAATGAAATTATCAAATAAAAAATTTCTAATAGACTTTAAGATGAAAAGGCACAATGATAAAATACTATATATCAAAAAGGGAGAGAATAATTATGACATATTCATATAAAATTATATTTTTAAGATTCAAGATATTTTTCAAGACAAAAATTATATTAATTGAGATAATAAAAAATAATATATTAACATAATAAAATTAATTTATTACATGTAAAATCCTCGAAATAACAATAGTCATCTTTTTATCTAAATGTTTACGTCATTTCTTTTATTATTGATATTTCTTAAGCTAGAATTTTAGTATCACTTTATCTCACATATTTATCATTATTATATTTATATTTAACTTATAATTTTGTTTATTAAGATACTTAAAAAGTAACTTTAAAAAAATTTTAAATATAATTATAAAACAAAGAGATGCCCAATATTTCTCACAATCTATTCTCAGATGCTTACACTTTTTCCTGCTATTTCATATTGAAAAAAACAATTTTAAGAATTGTAATAATAAATTAATAATGAAACATTATGATTTATTTGTTAATCCATTATAATTATTATTCTTGAAATAGTTTGGATTAATTTATTTAGCCGTAACAGTGATCTTCCACTTCAAATTGTGTGCTGACCATTTCATAAAAGATTCTTTGAAGAAGTCCCAATTTTCAAAAATGTTAAAATTAAAGAATAATTTTATTTTTTATAAATTCATATTATTTTAAATATTATATTTCAATCATAATTTACTAATCAAATTGTAATAATTGTAATAATTGATAAATAAAAATAATCAAAACGGTTTTATATTAGATGCTGTATTTTTTATTTTTTGTTTTCTTTAAATTCACCTTTTTTGCTTAGTCAAGGGGCAGTTTAGGAAGTTTATGCATCTGAATGATGAAGCAAATCGCGTCGTTGACGTGCGACGGTGGAACTCTTTCTTCTGGTTGAGGACGCTCTTACAAAATCCAAATGGGAAACGTAATGTCGTGAGTGTCCTTTTCTTTTTCTTAATTATGCTTCAAGGTCCGTCGTGTAAAAATAGTATTTTGATAGCACTGTTTTCGAAATAAAACGTTAAAACATTTTTTAACCATCTATTAGAAAAAACCCATTTTTTCAATAGTACTGTGAAATGTATTTTTCCATTTAAGTATCAGTTATTTTAATATTGTCGTGCTCACTAAAACTTTGATTCATATGTCACAATTTGTTTCTTAGCAAATTTTACTAGTTGAAAAAATGTTTTGATAAATCATTTATGACAGATATTATATCTCATTTTCTTTAGTTCTAATATGATTTTAACAGATTAATAATTACATATTTAATATATTATTAAATATTAAATTAATTAGTACAAACTATATGAAAAAAATAATATTTTTAATTATTATTAATAAATATTTATCTATGTTATCTATAAATATTTAATGAAATGATTGATATTGTAAAATGATTCAAATAATATTTAATTTATTGATAAAAAAAATTATTTCTTTTAATATTATTTTAAAATGATAAAATTATATTTTATGCATCTCATTTTTAGATTAAAAAAATATTTTAATTTATATTAAAACAAAGGTGATTAAATCCTTTATTTAAATGACACTAAATGTATAATTATTTTAAAAATTTAATCATCAAGTTTGAACCTTATCAAATTATGACTATAATACAATACATGTTTATTAAAAATAAGAATTACTAAATAAATTTTGATTGTTATTATTGATATATTTAAACTTATCTATCTTTAGAATTAAAAATATTTTTTTAATTTCATATTCGAATTACAATTAATCACAAAACAAGGTTTTAATCTTTGATATGTTTCAATTCTAATGTTCAAATAAAAGCGGAGTCTAGCTTCAAAAAATGCCTCTCCCTTGTTTCCAATCAAGAAAATTACATTTATACCTTTCACATTTGCTTTAAGCCCTTTTCGTTTTACTGATAGAACCATAAACTTTCTTCATTCCACATATTAACCCCTGCGCCATCCACGGCACACAATTCCTGGACGGTCTCATCACCGATAGGTAACTCCGACCACCATCCACGAAAATGTGCATCCGCAAGTCCAACACCTTTCTCTACCCCTTCTCCCCCTGGCAAGCTCATAGAGACCCTTGGAAGTGACCAGAACCCACCGGCCGAGATGGCGGCACCTGTCGATGACAACGTCGAGGATGAACCCACATCCGAGAGCGATGAATTATCCGAAACAACGCTCGTCGAATTGACGGGTAAGGTTTCGACGGCCGTTTGTAACGGCGGGACGTCGGCGGCCGCTCTGATCCTTTCGAGGAGATGGGGCATCCAAATGAAGCGCACGGCGTCGCGGAATTTCTTGCTATTGACGTCGCACTTGAGCTGCTTCGCCTGCTTCTGCACCCTCGTCCTCCAATAATTCTTTATTTCGTTATCTGTCCTTCCAGGGAGGTGTTGTGCAATTTTGGACCACCTATTTATAAAATAACAATTGTTGGGTACATGAAAATAAAACTGCAACAGGAAAAACCGTTCCTTTTTGCGGCGAGTGGGATTACCGGTTCCCCAAGCGGCAGTGGAGTTCGAGGATGAGAAGCTGCTCTTCGGCGGTGATGTTACCCCGGCGGACGTCCGGTCGGAGATAGTTCAACCACCTTAGACGGCAGCTCTTCCCCGTTCTCTTCAGTCCTGTGGTCAAGAAATGCAAAATCCAATCTTTTGATAAGTATAACGAGAGGCTGTAAATCTCAAGTATAAAAAAAAATAAAAACTTTTTTTCTTCAGCATATATCGTAATTGTTTCAGTTTCCAGAATTGAAGAAGAAAGATGCCCGATTTCTAATTCAGTTGGGTAAGAAGAAGAGGATGAAACAAACACACACCTGCAAACTTAGCGAGGGAATTCCAGCGACCCTCCCCGTGTTTGGAGATGTAGTTGATGAGGAGCAGATCTTCTTCTACAGTCCATGGCCCCCTCCTCATGTCCTCCTCTTCGCTTGGGCTTTGCTGCTTCTCGGAGCCGCATGCCATTATTGGCTTAGCCAGCTGGAAATTTAGGAGAGGGAGATGGAGAAAGGAGGAGGAAGAGGAGAGTATTATATAAGGGTCATGAAGAAAAGAAGAATGTGCGCGAGCAGGGGAGCAGAATCCCCAAGTCTTGAGAGCTCGGAGTCGTGGAAAGATAAAATATAGTGTTGAAGTCCAACTTTGCCTTCTTTTTCCTCCTTTCTTTTATATTCCTGACTCGTGTAGAGCCAGCTTTCCACAACTTCCATTAGTACTGATACTTCTCTTTCTCCCTCTCTTTCAGCTTTATGTTGCTTGAGGACTTCTCCTTCTTACACTTGTCTCTCTCTCCAGCTGTCTTGCCCTGATTCGATTCCAGCTGAGGGACACGTAGAGATGACAAGTTAAGAACTATGCATGACTTCAGATCACAGTCCATGGCCTATAGCTCCAATCTGTAAACAGGAGAAAAAAGGCATGCAGCTTATGTAGAGATTAATTAATCCCAACCAAGCACGCCTGTAATTATCATTAACACTAATTAATGCTAAAGCCAATAATTGACAAGGCCATACCATCCTTATCTCCCATTGAGTCTTTTCAACTTGAGTCCTGCGCCATAATTAATTAGCCAATGCAAGTAATTAAAGTATACGTTTGTGTAGTTGTTGATGGGCAAGCTTGCGTACCATAGGGAAAGACAAGTGATGGTGTATTGTCTATATTGACATCTTTATCTTCTCTAAGATTTCTTCTGGAAGATAAACGAAGAGCAGAACAGAGACTGGTGTCTTCTTTGCACCATTTCCTCCCAAAGGTGAAAAAAGCAGTGAGAATAGACTTATTGGAAATTTTCTTAGTCGTCCAATGGACTATCAAGTCTGTATAAAGGTGGTACGTTTTGACATTCTATATTGGTTAGTTTTCTGCCTTTTGAGTTTCTTCTGTAAGACCAGGAGGTGTGAAAAGAAGACAAAGATGCAACCAAAGTTTCTAGCTTCAAAATGGTTACCAAGAGTAGGTTTATAAGGTTTAGAAAGTGAATTATGAAGTGACATTAGAAAGCCACTTTGATCTGATTGCAAGTTTACTTCTTTATTTCTTTAAACAAATAAAATAATACTATTATTACTATTTAATTTGAAATTAAACTTTTATTGGGTTGTGATGCTTTCTTATTTTATGTTCATATTTTACTAGAGAATAACAATTCTTATAAGGCTTATTCATGAAGTTGTTCTATTGCATAGAAGATACTGCTTATTTTTAATAGCTAAGCACTGTGATTTATGTCTTTAGTTAAGTATAAAGAATTGATGGTTTTTCTTTTAAGACATCTTGAGAAATATAGATCAAGTGAGGAATATTCCATATTGAAGTTATCCATACATTTAAAAAACTATCCATAATGAAAGTGGGGTAGTTTTATCTTATCATGATTTTAAAATTGTCTATAAAGCATGATTACTGTCATTATCTCTTTGATTGAAAGGCATCCATAAAATAGTTGCATTGGGTATTGAGGTTTCTAAGGCTAACTTTCCCAATTTTAGGAACACACCATAATTATGAGGTAGCTAAGGTTTACAAGAATCTTGTATTCACAAAATTGTTTGATGTAGAAAATTTTTGTACGTTAATGATTGGATATTAGTTTTGATGTCTGAATTAGTTTTTGTAACTTGATCTTTATGTGGTAAACTCGAATTTGTGCATGGTAAACTTAAAATTCATTTAATAGTACATTTTATGTAAGTGTAATTTAATAAGAATAATAAAAATTAAATAATCAATAGCAAGTTTTGAAAAAATAAAACAATCTAATCCCCAATTAATGCTCATGTAAAGTATTAGTTATTTAGATCACAAACTTCTATGCCATGAATGAAAGGTTTGAAACTATGAACACTATAAGAAGACAGAGAAGAGGACAAAATAAAAGAAAAAATATAAGTAATTGTTAAGACTAATATCTTCCAAGATGGAGAAAAACAATGACTTTTCTAACAAGTAACAAAGTGTTAGTTACAATTGATTATAATAAGCTTTTACAAACACATTTAATAGTCTCTAAAATAGCTTAGGAAGTTAAAATTTCTAAGATTGATAGAGAGATAAAAAATATTGAGAAGATTGATCAAAAAAAATCTCTCTTTCTAATACAACAAATCTTTTTATAACCATGATCATTATCTTTTAACATCAAATGCAGAGGTAACCAGCCATGAATTAACTCAAAGCATGTATTTTTGTTCTATCAATGACCCAATGACTTTTCTTGTGTGAGCAAGAAGATCCTTATCGAGTCATCAAATAAGGTGCTTGTCTTCTCAATGAGAACACTTAAAATATATTAAAATATTAATGAGCCTAATTATAATAGTTATTGTAACATCTTTTCTAACCATATGTTTTCTTGCTCCAATTGGATGAACAAAATGATGGCCTAATGAATATGCTTATGTTTCGTGTCATTAGAACACATGTTCATGATTGATGAATCTGTTTTCCTTTCCAAACACATTGGCAACCACACAATACAAGTAATGATGTCTTATCATTTGAAAGGTAAGTAAGCTATTTGAAGCCCTTCAAAGAGTATTCTTTAGCACTCAATTGATTGCTTTTCTTCTTCAAAGCAATTATCCTCATTCTACAATAAAGCTGCCGCTAATTTTACTAGAAAGTCACTGTATGATTAATAAAATAAGGTGAAAGATAGAAATGATGACTTGCTTGCGGCTATGGTATAGTGGAGATTGGAAAACAAGAGAAAGTGACATGTATTGCACATGTATTTCAAACATGGAACAGTTTTGAGGATCTAGATGCCATAAAAGATTTATACTTTCATGTAATGATGAGAGTTAAATTCAAAGATTGGATTTTAGTTCGAATTCAACTTAAATCAAATTGATTAAACAATGGTTTTAAGCCAAACAATCAACTTCAATGAGCTGATTTAAAGTCATGAATGGATCAGCTCCACATCAATTTATTATATATATATATATAGATAGATAGATAGATAGATAGATAATATAACTAAATGAATTTACTAAGTTATAAAGTATCATGTATTGATGGATTTGATATTAAGTTATTTATCATGAAAATTGAATCACCCCTTCAAAATAAAAACTTGGTTCAAATCTAAATCATGTCAAAAATTTATAATATCAAAAAGATTAGGAGAAATATCTTAGACTTATTACATTGGGAGAGATAAAACAAAACAAAAAAGGCAAGGATAAAGATTTGTTCCAATTAATAAGATTTGTTCCAAATTATTACATTGGGAGGGATCAAACAAAATATCTTAGACTGTTTGGCAAATTTCTTAATTGGGTTCATATATTAGTATCTTAGTTGTTTGGTAGCAGCTTTTATAATTAAAAATTAGCTTTCAAAAACGATGTTTTAAAAAAGTGGTGTTTTATGTGAGACCAATAAACTACAAAACAGATCTATTAAATTTTTTATATTTTTGAGATTGAAAGGAACAAAAAATCTTTTAAAAATATGTTACCAAATATAAAATCAACTTTCTCTATAATTTCAATAGTGAAGAATATTTTAATTACAATATATGCCACTGACAAATAACATCACATGTTTCATAGGAAGAGAAACTATAACCAAAAGTACTCACAAATGTCTTTGTAACGACTTTATATTGATGCTTAGTCATGTTATGGTAAGCAATCATAGTATGCTCAAACTAATAAGTGATTTTCTCATCTCAAATGAATCTCATGGTATCTCTTATAAACTGTTATGGAAATACAACCTATTTGATCTATGCCCATTTGAGCTGTTTCTATTAAATCCATTTCTTTTTAAAAAAAATGAATAAAATCTTTATAAAGGCCATCAATCAACCCAAAAATATTATTATACAACTAACTACATTGAACATATTTTTTTAAACAATAGTGGCAAATAAAAGATTTAAATAACGCTAAATTAAAAAATATATATAAATAATGTTTTTATTATATGCATATCAAGAAAAATACAATGTATAAGTTTGAACGAGACATAAGATTGATATCAGTATTTAGAATTTGGTGTCTATTTGTATGATGGAAAACCACCATTTTTGCATGCAGCTTCTCACGCATGGCACAACACTTGGTGTAACTCATCAATGGGTTGTTGAATGCTAAGATGCATATTAGAATACGATAGTAGTATTCGGTTTATATGGGGGAGAACTCGTTCACTTTGTCTTTAGATGACTTTATAATAGGCTAGTGCTAAGCAGCTGCTTCACACACAAAGAGAGTTGAATATTCGAAACTATTTTATATTAAATAAACAATTGAGCTAACATGGATATTAAACTAGCGAAACAAGAACAACAAGGGTATTGGCATGGTCTAATTTGCTGACTTTGGTTGGGGTTTTCCTCTCTCTAGTTATTTGATTTCTATGTTGCTCATTTTAACAAATATTTTGATGTTTTCTTCCTCATCAAACTGATTAATGTGCTGCAATTCATTCTCCAGCATGTTCAAGTAAATGACCTCTTAATAGTATTTTGTTGTAAAATTGTGCAAAATATAACATGCTACCACTAGATATTCTCAAACACTAAATGCAAAAATGGTTTAATAATAGTTAAGATCTTAACCCACTCTTTCAAAATTCCAAACATTTGCTTAAACTTTTTTCATGATTGTGCATATTGATGCTTATACAATTCCTAAGGAGCCCCTTGCAGCACCATTGCTCTTGAGTTTGGGAATTGCTTAGATGATATCTATGACCTCTAATCGGTGCTATGAACTTGTCTACATTTATGTACACATAGTTTGTAAGACAATGCTTACTTACAGGGGTACTAAAGTTGTCTTGTTCAATTGCACAATAAGGGTCTCACATGTTAAACATTAAACTTTCCCTACCAAAGGACCTAAAGCAATTTATCTCTCAGTGTTTACAGTAACTAGAAAGTTCTATGAAACAAAATCCTTCACCTTATAATACTTTTTTTGAAAAGATAATTTTGTACAAATAGAAGTGAAATTTTTGATAAAAATTATTTAATAAAGAAAGACTTTCAAAAAGAAAACAAAGTTTGAAATGAAATCTGCTATAAAAGAACATTTAAAATATGTATTGTTTTGATGCCATCTCTAAGTACGGATGGGGTTGGATAGTGATGTTCCTCTTATGAGTGTCCCCATGGAATGTAATTTTTCCATTAACATCACCTGGACGGCATAGAAGTGTTCATCCTCTTTTTGCCTTAGTATCAATGCATTGTTGAATCCATTTCGCTTTCAGGTTGCACAAAGCAAGACAAGAATCCTAATGACTTTTTATTGGGATGCACTGTCTTCATTATGCTTGCAAATTGGACTATTGGCATTCCCATGCTTAAGGTATTTGTCACAGCTTATTCACATGTACTTGTATTCAGGTAAACATTTTCATAATGCTAAATCTTTCGCAGAATAATTTCATGATGTGAATGAGTTCAACCTGTACTACTGTCTTATTTTTGTCCTTAGAACAACTGTACTCATAAAGACAGCAGAATGGTTACTGATGATGGACGTCTTCCTTATTCTGCTCTTGTAATTGATTGTACTATAGAGTCGTGCTTCAATTTTGCTCACGTTAGCCGACACTGGAATTATAGCATGAAATAATTTTTGGCAGTTTTGGTGAGCCATAAGTCTACATCTTCCCAATATTGCATCCTTTATTTTTTTAATTTAACCTTAATATAGTGGTTAACATTTCGTACCTTCATTTGCACATGGCCTGCTCATATTTCTTTTTGAATTGGTGACGTGTTAATTTATTGTTTTCTAGTTATTCTCATTGCTTAATGTAGTGCTGCTCCCTGTTAATGAGAAACAAGAGGTACAAATGCATATGAACTCATAATTACCAATGCATCATCCAATTAAAGCATGCTCTTATGAGATATAGACAGGTTGATGGCTTAATTGAGCAGGTTAACACCTCTTTAAGCACATTGGGAGGAGTTTTTGTGACAATACTATTGATATGCATTGCTTTCTTGAGAAACATGTTACATACAGAAACCACTGCAAATAATGTTTACTCTAAGAAAAGGGGTTAAGTCTTTGTGAGAGTTAAAACATGAGCATCTTATAAGCCATCAAAGCTAAAACAGTAAGCTCATTGCCACAAAATCCAGAGTAATGCTGCACCCGGACAACCGTAAGTAATGAACTTCAACCCTGAGATGATGAAGCAGCTTGTCCTACATTCTGAGACTGTTGCAAGGAAGGCTGTTGTTGTTGTTGTTGTTGTTGCTGAGGCATCGGCGGTGGAGCCAACATCGGCTGATATGGAGGATAATTCTGCTGCTGCAATTGTGCTGGGGGTGGGGCCATATAAGCATATGGTGGGTAGTATGCAGGGTATTGATTGTTTATGTGAGAGGGATAAGATGAATAACCCTGGGGTGTGCCATCAGACCCAACGGCTTGTTTCTCTAATCCAGCCCTTCCTTCAGCAGATTCCTGAGAACGAACCAAAGCTCCCATTCTTTGTGGATCCATTGATGGGTAGAAGGCTCTCTGTGGTGGAGGTGGAGGGGGTATATTGAAGTAATGATGCATTTGCATCTGATGATTATGATCTTGGGTTCCTGGAGGATGTGGTTGTTGGTTACTGTGTTGTTGTGATATAACGGACCTGGGAAGCAAGCCACCATGGGCAACGAGCCCTTGCCTTGCTGCTTCGTCGTCAGCAGCCTCGGACTCTGGTTTCTGCACCTGTGGCTTCCCCCACATCAGTTTTAAACGTACGCCCTTGACGACAAGCTTGTTTGACAGCTCCTCTGCAGCCTTCTCGGCGCCTTCTCTTGTTGTGTAGGTTACAAAAGCACATGCACGCTGGAGAACCATCTTAATGGATTCTATCTCACCATGAGCATAGAAGTGGTCTCTGAGGTCCTGCTCCGTGATGCGCTCGTCTAAGCCACCAACATAAAGCGTCTTGATGGACTCATCATCTGGTGGAGCCACAGAGGACATTTCACCAGCCTTGCTCAGGAGTTTAAGTGCTACTGGGTCATTCACACTGCAAGGAGAGACAAAAATGACCAATTGCAGACACCAAAGAACTTATTTTTTGATAACATAATTACTTGATATTGAAAACTCAAAACTACTTGGCCTACACAGATCCATGGACACTGACAAAGAAATTTAAACACATCATCTTTTAAGTAAAACAAGCATTTTGTGATACTTGAAAAAAAAAAAAAAAAAAAGAAGGCTAGATTACATGCGAAACTTTAAAAGGGTTAAACAAAATGATGCAATGACGCAAGAGAACCATTACTAACCCCCGTAAAGAAAAAGGCGCATAGTTTACTCAACCCACAAACCATTTTGTTCTCAAAAGGGTGACAAGTGTGGGACACTTGCCTCCATCACTCAAACCACCTCTGTTTCTAAATGCATGATTCATTGGCAAAATAAGACTGCAAAAACAATGTAGCAAAAAAAAGTTCATCTAAAGCATAGACAACCATGATGAAGTTGGTAAAACTTACCCATAATATCGGTCCTTTATATTTTGCTGTGACAACTCGCCCGTCTCAGGCATTTCATGACGGTAAGGACATTCTGCACCTCGACTGCATTCCCCACGCACATAGAAACTACAAACATGTGCCCGATTTCTTTTGTAATATGGAGCAGTCCTTTGAAGCTTTAGAATGGTATCATTTGGACGCATCTTGCCGAATGAGGACTCATAATCTATACCAGCTCTTGCCTATTTGAATAGTTAAATTAAGTACAAGATATGATAATAAGACACAATGAACTCAAATGTAAAGTCCAAATTCTACAAAATAAAATTATAACTCGAGTTTGCTGAAGCCACAAAATGTAAACTCAAATGTTAGAACATACAATAATTCTTCTTATCTCATACATCTTGTTAAGAATAGCATATTTAGAACTGTATAGAAAATGTGGAACATCTCCATAGTTCAAGCATCCGAATATTGTAATGGTGCAAGCATAACTAAGAAGACAAGTTCAATGAGAAATAAAAGTAAAAAAGAATAACATAAGTTTAAACCTTGAAATCCTGATTGAGACTGTGGATGTAGATAGCATAAATGGTGAATCCATGAATATGATCTAAATACCAAATTCTTCTTTTACAAAAAAGACTTGAGACAACATCATGCTAAATAAGAGCTCCAAGCATGGCAAATATTTACAACAAAATGAAGCTCGGTATGTATCTTTGCTTCACAGCAAACTCCAAACCCACTATTAAATCAATCGTTTGAGAGTGATCCAAGAAACGATAGCAATCTGTCAACAATTCTTCTAATATCTACAGCAACTTTTCAAATAAAAAAAAAAGTCTACAAAAGCAGTTCATGTAATCATGATCAAAGGATTGATCATAGGTCTTAATCATGGATCTTTAACAATTTGATGATCCTCACAAAACCAACACTGCAAGTTCAAGGAGAAAGGCAAAATAGTGAGGGAAAGGTTTCAGAATATAGTTCAGTAGAATTGCTCAGATTGTTCAATTCATTATTGAACCGTATTGGCAAGACTGTATAATCTATAGAACCATTTAATCCCTTATTAGACCAACGTATGTTAGGATCAGATAGTGACGCCAAAAAACGCTGGATTTGAATAGACGCGGCAAAGTTAAAACTTAGATGGCTCTTAAAGCTGAACACGTCGTTCTATAGAATGATCGAATCATCCTCTGATAAGTCAATTGGAGGATGAAGACCAAAGATGCCTTTCCAAACTGTAGGAAAACCAGTAGATCGAACCTTTCAATCATGAAATTGGAGCTTCTGATCGCAAAGTTGGAAGCAGCAATAAGATTTTTTTTTTAAACTGATAAGACCATCCAATTGTGGTCAAATAAAAATATAAAGATCTGTTAAACCAAATTCACCATGCTTGAATTATCGATTGTCGACACAAATCATCTTATTAAAATTTGCATAGCAAGGATAAGGGAATTTCGATTTAAATCAACCCAGGTATAATAACAAGTCGAGTTCAAGAGAACATGGCTGAAAATTTTTCAATTATGGATCACTCCAACTCAACTCAAAAACAACATCAATTCAAGTCAAATCGCTTCAGTCCACTTGCAAGCATTTCGAGCTAGTGCACCTCACCTAATTACAGATAATGACCACACTCAACCATACCCAACCACAACATGTTTCCCTCATGCAATTGGTAACAAATAATTTCCCCAGGTTTCAAACCTGGAAACTCTCCGAAGAAAACAAGCACACAACCTCCCAAACTACTGGGATAATATTTTATTTCATAATTTACATAATGTCTTAATATATTTATTAATAATTTGAGCTGATTAGAATCAGCACAAAAGCAAGCTAAAGCTAGCCTTGAACTTGATTCAAAATTGGGTTTGATTCAACCATTAGTATTTGACATCTGATCGATATAAGTCAGAATGATTACAATTCAAGTAGAATTTTGAATGATATTTCAAGCAGTATTTACATTTCGAACATTCTTATGTCCTGTGTATCCATCTCAATACCCTTCAAAAATTGAAGTTTGAACTCCTTGGGCATAACTTATCTTTCATTTGAATTGAAAAGCTAACATAAGTCCCTTATGGTAGAGGGACAATGGAGGATTATGCTTCCATCATCAGAGTCTGCAAGAAGCAATCACCAAACTTTAGCCATTAGTCTTTGTGATTGTTTTTTCTGACAACAATTGTTTTCATCTCTACTCAACCTCTTCCTTATTTATGTGAAATTACCTCTACAAGTGTTGAGATTCCATGGGAAAAAGAAGCCTACAATAGCAAGTAATCTTTGGCCATGCCACTATAATTTTTAAGAAATCATAGCCTTGGCTATTCAATCTCTGTGCATATTCGGTTGTTTATTTTTTCTTAACAATCAATTATGCTTATTTATATCTATGTGTCAAGTATCTCTGTGCATATTTTTGTTCTGATCATAATTTAAATATTATGTTTGTGCATTAATGCACACCAAGATCACTGGTTTCTTTGACATACTTGAGACACTGAAGACGTACTCAATTTGGATGTTCTAATCTTCTACTTAGTTAGATCATTAGATGACTTGTTCAAGGGATATAATCAACTGATTTGCCTAACCTTTCATACAATTAAACTGTAAAATCACTTGGTCTTTGTTGGTCATTCAAAATAAAGGCCACACAATACACTGTTATTTTTGAGTTTTTCACTTGATAAATCACCTGAAATAGAGAAGTTTTGTTCCACTCATATCAAATATAATTTTGCATAGCAGAATTTTTGTGGCAGTGTAGAATAATGCAAAGATAGGTAGGATAAACAAATTGATTACATGATTCAGCATTCCAGGTCAAATCCAAACTTAAAATTTGGAGTCAAATTAGAGCTCGAATTCATGATAAAAAAATCTCCAAAACATCTTTAAGCCTTTCTAATTCATATAATTGGTTAATAGGACATAGGTCCTTCACAAATCACAATGACTTTAATAATTTCAAATATCACATCAGTAATTCAAGACTATATATATTTATATTTTTGTAAGATTAGTCATAGCTACTTCAAATTTAATGAGATCAAGACTCATCAAATTCCAGAATTCATAGATACATATCTAGATCTCTTAATTTTTTTTTTACCTTTTATTTAAAATTGAAGTTTGAATTGAAATTTTGGACTTTAGATTAGTTTTTTCTTTTGTTTATCTTTTGTATACTTTATAACTTTATGAAGATTAATCTAGAATTATAAACCTATTTAAAGACCTTATAAGATGAAAGAAAGAGAGATGCGTTTAGATGGTCAAATTGTTGCTTAGTGCATGCAAGCATAGTATTTTAGGAAGGAATAAGAGGCCAACCCATCATCTCTCTCTGAAGGGTATAAGCAACCCTGCCTTTCTTTCTCTCTTCTCTTTCTATCTTCTTGAAATTCCATTCATTTACTGCCAAGACACTTAGAAAACATTTGAGATTTAGAAAAGTCTATATAAATGGTTGATAATGTTATTCTACTTGTCCAATGAGTCAACAATGTTCATTTCGCACATAACAATGCACCTAGTAAATATTTCAGTATCTTTCAGTTTGTTGAATGGAAGTCTTCTTCAATTGATCTCGCATAAGAAAGAAGAATGGATAAAAAGAAATTCAAAGAGAACTTTCTTTCTACTACAACATAGTTACATTGATAGCTGTTAGAAGCGACTTCAATGCCCTGGATTAGCAATGAATTAACTCTTGAAGTAGTATAATAGATATCAATCTTTTGACTATAAGCAATTCTTTGAATATGACTTCCTACAACATATTAAGAATGCTTGCAAGTCCATCATTGTAGAACTCAAAAAGTTAAGCCATTTAGTAACCTATATTCATTATTTATTGATTATTGAATGTTCAAAATTCAAACATAATAATAAACAATTAAGTTTACAAACTAAGATTATATCATGAACGATCTTCCCTAATCAATATTTGTTATTATTATTTATTCTTTTGAGTTTCTTTTCTATACACTTAAGCAATTTATGTCTAAATTTTGTTCATGACAATATTCCATTTACGCTCAAGTCCTCTGCAGCAATAACTTTCTTCTTTTAATATGGCTTCCATATGGACAGCTAAGATGATGCATTATTTTTGGGATAAAAGGATGACAAAAGTCAATTTTCTTTAAAGTGCTCCACAAAAATCAATTAAAGCAAAACAAGTGCACATATGTTTAGCAAACCCTCGTTTATTTTAATTTCAAAGTTGGGAACAAAGATATAGATTGATGAAGAAAAGGTTAAGACTATAAAAGAATGGCTTAAAACAAGAAACATCACTAAGATATGTAGAATGGGTTTAAAAAGGAACAAACACATTACTCTTGTTGAAGAGGAAAAATCATCAAAACACTGGTGTTAGATTTGTCAAATTTATCCTAACTTTTGAGCTAAAAGCAAATTTATCTTTATGCTTCTAAGATTAGATTACTAAATTCATATTTATCGCATTGTTATACTATAATTTCTTATCATTTTTAAAAAATGTTGAAAGTATTGCATGTCCTAAACTTTCATTTTGACAAAAATGTCATAATTATATAAATTTTTATTATACTCATACCCATAAAGAGACTATGAAATCACACATTTTGTTTATAGATTGTTACTTCATCTTTTTATTTCATCTTTTTTAGACATTCATATAAGTATAGTTTGCAATTTTTTTGAATGCATCAGTTAAAAATTTTCTAAGAAGCTCTACAATCTTTATTTATAAGGATTGAATAACTAAATCTACAAAAAATAAACCCATTCCATATCCTTGACCCTATTCAATTACTTTTGATGATAGCATTCAAATTGAAGTCACTTAAATATGTTGCATTCATATCTACTAAAAACATTATTCAAATAATTTTGGTGTGATGTGATCGATATATGCTTACTGGATTTTATACTTGGTCATATTGGGTTATTTTTAGGAAACAGCTAGCATATTAATTAAATTATTGTTATCATTTCAGATGTTATTATTCTATACTCACCAAGATTACATTCATCCAAACCTCTAAAATATTCTAAAATTAATCCACTAAAATTCTCTCTATTTGAAATTAAATTATCTTCTAAACCTGAGCCTTCTAAGCCTAATCTATCCAAATCTACTTCTCTTGACCATGAAACCAACAAGTCATAAAAAAAAACCCAACTGAATTTTGTATTGTCTCCACATATTTCTTTATCCCTAATTTCAACTCCACTATTAGATATAAAAGTTTTTTTTTACCTATATATGAATTTTGTAATAATTTTGATTTTATTATACATAAAATATTAAATCTAACTTTCAAATTAAAAAAATATATTTTTTATTGAGGTATATCGAGGTCATTCACAGACTTGAGGAACAAAAGATATACTCGATTGGATGCCTTTAGCTTTCAAATTACTAGACTACCAAATAAATTAGGTAGATGTACGCAACTTATCCGACTTTTCATATAGTTAGATCACCTAATATCTTAATTACTAAGAACTTGCAAAGATTGATAGTGAATGAAATGAACATATACTTAATACAACTCTACAAGATGAAGTTTCTTTTAGTAAGATGAGCAGATATAAAACAAACTGACCTTGATTGATACAAAGACTGATATCGATAAAAAATGGCCAAAATACTCTACCAAAGATCTTATCTTGCATCATCAATCCATTCTATCAAGAAAAAACCTGTTTTACAAAATTTTACTCCATGTATATCTTCATTAGACTTAGTATCAGCTTCAACATATCTTTCTTGGTAATAAACATATCAAAGGATCTAACTATATTAAAGGTCAGGCAGGTTAACCATGTGCATCTTCTACCTAAACCATCTGGTGATCTAGTCATAATAAAACTCAAGACATCCAATTGAGTATATTTTTTGTTCTTCAAGCTTATAAATAATATTTGTGGCTTTGATGTACCCTAATAAATGCATATATTTTTTACATTGAAGCTTAGATTAAATACTTTATGCATAATAAAAAAATATCATAAAAACCATATATGGGTAAAAAAAGTTTATGCTTAATAATGGAGTTGAAATTTACGACAAAAAAATGTGGAGACAATATAAATTCAACTAAAACTTTGTTTGGTTGCTCACTTGGTTTAGACTCGAGGGATTCGAGCTTAAAAGATTTAAGTTAGAAGCTTGTATAATCTCAAATGGAGTAGATTATGATGAATTAATTTCAAAAGAGTCTAAAGAATCATATCTATATGAAAGAAATTCATCAATTTTCTCCAAGGTGATATAGCTAATGAAATACAAACTTTATAAATATAGAATAATACATTGATCATTTGGAGTAATAATAATAATTTGATTAAAATGCAAGCACATGATAAAAACAATCAAATATAACAAAATATAACATTATGATAGAACCTATCAATCACATCATATTAAACATTATCTAAGTAATTTTCATAATAAATAAAAATATAACATATTTAAATATCTTTAACTTGAGTACCACCATCAAAAATATTTTCATAGGATCTAAGATATAAAATAGACTTAATTTTTGTAGATTTAATAATTTAGGTAACACTAAATTAACCAGATAATCCTCATTAATAAAAATCTTATAACTTCTTAAGGAACTTTTATCAAAAGTCATATAAAAAGATTGAAAATCATACGTATGTAGATTTTTGAAAAAAAAATAAAATAACATAATCCATAAATGAGATATGTGGTTCCACGATGCTTTTATGAGTATGTGCTTAAAAAAAATCCATATAATCATGACATATTTATTGAAATGAAAATTTATGATATAGAATATAAAGATCAACATATTTTACAAATGAAAAACTTTTGTAAAATAGCAATAAGACAAGCATGAATTCAGTAATCTATTTTTAAAAACATAAAAAAATAAATCTAAACTTTCAAAATACATCTCAAGCAAAAAAGATGAAGTATAAGGTGGTACAGGGTATCACAACTAGATGCACGAAAACTATTTTAAATCTCTTAAAAAACATTTTGCGAAGCATATCCCAAACAGAGCTAGAATCAAGTCTCATTTAACTTGTATCGATTCGGTTAAGGCTATTGAGTTCAACATTGACTTACACATGCAAATGCTATACCAATTCAAGAGACTAGGGTTAAAGGAAAATGGTGTGTGATGTGTGGCATTGGGGTTGTCAAGCTAGTAGTGGTGTAATGAAATCGACGCGGTAGGCATTGCAGACACTAGTGGCTATAATGCCGACATGCGGTGATGGTTTTTTATGCTAACTCAAATCGTCGTGGTCATTAGTGCATTCCAAAATATACTTTGATACCAAAATTAATAAAAGATAAGAGAATTGAAATCTTATGACAAGGTGAGGTGGAGATAGCGACAAAGAGGATGATAACAATGATGGAGATAAATCTGAATTGCAATAACTTGAATTAGTTTCAAATCACAATTTGAAGGAGAGTAAACCTAGATATCGCAAACAAAGCTTGTGTACTCATATATGATAAGAAATTGCAGTTTCTAATAAGCTACAAAACCAAACAAAAACTATTCTTCTTTTTTTCATAACATGACAACATATTTATAAAAGTACAAAGACTAATATGAACTAGAAGAAAATTGACAAAGCCACTTCTACCTAGTAAAATGATGTAAAAATAAAAAAATGTGAAACATAAAATAAGCACAGGAAAATCAAAACATGATTGAAATTTGACACAAATTAAAACTAACAATAGTGCATAATCAATTAAATAAGTTGCATGAACATCCTTGAAGAACCAAGATGGTGCAGAAAAACTGCAAAAAAAGCATATAAAAGAAATGTAAAATGTAATCGATGTGCAAATAGATAAAACATACCCTGCGATCATGCTCTTCTGCAAAGTATTCCCGGTTTACATCACTTTTCGGGATGGCATCATGGGTATTTATAGCCAGTGCAGTATCGCGAACCTGAACTGGCAACCCATATTCCAGATCCAAGAGGCAAACTTGGCACACATTTTTTAGCTTACTACAAGTTTGACAAATCTCAGTCTTTTTGTAGCGTGCATCACGTCCTGGCCTCCACCTGAACACAGTGAATGGCCTGGTGCAAATCTTGCACTCTTTATCATAGTGTGCAATTGTCTGCAAAACATGAAGTAATAGAAAAAATAATCAAGTCACCAAAATCAAACATAAGCATAAATTAAAAATAATCTATTCTTAGTGGAGTGATAGACATAAAAAACTTTAGTAAAATGCTAGCAATTAAATTGAGCATACCCTCCAAAGAAATGGTAAATAAATGTGATGAAAAGCTAGTGGGCTTAACATGCTCGTAGTTCATACATGTATTTGAAAATTATGTTATGGTGCTGAGATAAACCATTAAAATCATAATTTTGTCTTTTAATTTAAACACTCTTCAAACAAAAAGTACACAACTGCTTCAAGTGGAAATATTATTACACTGTATCAGCTCCTTCCATGCATCATACCACCCTTACCTAAAGGAAACAAAATAAATCTCCAGTCTGCTAGAATATAAAAGCTTCAAAAACACAAAAACTGAATAAAGTACAAGAAAGCCTTGGTTCTCCCACCATAAGTGCATTCTATCAAAACATAAAATGCATGGAAACTGAACATAATAAAACTACAAAAAAATATAAAGAACACTGAATTTACTAGAAAATCCTAAATCAAAGAAAAAAAACAATTGATAAGGACATAAAAAATATTCTAGATGAAAGAAGAGTATAATCATAAACTTTTGAGGAAGCTCATACATTTCAACTCGCTCTCAACCCAGTGCTAGACCAAAATACCGAGTCAGATCAGTTGAATTTGCGCCAATAATCCAGTTATACATTATTAGTGAGATATAAGGTAGAATCAAACAAAATTGGTTCAATTATTCAAACAGATTGAGCCAATAAAAATCATGTTCTATAGATTATATCAAAAAAAAAAAAAAAAACTGAGCCGCCAACCATGACAACTTTAGAGCCAGCCCTTTATTTCTCCACAAAACTGGCCAACGCCCTACTTCACTAAATTCTCAGTTTCTTTGTTCTCCCCCTTCCTCTTCTTCACACAAAGCATTGATTCCTCGCCCTATAACTTGTGCAGAGCAACATTTCCATTTCTTTCTTTTTTGTTTAGTCATGCAACGCAATGGACAATTGCTGCTTCATTGAGGATCTTCCCCTTATTCCCATTCCGAATTCTTTCCCTGTTGTTCTTCAATTTTTAGTACGCTTTGATATGGCATTACAGATATATCTACTTTATTTTACTAATCACTTAATTATGATATCATTATTATGGGTTTTACCAATTAAACCATGACCTAATAAAAACGGTTTGACATCCAGTTCAATTCTAACACTTTTCCTTGCACCTAACAAATAGAATGCCTAGAAGAGTATGACACAACAAAAAAGAGGTCCACATTAAAGGGTAATTCACTATCACTATGCATAGAGTATGCTCACACCCTGATAGTTAAGTAAAAAAAAACAAATTAGAGTGTGTAGAAACAAAGATGATGGATTGCATAGCTTGGAAGTAGAGGCATGAAGTTAGTTCAAAGTTTTTTTGAAAACATAATCAGATTGTCTCAAAAGGGACAGGGCTAAATCATTTTTTCACCATCACAGATCCCTAAGTATTTCATGTTCCCCACTTTGCCGCACGGCACCTTATGAGATCTTCATGCCAAGTTAAATCCAATTTGGATCAACTTAGTGCAATATAAATTAGAACAAAAAAGAGACAACAGATCAGCAAGGCTAGATTCAAAAACTAAAACTTCAGATATCGTGATTTCTGTTCCGTTTGGACGAGTTCGTCTTTGGCAAGAACGATGCATTAAATAAGAGAAGAGGAGTGAGACCGAACCATTCGAACGTAAGGATTGTCGCCGAGGCACGACTCGCAAATGATGGGAAAGTCGGAGCGCTCCCATCCGTCCGCCTGCACATCTCGGAGCTGCGCCATCGAAAACAGGAGAAACGCTCCCAACGCCGAGTAGGTCTGAAAGAAAGAGGAAGACCTGATTCAAGCTGTTCGGGTTTTAAATTGTTTATTAAATATCTAATATTAAATATTCCTTAAATAGCAACCTATTCTTTTTAATTCTCTATGGATATTACATTATCTTATTTAATTTATTATCACAATTTATTTTTTTTATTAACCTGCACAATATCTAATTTTAAATATTACAAAAATATCATTCTAATCTTCAAAATTCTCCACATATACCATACTATTTTATCTTTTTTGTGTTATCAACGTACGCCATATACGTCGCAACAAAATTTTAAATAATTTATAAAATATTTAAATTAAAAATGTTATGTAATATCGTTCTAATCCTTAATATTCTCCATAATTTATATTATCAAACCTATCATTATTAACTGAAGCATTGAGGTCTGAATGGCCAGTGTTGGTCCATTTGCATACGATGGATTGTATGCCAAATATTTTAGGCAAAATATTTTTATTTAAATCGTATACAAGCAAAAAATCTCTAAGGCATATAATGCAAAATCCAATATGCATTATACGATTTATGGTAAGAAAATAAATGAATTGTTTTTTTTTTTGGGAAATTAAATGCAATGTATTTTTTAAAATTAAAATAAGAAGTATGTAGATAACCTGAAGAGATCATTGATTTGTTTAGTAATAATAATGTATTAATATTGAATGGTTTCACCACTTGTATTAGAGAAATAAAAACTATAGAGAAACACATGTTATTGTCAAAATCGTAAGTTATGATTTCACTACTTAAGTTATAATCATTTTGTAATTTATTTTTCTTAAATATTTGTTATATTTAAATAAATTTAAAATGATAATAATATGTGTTTTGATTGAGAATAAAATCTATTATAAAGATCAACCCTTATAATATAACATTAGAAATTTTAGATGTTTATTTATCAATTATATTATATTGACTTATCCTTGAAGACTTTTTAAATAAAAAAATAATGTTTTCATATTTATTATTCATAAGGTGATTTCAACAAAGTTTTCACTAGTGAGTGTTGGGCATGCTTATGAGCTCAAGTGTCAGCTTCAAACGTTACTATGATAAAAACCTCTAAGAACATCAACACACAAATTGGTTTACTAGAAGCTGACATTTTTTGGTGATTCTAATGACACAAAAGGCATCAAGTCGCATGATGATACAATCACACATGCCAATGAAAAAGTGGCCAATCATACGCATGGTGGAGTTTTGTATATGAGATGATTTTTTTGTTATTTGAGTTAGAATAGCACAAATGCTTAAAAGCTTCATGTCATGTTAGATATTGGACATCTTCATTAAATATGTAAATTACTAGCCCATGTCCAAATGTACATAACCAAAAGAAATAACATATCATAGTTAACAAAAAGTAGCATCTCTGCATCACATCTAACAAGTGCAAAAGTATACTATAATAAGCGTTAGAATTTTTAAGTCGATTGTTTTAACATATTGTTATAAAAATAAAATGTTATAAGCTACCATTGTAATATTATACATACTTTCTTTGTGAATGATCCAGCAACTTTTTCTAATGATTATGTACTCTCACCATATGGGAATTGTGTTTGAGAAAAGTTTATCCTTTGTTTCTATTTTGATGCTCATGCATCTAAAAACATGTGAACAATTAACATAAATACTTGTTTCTATTTTAATACTTTTATATAAAAACATATGAATGATTAAAATTAATAGTGTGCGTGCAAATCTATGTTATAATGTATAAATTTAATACAAACATGATTATGATTTTTTTATGATTAATTATAACATGCTATTATAAATCACAATTTTACATCTAGTAGGGTTGAGATCATAATACATACCAAATTTTGATTTCTATCAAGGTTTAATTTTGAACTTACAATATTAGAGAGTACTCAATAAATTATTATAGAATATAAAACTATACTTATTAATTAGGGTTATGTGATATGTAATATTTCAAGATTGTTCAAAGGTTGACATCCAAAGTTGTAACGTAGATTATTAAGTAAAATAGATGACAACATATTAATTATTAAGTATAAAATCTTACAAAGTAATTTTTGTAATATCTAATTTTATAAATATAAAAAGAATTTAAACCAAACTTTATATGAAATACTTTAATAGAAGAAAAAAACTTTAACTTTATATTACTATCTAGAAATTAAAAATTTCTAAAATAGTAAACATTTTTTGCAACGATGTCGTATAGCTCCTTTAGTGCTAGCATGTGGAATGTCAAAGATGGGAAAAAGAGGATAAGTTGATTATTTGGATTTGTATGAAAGCTTTACTTAAAAGTATAATAAGATGGTAAGTTAAGATTTGAAGTATTTTTGAGAATGGTAGTAGATTGATGATTAGATCAAGAGAGTGAAACGTTGGATGAAGACTTATAAGCATTAAAGAAAGTGAAAATTTGTTTGGTTGCTGGCTCTCTTGATGAAAGGTCTCTCATCTTTAATTTTTGTCTCTTACAAGTATTTGTTTGGTAACTCTCCCAATGAAAGGTTTCTTACCTTTAATTCTTATCTCTCATAAAGAGAGGAGAAGATAAAATCTTTTAAACTAGAATTGAGTATATACTCTTTATTTACAAAGATTGAAGCATACATGTAAGAGAATTTTTTTTCTAAATAATCTTCTTCTTGATAATCTGATCAGCATTCTTATTTATATAAATCTTAAAGGTACAATAGTAATTTGTTAGTATTAAAACATAAAAAGATATTTAAAAATACCAGATAACATATTTTGGAATTGTAAAATTCAATATAAATTATAAAAAAATATTATGAATAAAATTTGACTTAAAAAAATTTTAAAATTAATTGAATTAAGCAATTCCCAAATTGGTCATACATTTTAGGAGGCATTACTAATGAGTAGTAAATGGTGGGCAAAGAAACAAAGGGGGTGGGGCTTACTGGTGCAGCATAATTGAAGACTTAAGTAAAAAAAAAATCATGCTTTCATATTTATTATTCATAAGGTGATTTCAGCAAAGTTTTCACTAGTGAGTGTTGGGGTGTGCTCATGAGCTCAAGTGTTAGCTTCAAACATTACTATGATAATAACCTTTAAGAATATCAACACACGAATTGGTTTACTAGAAGCTAACATTTCTTGGTGATTTTAACGACACAAAAAACATCAAGTCACATGATGATACAATCACACATGCCAATGAAAACGTGGCCAATCATATGCATGGTGGAGTTTAGCATATGAGATGATTTTTTTGTTATTTGAGTTAGAATAACACAAATGCTTAAAAACTTCATGTCATGTTAGATATTGGACATCTTCATTAAATATGTAAATTACTAGCCCATGTCCAAATGTACATAACCAAAAGAAATAACATATCATAGTTAACAAAAAGTAGCATCTCTGCATCACATCTAACAAGTGCAAAAGCATACTATAATAGGCGTTAGAAATTTTAAGTCGATTGTTTTAACATATTGTTATAAAATAAAATGTTATAAGCTACCATTGTAATATATACATACTTTCTTTGTGAATGATCCAGCAACTTTTTCTAATGATTATGTACTCTCACCATAATGTTGAGATGTGTATTTTTTCAAGCATCTTAATCACATTTTACATGACAAAAAATGGGAATTCTGTTTGAGAAAAGTTTATCCTTTGTTTTTATTTTGATGCTCATACATCTAAAAACATGTGAACAATTAACATCAATACTTGTTTCTATTTTAATACTTTTATATAAAAACATGTGAATGATTAAAATTAATAATGTGTGTGCAAATTTATGTTATAATGTATAAATTTAATACAAACATGATTATGATTTTTTTTATGAGTAGTTATAACATGCTATTATAAATCACAATTTTACATCTAGTGGGGTTGAGATCATAATACATACCAAATTTTGATTTCTATCAAGGTTTAATTTTGAACTTACAATATTAGAGAGTACTCAATAAATTATTATAGAATAAAAAACTATACTTATTAATTAGGGTTATGTGATGTGTAATATTTTAGGATTGTTCAAAGGTTGACATCCAAAGTTGTAACGTATATTATTAAGTAAAATAGATGACAACATATTGATTATTAAGTATAAAATCTTACAAAGTAATTTTTGTAATATCTAATTTTATAAATATAAAAAGAATTTAAACCAAACTTTATATGAAGTATTTAATAGAAGAAAAAAACTTTAACTTTATATTACTATCTAGAAATTAAAAATTTCTAAAATAGTACACATTTTTTGCAACGATGTCTTATAGCTCCTTTAGTGCTAGCATGTGGAATGCCAAAGATGGGAAAAAGGGGATAAGTTGATTATTTGGATTTGTATGAAAGCTTTACTTAAAAGTATAATAAGATGGTAAGTTAAGATTTGAAGTCTTGTTGAGAAGGATAGTAGTTTGATGATTAGATCAAGAGAGTGAAACGTCAGATGAAGACTTATAAGCATTAAAGAAAGTGAAAATTTATTTGGTTGCTGGCTCTCTTGATTAAAGGTTTCTCATCTTTAATCTTTGTCTCTTACAAGTATTTGTTTGGTGATTCTCCTAATAAAAGGTTTCTTATCTTTAATTCTTATCTCTCATAAAGAGAGGTGAAGATAAAATCTTTTAAACTAGAATTAGGTATATACTTTTTATTTACAAAAAATGAAGCATACATGTAAGAGAATTTTTTTTCTAAATAATCTTCTTCTTGATAATCTGATCAGCATTTTTATTATATAAATCTTAAAGGCACAATAGTAATTTGTTAGTATTAAAACATAAAAAGATATTTAAAAATACCAGATAACATATTTTGGAATTATAAAATTCAATATAAATTATAAAAAAATATTATGAATAAAATTTGACTTAAAAATTTTAAAATTAATTGAATGAAGCAATTCCCAAATTGGTCATACATTTTAGGAGGCGTTACTAATGAGTAGTTAAATGGTGGGCAAAGAAACAAAGGGGGTGGGGCTTACTGGTGCAACATAATTGGAGCCTCTGATCTTGTTTTTTGGTATGCACAAATCAAGTGAAACAATAGAGGTCAACAAAGGGCTAGGGAGTTTGTTATACCCAGTAAAAATTTTTATGTGAATCTTTAATAAATTAATTTTTGGCTTGGATGATTTCAGATCGACAGTAGGATGAGCCAGGAGCTCAATTGGAGGCTATTAGAATTTCTGAAATTTTCTGGGGATTTTTCGGAACACCGAGGAATTTTTAAGTAATTTTCCCTGATTTATTGGATTTTTAGAAATTCGAAAATCCATTTAAATTAAACCGGAAATTGGTTTTTACCGCGCGTGAACCGGACCGGAGCGGTTCAGCGAAGGCGGGGGCGGTTCGCCGAGGTGCGTTTGCGCGTGCGTTCGGATAAGCCGCGGATAAGCGGATCGGACGGACGAGATCAGCGGTGGAGATTAACCGGCTGATCGGGTGTTAAGCGGCGTTTTAGAAGGTCAACCGGCGCTTAATGGGTTCTTAACGGGTTATTACCGGTTTAAGCGGGGTATTTAACCCGAACCGTTTCGGCCCTTAGGGTTTCGAACGGCGGCCGGAGACGAGGTGTTCGCGGCGGACGGCGATATTTTCCGGCAGCCTTTCAAGGGGCTTTTTGTACCTGGAGGTTCGCGTGATCGAGGAGAATCGATTGGTACCGGTTTCGTTCGGCGAGGAGCAGCGGTTGGTCGCGTGCGAGCTTCACCGTCGCCACCGTCGCCGGAGAAGAAAGGTAGGAAATTCAGTTTAAATTTCGTTAATTAGCGAATTAAAAATATGAATTACTTTGCAATTTACTACCTGAGCATGCGAATTGTGGTTTTTTTTGGAATTGATTAATGCAATTATTGAATTTAGCATGTTTAGGGTTTTCGAAATAAAAAAATTTATTATGCTGTCGAATTCGGGAAGTTTACCAAGCATGTGTTGAAATTGATTATGTGCTTTATTCATGTTAAGGTAGTATCGTATGCTGGAATTGTTTAATTTCGCAAATTGTCAAATTGGGGATCGGATGAAACTCCTTTGGTGGAAAATTTTAATTGAATCCTTAGAAATTAGTGACATTATTGAAACATTAGGATAGTATGAACATAGAATTTTGTTTCTCCTTGTTCGCGGTCGCCGGAAATCGGCGGAAGAATTTGATTTGGTCGGCGATTGCGTCGGCTAGGGTTTCGCGGGCGTCGGACCGAGGAAGGAGAAGGGTTTAGATAATTACAAATTTAATTAAGTAATTAATGGTATTTACGCTATTTTATTAGTAATTAAAATCAATCCAATTAACGGATTATTAAGAAAATTGGTTCGGCGGTGTCGCGGTTCAGCGCGAGAGTTCCGAACCGGCAGCGAAAACCGGTTCAGCGGGATTCGGCGCGGACGAACGGCACGAAGGCCCGAACCGGCAGCGAAAACCGGTTCGCGGTTCAGCGCGGGTTTTCCGAACCGGCAGCGAAACCCGGTTCAGCGGAACGCGGGCGCGGACGAACGGCGAAGGAAAAACTTAATTCGGAAATAAATCCGAATTTTCGGAAAATGGATATATGTGAATTTAAATTTTAATTCGGAAATTTATTCCGAATTTCGGAAAATTAAGAAAGGGCAGAATTTGATTTTTTTGGAATTTTTAAATTAATTCAGAAATTAATCCGAATTTTTGGAAAAACAGGATATATGTGGAATTTATTAATCCGAATTTTCGGAAAAAGGATATATGTGGAATTTAAATTTTATTTGGAAATTTATTTCGAATTTCGGAAAATGGATAAAGGGCAGAAATTGAAGTTGAAATTTAAAATTTCCTGAAACGAGAAAAATGTGATTTAGGGGAATCACATAGACAAGTTGAAAGTTACTGTTGGAAATTATCTATAAATTCAGTACAGCTGGATCAGTTGGAAGGAAGTGTGACACTTGGGTAAGTGTTACCAGAATAGTCAGAATTTCTATACAGTTTATGTTACTTGGATGGCATTGACATGGATTGAGTCAGTTTACTCAGTGTTGGCATATTTTATGGAATGGCATACTGGACCGGACTACTATAGACCCTATATGATGTTTTAGGGTAGTTGTGGTAGGTAACTGTGCGGTTCGGACTTAGCTTCCACAGTATACATGTAGACTGGTATACGCCTTGTTGTACCTGGACACATGTTGCCGAATCTTGGAGTTAGAGATTGGCAATGACTGTAGGGGCGTGAGCTTCTATGGAAGTTGTTGGTAGAGGACTCCTTGGGACGGTGGCTGAGTCAATCTCTCCTGGTCCATGTGTGTAGGCCTGCGCGCCTGAGGGTGGCAGGGGTGTCTCGCAGTGGCTAGCCAAGTGTGTAGGCCTGCGCGCCTTAGGGTGGCAGGGGTGTCTCACGTTGGCTAGAGATTATGTGACTGGATCTGTCTGTAGTCTCCAGGAGATTGATTGACGAGAGACACTGCGGTGTCGGGTGCTTAGGCGCCATGCGTGTTTCGAGATGGGCGTTCCCACTGGCACGTTGCCTGGTAGCCCAGAGGAGAGCTACTCTGGTGTGACTGGGGTGGCTGTGGTTGGTCGGAGTCTGGGACTGAGAGTGCCTATCCACCGTACATTGTTATGCTGTATTCCTGTATTTTTGCTATTATCCTTCTCTTGCATGTGAGTTTTACTAGCTGACTTTCCTACTGGGCGTAGCTCATTCCTGTATTATATATTTTCAGTGGCTCGGCAGACTTGACGCTACCGGATTAGGTGGGATCGTGGTCAGCAGGCTTGTGAAGGATTTCTGATTAGTGATTGTCTGAGATATTCTGGTTAGTTGATTGTTGCTGTTGGATGTTTCAGTGAGACTGTTATTCTTATATGTTACATATAATTTGAGGGTAATTCGGAATTATGTATCTGGATGAACAATATTACACTGGTGGACTTGTATCTTATTCTTGTAATGTAGTTCCATTTACTGTCTTATCTTATTGTCTTGGAGTATGGTGAGTGGAGTGCCATATTTTATCTGAGGATGTTATATATCTTTTGTTGATGGTGAGGTCATTACATGACTATGGAACTTAACCATGGGGGTTCAGACTTCTAATAGACCGGTTCTCCTACCCGTAGGGGTTAGGAGTATTGGGTCTAGTAGGAGTAACATTGCGCGAGTCCATCTGTTAATTCAGGAGTCATGAACCTGATTTGACGGTGTACCCGGGAGATGGGATCCACATTGTTAAGGGAAGTAGGTGTGTAATGATGTGTTATATCCTATGTTTTCGTAGGCTGCTCAGGTTGGTATGGGACGATCTGAGCTGTCTATATAAAAAAAAAAAAAAAAAAAAATGTATGCCAAAAAATCAGCCTAGGAAAAATGGGGTGTAACAGAGTGGTATCAGAGCCCTAGGTTAGGATAGTGGGGCTAGACATGTATAGAAGTTCAGCCCTAGGTTAGGATAGTGGGGCTAGACATGTATAGAAGTTCAACCCAAGGTGGGGAGAACTGTTGGTCATTTTATTATACTATGGTAGTCTGTATGCCAAATGCCAAATGACGACTCTAATGCCAGATTAGTTGCTTTTGATAGTATGGCTGGTACCAGGAGACTTCCCTTTCGTGGAACAGCTAGAGGCAGACCTGTATCTGCTACTCCTACCCCGGAGACGAGCCCAGCATTGCCAGTTGAGCCAGCCGTGGATCGTTGGATCGATGCCTTCATGCGGTTGCGTCCGCGGAGCTTCAGTGGGTCGGCTGACCCAGCGGTGGCAGATGACTGGATGGCTCATATGCTTGAGCTATTTGATGCCTTGGGATGTCCATTCGGCAGGAGGGTAGTACTTGCTGCTCTAGTATTGGAGGGAGAGGCTGCTACCTGGTGGAGAGGCCAGCGGCGCGCCATGTATGGGGAGGCCCAGAACAGCTAGATAGCATGGGAAGACTTTGTTGAGGCATTCAGGGAGTGCTACATTCCGGCTTCTGCTATGTCTCAGTTCAGGAGGGAACTTATACACCTCAGGCAGGGCCAGATGTCAGTGAACGATTACTTATCGAGGTTCACTTATCTGGCGAGGTACGCCGCAGAGCTGGTGCCTTCTGAGGAGCGCAGATGTGAGATGTTCCTGGAGGGACTTCGTCCTATGCTGCAGCGCCAGCTAGTTGTGAGTCGGTTTGCCAGGTTTCGTGACTTGGTGGAGGCTGCGAGATCCGTCGAGCTTATTGACACCCGGATGGAGGCCCAGAGAGAGACTCATAACAAGAGGAAGGGACTCAGAAATGCCCAACTGAACGAAAATGAAAAGAGATACAGAGATCACCGTGGTACCCAGGAGGGCGTGGTCCAGCCACGGCCTATTTCCGAGAGGCCAGTGCAACAGACAGGTACTCGGACTGGGGGTATTATTTGCTACCACTGTCAACAGCCAGGACACATAAGGACCGACTGCCCGGAAAGGAAGAAACAGAGGATCACAGAACCGGTTGGTTCATCTGGGGGACAGCCCAGAGTATTTGTTTTAACTCAGCAGCAGGCTTCAGAGTCACCAGAGGTGATCACAGGTATGCTTTATTTTGGCAACGTGCAGTGCATGACTTTGTTTGATACTGGTGCATCTCATTCTTTTGTTACTGAGAGGATCTGGAATCAGATATCAGGATCCAAGGGTTACTTGAAGGAACCCTTATTGGTTAGGCTTCCTGATGGGAAAGAGATTCCCACTGTTCAGAAGATTGAAGGATCTATTCTGATTAGTGGACACGAGTTCGTGACAGAGTTGATGTGTGTGCCACTAGCAGAGTTCGACATCATTTTGGGAATGGATTGGTTGTGCTACAATGCAGTGGTGCTGGATTGTTGGGAGAAGAAGGTCAGGATCAGAGTGCCTGGTTCGGAGGATGTGATATACTTTGGTCTAAATAGACAGATTTCCCTGATCTCAGTTCTTCAGGCAGAGAGACTAGTGAGGAAGGGTTGTACTGGTTGGTTGGCTTATGTGACAGATAGTCAAGCCACTACTACCCTTATGTCAAATATCTTCATGGTGAGAGACTTCCCTGTGGTTTCTCCAGAGGAATTGCCTGGACTTCCACCAGCTAGGGAAGTGGAGTTTTCGATTAATAAGGATGGCAGGGTTGTGGCGTATGCTTCGAGACAATTGAAGGATTATGAGAAGGATTATCCCACTCATGACTTGGAGTTAGCTGCTATCATATTTGCCTTAAAAATATGGAGGCATTATATATATGGAGTGTCCGTAGACTGCTTCTCTGATCACAAGAGTCTCAAGTATCTATTCACTCAGAAGGAACTGAATTTGAGACAAAGGAGATGGTTGAAATTGATAATAATGAGAAATAGAAATAGATGAATATAGAGGAAGATAGATGAATATGAAGAGAGAGATTATGAAGAAGAAATATGAGGAATATGAGAGAAAATTAAGAGATTATGATTATGAAGGTATGATGAAGAGATTGAAGAATGAGAATTAAAAGAGAAAGAATAAATTTATTTTATGAAAATGATTGAAAAGATTAAAATATGATTGCTGAGGAACAGGTCATTCCCTATGGTCAAGGTTCTGTGAAATAGACATGACGAAAGGGAGGCAACCTGGGAGCTAGAGCAGGATATTGTGGAAAAGTGGCCGGAACTTCTTGCTGAATTTCGAGGGCGAAATTCCTGATAAGGTGGGGAGATTGTTATACCCAGTAAAAATTTTTATGTGAATCTTTAATAAATTAATTTTTGGCTTGGATGATTTCAGATCGACAGTAGGATGAGCCAGGAGCTCAATTGGAGGCTATTAGAATTTCTGAAATTTTCTGGGGATTTTTCGGAACACCGAGGAATTTTTAAGTAATTTTCCCTGATTTATTGGATTTTTAGAAATTCGAAAATCCATTTAAATTAAACCGGAAATTGGTTTTTTACCGCGCGTGAACCGGACCGGAGCGGTTCAGCGAAGGCGGGGGCGGTTCGCCGAGGTGCGTTTGCGCGTGCGTTCGGATAAGCCGCGGATAAGCGGATCGGACGGACGAGATCAGCGGTGGAGATTAACCGGCTGATCGGGTGTTAAGCGGCGTTTTAGAAGGTCAACCGGCGCTTAATGGGTTCTTAACGGGTTATTACCGGTTTAAGCGGGGTATTTAACCCGAACCGTTTCGGCCCTTAGGGTTTCGAACGGCGGCCGGAGACGAGGTGTTCGCGGCGGACGGCGATATTTTCCGGCAGCCTTTCAAGGGGCTTTTTGTACCTGGAGGTTCGCGTGATCGAGGAGAATCGATTGGTACCGGTTTCGTTCGGCGAGGAGCAGCGGTTGGTCGCGTGCGAGCTTCACCGTCGCCACCGTCGCCGGAGAAGAAAGGTAGGAAATTCAGTTTAAATTTCGTTAATTAGCGAATTAAAAATATGAATTACTTTGCAATTTACTACCTGAGCATGCGAATTGTGGTTTTTTTTGGAATTGATTAATGCAATTATTGAATTTAGCATGTTTAGGGTTTTCGAAATAAAAAAATTTATTATGCTGTCGAATTCGGGAAGTTTACCAAGCATGTGTTGAAATTGATTATGTGCTTTATTCATGTTAAGGTAGTATCGTATGCTGGAATTGTTTAATTTCGCAAATTGTCAAATTGGGGATCGGATGAAACTCCTTTGGTGGAAAATTTTAATTGAATCCTTAGAAATTAGTGACATTATTGAAACATTAGGATAGTATGAACATAGAATTTTGTTTCTCCTTGTTCGCGGTCGCCGGAAATCGGCGGAAGAATTTGATTTGGTCGGCGATTGCGTCGGCTAGGGTTTCGCGGGCGTCGGACCGAGGAAGGAGAAGGGTTTAGATAATTACAAATTTAATTAAGTAATTAATGGTATTTACGCTATTTTATTAGTAATTAAAATCAATCCAATTAACGGATTATTAAGAAAATTGGTTCGGCGGTGTCGCGGTTCAGCGCGAGAGTTCCGAACCGGCAGCGAAAACCGGTTCAGCGGGATTCGGCGCGGACGAACGGCACGAAGGCCCGAACCGGCAGCGAAAACCGGTTCGCGGTTCAGCGCGGGTTTTCCGAACCGGCAGCGAAACCCGGTTCAGCGGAACGCGGGCGCGGACGAACGGCGAAGGAAAAACTTAATTCGGAAATAAATCCGAATTTTCGGAAAATGGATATATGTGAATTTAAATTTTAATTCGGAAATTTATTCCGAATTTCGGAAAATTAAGAAAGGGCAGAATTTGATTTTTTTGGAATTTTTAAATTAATTCAGAAATTAATCCGAATTTTTGGAAAAACAGGATATATGTGGAATTTATTAATCCGAATTTTCGGAAAAAGGATATATGTGGAATTTAAATTTTATTTGGAAATTTATTTCGAATTTCGGAAAATGGATAAAGGGCAGAAATTGAAGTTGAAATTTAAAATTTCCTGAAACGAGAAAAATGTGATTTAGGGGAATCACATAGACAAGTTGAAAGTTACTGTTGGAAATTATCTATAAATTCAGTACAGCTGGATCAGTTGGAAGGAAGTGTGACACTTGGGTAAGTGTTACCAGAATAGTCAGAATTTCTATACAGTTTATGTTACTTGGATGGCATTGACATGGATTGAGTCAGTTTACTCAGTGTTGGCATATTTTATGGAATGGCATACTGGACCGGACTACTATAGACCCTATATGATGTTTTAGGGTAGTTGTGGTAGGTAACTGTGCGGTTCGGACTTAGCTTCCACAGTATACATGTAGACTGGTATACGCCTTGTTGTACCTGGACACATGTTGCCGAATCTTGGAGTTAGAGATTGGCAATGACTGTAGGGGCGTGAGCTTCTATGGAAGTTGTTGGTAGAGGACTCCTTGGGACGGTGGCTGAGTCAATCTCTCCTGGTCCATGTGTGTAGGCCTGCGCGCCTGAGGGTGGCAGGGGTGTCTCGCAGTGGCTAGCCAAGTGTGTAGGCCTGCGCGCCTTAGGGTGGCAGGGGTGTCTCACGTTGGCTAGAGATTATGTGACTGGATCTGTCTGTAGTCTCCAGGAGATTGATTGACGAGAGACACTGCGGTGTCGGGTGCTTAGGCGCCATGCGTGTTTCGAGATGGGCGTTCCCACTGGCACGTTGCCTGGTAGCCCAGAGGAGAGCTACTCTGGTGTGACTGGGGTGGCTGTGGTTGGTCGGAGTCTGGGACTGAGAGTGCCTATCCACCGTACATTGTTATGCTGTATTCCTGTATTTTTGCTATTATCCTTCTCTTGCATGTGAGTTTTACTAGCTGACTTTCCTACTGGGCGTAGCTCATTCCTGTATTATATATTTTCAGTGGCTCGGCAGACTTGACGCTACCGGATTAGGTGGGATCGTGGTCAGCAGGCTTGTGAAGGATTTCTGATTAGTGATTGTCTGAGATATTCTGGTTAGTTGATTGTTGCTGTTGGATGTTTCAGTGAGACTGTTATTCTTATATGTTACATATAATTTGAGGGTAATTCGGAATTATGTATCTGGATGAACAATATTACACTGGTGGACTTGTATCTTATTCTTGTAATGTAGTTCCATTTACTGTCTTATCTTATTGTCTTGGAGTATGGTGAGTGGAGTGCCATATTTTATCTGAGGATGTTATATATCTTTTGTTGATGGTGAGGTCATTACATGACTATGGAACTTAACCATGGGGGTTCAGACTTCTAATAGACCGGTTCTCCTACCCGTAGGGGTTAGGAGTATTGGGTCTAGTAGGAGTAACATTGCGCGAGTCCATCTGTTAATTCAGGAGTCATGAACCTGATTTGACGGTGTACCCGGGAGATGGGATCCACATTGTTAAGGGAAGTAGGTGTGTAATGATGTGTTATATCCTATGTTTTCGTAGGCTGCTCAGGTTGGTATGGGACGATCTGAGCTGTCTATATAAAAAAAAAAAAAAAAAAAAATGTATGCCAAAAAATCAGCCTAGGAAAAATGGGGTGTAACAGAGTTGGAGCGAGTCATTGCGGGTCAGAGAGGATAAAGTAGATTGATGCTAGTTAAGCAAATCAACTAGGTTCCCAAGTCAGTGCAGGTCACCTTGGACTATACTATGGTGGTTGATGGTGCAGATAAAACAGTAAAAAACTCAATCTTAAGCATTTTTTAAAGCAATTTTCACTATAAAAATTGCATCGATAAACTTATGAAACTAATGTGAAGTCATCAAGTATGTGTTTGCGAACTAATGTTAAATGCTCCTGCTTTAGATTAGTTTTCTCATTGGGTTATTGGGTTTGAAGTTAGCCCTTCCTTAAGTTATATTACGAGAACATTATATATGATATTATTGATCCACATATATTGAAATAATACTTCTTTTAGAGCTATTAATATTTGAAATAGTTTTTCCTATAATATTCTAAAGACGCTAGTAATTAATAAGAATATAATTTTTTAATGAATTGATATATGATAGATAAACAAGAATAATTTATAACATATTATGTATTATTATTGTTATGTTATTTAATATGTTTATCATTTTTAATGAAAGTAATGATTATTTCAATATTTTTTTATTTATTAAATTAGCATTGCTTTATACTTTATATTTTTTTTCATTCTTGTAAGATTACCTATACACTAAGAGGGCAAAGAATGTGTCGATTAGATTTGTAAGATGTAAGGCATGTTTTGCACTTTTGTTATTAATAGTAATATATAATACTTTCATGTTATTTGAGATAAAAATATGCTAAATTTTGTTTAAGACAATATTGTATAATAAAGTTTTTAATATTATACATTTATTTTATCTATTTTTATCAATATTTTAAAAAAAATTAAAAATTTAGCAAAAAATATAATTATAGCAATGCTAATATCATTATGTTAGTCCTAATTTGATGTGATTATCAAATTGACTTTTAGTAACTCGACTAATACATAACAATTTGATCAGTTGATATAGGTAAATGTGAAATATTTGTCAATTGAATTTATAATCTTACAAGATAAAAGTCATCAAAGTGATTAAAATCTATCTATTATGTAACATATAATATTAGAAATTGTCATAAATATGATATCTAATAACTGTAATTTTCAATTGATGAAATAATACTTGTTATTTATGCTAATAAAGGTGCATTTCAATAACTAAAGTTAAAAAGATGTTCAATAAATGCCTATGAAAGAACACCCTTGGGGGTGTGCAACATTACATATCATTGCATTGGTAAACACATTGATTATTGTTTATTATTCTTCTTAAAAATTTAAATTATTTAATTCCTATGCATTGTTGGACTTAGCAATCTTGATGAGATGTGTTTATGTTATGACCTTTAATATTCATTGAAAAGTGTTTTGTCATAGAAAATGAGAGAGTTCCCCCATTTGTAATCCGTTCAAATAATAATAAAATTGTTGAGTTGCCTGACATAATTATTTTTAAAATAAATAGGATTTTCAATAGAACATGTCTTGATTATTCTTTTTTATCATCTTTCTCTCACCTTCTTTTATTTTTTTTTTCTCAACTTCTTGCAATCATGATATACATAATTTTATTATATCTCATTTAAACTATAAACAATATGCATCTAATAAATCTTATATTATAAAATGTGTTGAAGACTTTGTTTATTAACAATAATAGCAAATTATAAGGAACATAATTTTAAAAGAATGAGACATATTTTTTTATTTTTTGAATTAAAAAAATATTTTTTAAAAAATTTGATATATGGTTTCCAAAAATGTGTATCTATGATCTCTATAATTGATGGATAAATATACACATCCTATATTTATTAAATAAAAAATATAAAAATAATTTCAAAATATAATTATTTTTAAATATATATATATATACACACATATATATACACATATATAAACACACACATTTATATATATATATATATATATATATATATATATATATATATATATATATATAATGTTTTGATTTTTATATATGAATGGTTAAAAAAGCATGTTTTTAATAGTAAAGTTTAATTCCATATCAACCTTAAAAATATTTTGTAACGACTGCTTTGATTCATATGCAAAAAGGAGGGTTTTTTTTTTTTTTTTTTTTTTGAGTTGCATAATTTTTGGTGCTCATGAATATATTCTTCCCACTTAGGACTTCAAAGAGATTCTTCTGCATGTCCGAAGGCGGCGGAGTCAGGGCTCACAAAGGAGAGCCGGATCCTCATCGCACGCGTTGCACGTGACATCGTTCTCTTCTCGCTTGCCTTACCGCGCCTGGAAGAGGGGAGCTCTTTCTAGGGTTTTTCCTACGACTCACTTCCAGGCGAAGGGAGAGGGAATAAGCGTGTGCTTCTTGTCCTCGTCGTCGTCTTCATCGTCGTCGTCCTGCTCCGCCTCCCACAACCACCATAACCGTCTCTAGGTCGTTTTCATTCCAGTTCATTAGCCGAGGTGGCCCCGCTTTCTTCCGGATTCTCTGATCCTATACTCGTTTCGTCTGACATTTCTATTCCAGATTATAGGATTTTTAAACGGTATCACTTTTCTTTCGAATTAGCAACTCCGTGGTTTAATATCTCTTGCGTGTTTGCCTTTTTATTTTTGTTTGGACCTGGGAGTTAGGAAGGGGCGCTGTGCTTTTTGTTTGGATCTGTTGATTTGTGCTTCTTTGTTAATTTAGTACTTCTGAATGAGAACACGGTGGGATTGAACTTAATTTTCTAGGTTTTTACTGTTGTTAGGGTCTTGGTTGAAGCATTCCCCATGCCGTTTTTTAATCGTACTCTGTTTTTCTATTTAAAACTTGTTTGTTTCGGTCTCAGTATATTATATTGAGATTTGACGCCATCTTGGTGTTTTAGATTTTGGAAATGTTCTTTTGTTTTTTTTTTCTCCCTATTGTCATCAATGCCAACGAGGCTTATACACTATTACAGTTGGTGAAAGATTGTGTGAAATTTTACTGACTGCTTTATCAAGTTTGCTTTAATCTTTCCCTACTTTAATCTCCCCTAAGAACTGGAGGTTTTTATTTTCCATATGGATTCATGTCGATTAATAAAGTTTTCTCTCCATGTTTTATAATTCAAGTTCTGCTGTGATGTCTTAATTCCGAATTTGCATGAGATTTTGTTTATTTTAGTGGTTTGATGTACTGAACTATTGAAAGCTATCTTCTTTGAATTAGTTAATCTTCTTGCAATGTTAAAAATGAGTACTGTTGTTATACTAATAGCAACTTTAAACATAAACACATAAACACTAATAACTGTGAATTTTGAAATTGTGGAGTTGTTGTTAATAGTGATGATTTTCAAAACTGTAAATTTGTTCTTTTTACACTTAGTACTTTAGAGCTAATGTTGTTCTTACTAGCACTTCTCAATTGATCAGTTATAGCATTAACAGGAATGGCTTTGATTATCCAGTCTAGTTGGTTTTAGGATTTGCCATCTGTTTACGGATGCAAGCCTCCTATGGCTGCTGCTGAAGCTGCCCAAACTTCACTTGGTCCTAGCTTTGCTCCAGAGGACCCATCCCTCCCAAAGCCATGGAAAGGGCTCATTGATGGAAGTACTGGTGTGCTATATTATTGGAACCCAGAGACAAATGTAACTCAATATGAGAAACCAGCAGGATCTGCACCTCCAGTGCCACCAGGTCCTCCTTTGGCATCTACTCTTCAATTAGCCCCAGTTATAACTTCCAACAGTACTCCATCCAATGGTCCTTCATCTCAGCAGCCAACCGAGCAGCAAACTTTTCAGCAACCATTTGAACATGTACAACAACTGCAACAGAACCAGCTACAACCATCTGTTCAGCAGATACCTCTCCAGCAATTGCATCAACAGCCATATCAGCAATTGCAATCAGTCCATGGTCAGCCACCTCTGCAGATTTCACAGCAACCTTCTCAGCAATATTCACATCTTCAGCATTTGCCATTTCATCAAGCTCCCTACATTCAGGGGCAAAACATTTCACGTCCCCAAGGTCAATTTCAATATCAACCAGGACCACATGCTTTTCAATTTCCATACCAGCAAGGCCAGCAGCCAAAAAGCCTTCAACCTTTGGTTGGGCAGGAGCTTAATGAGTCTCAAGCTGCACATCAATTGGGGCAACAGCTTCAAGGGTCTCAGCAGTCAGAGCAGCAGGTCCAACGATTGCAAGCTTCAAATACTATGCATGAACCAGGACAAAAATCACAGTCTCCAACTGCTGTTCAGCAGTATGGGATGCAGCCACATGTGCAGAATTTCTTGAAGCAACAGGACATGCTTCAACAAGGCCCACAACCTTCTCAGCAACAGTTGCCGCAAATTGGCTTTCCAAGAGTGGGGGACAGTGCCCATCAAGAGGGGAGGTTGGCGGGTTCTTCCTCGCTGCTCCAACAGACTGCTAACCATCTGTTGCCAGGTTTAACTTCACAAGCTCATACTCCACAATCTGGAGTCAATATAATTCAGCCACAACAACAGAGCCCTATTAAACCATCATCTGGAATGGACCAGGCACATCAAGCGGCCTTGGAATCTAGCCACCATCAAGTGCAAACGGGAAGCCCCTTGTTCCCCAATCAAATGAGCCATTCGATGGGTCGTCCTTCTGTTGTTTCAAAATCTGGTTATGCCGAAGATCAGCATGAAAGGCGTGGTGCTGAATTTTATTCTTCTGGAAGATCTGAGGGGCCAATGATCATTCCAGTACAGCCTAAGCTTGCACCTCTTCCTCTTTCACGAAACCAACAGGTAGCTTCTTTGCATGCTCACTATCCATCACTGCTTTGTTTGTTGTGTTTTATTGGATCGCTTGTTATTTTTCTGTCATCATATTAGCATTTCAAAAAAGGACAAAAAGCATTGAATACGAATGATGCAATATTTTTGTCTACTAGATGTTTTGTTTATGGAGCTTAACTTGTTTTTCCTGAAATAAATGTTATCATTACTTAGGCAAATTTGTCAAGGTGTATAAAAAAAAATGGAACACGTTTACCCATTCCATTGCAAGCTATGATGAATTTCATTTAATTTGCTTATCACATTAGTTGCTTTCAAGTTGATGCACATTTATTTTCTGAGCATACTTTCTTGTTTTTGCTTTGTACACTTGTATACTTCTGTTCAATATTTCTTGTATAGATGTGAATATGTGTGGAATTATTGTTTGTACTTGTTTTTAAAAAAGTGTGCTGCCATACCTCCTGTTTTGAAGAAGCCTTCTTGATTTATCCTTAGGGGTGAGCATGCAAGTCAAGTCAATTGGGTTATAATTTGCTATCTCTAATTGTGCTCTTGCATGTCTAATTCCTTATTTGTTAGGTTTGTTTGAGAAAGTCACCTACCAATATCAAGTGCTTGGCAATCATAGTGCTGTATATCTGGAGTTTACTGGTTTAACTTGGAGTTTGTTGGTTACGTGTCCCATAGTCACCTAGCACTTGAATATCTATCTTCTTCTATGGAGTTTGTTTGTTATATCTAGAAATCTAACTTGAAGGCCTCATAACAAAGGTGAGGGCTATGATGCGAGGGCAGCATTGGAGCCATAGTGTGTGATTTGTTTCTGTGCTGTCATGGTTGAAAGCTTTGTAAAAGGGATTAAATTGAGCGTAACATCTAAAGCTAATTTTCCAAGAACAATGATTGATATTTGGTTAAAATATTTGTAAGCACTGTTGTGAGTTTTTCCTTCATCCGGCAAAATTCTCACTTTGTTGTCATTCTTCTCTCCTCCTTGTTCTATGGAGTAATTAAATCTTAGTGCCTGCCAGCGTTCTTGGTTTTGCATCGAGTCTTGGATTTCAGCCTGCTTCGAACTGGTTTTGGTTTGATCTTGTACATAACTGTGCTGAAAGTTGGCTTCCATCTAAACCCACAATTTTATGATATTTCAATATGGAAATCCTTTACTGTTTGTGAAATCAGCTTCAATTTAGTGGTTTTGGTGAGATTCTTAACCACTTAAATGTGGTGTATGTGCTGGGTTTGAAATCCAAACACCTCCATTTATATGTTTTGTTTATAGACAATTTTTTTTAATTTCTCATAAAAGTAGGATTTTTATTAATGCTATGTAATGTCTTTTATATAATAAAATTTGTCTTTTTTATAAAATCAGTTTTTTGAATTTTAAAACTATGTTTTAACAATATTAATTCAAAATTGTTATTTGTGAATATTTTTCATCTTAATTTTTAGTATTTCTATTTATAATTTTTAAAAAATGTTTTTATTTTATTTCTCAATGAGCAATAAAAAAAATAAATTAAATTCTTAGCAAAATTAATTCAATTATTATGAAACTCTTATCATTAAGGTATACTATTTTTATCCTAAGTGTGTTGGTTTGTCATTTTTTAAGTACTTTTATTTTTTATTTTTAAAACTATTTTATATCTTTTTTATTTATTTTTAAATGAAATGAATATGAAAATACTCAAATCTAAATTAAATATATTAAAAAATTAGCGAAAATCAGAGCCAAAATTGTAGAACCACCAAAACTGGTCTTTTGACCAGTAAACCAAAAACAAAATTGAAACTTTGAACGGTGGTGCTTATCTCCAAATATTTTCAAAATATTGAAAACTGGAAAAGAATTTACATGAAAAACCATCCTTTAGATTTTGATTGATTAATCTTTTTTTTGTCCAAGGATAATCCAAAATTAAAATGAGAAGTGGCTGGATGTGAATCTTGTCATTTTCAAACTTAAACCTCTGAAAATGTCATTATAGCAGATCAAATATGTCTGGTTGAAATGAAAATAAAAGTTATGTGCAGCAAGTGACCATAGGAATATGCCATGTGGCATTGTCGATACTTTGTTATTATTTCAAACTTTAAGTATTGATGATGCATATAAGTGATTGCAACTTGTACTGTGTCAGGCTTTACATTAGGCTAAACTATATTTATAAGTTGTGGAGGTCATTGCATACCAAATTTGACTCATTTTCATGGTTGAAACTTGTGAAATGAGATTGTAGATCATCTTAATCGAAATTTTCAGGTGTGAGGTGATTAAAATATTAATATCTTTTTCATATGCTGTTGCAATTGTTATTACTATTCTTCAGCTTTTGTATATGCAACTTCAATTCTCTTACACAATGGTGGGGCAGCTGTTTTCGTTACTTTTTTATGCTGCATATGCAACAAATATCTGTATCCCCGCTCCCCACTACTATCCAATGCAAAGAATAATTTTCCTGATTCATTCATTAAGTCTTTCCTGCAGGATATGAGAGTGGGTGCTAGTGGCCTTCCGCCTAGCTTTCCTCCAAAGTTTAGCAATTCAGGCCATCCTGGTGGTTTACCTAGCCATGGACCACCAAACATGTATGGCAATGCTGCCTTTGCACAGTCAACTTCAGTGAGACCACATCCAAGGATGTTTGGTGCACCAGATTCACCAAATATATCTGCAGACGCTTATCGCCGGCACCATGAAGTTACTGCAATGGTAGGTGATCATTCCTTCCATATCTGTTCACATGAATGATTTTGCAGTTACTATGCCTGGTATTTCAAAAAGGTAGCTTTACCTGTATCCAATGTGTGTTCTATCACATATTTGCTCAGCTGCATATCATTGACAATTCAATTTCTCAAATAAAAAATTGAAGGGCCTTGACACTCTCAAGCCCAACAAAAAACTTTTCATACCAAAGGGTTTATGCAGCTAATCCAAAATAGTTGGAATAAGTGTGATGATGGTGATTTTTTGTCAAGCAACGCAGGAAGCAATAATTGTCATGCATATGCAATTGGTTATTTGTATTGTATAAATAGCATTTGAGTGTTTATTTTAATGATTTTATGGAGATCTTGCATCATGGTATTGCAGTAATCTTATCCAACGTTTAACTTTTTATACTTTATATCTGTAAATGGTTTTCAAGTTATTTTAAGATTTTAATTCTTCCAGAATGTACTAGGGAACAGTATTTCAGATTTTAGGTTGTGTTATATTATTGGCGCATGCATTTTTCTGCTTACTCACCTCTTTCTTGTAGGAAAGAAAATTTAGATTAAATACTGCCATACTCCTTGCAATACATCATAACATATCATGATGTTTCTAGATGTAATCAATTTCTTTGATGCCTTTGATTTTTGAAACATCCTTTGTCGGCAAACCTAAGATGGTTGATATGTACATGTTACCACTAATGCTGTCAATTTTGACTCTGTGATACAGAACTAATCCTACGTTATATTCCCCACACATGATTGATGTAGTTTTCTGTAAAGTGTAATATGCATGTCATGCTATCTTCATCATTCCTTGCGGGATAGTTTTTTTTTTTTGGGAAATTGCTGAGTTCCAGATCACATTCATGATCTTGAAAATTTGTTTCAATAAAGTATTGAGTTCAAGTATTTTAATATTTTTGTGGGTTCCTGCTGGCTCTCTCGGGGAAGATCTTTGGAGTTATTATTGAAGGAAAGGATTTGTTTTCAACTCCCTCTCTCATCCTAACTGTGCTCTACCTTCAAGTCACTTAAATAAAATCATAACATTTATCGGTTATGATTTGAGGATGAAAGTTGCCCACATGGAAGTTTGATGATATTCTGCAAAATTACTTTGAATTTTGAAGCTGCTTTGTTTTTAACAAGAATTGTTTATGTTAGGAAGATGATAGATTACTACACATTTTTTTCACTGTCAAAAGGCCTTGTTCTTTTAAAGGTAGGCTTTTGAGTCCATGGTTGTTCAATCATGCCATTGGAATTTGTTGTTAACTTGTGTTGATTTTTTGTTTTATCATTGAGTTTTACGGATGTCACTCTAAATTTGTTGTTTGGTTTGATTAATTGTGTCAATGTCTGTTACCTCCTATGCAGCTTTAGTATCCTCTTTCATTATCCCTAGTTCTCTCACTTTTTGAATTAGTGAGGTAATAATGTGGCAATGTTAAGATGTTGCATGCTTTCCGTTTTGTTGAAATAAACTGATTTCATGCTTTTTATTAAATTTCTAGGGTGACAATATCCCTGCCCCATTTATGACTTTTGAAGCCACAGGATTTCCTCCAGAGATTATGAGAGAGGTACCTTGTTGCTCTAATTGGTCTTTATGTTGTCAAATGACTTGATGCGTATAATTTGCTTACTTTATCTCCATGACTCAGTTTATCTTTTCTTGGTAACGGGTGTTTTGAAGTTGATCCCTATGTCACGTTACAAACTTTCACTGGATTCTGGCTTGTTTAGCCAGCCACTGAAGTATGTCTCCCTTGTTTTGCTATGTTAAGGTGCTCCAACCATTAACTAGCGGCATGGAGTTTTTTGCATGGTCACTTCAATCGAGTCGATGTTGTTTTTATTTATTGCTCAGCCCTGGCAGGTTCTTTGATGTTCCATGTGTTTGATCTCTGAAATTTCAGATACATGCTGCTGGGTTTTTGTCTCCAACTCCAATTCAAGCACAAACATGGCCAGTTGCTTTGCAAAATAGAGATGTGGTGGCCATTGCCAAAACTGGTTCTGGAAAGACGCTCGGCTATCTAATTCCGGCTTTTATCCACCTGAGAAGATGCCAGAATAATCCTCAATGTGGTCCTACAGTGTTGATATTAGCTCCAACTCGTGAGCTTGCAACGCAGATACAAGACGAAGCCATTAAATTTGGACGTTCGTCACGTATCTCATGCACAGTATGGTTTTTTATACTACTTTACAATTTTTGTTATAAGTGTGTAAATCTGTTAGTGAAAATGGCTAAAATGGATATCATTGATCTTGCTACTTCATTTGATTACTGTCCATTGTGTTAAAATGGTGGATGAAATTTTACTCTATTTATCCTTCTTCTTAAATTTTAAATTCAACTCTTTAATGCTGCTTACTTTTCAGTGCCTCTATGGTGGTGCACCAAAGGGACCTCAGTTGAAAGAAATCGATCGTGGTGTAGATATTGTTGTGGCAACGCCTGGCAGGCTTAATGACATCCTTGAAATGGGGAGGATCAACTTTCGTCAAGTTTCATTTCTTGTGCTGGATGAAGCAGATCGAATGCTTGACATGGGTTTTGAACTTCAAATCCGTAAAATAGTTAATGTGATCCCTCCACGAAGACAGACTCTGATGTACACGGCTACTTGGCCCATGGAAGTAAGGAAAATAGCTGGTGATCTTCTCGTGAATCCTGTCCAGGTGAACATTGGCAGGGTTGATGAGCTTGTTGCCAACAAGTCGATCACCCAGGTGAACATTTTGTGCTAAGCTTTGCCTGCCATATTTCATGCTAGATATGCTATGATGCAAAATATTGGTTTATTTGAAGCTGTTAAGTGAACTATTTTGTAAGACTGGTTCATTTTAAGTATGTGGTATGGTTTTCATCACCGAGTTTCTTGCCAGAAAAATAGTTTTTTGTGGAATTTAATTTGAATGTTTTTTCTTGATGTTCTCTCAAACGTATGATATGATGTTAGGTTATTTTTTGAGCAATATCCTGTTAGGGTGGAAGATGTAGATGATATTAGGGACTTTGTCTCATGACGCAGTTCTTGATAGATGCTTCAACTTGGAGCCAAACCTGGGACCCTGTAGTTTGAACTACATTGTGCTTCTTTGTAGGTGTTTAAACGTGTTGAAAACTTGGCCTAATTGAATGCGGTGAAACTATTGCCTATAAAGTTAAAGTTTGACTTCCTTTTTGTCCAAGTTCTCCATTTATTTGCTTGTGATTAATAAGCTATTTAGATGCTTTTTAAAGGCTTATAAGGCTTTGATTATTTTAGTGACATTGTTCAAATATGTGGAAGTTTGGCGATTTATTTTGTGGTGTTAATGAGAAGTGGTATTGTATTTTGTTGGTATTCAAGCAGAAGGTTTGATTGGAAAGTGAGTGAATCCTAAGCAAGAAGTGGAATGATTATTAACCAATATTTGATGACCTGTTTTTATAACATCTCCTTTTTTTTTCCTGCACTCTTTTAGTAAAAGTCTTGAAATGCTCCGATGAGCATGTTTGTGGACCGTTCATGTATTGGAAAGACAAAAGCTATTATTTTAACCCCTATGAGAGGAGAGGGGAGGAATTGAGTTAAGTTGTAGGCAGCTGTGGCTCTATGTATGTATTTGGCACCTAAACTAGAACTTGGTTATCTTTCCTGACTATTGCATACTGTTATAGTTTTCTCATGATCAATTATGATGTTGTAACTTTGGTCAATGTAGTATGTTGAAGTGGTTTCACAAACGGATAAGCAGAGAAGACTCGAACAAATTCTTAGAAGTCAGGAACGAGGTACAAAGACCATCATCTTTTGTTCCACCAAGAAGCTTTGTGACCAGCTTGCTCGCAGCATTAGCCGTCCTTTTGGTGCTATTGCTATTCATGGAGACAAGTCTCAGACGGAAAGGGATCACGTTTTGAATCAGTTTCGTACAGGACGATTCCCAATTCTTGTTGCCACAGATGTTGCCGCTCGTGGACTTGACATTAAAGATATCAGGTTAGTGTGTTTCTGTAGAATATCTATTTTTTTCTCTTAAAACATTGCTGATGGAAGTTAGGTTTAGTATCTTTATTCAGTATATATATTGTCTGGCAACTTTATATATTTAAATATTGTTCATGGTCACAATTGATGCAGTTTCCTGATGCAACTAAGTTTTTTTCAACCATCGAAAGCTCTCCTAATTTTTTTTGCTTTATTTTCAATAGGAATGCATGGTGTAGAATAATTAGGTAACATCTGGAGTGATTTGGTCAACTGCTACTGGATAACCTTGCCTAAACCATAGCATTACTGTTGCTAAACCATCTGAAACCCCTTATAGAATCGAATAAATAACCTTGAGTTTCAAGGCTATCATTCAAAGCTATAACTCCAATAATCCACAATAATTGTGAGTATTGGCTAGCTTAATTGATAAGAATATGAAGAGTTGTCACTAGCCCTCTCATGTATAATTAGTGTGTTATTAGAGTAATATCTTAGAGTCTTAAATTATGTCTTAAACATACATCTTAAAAATGTTGAATCCAATGAAACTGTTTCATATGAATAATCAAATTAAGTATTAAACTTATCTCTCATGTTTGGATGCCCTTAAATAGGCATTTTAAAGCTCTCAAATGGCTCTAAAACACACTCTAATAATTATGTCAAAAACTAAGAAAATTAATTGTTACTTGCATCTCTCATGTATAATTATTGTGTTATTAGAGTAAATATCTTGGAGGCTTAAATTATGCCTTAAACATGAATGCATGCTTATCAATCCAAAAACCAAAGTTTGTGGATAAAAGTTATCACTTTTATATCATATCATAACTTATTATTAATTATTTAAAAATAAGATTTTTTCTATGTTTATCTCAAGAATATTTTTCCAAATGAGAATATTTTCTTCCATGATGAGGCATTCTCACTTATTAAGTGCATGCACACCAAAGGTCTTCTTAATCATGTCGAAGCATTATGGGAGTTGCCCACTTCGGAATTTTACTTGGTTATGACGAAGATGGTAACACCAAATGAACCATTTCATTAAAGTTGATCCACACCTCTATGGTATTGTGTGTTAAGAGTAACACCGTAAGGCCAGGGTTGGCTTAATACACTAGTGCATGCCCATCAAACCTAACACATAGGCAAATAGCTAAGGGAATTCATTTGTATATGAGCATTGAAATTTATTGAATATCTAATGTGAGATATTTTTCTAATTATATGTTAACAATTTCTTTTATGCATGAGAATCTATCTATATTTGGTTCACTTCCTCCCAAACAGCCTGTTTTAATCCATCAAGTTTATGCATGCCTAGGGCCCTCTCAAATCGTTGACAAATCGTTTATTTTTAAGAAAATGATTATTTGTCCTAAGAATGACAAATTGAGAAAACTTAGATGTACATTTGGATAAGCACAACGAGATATTGAAGGATGTGTTTATACTTGATTTGAAGATTAATGACAAAGTACTTTTTTTATCATTATCTTTGTCATCTTCATTTGATCGCTTTATGATCATGTTGCTTTTTGACAAATATACTCTTAAGTTGGATGAACTGATTGGTTTTTTGCTGATGAAAATGCCACAAGGTATTAGTGGTGAAGGGGTATTAGGTTAGCGTAATGGCTTGGTTGTTGTAGGTGATGTTTAGAGTAAAATTAGATCAAGCAAGAAGCATGCTGCACTAATGCTTAGCAGATCAAACCTAAATAGGGATTAAAAAAAATACTGAGAGTAGTTCAATGAGAATCTAAAATAATGTAGGTAGATTGTACAGGGTTGGATCGAACTTCTATGAACCAAATGGAGTGATTAGATGGCAAAATAAGGTATTTTAGCTTGATTGAGCTATTCGTTGCAAGATCGGATGTCTGATTAGACATTGGAGCTTTTGATTTCTAGGACCACCTTGTGATGATGGTGATGCTAAGCGATCTTGTGGTTTTGGCTGATCAAACTGTCCAAGTAGTCAAGGTTTTGCTGTAATAGAGAAGCATGAATTTTTTAATTTTTGATGAGGACAACAATTGACTTTGGTGATGATGGAGATTCAATTTGAAGATTCAACGGTTGGTTTTGTGGGTACGATAAAATGTTTTCAAACAAAGCTTGTGGAGATCATCAAAATTTGACAAGACTTGTATATTTTTCAAAAATTGTATATCCTTTATTTTGGGGATGGGGTAAAGCATGTAGGAAGCATTTGGAACAATGAAAGGGATTTAAGAGAGATAATAGGGAGAGAGAGAGAGAGAGGCTGGCGATGGTCATGTTCGAGGCTAGGGTTCGATTTAGATTGCTTGAAAGGGCAAGGTTGTTTGAGACTCTTTACGATATTGTTTTTTGATCTTCCTTTTTGTATTCTTTCTCCTGAAAGAAAGAATGCTTTCTACTAAGGTTTCCACTTTGCTTGTTTGACCTGTCTCTACCCTCACTGTCATTATGTTGGGTGCTTTCTGTTGGTGGTTTTGAGGTATGATAACAAATATTTTTTTTTATTAAAGCATAGATACTACCTGTAGGTGAATCTAGGGTTTTAATAGTTTATTTTGTCTATGTGTAGGAAAATTTGGTGGATGTGGTTTGTCACCTTTAAGGTTCAATTAAGAAGTGACAGTTTTTGAAAGAGATAGTACTAATATAATAAAGAATATGACTCAAGAGCAAGACCCATCTTTGTTTTTGAAATATCCTATTACTTACAAGGTTTGTACAATTTCGTATGGAGTGAAGTAAAAGGTGTTAAGGTGGTTTCCATCATAGATTACTAACAAAGAAAGGATAGTCCACCTCAAGGAGCTGGGAGGACAGTGACAAGAGGAGATGGAGAGGGACTTCTAATTGATGGTGGGAAGGACTCCAGTTAATTTTCTACTTCAAGAGGCAATGCTACAATAAATATTTTCAAAGTGGAGGCAAACATTGGTTGTCCAATCTATTAAGGGAACATTGATGCAAGGAAGGCTGATATTTGTCTTCTCTATTTATGTGTGCGACAGTTTTGGTAAGATTTATTTTGCTAGGTTGAAATTTATCCATCATGCCTCAGGCCATGATATGGTCTTTTGCATTTGGAGTTACTTTAAGAAAATCTTAATGGAAAAATTTTATCCCATAGGCTATGAAAAAGATAAGTGAAGATAATGACATGGACTTTGACAATATCAGCAATTAGTGTAGGTTGACATCATGGAAGCCTAGGAGATGAGCAATCTTTGGTTGTGTGAATTTTGGAGAGAACCATACCTTGACTAGGTTATGATCAATTTTGCATTAATGTATTATGATGAAGCTTTCTTTCTTTTTTCTTTATCAATATTGGCTAGGCTTGTATTTTTACGTCTTTGAGAACTATGACCATGATGGTAAGTTAAAGAATAGAATTTTCAAAAAAAAAAAAAAAAAAAAAAAAAAAAAAAAAAAAAAAGAGAATGTCAATTTCAAGTTCAATAAGAAGGAATTTGGACGCATCATGATCGAAGGCCTACCGTCATGATTGAAGGCCTACCTTCTAGTTCTTTTTCTAGGAAAGCTTTGCATATCAAAAAAGTGTGTTGGGTTTTGCATCAGAGGTTGGAGGAAAGAAGAATATTGACAAGGGAAAGAAGGTTCTTGGCACTACCATTAGAAGCTTTTATGCTTTTGGAAGGGTTTTAAACAATCAACTATAGCGTGGTGCTAATGGAGAAAGTAAAATGCAAAAACAGCAAAGGTTGTAGAGGAGTATATTATTGTATTTCTGAATAACTACAAAGAGTTAGTTTCTCTTTAGATCTAGATCAAGGAGTTAGTTCACGTTATCTTTCTTTTTGGATGTCTTAGCAATTTGCTTGATGTAGGTCTAATGGAAAAACATAGTTTGAAAACAATTATTTATCCACATCCGTACATGCCATGCTAGGTTGTTTATTGGACAAGGTTAAGATGGAGAAGCACGTATGACTGTTTTGCTGTCCCTTTAAAGTTATTCAACGAGGTGTTATGTTATTGGATGTTACGTAATGCTTGTCAATTGATGAAAGATAGCTGGATGTGTGGAAATAAAATGTGGTCTACTTTTCAAGATCACAAAGGATGATTAAGAGAAGGATTTATTCGTCGGATGTTTGGGGCCCAACCCTTCAAGATTAGGTATCGTAGATCGTTTTGTAGGGTGAAGATTGGGCCTAGCCTATCAAAAAGGATAATGTGAAAATTTGAGAGTAATAATAGCAAATGGGGTTTAAAAATACTGATATACCAACTATAGAGGTGAAAGTTTTCAAAGTAGATGGATTAATATACTGGGAGTCGGTGGATTTATAAGAATTGGAGAATGTGTTATGGACGTTCCAACTTTCTTGATTACATATGATGTCTTGTAGGATTCTCTTCTTTGAGATGTATGTTTGATTAAAGGATTAATCTTTTAATCATGGAGGAAAAGATATCGTAAAAACTTCAAGGAAACCTCAAATGATAAGGAGATCGTATTGTGTTGGACCTTGTTTTTACATATCAAATGGAGAGATCAAATGCCAGAGTACGTGTTCTTGACTTGCACAAATTATCAGATCAAGCATTAGAACATTAGATTTCTAGGATTGTCATGTGAATAGTGAAATGCTTGATAATCTTTTGATTAAGGATAATCTGATCATCTTGTTGTCATGTTTCAGACTATTTGATTCCATGGACAATCAAATAAATTGATTGAATAGTTTGATCTTAATTAGATCAATCAATTTAGTTGAGACATTTTTGGAGAAAAAAATCCCAAAGTTCTTGGATTTTTGATAAGATTGAAAACCAATTTGAAATTATTGGTTCTATATAGATTATTCAAGAATTCAAATTCTTGCGTATTCTTGATGAACCACTATTTATATAAAGATGTAGGAAGATTTGTTTGGAAATAATCCATTTTGACATATCTTCATTTGCAAAGAATTCTCAATGTGAAAACACAAAGATGGGGGATTGATTTTGGAATAGGTAAAAGGATGGATCTGTGTGGTTTGACTTGTTCGAAAGAGCTTATTCTATGTATGATCTCTCTCATATTTGGTACTGCATGTTTACATGCTGTCTATTGTTTCAATTAAAATAAAATGTTCGAATTGGAGATGTGGTGATCTTTAGAGAGGGTTTTGCAGATAAATTTGTATCTTTTTTGAGGATATTAGATAGGATTTATAAATGTTGTCAAGAGGAAAATTTGCTTTTCGAAAATAGTATAAGGCATCGTGTGTACAAAAAGGTAAACCTTTTGTATTGGTTGGTTTAGATCATATGCACTAAGCCTTCGGAGGGAGATTAGTTCCCCATTGTGATGACGAAGAGTGTTTCCTACTAATTTTTTCTGGTGTTACTCTATCTGATCCACCTGAGCATTGTCAAAGTGACCAAGAAAATGCATATGGCAAAGGGGTGGTTGTTGCATGAGTTTAAAGAAGGAAGTAGAAAAATAAGTAGCATTCAATAGCTATATCTTTTGATTTGGATGCTTTAGTATTGATTTTAGATTATGGATTTTGGTTTCACATTAGTTCGGTTCGTGATTAGTTCAACGCGCATCATAATGTTTGATGGATCTAAATAATAATCTGTGGAGATCTCATGGTTTGGAGAGGATCAATGGTGAAGTTGAAAAGGGAAGAGAATTAGATGGTTGTATAGATATATAGAATGTGGAGAATGAAAACATGAGAGGATCAATAGTGGCAAACATCTATGGCTTAGTTTTTTCTTGGTTTCCCTGAATTGAATTGAAGTGAAGTTCTAATGTTTCATCAATGATTCCAACTTTTTTTTTTATCATAAACTAATACAAAATTTTGGTTTTTTGCATCTCAGGGTGGTTGTGAATTATGATTTCCCAACGGGAACAGAAGATTATGTGCACCGTATAGGACGAACAGGCAGGGCAGGTGCCACCGGAGTATCCTACACTTTCTTTACCGAACAAGATTGGAAGCATGCGCCTGAACTGATAAAAGTGCTCGAGGGTGCGAACCAGCGCGTTCCGCAGGAGATTCGGGAAATGGCAGCTCGGGCTGGGCCCCCTTCCCAGAGGCCTCTGCCTCATGGTGGAATGAGCCGTTGGGATTCCGGTGGTGGCAACAGCGATGGTCGCATGGAGTTCTCTGGTGGTCGAGGCACGAGGGAGTTTGGTCGCGGAGGTCGAGGATTTGGTGGACGTGGTGGCCGGGGCGACTTTGGCGATGGGCGTGGGGGTGGAGGTTACAGGGTTCGTGGGAGGGGGGGTTGGGGTAGACACGACCGTGGTGGCGGTTTACGTGATCGTTTCCAAAATCCGGATGGGCGTGGTCGTCAAGATGACAGACGTGGATTTGGGGATAGGTTCAGAGGCCGGAGTTACAGTCGTAGCCCCGAGAAAGGTCGTTCTCGGGGATATGATCGTAGCAGGAGTGACAGCCGGAGCCGGAGTTGGAGCAGGAGCAGGAGCAGGAGCTGGTCCAGAGGTCGGAGCCCAAGTCGAAGCCGTAGTCGAAGCAGGAGTTATGGCAGGTACGAACACCCACGTAGTCGAAGTCGGAGTCCTCGACGTCGCCGCGTCTCGGGATTTGATGTTCCCCTGGTGCCTATTCCCGGGGTCGGACATCATGAATCAGAGCTTGGTCGCCCATCGGGGTTGGAACCTCCTCCCCCTTTCAATCCAGCCAGAGAAGAACCCACCAAATCAGACACTCCCACCTCTCGGGTTCCCGGATTCGATGCTTCTGCGGCACGGATGTCACCACCGTCACCGGGAAACGGCGACGTGGCCTGTCCTGGAGGTGTGGTGGGCGATTAGTCTGTTCCTGGGACTCGAGTTTTTCGCGTTGGTGAACTCTGCTTGCGGCTGCGCGGTTCAGTCTACAGTGGGGATTGAGAACCGGATGAGATTCTTACATTTGTATTGGTACGTTTGGTCCGGTCCAGGTTTTTTTTCTCAATAGGTGTGTTGTTTTTGTTTTTTACGATTCTGAGTTGATATTGATCCCTAAGGTTGTACAATTATAATTTTTGTAACTTCTGTTTAGGGTCATTTTTATTAAAACTCGTAGTTATTCCCCGGGTGGCTTTAGAAACTCTTTTCGTTCGTTCCTTGGGGTTCATTTTAATTGCACTGGTTTTGGAATGCTTCGATTAAATAAGAATTTGTATAACCTAATTCATTTTCCCTCCCTTTTTAATAAAAGATTCGAACAAGTTTATTGCTGTAAACACACATGCAACCTTATTTGAAGCAGAAACGAGCCAAACATAGACAACACAAATCAAGGATTGTTCGCAGAAACAAGCCTGTCGATGGTTCCAATATCAGTTTTGAATGACTCTGCGAGAATCCACTGATCGATTCCGCTACCAAATAACGCCCTCGGCAGAGACATGGTCCCGGCATCCGAGCTACCAAAAGCAGAGACAACTAGGGCAGGATTTCTAGGGTTTTGGTTAGCTTGGAAGTGAACGAGTCCCTTGGGGTTCACAAACGTGTCGCCTGCATGCAGCACCTGCGTGTACAGCTTATTCGCGGAATCAACAAATCCAACGTGCAGCGTCCCCTTGAGCACGAACAAGAGCTCAGCGGAGCGTTGATGGATGTGGGGCGGATTGATGGATTTGGGTGGAAACTGGAGGACGGCTAAGGACACGCTTTGCCCTTCCAGAGCAGGGAATTCGGCCCGGGTTGCTTTGGTTGCCTTGAAGGTACCATCTTTGGGTGCACCCCACAGGGTCTGTCTCAGTCCCCTGAAGGTGAAGAAGTTGCCATCGACCTCCTTTCCATTGGGAGCTTTGAAGTCCGTGGTGATGTCTGGATCACCTGCATGAGCTGTGAGGCTAACTGCGAGAAGGGCAATGAGGACAACGATGAACTTGGATAGAGCCATGATGGGAAATAATTTACCAGGTGAGTCCGGAGATATCTTTATATCTATATAGCTATACTCTTATTCATATATATATATATATATATATATATGTGTGTGTGTGTGTGCATATATTAACAAGTTTTGATAAAGAAAATACATAACAAGAAGTTAAATAGAATGTTTGCTAGTTGTTTGCAAACTCTATGGTATAAGTTGTACGTTGACCAGGTTAAACAAGTGTTTTATTGGGGATACATGATCTTGAAAGGGAGTGGACCTTTGATAATTATGCTATAGACTAGAGAAAGCTGGAACTAATGTTGACCTTTTTAGAGTTCAAAGCACACCAAGTACTCAAATTTGAGTTGTACAAACTATTAAACTATCAAGTTTCAATATTTAGAGCACATTTGGTTTATAGACATCTTGCATGAATATGATACAAAAGATTGATTTATCTTTTATATTATAATTTAAGTTCATAGAATTAACTTGTGAGCAATAAAAAAGAGAAGAAGATTAGAGATATCATATGTAATTTGTTTGATCAAGGTTAAACTCATGCTCGTAGGGGAAGAGAAGATTTATCGTAGTCAAAAGTACAAATATGAACAGATATATAGATAGAACAAGCTCATATAAAAATACATAATTTTGTAAGCATGAGAAGATATTAAACTTTAATCTTTCATATAAAAAACATTCGAAGAGAATAATAAATGTAAATATCCAAAGATATAAATCTCCTTTTAATTTTGAGCTAATAAAATAAATAAAGTAGTTCTAATTTTTGTGTGATTTGAATAGAAAAATTGTAGTCAATCATGAGAATCCTCAAATGACATAGTTTGATAAATATTTAAGCAAGCATTTTTTTCTTAACTTCATCTGAAAACCTATACACGAGTTGATATCTATAATTTTATAGTTTTGCATGTTTTAAGTCCACTATGATATTGCTTAATGAGAATAGATGTGCAAGCAAAATTTAATGAGACTAAAAAGAGACACTTTTATCATATGATTTATGTTTTTTTTTTATTTTTATTGGTATATCATACATCAATTTAACAATGTTTTCTACATTTTTATACTCCGTTGAAGTTTTCACTTTGTGAAGCGATGTAAACACAAACAAAGACATACACCTTGATGCCTCACAATTGATTACTACATGTTGAGTGATTGTTTCAATTGTTGAGCACATATTTGATATTCCTCTCATTGTCATTCCTAAAATTTATATTTTATTCACTACTTTTTATATGCTTTTTCATTATTATATATCTTGATAACCTATTTATAGATATAACATTATAATCGATACACATGCCCTTGATTCATTTAGAAACTTATCATGCTCATATTTGACCACATATTGTTCAATTAATTGAAGGACTATTACTTAACTATTTGGTCAAAATTTTTAAACAAAAGAAAGTAAATGCCTTACCATATTTATATTTCTTATCCTCATCCTCAACAAAGTCTCCCACTCATCACACAAGCAATCTGTCTTTTCTAATGAACTCTTCAATATCTCTTTGATTATGATACCAATGTCGACGCCATCTTTCAGAAACACCAAATATTGTCCTCTATACCTTAGTTGGTTACCTATCTCGACACATCAATCTTAGATTTGACCACATATTGCTCATGGAATTGAAGAACAAATACTGGATATTTGTTTAAAATTTTTGTAAAGAAAAGAAACTAAACTACCTTACCATATTCACATATCTCATCCTCATCCCCAACCAAGTCTCCCACTCATCACACAAACACACTCTCTTCTCTAACTATATATTTAGAAAATATTTCATGTACATATACTTAAAATAAAATTATCAATACTACAACACAAGATCAATTTTAGCTTTCATGCTTCTAAAATATAATTGTTTTCATGTGTACTGAACCATTAAATTTAAATTAGTAGATTTTTAAAATTTTATGTCAAATATATGTCACGTGTATTATTCTTATTTATATTGTACATCAAAAATAATTTACTTTGTGTATATTATGTTAAGGTATGCTTTTGGAAATTTTTTTACTCTAAATGAGTATTTAATTTTAGTATATTATATAGTGTTTTAATATTTATGAAATATAACTTATTTAAATATAAGAAAATAATGTTCTACAGGAATGAATATATACGAATGCATAGACATCAAAATTTTATTCATACAATTATATTTAATGTGTTCTTCCTACCAAACATATACATATACATAATTTTATTTGTTTGCATGCAATTCATTTATAGAATACTTATATTTGTATATTTGTAATATGTTTATTTGATATTTAATATATATAACATATAAGTATGCATAAAACATTCTTATTCATAATCTATACATAAAATATACAAATAGTTTATTTTTCAAATATAGATATTAATTATAAATTTATGTTTAAGAATATTATAAGCATAAAATTATATAATAACGATACAAACAAGAATTAGAATTATGTAGACCAATGCTCCATTAATACCTAAAGCAATAAGTGATCAAATGTAATAAACTTTTGGATGAATAAGACACATTGTTGATTACAATCATAGCATGTGTAGATAAATTATTGACTTTTAATCAATTAGTGTGTATCGAAAATAAGGAGTTGGTCTATTGCATACTAATAAACATGTAACAAACATTCATTAATAACATATAAAACTTAACATAACTACACAAATGTTTAAGAGTCAAAACAATCATCAAACGATCAATCATCTATTATTATGAGACACTTATATGTTCATCTTTGCAAACATCAACATCTCTTGATCATTAATAAAATTTAAAAACTGTCAAAAATATTATTAACTTAATGTATGTTATAACAATGAAATTAAAAAAAAAACTAAACAATGTGATATAAATTGTTCTTCTATTGCGCTATTACACAATTTTTGTTTACCTCATCTCCTATGAAGCAATAATATACTACATTATATGGCTTTAGAGGATTTCCTGAGTTGTGGATGATCAAAATGGATCATAATGTGCAATTTGAGAGTTCATATGATTTGTGGTACCCATGGGTTTGGATTCATATGATTCATTTGTGTTCTTCAAGGGACTTGTTCAATTCTAATATATCATTTGTTTATTATTATCAAATATAAGTATTATTTATTATAATATATGATATATGATCATTCATTTTTTATATAAATAACCCTTGTAATTTTCATTCAAATTCATGGAAAATAAAAATTTAGATTAAACATGAATCAAATATACTTTATTAGTTATTACAATTAATAAAATAAATCGAGGGATAATAATTTTTATTTTTTAAAGTATTTTATTCAATAGTTAAGTAATCCAATTCATTAATAATTGATGCTTTAAGTTTTAGACCATTTAAATTTAAGTTATTGAAATTCTTTTAAAAATATTTGAAAAGTATTTGCAATACTAGTGCTCGTACGTCGCTTTGGATGAGTATATAGTAAACTATATTGTTTTTAATATTTTTTTCATTTATAATATGTCAAATAATAAACTAATTATAAATTTATATTGCTTCATTAGTCAGGCGACTTTTCTTTAATATACATTTAAATATTAATTATTTTTCAACATTTTCACGTGGCTCAGCACAGCTGTCCCGTGGTCGTCAACCCTCTTAGTTTTAATAATATTAATTCACATTTTAAATTATAAATTTCTGATATAATATAAGTGAATCTGCACGTGAATAAAATGTTTATATTTTCCTGTTAAATAACTTGACACGTTTCTGTTTTTTATATATTATTTTTATCAAACTATTAAATGAATTGTTTTTATTTATTTAAATTTATTTAATCTTGAAAGAAACTTAAAATTTTTTTATTAAATGTTATTAAAAAGTATATATTTGATAATATATCATTCATAAGTATTAAAAAAATCGATATTATAAAATAATTAAAAAAATATTAGAATTTTTATAAAAAATAATGACAAGTCACCACACTTATTTTCCTTAACCTTTTCGGTAAAGGCTGGAAAATTTGATTTTTTTCACGACCAAGTTATCTAGATAAGAATAATAACAAGGCAAGAAACAACTTAAATACGGATAAACTTTAATAATTCTTTGGATAATTTAAGAAATAAGGCACGTGCGTTTAATAAGTTATCTGGTCAATGCTTAGCTGTTGTTTGGTGAAGCGCTTGTTAACGGAGATCGCAATGCCACCGGTTGTAGTCGGTGGACCACCCGCTACATCCGGTGGACGCGTCTATATTTGATTTACCCAGAAGCCGCTGGGCACTATAAATAGGGACCTAAACCAGTGGCAGCTCGTTGCCGAAGAAGGAAGGACAAACGCGCCATCTTATTTTCGTTCCGACCAAAGGTGAGCTACAAAACGCTCTCATCTCTTTTTTTTTTTTTCTTCACCTTAAGCTCCATTCGTCGAGTGTTGGAAGATCTAGGAGTTGTTGGTGGTCGGATCTGGTGGATATGAGATGATGACAATTGATTTCTATTGGTTTTAATCTGATGTGGTTGCTGGAGAGAGAGAGTGTGCCATTTGCCTTGTTTTATTGTTCTTTATTGTTTTCATCCTTGTTTGAAAAGGTCGTAAGAGGCTCGAGTTGATTGGATCTGATTTGCTTTGTTTGTTAAACCTATGGGATCTAGATGTATGAGGCCTTTGCTGTTTGTCTTTTTCCTTTTTTTGATTGTAGATCTGATGAATTTATGCTTTACTGCTGAAATTTTTTTGTAGTAGCTAGCTGAGATTAAAGCTCAAAATTAAACTGCATTCAAACGCATAAGATTTAACATTTTTGTAGTCTTCTCGTAAAGCTAAACCATTTGGCCTTAGCTATACGGTGGGAAGGGAAATTTAAAGTACTATTCGGAAATGATTGTGTTTATCTTTCACCATGCCCTGGGTTGATTTTTCTTTCAATTATCTGTTTGTAACGTGTTTGATATAATGCTAAGCATTTCTGCTATAATTGATTTCTCCTACTTACTAATACACACGGGATGTTAAACCCGATCTTCCTACTCTTCAACAAAAATTATTTTTCTTGCCAGAAAGATCTGTTTCATCGAGAATCATGTTGCATCAATGATTATACCAAGATCTTTAAAGGCATTATGCAAGCGTGTGAATAATCTAATTTGCTGCAGGTTTAAGATTTTATGCTACACTAGATTTGTTTGTGCGATGTATTTACATCAACACACGACGCTTAAAAAAAATTGAATAAAAGCAGCTAATGTCGCTGTTAAAAGAAGGCAATTCATTCCCCTTTTTTACTTTTAAGCCTTTTAAGATCCTCGCTTCTATTTCCTTCTCGTTGATTCTTCCTTCCTATTCAAATTTGGGCTATCTTATGATGATGCATTGCCGTCTGCATTTCTACCGCAGCTTTATTGGATTTGAACATTCCTATTTTCTGGCTTCTTCAAATGATACACTCTGTCAAATGTGTCATACACTGCTAATCGAAATTCTGATGGAAGCATGACAAGTTAATGACGTCTTATGAAAATTTCTTTTGTGCTCAACATTCAAATTGCTTCAGCGAGGAATTTTTCTGAATATTGTTTAATTTGCTTGGGTTTATAGTTTTTTATTCAGCGTGAAGAAAATGGCAGACACCTTCCTTTTCACTTCTGAATCTGTAAACGAGGGTCATCCCGACAAGCTGTGTGACCAGATCTCAGATGCCATCCTCGATGCCTGTCTTGCCCAAGATCCCGAAAGCAAGGTTGCCTGCGAGACCTGCACTAAGACCAACATGGTCATGGTCTTTGGCGAGATAACCACCAAGGCCACCGTTGATTACGAGAAGATCGTCCGCAACACCTGCCGCTCCATTGGGTTCATCTCCGACGAAGTTGGCCTCGATGCTGACCATTGCAAGGTTCTTGTGAACATTGAACAACAATCTCCCGACATTGCCCAAGGTGTTCATGGTCACTTCACCAAGCGACCTGAGGACATTGGCGCCGGCGATCAAGGCCACATGTTTGGGTATGCCACCGACGAGACACCTGAGTACATGCCTTTGAGCCACGTCCTTGCCACCAAGCTTGGTGCTCGGCTAACTGAGGTCCGAAAGAATGGTACATGTGCCTGGCTGAGGCCCGATGGGAAGACCCAGGTCACAGTGGAGTATCGCAATGACAGTGGAACAATGGTTCCCATCCGTGTCCACACAGTCCTCATCTCCACACAGCATGACGAAACCGTCACCAATGATGAGATTGCTGCAGACCTCAAGGAGCATGTCATAAAACCCGTCATTCCAGAACGGTACCTTGATGAGAAGACCATCTTCCATCTCAACCCATCGGGTCGCTTTGTCATCGGTGGTCCTCATGGCGATGCAGGGCTTACCGGCAGGAAGATCATCATCGACACTTACGGTGGCTGGGGAGCCCATGGTGGTGGTGCCTTCTCCGGAAAAGACCCTACCAAGGTCGACCGCAGCGGTGCATACATCGTGAGGCAGGCAGCCAAGAGCGTCGTGGCCAATGGGCTTGCTAGACGCTGCATCGTTCAGGTTTCCTACGCCATTGGTGTGCCTGAACCTCTATCAGTGTTCGTCGATACTTATGGCACTGGCAAAATTCCTGATAAGGAGATTCTGAAGATTGTTAAGGAAAGCTTTGATTTCAGGCCAGGGATGATCAGCATCAACCTTGATTTGAAGAGGGGCGGCAATGGCCGGTTCTTGAAGACCGCTGCCTACGGGCACTTTGGCAGGGACGACCCAGACTTCACCTGGGAGGTGGTGAAGCCCCTCAAGTGGGATAAGGCTGCTGCTTAAGCTTGAAGACGACAACCTTCGGCTATTGTTCTACTCATTATTAGTCATTTTTTGTGTACCAAGCTTATGTTTCAGGAGGTCTTGTCTTTGTCTTATCTTCGTACACATCTATCTGTTGGAGAGCTGTGTTATAGAAAGGTTACAGCATTAGCTGTATCTTTCGTACCCTTAAATAGTTTTAAACATATCAGCACACAATTCATTGTGGCATTCACCATTGCTCACAATCAGACGTATTAATAAACTCCTTCCTAGTTATATCTTTTTAATGTTTAACGAATTCCTTCCTTCCTTTTTGCTCAATTGCATCAACAAAAGGTCTATAGGATGTTTGGTACTGGTAAAAGCTATTAGTCTAAAAGAGTAAAACAAAGCAGGTACCAGTTTTATCAAACCTTCAGCTTGACTGAGTTCTCTTCCATGAGGCAACAAAAGCAATTCGTTTACAACGGTCATATATCATCAGCCAGCAACTGCACATCCCATGAAAATAATCAAATCATAAATTTACATTGGCAGTCTAAAACATTTATTTAAAGACGTATAAAATGATTATATTTCTCGGTGAAGTCGCTTAGCTATTAAATCAACGGGTAGAGAGCCGCCCAAGGGAATTGAGGATTTCAGGTCTTCAAAAATATCATCTGAGTCTTCCTCATATTCCTTGTTATATTCAACTACCTCTCCATTGTCTATGGAATCAACAACTGCATCGTCGCAAGTCTCAGATTCATCTAAACCTTTAGATCCACCATTTGCCTGCGATATGCCTTCAAAATCTTTAACCCTCTCAAGAAGAGCATCTGGGCATAGTTCAGTCTCGTTCAACAATAATGCTTTGTTCGACTCCACTGCTTGCCTCCATAAGGACACCATTATAGGGCTTGTTGCCACTTCTTCTGGCATGCTTTTGCTGTGATCGTCGGACATGTCTGCTCATGAATTGTTCCCAAATCCAATGATGAATATTAAGAATTTCAATAGTTCACAAGACATGTGGCAAAGGAAAAATAATATTTTGATAAAGCAAATAGATTAGCCAAGATGATGTTATTTTAACATTTCTAGTCTCCCTTCAAAATTAATCAGGCTTTAAGGAATAAGAAGGGACAATATAATTAACTGATACCTGTGCCACCACAACAAGCAGTTGTCCCAGCATCTGTTGAGGAATTCCTGGGAACCAAAGAAAAGGGTGTATGGTACCTTGATTTCCAATCTTTACCTCTCCATATGAGGATCTGATCATCATCAAAAGACAACAACACGCAGGGAACTATCTCCTGGAAATAAATAATGAAAAAAGGAGTTCGCAATTTTAAGGAAGTAAAAAAGAAGTCGAATGGATCCATAACTGATGATTCAAAAGAAGTTTAAAGAAAACCTACTTTCTCAAGGAAACCAAATTAAATATTTTTGCGGTATAATGTACTTGATTAAATTACAAAAAAAGAAAAAAAAAAAAACAAACCTTTAGCTTTGCACCAATCTTTTTGTAGTCACTTGGTTCCAAATCTTTACAATCAATCTTGACCAAGTAGCTTAATTCAAATGCATCTCTCACATCTTGCACGAGGGTTAAGTATATTCCATGTTTTGCTGCAAGAGAAATGCATTGGGAAAGTAAGATATTTTAACAACATGCTTAGGAAGGGAAAAACGGGAGTCCAATTTATGCTTGATGATGAATGAGCTGAAAATATAAACGTGATTATTTAAGATATGACTCTTAAGAAAAATAGTTATAAAAAAATATGCAATTAATCTAAAATCTATAACTGATAAAAATTAATAAGTCACATTGAAAAATATTTTGGAATATCAAATACAAAAAAAATTAGACATTTATCTTCGAAAAGTTTGATTAGGAATTAATTAATTTTTTTTAAATAATATAACCTCAATGGAGATTATATCATATATTTAAGAACATTTTTAACTTTAATTATGGGTGTGTTTTTCTTAATTCTATTTTAGGTGCAAAAATATGTGATGTATTCAATTCTATCATATATGGGTTGAGCATCAACAAAATTCTTTAATTTTGTTTCCCATCTACATAGTCTTGGGAGTAAATTGTCTACCAACACTGCCAATAAAGCATAATTCAAACAAAATAAAGTAAAACAAAATGGGATTTAATCACATTTTTTAATAAAAAGTTTGTCATTTTAGCATTGTAATTTATAACCACATTATGAGATTATAAAGGGATTTCAAAGTAATGAATAAAAGAGGGAGACAACTTAAGGGAATAAAGATGCCAGCATACCTAGTCTACAAATTGGGAGTAGATTCTGCCCTTGCCTTCTTAACTCATCTGCTTCTTCTTTGGTTAGTCCTTCAGGAGCTTCTTGGATAAGTTTAGGGTAAACAGGAGCTGGTGGTCTCCAAAGCATCACCGGATATCGTGGTCGTGTGCGTGGGTTGTAGTTTCTACCGCGAAACAGATAAACAATTCCGCCAGTCCGACGTATTATTTTTCCACCAGTTTTTTCCTTCCATAGGTAGAGAAACCTTTGTCATGCACTTAGGCAAGACATCTTTAGATCTAATATAACTTCAAGACTTTTACTATTAGATTATGTGCAACTGATTAACATTACTACTATTTCATGGCATGCATCGTGACTCCTTAAGCCCAATGCTGATAGAAAGATGCAAATGAATTATAGGATTTATGCTTATCATGAATACCTCACATGACACGACAATTTATAAGATGCATATTATGAACCCATCCTTCCAATACTGAAATTCACAAAACAAATGAGTATTTGCATACAAGCATGAAATAGACACCAACTTTGGGCACTGGCATGATTAAGGAACAAAAATAACAATAAAACATTCCTTGAAAAGTAAAAAAATACATAGTGTGACATCAATGAAATTGTCCACTATGTGAAAAAAATATTATTTGAAAAATTAGAAAATAAAAGCTACCAAATTTAAGTGATTGACATAGTCTCTTAGATGTCAAAATATTTATAGGTATGAGACAAACAGTTGTTCTCGATGAGTTTCTTTGATTCATACATGCTTTAGTTATTGACGAAAACTAATAAATTACAAAACAAAAAATCACCAAACATTCGATCTTCCTCTAGGAATTCTAAAATGACTATTTTATTTACATAGTAAACATGCATTCTTCAATATAATATAAAAGGAGAAAAATCGAGACCTCCTTGCTAGCAATTATATAGATTGATGTAAAACACTTAAGAAAAGTTTAAAAATTTACTACTTTGATAAGTTTTGAAAGATTTTAAGGGTCGCATTCAACTACATGGCACAATAAGGCACATTAAAAAGTCCATAAGAAACCACTTAGTTGGTACAAGGTATAAAGGCTTGTTAAGATTTATCAAATAAAAATCTAGGTGGAGTCAAACATACTCTTAGTTAAATACTGATAACTCAAAAGGTCAAGTTTACGGGATAGCCATCTTAATATACTATTAAGGCTCTAGCATTATATTCTACTTTTAATTTGTGACTAAATTGAATCATACTTGCATTTTAAGATCTCTCCCTTAGTGATATTCTTTACAATATTATTTATTACTCCCTCTTAATTTTAAAATATTTTATTTAGTTAAATCAATTGTCATGTTGAACATCAAAACAATAAAATTATTCACTAAATCTTCAAATTATATGTCGATTACACAAAAATTACTTTTGGGATGACCAAACCATGAGAATCATATATTGTTCACTCAAACGAAAATTAAGCAACTTCATTGACATTTATCAAGATTATCGAGTATCATGCACACTAAGGCCTACTCAATCACATAAAGATAATGTGAAAATTCACTAAAGTTTTGTCAAACATCGTAGAAGACAACAAACCCATAAAATCACAAATTACATAATCATTTAAATCAAGATTGACTCTAATACCACTTGTTAAAAGAGATGTTGTCAAGTCCCACCTACCAACTCCACCTAATAACACAATAATCATATATAAACGAGATATAACAAAATACAACATACAAGATGACAAACTATTCAATCATGATAAAATCTAGTTTAAAAATTCTTTTACAAAACCATTTATTCTAATCAAATTAAGCTATCTCATAATAAAACAATAATAAAACACAAACACATCTGCTACATAATATAAGCGAAATATCTTAGATACAATACATAATTTACAAGGGTACAAGATCCTCACAACATGACCATTAAAAGTATAAAATCCAACTCACATTTCTCTCTAATCACCCTCTCTTTATATCTCTATAGTAGACCTATAATGTAATAAGAACAATAAATTTTATAAAACTCAATAAATAATTTTTTATATATAAATAATATCTCAATATGAATTGATAATAAAATACAATAATAAAATCCTGATATCTATGAAAAGCTCATATAAATGAATATCATACGTTGTGTTATACAATCCACAAATAAGCATATCATGTTTTTCATATTAAAATTATATTTATTTTTATTACTTTGTTTTAATCATTCATTTTCATATGTTTATCATATTTTTAACATATAAAAACCTAAATGTTTAGATAATCATTATCCAATATTTATATAATCTCTCATCTCATCTTTGTTTAATATCCCATCATGTCATATCCATATTTCTTCTCATATACACATCATAACTAACTAATCATATCAATTATATCTTCTCCACATATCAACCTTGGACAAAATTCTAACGGTTGCAAAACTAAGCACAAAAAACCTTGCATATCTTACTAACGATTGTTGAGAATGAGATCTTAAATATCATCTTATAACACAATTTATAAACTATGTTTATCAAGTTTAAAATCATATGCTAATGACTAATCATATATCATGATAATCATGAGATAATATTTTTGTAAAATTTTAATATCTTTTTTAGTCTCATTTTATCTCATAATTTACCACCATTAGATTTCACCATCTTTACATATCACTATCATAATTGATATGCATATAAAACTCAAATGACCTGAATATATTATTTCTTTGTTTTTTTTCTTTCTAATTATCTTTTCATTTTATATTCTTATATTTACTTTTTTATATGTTTTGATATTTTTGTCATATAATACAACAAGCATAACACTTTTATTCTATTTCTATAATATATATATATATATTTATATATATATATACACATATACAAATTGCATTTTATTTATCACATCAAAACACTTATGAGAACAAAATGATGCCATGCATATAATTACATAAATATCTTTTAATGAAATAATATATTATCTTACTTATATTACAATTAATTTAAATTAACCTTACTTGGTCTTTCAAAGATAATTTTTTCTTAATTTTTTTTTTATTTCCTACATAAGAAAAAACATACACATTCTATTACAACATGATCTCTTTAATGCCATTAACATTTTGCTAAATTTTCTTGTCTTCATAATAAACAAAACTTTAATTATTCATACATAACTCTTTGTTTAGACGTATTGTATATCAGATTAAGCATATTGTACATCCAACACAACGGACCATTTGTAAACTTAATGGACTGTTTGCTAACTTGTGTATCCCAAAACTTATTGTACCATCAGCTAAGTTAAAATACAGTACATTGAGTCAACATATTGTATGATATGTTCTAAATGTGGATGTGAGAACATAATTCTTCATTACTTGCTTATTTCTGATCCCAAACCTCAATCTAAACAAAAAATAATAATCTTATAGCAACTTCATTATTAAATACTACTTCCATTGAACATTATCTCATTGATTTTAACTTAAAGCAAAAATGAATTGTTACAAATTCCCAAATTTGTGCTTTCTTTATCTAATTGGATTAACCTTGAACATGTTGGAGGGAAATTGAAACAAAGGCTTATATCATAAACGCTAACCTTTCTATCTCTTCTCATGCATGTAGTAATCTAGAATCCTTTCCTCAAGTTTTTCTCCCAATTTCCACAATTCCTTTGTTGTTGCAATGCCTCAATTTTATTGCTCCTCTATTTTACTTCTATCCATGTTACCACCAAAACGAATAGCTAACTCACAATAGAGGGTGAATTGGTTTCCTTCAACAAATTTTTATAATTCAAGGGTATAACTAAGTTGAAGTCTTAATGTATTTACTCTTGATATATGCTTTAAGAACTCTTAATTAGTTTTAAAAAGTTGATTATGTGGAAAATGCAATAAAATTTATCAAGACGTTTAAGTAGTTCGGCTCAAACAACAAGTCTACATTTATCCCAGTCATGAAAAACAAGGCTTATTAACACAACTACTTTTTGTCAAAAGACTAGTAGATGAATACTTAACAAACATCCAAAGAGATGAAGAGAAGGCCCACAAGAGCTAAACACATGACCCAAAACAGTCAAGATACAATCAATTCAAATGAAAACACAAGAACAAATCAGATTAAACTTTCACAAAAAAAGCTCTTATAAGTATCTTAGAACCTGTGTTAATTTCAAGTGACATTATAAGATGTGATAAGAATGAGATTTCTTACGAAGAAGTTGCCGTTTATAGAATGATGATGAAGACATCGACTGAAACGAGGATGAAGAAATTTATGCTCCACTTCCAAGTGTTGAGATTGCTTGTTGCAATGAATTATGTAAGAGCTAAAGAATACGAAAGCATGGAGAAGCTCCAAAATAGCTTGCAATTCCTTATCATCCTTTTCTTGATGTTTTTGTGTAGCATTTACAAACATTTTGATCCTTAGAATCAGCCAATTCCAATTTATAATGGCTATTACTAAACTTTTCTTCCAATCAAACTACCTATTACTATATCTTTGTACTAAGAATGCCATACATCGAAATTGATGTATCATATGCATATCTCGGGTTTAGGTTTTTTGCTATTATAAGTTGACTTATATGAACTAGGCATACTATAAGTTATAAATAATATATGTTCATAAGTCTTGGGTTCTTGACATTCTTTTCAATGCACTATTTGTCATCTTGCATTTGTTGCCAAATTAAACAAGGTGTACTATATGTTAATAATAATGTATTCTACATAAATCTTAGTTACTAGAACTAGCCCTTGGCTTACTTGAATAGTTGTCCTGAGATTTTTGTTCAATTTCTATAAGACTTCATTCTTTCTTACAAGGAGGTTGATGCTACCGATTACTCCCAAGTCTTTAGTACATCTTGAGTCCACAAGAGTTGGAAGTGGTCTCCAAAGCCACAAAAATGGTGGTTGAGTATACTACTTTTTTCTTCAACACCTCAATACTCATGAGCTTAACTAATTCTCCTTTCACAAGACTTGTTATCTAATATAATAGATCTCACTACCTTCTTCAAACCTTTCTCATGGGCTATAAACCACTTGAAGGTTTTTAAAACCATCCTCACGTTGGAACTTCTTAAGAGATTTTGGATGTCATCCATATAACATATTTTCAATAAAACCCAATAAAATAGTCAAGAATACTAAATTACTTGATTAAGAATAGAGTTTGCAACAAATCCAAAAGACAAGCCAAAATCAAACGAGTGTGAATAAATATCTTAATACATATAACCTCTCTGATGGCAAAACCAAATAAAAAACAATGTATATAGTTTTAAAGCTATCATATAATACCAAAACTAAAAAAACAATATTGATATCTTCTCAATCTAAAAAGTACAACAAATTCTTAAATACAAATCTCTCTCATAGAATTTTAAAAAATAAAATGACAATCTCTTTCTCTTAGATACTAAATTGTCTTTTAAAAAGTCTCAGCTCTGTGTCTGTATCTTGACATATAATATAAATAATGACCATTATGTATTCGGTTAGAAAACAATAACAAAAAAAAAATAATATCAAAATATAGATATATAACTAATAAAGAAAAATAAGCAATCATTGCACAATAGTTATATACAACATAATCATGTATGTATATAATCACCTCTTTAATGATATTCTTTCTCTCAAAATTTTTTCTAGAACATTCAACTTAAAATCCTTTTTTTTCTTTTATTTCTTTTTTACATTAATTTCTCTCTTATCTTATGTTCTAATTTTTATAACATGTATACATATATTTGCAAAATAATAATTATGTTCATTATCATAAATCAAAATATATGCAAATGATTTTATGTTATACAAGATACTTAAACTATATAGTATTTCACTTTAATAATTTAAGAAAATTAACAATTCAACCTATTTGCATCATAGTTACTTTGATGGCTTTAGAATGCTTCTTCAACTACCTTGTATTTTCCACTCATTTTTTCAATTCCTACATGATTCACATTACATTCTAAAAACAATTGTTTAATTTCCTATTCTCAAGCTTTAAAACTTCATTTATTTGGTTTCACATTTTTTATTCTTTCACATTCCCTCAAAGCTACATAGTGTCTATATAAAAAGGACTTACAAAAGCTATCACAAAAAATTCCCGAACACATCCATAAATTCTATTGAGATTCACTATCTATAGCTTCACATCATTTAGTTCGATCCCTTCTATCCATAGCCAATCCCAGATCAATCTATTTCCTAAAGCTAATCATGTCATCTGATGATTCCATCAGACTGTATAAGCTTCAGATTTGTTTAACTGAACAATCCTTTATTCAAACAATTCGATTTAAGTCATAATTGTACTATCCAATGGTCCCATCGAATTGTACAATTCTTAGGTTCTTGCCCGAAGATTTCATAGAGCCTAATTTTACAGTTCGATGAATATTCTTGTACTGTATGATCTTCTTAAGAATTTAATTAGTCCAAGTTTTTATATTCATCGCACCATTTGTTGATCTATCGTGTCATCCAATAGGTTGATTGTATAATATGATTGACTTGATTCTACAAAACTATAGACAAAGTCAAAAAACAAGTTAGAGATTTCAACACCAAATTCACAAATCCAAATCAAACTTCAATTCATTCAATATAAAAGACTTCATCATATACTACAGAAAAATCTTGAGTAAAAGCTTACCTTATGCAATCCTTTTGGTCGAAGAGAGATCTGAAGTTCCTTCCTAAGTTATATTCCTTAGCAACTCCAAAATCCTGTCACAATTGTATATTGAGTTAAAGTTGCTTGAGGATTTCTCCATTTTTCCCTTTCTCAAACCTTTTCCTTTTCTCGCCTTCTATTCTAGAACCTTCTCTCTTTATCCTAGTCTACCCATTGCAGACAACAGGTGAGGGAAGTAAGGGATAAATTTAAGTTTATATATTAGTAAAAAAAATAATAAAATATTATCTTTTTCTTTCTTTCTTTTAAAAGTTTATACAAAGCTCAAATAACTTACATAAATTGTAAATATATCTAAGAATTCCTCATGTCAAGATTTTATAATATTATATCCAAATCCTAGATCTAACTACTATCATCTTGGCATGTATTTCGAGTAGCACTGATTTTTAATTTTTTTGTTACAAATCTATAAAGTTTGCATCCAATAATTAAATAACAATTAAGAATATATCCCAAAATAAAATAAAGTAGTTTGTACTGTTCCTTGAGGGTTTGATGGTTCATTATCTGAGACTATTTCATGAAACTATTTCACGTAGCACAAGATTTAATACGATCTCGCAAGACCTCCTCAAAAAGCTTATTTAACAATTAGCAGCATGCATCATTAGATTATTGAGACCTTGCAAATTGACTCTATTAAAACGTTATAAATTGGCTTTACCTAAACCATCACCTTTGAATCTACCATGCCATATTAGCTATATGGCCTCAATGGCTCAATGAAACCCTTGTAGTCGCCTCTTAATGATACTCGTTCTATTAAACAATTGCAAATCAGCCCTGCTGCACAATTTTAGCTTTATTGGCCCCATCAACTTCTTCAAATAATTGAATCCTTCTCAACCTTTTCATCTTATTAGCTTTGTTGAACTACCAAAAATTGGATACATTGTAGAATGTGTTCACTTCTCCACAAACTCTACCAAGCCCTATCCTTTGCTTATGCTATCTTGTCTTGACTCTTTCATCATCATTAGTCTTGTCACACCATAGGCATTACCTCACCAATTGATCTTATTCACATCAGGTTTTGATAACATCCGTTGAGAGAGTAGCACCACAAAACCAAAAGTTGGTGCAATATAAAAGTGACACATGTCAGCCCAAGTTTTTTGAGTAATGATCATCATTTTATATATCAATATTATATTTTTTTTTGTTAAATATATAAAACAACCATTCTCCATAATTGTTTCGCCATTACAAAAACTTTGAAGATGATTACCTCAAGGTGATAGCACACGTTATTCATGTCCACCGTTGGTACACCACGGCATCGGACCTTACAAACCTTCTGTTGTTTCCAATGAGTGTGAATCAAATTCAACATATTGTGGGTCAGCCCATCCCTTCCTGGAGCTCAAACCATAAAACGTAAGGCCCTCCTAAAAAAAAGTCCTAAATTCTTGAAAATGAGAAGCAACGCCAATTACCAAGATTAACTTGACGATTACTCGACAAATAAGGCTTGACGACAGCAGCTACCTCTGCCTGAGACAGGGGTTCCCCAAGTATTTCCTCTCGGTTCCGCTTATCAACGTAGTTGCCGAGCTTTACTTCCCGTCGGCTTGCTATCTCAAGAACATTACCGGATCCTTCTCCAGGGGTTGAGTCGTATCCCAACGGATGGAATAGCCGGATTTTCTTTTTCCTCTCCTTGTCCTTCTTGGAGAGGAGAGGTGCTTTGCCGGTCCACGGACGAGGCATCTCCGGTGGAGCGAAGGGCAGGAAAGCCGGCTCCCGAATGGCGATGGGCTTGGCCTTAGGGGTCTCGGAGTAACTGAACTGGAATTCGAAGGGGGCTCCAGGAAGGAGGTAGGAGACTCCGGAGTCGCCAACTACGACGGCGCGGCCGCCTTCAGAGGAGAGAACTCCGGGGGATACCGGCTTGTAATAGCGGGTAGCATTGTTGACAGAGCGGAGGGAGGGGTTGGAGGAGGAAGCGGGAGAGTGGGGAGGCGGAGATGCAGGGGATGGTCGGGATCTTCGGTTCTTGACTGGGATAGGAAGAGGAGGAGGAGGAGGGGAGGGGAGGGGCTCGTTGATGCGGGGGATGGGGGGAAGAGAGATGAAAGGGTTGGCACCGGCGGGTAGAGCTGCGAGGATGTGCATCGGCGGAGTACGGAACCAAAGAAGAGTGTGGAATCAGGATATCCAGTTAGAAGAAGCGGTGATGAGGAACATAAAACTGGCGCACCACGCTGGAAATGCAGCTCGGGAAAAAATATATTTTTTTATACGAATAAATAAAAAATTCAAAGATTAATCGTAATATAAAATAATTCAATACACTTTTACCAAAAAGCGGCGTTTTCCCATTTTAGTTAGCTCACAATACCGGCAAGATTAACTCCATTTTTTACGGTGATTTTAATGCTTATTTTGATACCAGTTATTATTGATAAAGCACTTTATTAAAAATAATTTCAAATTAAAATGAAATAAATTTTTATAAACAAATAGAACCAAATCATGCTCAAAAATAGCATTTCCTTTGAAAATAAATGACGTATTCAGTAGGAAAATTTGAACAATATCTCTTTCAAATATTAAAACATCAAAAAAAATATTAAATAATCTTATGAAGTCTTCGTTCACAAAAAAATTGAACATTGGTTTTAAAAAATTTATTTTATTCATAAACGCTACAATCCTATAAATAAAAAAGCCAAAAATAAAAAAAAAGAATACAAATATAAAACGGTAATTAAAACACATTTCGATAACAATTTTTAAGCACACGTCAAACAAAAATGATGAACACCAGACACATATCACCGGGAATAGAAGCAGCATTTGTCCAAAAGCAAGTAACCACAATTTAGAAAACAGAATATATAAGTACTACAAATTCTTGAACAAGTTTAAGACATTCCTAAGAACAAACTTTGCTAAATCCAGATGCAACAACAGAAATATGGGGACGAAGGTGTGGCTTCAGAAGATCTCTCTTCTTCCTCCTCGCCTCCACGTCCATTTGCTCCTCAGCGGTACTGGAAAAAATAAACAAGGAACATTTATAAATACAACAATCTTAGAATAATATTTGCAAGAAAAAAAAACATATTTTTAACTATGAAGAAAAAATTAAAGAAACGTTCTCACTCAAACAAGGACTCAAATAGTCCTACAGCATGTAACACCTTTAAAACAAATTTATTCAAGATTTAATGTTCTGTTAAGATTACAAAGAAATAAATAATTATTATTCTATACATAAAATAAAAATTATAGAAATAACATATGTGGTACAACAAAATAAAAAATAAACAAACCAAATAACCCCAGTAATATTCTTCTTTCCATTGATGGTCTTTTCCAGAGGCTACAAGAGAATGTTCAACCTCTAGGAACAAATGTCATTTTAACAACCCTTGTAAGTATCCTATTTTCCAAATCTTTTTCATCAATTCTCTTTTAGGTCACAACATCCATGGCATTTGAACCATTGAACATTTAAAAAGCTCATTGCACTTCCAAATAAGCCAATAATCCTACATGTTTATACTCTAGCTCAAAGGAAACAAAGACAGGTAGGTTCCATTAAGAAGAAAGAGACAATCCACACACAATATTTTCTTTCCATTGATGGTCTTTTCCAAAGGCTACAAGAGAATTCAAACAAATGTCATTTTAACAACCCTTTCAAGTATACTATTTTCCAAATCTTTTTCATCGACTCTCTTTTAGGTCACAACATCCATGGCATTTGAACCATTGAACATTTAAAAAGCTCATTGCACTTCCAAATAAGCCAATAATCCTACATGTTTATACTCTAGCTCAAAGGAAACAAAGACAGGCAGGTTCCATTAAGAAGAAAGAGACAATCCACACACAATATTTTCTTTACATTGATGGTCTTTTCCAAAGGCTACAAGAGAAAGTTCAACCTCGAGGAACAAACGTCATTTTAACAACCTTTTAAGTATCCTATTTTCCAAAGCTTTTTCATAGACTCTCTTTTAGGTCACAACATCCATGGCATTCGAACCATTGAACATTTAAATAGCTCATTGCATTTCAACAATGAAAGCACTTCCAAATAAGCCAATAATCCTACATGTTTATATCTAGCTCAAAGGAAGCAAAGATAGGCAGGTTCCATTAAGAAGAAAGAGAAAATCCAAACACAACTCGTTCAACGAAGAAACCTATAGTGGATGACTCCTACCCTTTTCTTACACGGAAGTAGTTGAAAGTTTTGAAGCATCATAATTGGAACATGGCTCACTGATCTATTGTATACTTGATGCTATATAAATATAAAGTAACTAGAAAAGATTGGTAATTAACAAGGCCAATAAAGTTAATGAAACTACTAGTTGTACTGTTCCATTGATGGACATTTTGCAGGTCTACAAGTGCTTGTTCAAATCTCTATATCAAGGAACAAAGATCCTTTTAACAACCCATTTAAAAAGCTCCTTTTCAAAATAACCAGAATAGATTGCTACTGAACGAGGTAAACAACATGGCAAATCTATTAGTATTGTTCTTTCAAATGATGTTCATTTCACAAGGTTAAAAAAGTAAGATCGACCTCTAGTTCTAAGAACAAACTTAAAATCTAAAAGCTAAATAAAATATCTAGTAGTAAATTTCACATTAACTATGAAAGGTTCTCCTTGCAGTTCATGGCACACCAGTTTAGGTGATAATTACTAACGAGGGGTTCACCTTTTGAACATGCATTGACGGACCTAATCACAGGGAGCTCATGTTGTACACTATAAAACCTAAATTTTAGGTTCTAATGCATAATGTCATCGTAATTACAGGAAAAGTTTCACCATACAGAGTAAGAACAGTTCAATGCTCGGGTAAAATTGTATGCAAACAATTGAAATTATCTTCATGGTCCACAACATTTGATGCCTATATCACGCATGAAACGATTATATTATATAAATTTGGAAACAGATGAATGATGCATCTTCAATTGCTTGCCTTTTGTTGAAGTTCACGTCTAATGTATACATTAAGGCCAAGTATATAATTCCCACGAAAACTATACAGATATTTGATATCAACACAACAGTTAGCGCAACAGGAATCCCAGATATTAGATAATAACCACTAAACATTCATCTATATAAGATGTGAACACAGAACAGAAGAAAATAGTATTAATGCATCTTGGTTGAAATAAAAGTAATACAAGGGATCGAAAATAAACCTTAATAAATCCAATTTCCTTGGCGTTGCTGCGGAAGCACTGCCTGCAGCACATAAGCCCGTACTTGCGAATCAGGCCATGCGGATTACCACAGACACGGCTGCAGAAAAACAACTATTTAAGGATACAAGATATATAAAACGGGATTGAGATTTTTCTAATGTGGCTATAAGATCAAAATAGATCGAAAGGTAAATAACGTTTTCTCGTCAAAAGCATCTCATCCAAATCAATGGATGTAGGAAAATCTAAGAAAAATATTTGAATGGTAGAAAATCCATTAAAAAAGTTATGAAGGATACCAGGCGCGGGATCCGGGGCCATAGTTCTTTGGATGGGAGTTCCACACATTAGAGTGACCCATGATCTTTATTGTATCGAGAGACGAAGAAACTCTTTTGCAGGGAGATTCGAAGCAGCCGACGGCACGAAGACGACTCAAAGCCAACCCTAATCTGGGCGAATGGCACCCTTTTCCCTATATATACCCCGACGCAAAATTTCTTCAAATTCTCCTATAGAAGCTTGAAATTGCAAACCATACCAATTTCATTACACAATTCTTTTTTATTTACAATTAACGCGCTGTATTTCGTTCGCTCCGACGTTTTAAAATTACGTTTTTACCCAGAAAATGTATAGGGCTGAATTATTTATTGCTCGTTATTTTGGCACTACCAGATACTGTTTTATCTTTTTAAATATCCTAATTATTTTTATGCTTTGTATCACATAATAAATTAATTTAATAATTATTTATTAAAAAGATTAATATATATATATATTAATAAAATTTAATAAAAAATAATTAAATATATTTTAAAATAATGATGTTTATATTCCATAACAGTTATGCCGAGCAAAAAATAGAAGTAAATGGTGCGGCATTTAAATGTTAATATTATGTGCAATAATAGACAAGTTTTATACTTTTCGATCAATAGCAACATAAGATAATTTCTTTGCATAAAACACCTATTAAGATAGCAACAATTGTTGATTTCAATTATAAGAGACAAATAGCAATAATGGCAACTTAACTATTTTTTATCTGATTTTTTATTTAAAATCATATTGGTCTCTCAAAACAAAAAGCATTTTTTAAAATATAATTTAATTTAACTCTAATAAAATCTTCTATCTTTAACTTTTTAAGCTTTTTTTTTTCAAAATATCATCTAGAATTCTTATCATTACATGAAGTTGTATCATCTTCCTTTATCAAATTAACTTATGCAAATAATGGAGAAAAAATAATATGACTTATCTAGATATTTGATAATATTTTATTCTAATCCCAAAAATTGTTGCTCAAATAATCAAAAGGGATTTTAAAAAAAATTATTCAGTGATATTAAAAACATCTGTGACATCCAATCTAGACATTTGAACTCCACTTAATACACTCAACAAGATTCTATGATACTAATTTCCCCCAATTATTTGATATCTAATATCTTTGTCTCCTCTATAGATCGTAATATAAGGTTCGTCAACATCTAAAATAGTTTCGAATATTGATAATATTCTAGAGATTCTAAACATTTGATGACACTTATAATGCAACTTGGATTTGTTATAAGTAACTACACCTAATAATAGCTTTGTGCCAATATGCCCAAGCACGATTATTTTTCATATAAGAATAAACGTTTGTCGCTATTATTAGGGCTCTATATATGCATGTGCTAAGAAACACATACGAACTAATTTCAATCTTGCATATTATAATTTTTTTTTTTATTTTATCTTTTGCATGTGTATGTGTTTCTTTGGGTTGTTAAATGAACAAGGATTCATTAGATCGACATGAAATGTCATTGGCTTATGAAATATGTAAACATACCTTAGAACTTTTTGTTGGTTTGATTAGACTAATGTTAATTATGGTACTAATTTGTGTGTACCCATATATTTTTCAATGCTGTTTTTTAAACCTTCCAATACGATTAACATTAATGTTAATTTCACACATGATTTGTGTATTTCATGCATCTTGTATTTTGTATAGATACATATGCATGTTTTTATCATATAGGTTAGAATTATATTGCAAACGTATAGATTTTTATTTAATTTTTTTGTTATTTGTTATTATAAAAATTAGATTAAAAAAATAATAAAAATTTAGTTAATTAAGAATCTAACAAAATATATTTACAAAATAAGAAGGGTGATAAATTTTACCTCTGAATCATTTTTCTAAATAAGATTCACCTATTTGATAACATAATTACTTTTTAAAAATAAAAACTTTATTCTTATAACTAAACTTTAATTATATTCTTTTCAACTTTTTCTCATCACCTTTTAATAATAATAGACTTAGTTACTAAATCAATAAAAGTAAAGCAAAACAAGCTCTATTACAAAACAATCCATTACAAAATATAGATTAATCAACACTCAAACATTACATTTAAGATTCTAATCATCACATTAAAATAATGACATATACACCATCTAGAAAATAAATAAATTTTTGTTAAATTAGATATTGCTAATCTACAGTATTACATTATATTAAGTAGAGTATGCCAATCTTAATTTGCATTGTAATGATTGTATATTTGAATTTGATTTTGGTCACGAAATTTTCCTTACAAACTTGAGTCAATCTTTCCCTTCTTTCCTTAATTATCATAACGAAATTCTAAAGTTCAATCTCATTTCATGACAAAACCTTCTTTTCTTCTCTCTCTTTCTCTCTCTCTCATGTACGCACACACACATATACATACACAATAGCTCTATTTAAGGAATTTAAAAATCCGTCACCAAAGTCAATTGTACCTCATATATCTAATTTTCACATGCCTTCTCCTTCTATTCTTCTTATTTACCAAAAGTTGCACCTCCTTACCTAATCGACCTTTCCTCTACTTGGAATGCTTGTGCCTCCTTCCTTAGCAGCTTTTTTCATCAATTGGATTGTGACCCATTCTTTCGTATTCACTACTTAAGGGTTTAAAAAATAAAATAAAAATTTAATTAAAATTATTCAACAAACTTTACTTATCATCCAATTCTCATAAGTATTTGACATAGTTTGATATTTTTAATAAATTGTATCTTCTAAAATTCTCTATGATAGTAATTTTCTTGTTTTTTTTGTACACGTTAAGCCATTTATTTCATAATCACAACACCTCATTTCCACATCAACATTATTTTATACTAAACTTCTTTATAATCTTTATATTTAAATCCATTTTCATAAATTTTTATTGCGTTTAATATTTATTATAATTTATGCTATGTATAAGTTCTTTAACTTTTTATTATTAATAAATTTTTATTAACATCCGATCTTTTATTTTTTAAGTTTAGATACATCTAATTTTAATTGACTTAGTATTTTTAGATTTGTTAATAATTCTTACTCCTATATTTGAAATTCACATCTCCTATTTTAAGTATTGTATTTCCTTTGTTTATAGTGTAAGAATTTTGCAAGAATCTAATAAGTTTTGCAAAATTTAAAATAACATAAAATTAATAAAAAAAAAATTCGTACCTTTGGGATGCTATAACCTCCCTAGGGTTAACTCTTTGAGAACCACCAAAGCATGCAAACTTTATCTTTTATACTCTTCAAACTCAACTCCCTATAAATGCTAACATTTCTAATATATTCAAACAATCTCAAGATATCATATCACTTCAACCATGAATGAGATGCTATCTTCAGGATCTCATTGATATACAATAAGTTTTCTTTCAAGGCCATTAATAAAGAACTCTCATCTACAAGTAGCTCGTAGGAGGCTAACAATTCTACATTAGCAATCTTTAGTTCTAAAAATACCCCACAAAATTGCTTGAGATTATGCTTTAGTATATCTTTCAAAACACTCGAGATGATAATCAAAAGTTTAAGAATATCATTTTCCACAATAAAATCATTGCCATCAAATAGGAAATTTACATAATCCCATAAGCAACCAAGGGCCTTAAGAGAACTTCGAATATCTTCCTTAGAAAGCTAGTTGTCTGTTCAATCAAACCCCAAATCCGTTACACTCCAAGCCAAAATAGTCATTAATATAAGTTCTAAGAAAGCATATAGAACCATTGCTCTTTCCTATTTCCTTTCATCCCTATTAACATTTTTAAGGTATTAGTAATGGTAGGCTTATAAGGATTGCCTCCATTTGAGGAAATCGGATAAACATGGAAAGAACTAATGAGGTTTACCAATTTGATGGCCATGTGTTCTATAGAAATTGGTTTAGACATTATTGCTTTAGTACCAATAGTGATTTCAACTTAAATCAAAGAGACTACATGGGGCCTAAAACATTGATTGACACTAATTCCCTTAAACAATGTGGATAGTTAAGCTTGAAGTGAGGTTTAATAAAAGGAGGGTGAATTGCTAAAAGTTAAATCTTGATTTATTAAAAAATATTTTAATAAAATATTTAAAATAATTTTTAATTAGGTTTAACAAATATATAAAAATGATTTTCTACAAATTTTAATTTCATTTTAAAACACATTAAGTTTTATTAATGCCGTGTAATTGAAAAATCAAAAATAAATAAAAATGTACACAATCAATTTTTAAATGATTTGGCTTACAAAACAAGCTTACGTCAACCCCTAACAAAAATCAGACGAACACAAACACAATATAGGTCTTCTCTAAAAGACGGGTAGGCTAAACCCTTACAACAAAAAGACAGACTACTATAAACTTATAATGAAATAAATAGAACATGCTACTATGGTCTTACAAATAAATAAAATGATAAATAGAAGAAAAACATTTCGCGATATAAAATCTAAATCAATATAACCAAAGTTCTATGCTTGATAGAATCATTAAAGAGACATAAGTATCTTAATTAAATAAATTAAGGATCAAGAAAATTTAATAAGTTAGCTAATTTGAGAAGGAAAATAATTTCAAGAGTTTGTCCAGTGAATGGATTATCAGCATATGGAAGCGATGATGGGAACGAGCTACTAACTACTTGAATATTTTTGTTTAAAACTTTTCTTTGGATCACATAAAGATTCTCCTTATTTTTTCGTACAAAAATCTCTTATTTATAATAAATTTGTAACAACTAAAAGTACTTACAAAACACTCAATTTACTCGTTATAATATTTGCAACTTTCGAAGTATTTTAATTAAGAAATAAATAAAACAAATCTCCAACAGCTTGAAATAATGGCTAAAATAGCCATTGTGCAGGAGCCTTTCGATTGGAACTCTATGGGCTATTCAATTGCAAAAACTATGTGATCAGATAATGCATTGGAATCTACTCCTTTAAAAATTTGAAATTAATATGGGCTATGAGATCAAAATTGTGATATGATGATAAGATTTAACTTAGCCAGCGGAAGAAATACGTACTGTGCGATCGTGACATTGCATACTCAGACAGCTGAAAAGAATTAGCAGTTTGAAAGACGAGATACGATGGTGATCGTTCGATCGTGAAAATGACAATCTTACGGCTCACGCCACTCCCGCAATTTAGAAGTTCATCATGCAATAAGAGCAATTCGTTTAGTCCATTGTGGTGTATTTGAAAATCCATTTTCACTGTATAAGCCTTCTAATGCATTCTATAGGAAACTTGATTTTGAGGTTAGCTGCCTCCTGGCTAGGTTGGGGAATTAATCACCCGCGCCCAGCCAGTTACGTATTCTTTGTTTGATTTACAGATGTGGGATTGATGATTTCCAAAATGATATGTTTGGGATTGATTATGTACCAAACTGCATTCAGAAGAATTTACAACTGAACAGTATTGGTTCACTGTAGCGATTCGGTTGGTTCAGGCGGTAGTTTTTTGTACGACCAGGTTATTTTTTGTTATTAAATTTTTTACTAAGTAATTAATATTATTAGCACACTTTTTTATAATAGATTAATTAAGAATTTCAAAAATATTATTAAAATGAAATAATAGTCAAAATAATCAGAAAGGATGGATCAAAAATAGTAGAAACCTAAATATTTTAAAATTAATTTGAATTTAATTTATGTGTCTTATAATAAATATTTCAATCAAGCTTAACATTCTAATCAAAGTAAATTTGAAATACATAAAATTAAAATTGGAATCTCTTGGTAGTTGTCACTCCAACTAAGATAATCTACATGAGATTTAACATTTGCGTATCTTTTTTTTTTCAGTTCTCCCATGAATACGAGTATCAGTTATCTAAAATTTAAAAATTGATTTAAACAAATTCATTAGAAATATTTAAGATTTGTTATCATCAAACAAAGCATAATGACTAAAAGTCAAAAATTCAACAAAGCTATCATCTCAAAAATGAATGTCAAGTCTCAAGTGTAAAGCAAGACATGCTTTTCGCTTCGTCAAATACAAACCAGCCTCACAAGAGTTCAATATAAGAGGAGGTGGATCATCTAGAAAAAGTAGTCCATTTTTTTTTCTTCCTTAACTAGCCATGACTTATGAAGATAAAGTTCTCTTGTTTAAAAGTCTATAATCTGACACTCTAATTTCTTAACTAATTAAACTTATATTAATTTCTCACAAGTATAATTTTCATATCAATATACTTAATTATAATTTTTGTTATTTCATATTATATATGGATGCATTTCTTTCAATTGCTCCTATGTCAACAATGATCCATAATCTTGCACGAGTTGCCCTTTGAAGCTTTGACAATTCGGTTTCTCTTCGTTTTATTGCATATTATTGTGCTTATTTTTGTGGCCAACGTATTGATTTAAAACTATTTTTTAATCCTTTCAAAGAATATTAATTTTAAAATTTGTGTTATTTATGCTTCATATAAATACAAATTCATGATCCAACCATATTGTAAATGTATTTAGTTTTTTGCTAACATAATTGTGAGACAAAAGGCAAAAATGTATTCATTTCTTTTGTACTTTCTTTCTCTAATTATATTTTTTTCAATTTTTTTATGGTTCTTTTTTGTATAATTTTAGAAATTTTTTCCAATTTTTTCAAGCACATGCTTAAAAGTCTTCATGGTGTTTTTTTTTTTTGTTGTAGGAATCTTTGTTAAAAAACAAGCTTTCAATGCTTTTACAGATTGAATGCATTATGTATGTCAAAAGAGGAGGAGGGTTTTGTTTATTTACCACATAGTTATGAGCAAGCTCTTCTTTTTGCATGGCATACATGTCAGGAATCTTCTTTAGTTCAACAAATGAATTTAGATGAATTTTAATCGTCTTTATATTTATAAATAAAAGAATCATCATTAAATATTTTTGTGCATAAAATTGAGTAATAAACAGATTTAAATTAAAAATTTTACATTATATTTTGCTCAAAAGCTTTAGTTAAAGTGTCCAAAGATGAAAGATATGCTTAACTTTTTAGTGAAGATGGCCTTTTGTTCAAATTATTTTACATCACATGGAGAACAATGGAGCCTTTTGGTCTAATTATTCTACTTCAATGCTTCTTTTTTGTGAATTTTGTGGGCCATATCATGTTAAGGTTTGAAATTTATGTTTAGATTTTGATTTCAATTTTGAATTTGATTTTTTTTCAAGTGTGGGTTTCAATAGTTTTAAACATTTTGTAGGTTTTTAGTATAAATTAATTATTTTCATAATATTTAAAAATTTAAAATCAAAATTGGAAATTTAAAAGTTTAAATTCATAAATTATTTTTATATTTATTATAATATTTTATCAAATAAACAAATTTAAAATTAAGATATTTAAAAAATCGAAATATTTTTTTAACATACCTGCAGTCAGTCATTGAAATAATTAAGAGCTATTTAAAAGTTGTGTTTAATAAATATGTTGTTCATAAACACTTAAAAAAAATTAGTATCTTGAGATGACCAAAGTAGTATTTAACTCTTATGGTAAAATGTGAAGTAAATTTTATTAATATTATTTTGAAACTAAAAGATAGTATTTATTATTTTTATTATTATATAGGCTGAAAAAAATGCAATTCAGTATTATGTTTCAAAAATGATTTTATTAAAAACTAAATTTGAAAATAACACAACAAAAACACTTTATTGACTAAATGCAAGTGTATTGATGAAACAACAATCATGCATTAATTATTCAATTCATTATTGGTACTTCTTTTTCAAAGTTTTTAATATCAATTTAACTTGTAAAACTGTTCTATTTAATGAAGTTAGTTCATTAATGGAGCTTTATTAAGGGACATTGAGCAAATATTTACAATCTTTATCCTTCTTTTTTCAAATTGTTCATGACAACAGTTCTTAATCCTTCCAGCCCAGAATTTTGATGTAAATTCTAAAATGTCAAATGCTGATGCCAAATTCTTTGAAACATTACTTCGAATGAATTCAACAACTTAAAACCCAAATCAAATAACAAAAGCACAGTCAATAAAGACATCTAAACCAACCCCCAAACAGTTCTTAAAGCAGACTAGAAGAAGACCCAAAGTCAAGTCATATAGCAGCATCCGCTTTTCCTGTTTTTTCCTTCAACTTTCGTTCTTTAGACCCCTGACTCTTAAAGGAACGAGGGAAGAACCTTCCCTGAACACAGGTCTTTCTTGTATAAATGCAAGCAGAGTTATTTGCCCTGCACACACAGCTTCACTGCTTCAGAGCAAAAGGAGAAGAGAAATGAAAGGAGAAAAGAAGCCATATTTTAAGTTCTTCGGCTACAAGCACCATGGAAAGGAGACAGAACAGAAGAAGAGCTCAGAAAAGATGTGGGTAAGCGACCAGGACAAGGGTCAATGGGTTGCCGAGCAAGACATCGACCAGAAAGCAGCCAAGTTCATCAACAAGGAGCATCAAAGAATGAGCACGTATCAATGAAAGCTTTCTGTGCTCTCTCATAAGTGTTATCGTATTTAAGCTTTTCAGTCTATTGCACTGTATGACATCTAATGTAGTTTATATTGCATAAGGTGGTTTACCAAAAAAGTTGAGCTTGAACAATGGCTTTAGATAACTGGTTTAAAAGATGAAAGAACGTCCAGGAATCTACGATTAAGTATGTCAAATGATTTGTTCTCAAGGGGATGTATGTGCCACAGTTTATTGCACAGCTACCTCAAAATTGTAGCTTTTGCACATAATTGATTTGTATTACTAAATGATCAAAGGTAGTCTTTAACCCGAATGGACCAGTATGAGAGTATTATTCCTCAAATGTAAGGTAAGTGATCGAGTTATTGCAAAGGTGTGACCATCCTAGCATTAGGGATCTGCAAACACTACTGTGAAAAATTGTAGCAAGCAATCAACCAAGAGAAAGATATGGGAAGGTTTGCATGGATCAACAAAGTCTTGATTGAGCTGGGAGATTTCTACATTTGTCCCCTTGAGAGAAAAACATTTGGCATATTTAATTGTAAATTCTTATGATACATTTTCATCTTTTCATTCAAATAGACGATCCTCTTCACTAGACATCTAAGCTCATCTCTTCCCCAAACTTTATCCATGACTAATGGTTGCATGGCCTCACTTTCATATCTTAAGTTTTCTTTTTAAATTAACTTTTAAACGTATTTGTTGTTTTCTAATGAAAAATAATTTGCATCAAGACGAGTTAATCTAGTGGTTTTTATTTAACATTTTTTTAGTTTATTATATTTTTAGTTTAGTATAAGTTGTAATAGCTCATATTTCTAAAAATCTTATGATATTTTTATCCTTTTTTTAGTATATTTTATTATTTTTGTATAATTTTGTTATAAATGATATGTTCATTATTATGTTTTTTAAACTATATTTTGTTTTAAATTTTTATAAATAAGTTTAATGAAAAAAATTAAAATCTTAAAGTGCTTGTATTCCTAAAAAAACATAACTTTATACTTAGTAGACCATAATCTTGTCTAGAAGAGCATGATCTTGTTTAAAAGAGCACAATCTTACATAAAAGAATAGGATTTATCGTCATTATCCATACTTCTTGTCCTCATTCCCCATCATCAAGTATTAAAGCCATCTTCGCATTGTTCGATCCGCCACAAAGATCATTATCCATTCAACTAATATTCTATCTCTCCTTGAGGAGTTCTAACCAAAAATAAAAAATGATGCCTTGGGATTTATGCCACCACTTGTCATTGACCACCACAATCCAACAAGTGCGCATTACACCAGTTTTGTTTGTCCTTCGATCAGCATACATGTCCTTAGTTGTGTGCAACATATGAGTGCTTTTGCAGTGCTATTTACCACTTCATGTCATATTCAACATGTAATCAAGATGTCACATTCTTGCATTTCCAAGCATGAAAATTCAAAATGCACAAACTCTAGCATCACGTAATTATGCAAATTTTAGTTTTTCTTTAATTTTTTATATTTTTTAATTCATTATAATTCGTAATATATCACATGTATAAGATTGTTATAATGTTTTTTTTATTGTCTTTTATTTGAATTGATAGTTTTACCATTTTATTTTGTAGTAAATATTTAATATTATAAATTATTTAAAATCATGTCATTAAATAAAAAAAGATGATTACGGACTATTTTCTCATCGAACATCTTCATGAAAGCATGAGACTCAAAAAATAAACAAATAAAATACATAATTAAAAAAATAATTCTTTTAAATTTTAGAAGCATGTTTAGAATTTCATCTTTCACTAAAATCATACACAAGTTAATAAATTATATTTTTTGTAGATGTATAATTCATAATATTGATAGATAAAAATAATTATCAATATATGTTGGGGGTTAATCTTATAAAAAAAACACCAAAAGTTTCATGCCCATATTTTTTATAGTAATTTCACTTTTATAAATGATAATTTATAAACTGCGTTTGATTGCGCGGTAAGAAAACTCTTTTTAACCCAATTTTCCAACCGGAATCATCCAAATACATCAAGCGATTTGCCAAACGACTTGGTTTTTAATTTTTTTTTAAAGTAGATTTCGAATACACGAACATGATTAGGAAACGAACCCTTGATCTAAGAGAACATGCGGCACGTACTAACTACTCAACGTGAAGGATTAAAGAAGTGCAATCATTCAAGAACAGAACAGAATGAATGCACAAGTTGCCCAACGAAGTAGCCTTTTAAAAGTATTCCAGGAAAAGTGTATGAGGTGATCTATAAATCCAGCAAAGTGCTTTCACATAACAAGTACTTGCTCCATGTGACTGATGCTGGACTACAAGGAATAGGCCCTCATTCCCGGATCTTGCCTCCTCTCTGTCTCTCTCTATCTCTATCTATTGTTTCCTCAGCTAATATATATAGAGACCAAAACACAAAACAGAGAACAGCTACAGAGAGAAAGTTAGCTATCTGTTCTTCGGAAAGTTGTAATTTAATCTTGAACATGGGTTCTTGGTGGGTTCGTACAATAGTTTTTCCATTCAGAAAAGTCTGCACCATTCTCAATCATCCAAGAGACAAGAAGCCCCAAACTGGTTTGTTGGTCTCCTTTTTCTCTTCTTGTGATCATTATTTGGTTGTTTTCTTCTCCTGATTTGGTCACTGAATTGGAATTAGGAAACATTTGCATTTGGTTTCAGGTAAGGAGAATGATAAAAAAGCACTCCATGGCGAGGTCATGGCTTGCTCATACGAGGATGTGCAGGTGATGTGGTCAATATTAGATAAGGCTTGGAGCAGTAAGACGGGCCATGGCAAATCGTAGAGAACAATACTTGTATTAATATTAACGATAGGAATTTTGGTAGCCTCAAGTGGTAGAAAACATTAGAGATTTTTCCCCTTTAAGGCTACTTTGTTGATCAATGGATTTCTTTTTCACAAGAACTTCTACAATATAAAGCCAAAGCCAACCAATGATTATCTTATGTATAACTTAACTCTGCAAAGAAGGTTGGCAGAACATTTTATTAGTAAAAGATTTCATGTAAAATCCATGAAATAACCCTAAATGTGGACAATTCATCAGGATTCAACATAGCTTAATTGTATGCATATGTTGCTAGGAAATTTGAAACTTCTGCTGCAGTTTCATAAGCACCTTCAACGCAACGACCCAAAGCAACGCCTGAAACATAATTGCCTCCAAGAAAAAGACCTTTGAATCCTCCTTTACTCAGTGCTCCTCTTGCCCTCTCGAGATGGTCAAGATGACCAATCAGGAACTGAGGTATGGCTCGAGGCCAAACTCGTATACCGATAGGTAGAGGTTCGACAGCGTTCGAATTTATAAGCATCTTGCGAAGATCACGATCAACAGCTTCAACGAGATCGCTCTTGCTCTGCATGATATTTCATTATGATTGAAATTTTTGAAGTACAAAAGATCAAGACCAAGTGAAGAAAGTGATGTGCTACAAGGAAGTTTATGATACAAAATGGAGGATAGAAATTGATACATGCATAGTTTGGCTAATGAGCAGATTGCTAAGGTGTTCTGAACTCGTTGCATTAAGTTACCACCGAAATGGAAGGATGCATAAGAACATGCTTTAAACTATAAAACATATTAAACAAGCACCCATCTACTGCATACAAAATAAATCGTTGCAGCCATTGAATCCAAGCTTGATGTTGGAATGCAATTGGCGTATGAAAAGTACATGGGCATAATAAATGCAGAGCCCTTCAAGCAGACATTATTTCTAACTTAATACGTGCATTAACTTAATCAATATGCAAGCATAATACTGCCCAGTTAACACAAAATTATTATACTAATGAATCAAATAATATACGCACACAATTTTTTGGTCAATATCATAAGCCAAATCATTACACGAGCATTTTAAAACGTACGAAATTGTTGTGTTAAATAAAAGAAACTTGTCAGATACAAATAACAAATAATGTTCCAAAAAAAGATTGTTCTAGCGGCCACTCTCAATTTAAAAGATATGCTACAGCATGCTAGGGTGAATGCCAAATTCAATAACGACTCGTGAGCAGAAAAATGCCTATATGGTGCTTCCATGTCCTTCAATAACCTCACTCAAAATGAACAGTTACAGACTTCAAAATTAACAACATCTTTAACCATGATGTTTCTTTGTTGATCATCCATGCTGGGCTAAAGATACATTTCAAGCTAAGTATTAGCATAATATTATTCATGTAAATATCCATGGCAAACTGCAATATCTTAAAAAAGTCTAAGCAGGTCTATCTCAAGTTTGAACCCAATTGTACCAAACCTAAAGTCCACACTAACAACCGAGTGACCCAACTTTTCTAGTCTACACAAAACTCACAGATTCTCTGATGCGGACATCAAAGCTTAACATTGCACGAAAAACAGGGGAACAATTTTTATTTTCAAAATATTTTTTGAAATATTATGAGGTAAAAAATGATGCAGTGACGTACGCGCCGAAACATGGATTCCGGAACATCTTTCGGAATCGAATTCGGAGTTCAAACGGACTCCCAGGAGCCAAAACAGCGCGAAAAACACTTTTCCTGCCACCGGCTCCCTCCGCCTCCTACGGCCGCCGCCTGCCGCGCCGTCCGCCGCCGGAGCCGCCGCCGAACCAGACCCGGGTTCGACCGACGAGCCAGATCCGCGCCCGAGTCCCGCCCGGACTCATCGACCCGCACCAATCATGCGACCCGCGCCGACCCACGCCAGCCCGCACCAACCCGCGCCAGTGAACTGCGACCCGCGCCGACCCACGCAAGCCCGCACCAACCCGCGCCAGTGAACTGCGACCCGCGCCGACCCACGCCAGCCGCGCCGAGTAACGCCAGCCCGAGCCGAGTAACGCCAGCCCGCGCCGACCGGCACCGCCGCCACCGCCGCCGAAACGTCGCCGCCGTGCCGCTAGGTCTACCCGAGGAAAAAGTTCTAGAAGTCCGTTTTGGAATCCGAAAGAAGCAGCATTTAGTTAATTTAATGAACTTAATTTTCATTATTTTTCTCAGATTTTTAGGAGTCTATTTGTAATTTTTAGGTGTCTTTTAATTTACCTATGTGTCCTTTAGTATTCCCATGTTATGAGTCAAATGTCTTTTGTACCCTTATTGATTCCTATATAAGGGGAAGTCCTTTTTTGTTGTAGGGGAGATGAATAGAAACTTTTGAGTGTTCTTTGCTTCCATTCTGAGTTCGTGAGTGCTCTGAGTGTCTTTGGCGTGCTGACTCGTCAAAGCTCTGATACTGGGAGGAGGGACGCGAAGTCCAAGTGGTGAGACGCCACACCAGTAAGTTATCCCCGACACTGGTTCTACTATCCATCTTCCTATCCCAAAATCTAAAGTTTTACCATTTCCCTTTCCTTTTCTATCAACACACACAAACCCGTATCTTTTCGTGTCACCCTTCCCCGTCTTGTCTTACATCATTTGGTATCAGAGACAGGTTTCGCGACGTTCTATCGTTGCGACGATCTAGTTTATATATATATATCATGGAAACCAAGATGAAAGACTTATTCACCCAAATGCGACTATTGCAACAAACCTTACAAATCTTTGCGGAAACATCAAATAGTAGATTCATTCGCTTAGAACAACTGCGTAGAAAGTCTACAAATCCTATTTCACTTTTTTCTTCTCCACTTATTCAAATACCTACAAACCAAGCTTTTGCTAAACTTCCTCAAACTATTTGCGAGCCTATTAGTCAAATTCAAAATAAATCACTTTTTCAAAATTCTACATCTCCTATTCAAGTCGATCCATCAATTGTGCATCGAGAAAAAGAAGCTCTAGATCTTGAAGAGTATGTTGCCCCAGTTGAACTATGTCTCGCTTATTATGAACAAGAAGAAATTACTGAGGAGGAAGAACACATATGCGAAGAGATTCAACTAGAAAGAAGTGACGAAGAAGGTACAAAAATTCATATTCCTGCAGCTGAGAAAGAATCCTTCAACTCAACGGAGTTGAGTTTTTCGCGCATCGGGAGAATGATGCGGACATCAAAGCTTGGCGTTGCACGAACAACAGGGGAACAATTTTTATTTTCAAAATATTTTTTGAAATATTATGAGGTAAAAAATGATGCAGTGACGTACGCGCCGAAACATGGATTCCGGAACATCTTTCGGAATCGAATTCGGAGTTCAAACGGACTCCCAGGAGCCAAAACAGCGCGAAAAACACTTTTCCTGCCACCGGCTCCCTCCGCCTCCTACGGCCGCCGCCTGCCGCGCCGTCCGCCGCCGGAGCCGCCGCCGAACCAGACCCGGGTTCGACCGACGAGCCAGATCCGCGCCCGAGTCCCGCCCGGACTCATCGACCCGCACCAATCATGCGACCCGCGCCGACCCACGCCAGCCCGCACCAACCCGCGCCAGTGAACTGCGACCCGCGCCGACCCACGCAAGCCCGCACCAACCCGCGCCAGTGAACTGCGACCCGCGCCGACCCACGCCAGCCGCGCCGAGTAACGCCAGCCCGAGCCGAGTAACGCCAGCCCGCGCCGACCGGCACCGCCGCCACCGCCGCCGAAACGTCGCCGCCGTGCCGCTAGGTCTACCCGAGGAAAAAGTTCTAGAAGTCCGTTTTGGAATCCGAAAGAAGCAGCATTTAGTTAATTTAATGAACTTAATTTTCATTATTTTTCTCAGATTTTTAGGAGTCTATTTGTAATTTTTAGGTGTCTTTTAATTTACCTATGTGTCCTTTAGTATTCCCATGTTATGAGTCAAATGTCTTTTGTACCCTTATTGATTCCTATATAAGGGGAAGTCCTTTTTTGTTGTAGGGGAGATGAATAGAAACTTTTGAGTGTTCTTTGCTTCCATTCTGAGTTCGTGAGTGCTCTGAGTGTCTTTGGCGTGCTGACTCGTCAAAGCTCTGATACTGGGAGGAGGGACGCGAAGTCCAAGTGGTGAGACGCCACACCAGTAAGTTATCCCCGACACTGGTTCTACTATCCATCTTCCTATCCCAAAATCTAAAGTTTTACCATTTCCCTTTCCTTTTCTATCAACACACACAAACCCGTATCTTTTCGTGTCACCCTTCCCCGTCTTGTCTTACATCATTTGGTATCAGAGACAGGTTTCGCGACGTTCTATCGTTGCGACGATCTAGTTTATATATATATATCATGGAAACCAAGATGAAAGACTTATTCACCCAAATGCGACTATTGCAACAAACCTTACAAATCTTTGCGGAAACATCAAATAGTAGATTCATTCGCTTAGAACAACTGCGTAGAAAGTCTACAAATCCTATTTCACTTTTTTCTTCTCCACTTATTCAAATACCTACAAACCAAGCTTTTGCTAAACTTCCTCAAACTATTTGCGAGCCTATTAGTCAAATTCAAAATAAATCACTTTTTCAAAATTCTACATCTCCTATTCAAGTCGATCCATCAATTGTGCATCGAGAAAAAGAAGCTCTAGATCTTGAAGAGTATGTTGCCCCAGTTGAACTATGTCTCGCTTATTATGAACAAGAAGAAATTACTGAGGAGGAAGAACACATATGCGAAGAGATTCAACTAGAAAGAAGTGACGAAGAAGGTACAAAAATTCATATTCCTGCAGCTGAGAAAGAATCCTTCAACTCAACGGAGTTGAGTTTTTCGCGCATCGGGAGAATGATGCGGACATCAAAGCTTGGCGTTGCACGAACAACAGGGGAACAATTTTTATTTTCAAAATATTTTTTGAAATATTATGAGGTAAAAAATGATGCAGTGACGTACGCGCCGAAACATGGATTCCGGAACATCTTTCGGAATCGAATTCGGAGTTCAAACGGACTCCCAGGAGCCAAAACAGCGCGAAAAACACTTTTCCTGCCACCGGCTCCCTCCGCCTCCTACGGCCGCCGCCTGCCGCGCCGTCCGCCGCCGGAGCCGCCGCCGAACCAGACCCGGGTTCGACCGACGAGCCAGATCCGCGCCCGAGTCCCGCCCGGACTCATCGACCCGCACCAATCATGCGACCCGCGCCGACCCACGCCAGCCCGCACCAACCCGCGCCAGTGAACTGCGACCCGCGCCGACCCACGCCAGCCGCGCCGAGTAACGCCAGCCCGAGCCGAGTAACGCCAGCCCGCGCCGACCGGCACCGCCGCCACCGCCGCCGAAACGTCGCCGCCGTGCCGCTAGGTCTACCCGAGGAAAAAGTTCTAGAAGTCCGTTTTGGAATCCGAAAGAAGCAGCATTTAGTTAATTTAATGAACTTAATTTTCATTATTTTTCTCAGATTTTTAGGAGTCTATTTGTAATTTTTAGGTGTCTTTTAATTTACCTATGTGTCCTTTAGTATTCCCATGTTATGAGTCAAATGTCTTTTGTACCCTTATTGATTCCTATATAAGGGGAAGTCCTTTTCTGTTGTAGGGGAGATGAATAGAAACTTTTGAGTGTTCTTTGCTTCCATTCTGAGTTCGTGAGTGCTCTGAGTGTCTTTGGCGTGCTGACTCGTCAAAGCTCTGATACTGGGAGGAGGGACGCGAAGTCCAAGTGGTGAGACGCCACACCAGTAAGTTATCCCCGACACTGGTTCTACTATCCATCTTCCTATCCCAAAATCTAAAGTTTTACCATTTCCCTTTCATTTTCTATCTACACACACAAACCCGTATCTTTTCGGGTCACCCTACCCCTTTTTGTCCTACATCATTCTCCCTTTCCTATTCCTCACTCTCTTGATTCTTCTCTCCACCTACTCTTTCACGGTTGCCACCGCATTTCTCCTTCCATGACAAGTGTGTCCCCAACATTACTCCTTCCTCTCCACATTTGGTGATTGCTGTCAAAATCCTAGGCTCTGACAAAATCAACATTAAGCTCACTTCTGAAACACTTGAAGTTTTGCGACCCGTGCTGTTAGCAAACCCATCATCACATAAAGCCCTCTCTTCCTTCAACCTTCCTTTCTCACACTGGGAGTCAAAAGGCTGTAGACATGGCTAGCATTGTTGGTGCTATGAGGGCAGCTGGTTTTGATGAGTAACAAGCAAAGAAATGTGTTGCTAACTTTTCCTTTATCAATGCCTCTGCTAATACCCGAACTTCCGAAACACCATTGGTCATAGTTTCTAACACACTTCTATGAGCATAAAGTTTCTCATAAATATTCTCTGAATTTAACAATTTATTGTTTTAATTGTTCTTATTAATCAATGCTTGAAACATTGTTAATAATAATATGTTTTTTGAGAAACAAATTATAATTAAACTAATTGAGATTAATTGCAACATCCAAAGTTAAATTTGAGGTCTAATGAGGTTAGATTTATTTTAGTCATAAATTGTATAGAATTGATACTAAAATTATTTAGTATCTCATAGTAAGCTAATTTTATTATATTAAGCATAATTGTGACCTAATTGATATGTTTAGATCCTTTAGTTATATTATATACAAACAGGCCTAATAAATCTTTAGAGTTAGGTAATGATTTGTGCATCTTGAGATAATTACTTATTATTATGAGCATATTATTTATTGTTAGGGATTCTTTGTTGACATATGTTATAGGTTAAATTTAAATTATATGATATTATTGTAAAAGATAATAATTTATCACAGCTGATTTTTCATGTCTTGATCTTTTAATAGTTTCTTGTTAACATGTTATTGTAGATTAGATGTATGCATATTTTTAATAAATAATACCCTAGTCGTTCTTGTGTGGCATTGTTAGGATTAAGAAGACATCTTATAAAATTAGTCATTAGCATTGATAATTGATTCATATTTGTATAATTAAATATTTGATAGCATCAAATCATGTGAGGTCCTTGTACATAGTCGACCTACTTGTAGTTTGTGAGTATAATGGATCATATAAAATTAAAAATTTTTCTATAAACATAACTTGGTTGTTGTAATTATATAAATCTAAAATGTTAATCTTATGCATATATTAGCCTCCATATAATTGTGTTTATTTTAAACTGTGAGACTTTTTCATATTTATCATCATGGCTATTATTATTCATAGTTTACATTGGAATATGACTTTTGTAAGACCTCTAAGGTATGCATGTGTGTCCAAATTCATCTCTTATTATTATTGTTGATAATTCACACTATTATTTAGCTCATAAGAGATTCTTGATTCATATTCATATTAGGCTATTTATTACTTATATGTTTGCAAGAGTAAGATTGTATGCAAATAGATAAGACGCTCAATGATATCCTTTCAATATGTTAATGAGATGGACAATCAACAAGCCCACAAAACGAGAACACTTTATTTAGGTTATTAGAGGCCTTTCTTTCAATTCAAGTGAGCATGCTATATCATAAGATTGTTATAATGAGTTAATGAAGAGAATTATACATAATAAACATGCAAATAATACATAAATAATATATACTAGTTGATATATATTTTGACTTCTATTATTCATGAGTTTTTTTATAAATGATAGCTTTTTTATGAGTTAATGGAGAGAATTTACACATAATATACAAGCATATATATACATAGATGAAATATACTAGTTGATGCATATTTTATTTGCTATTATTCATGAGTTTCTTTATATATGATAGCTTTTTTATACATCTCACTTCAATTTCCATGTTATTATATTCAAATGTATTATATCATCCTATTGATTATATTTCTATTCGTATAATGCACTGTCGATTCATAACCAATAGTTGTTATTACTCCATATTCCACGTTATTTGTGTCATCGAATTGCACATGTACCATTGTCCTTCTTGTCCATACTTTGTTAGCCCACTAAGATATTCTGATGATAATAAACTAAAGAATATATTATTTTAAGTGACTTTAAAAGTTCTAGTCAATAAGGATAATCATAAGTTATTGAGTTGGCTTGACATCACTAGGGTTTTGAATGAAAATCTAAAGAACATCAATGATGGGCTTAAAGGTGAAGATTAAGCAATGAAAACTTGGTTTTTGGAAATTATCATAAAGGGGCTTCATAAGTTAACTTAGGTCAAAACATACAAGGCTAAACTCAATCAAAATAGGCTCATAACTTTAGTTTCAAAATTATTAATCCAACTCTTTTATAAGATAAAAAGTTTATATTTTCAAATGCTATAACCTAAGTATGTTTAAAAACAATTTAAAAATCATATCAAAATAAATTAAAAATCATTAAAATAAGTTAACAAAATTAAACAATTTTATAGTCTTGTTTTATATCAAAAGAAATGTGTCTATATGTTTTCAAGATTTCACAAACTAAAAGTGATATTTCATTTGAATTCTTAATATTTACATATACAAAACATGCTTAAACTACTTCATAGACTATCTTTGAACTGATTTTCTCACACTAGTTCATTGGTGATACTAGATTATTAATGTACTTCCAACCCATAAATAGATGATTCAACTCAAGTCTGACCCAAGGCATTTGAATTGATTGGTATCAAAGTCATTTCCAGATCAACAACCATCTACACTCTCCACATCCCAATCATCAGCTCTACTTAAGCTAGATTTAGCTATCTCATAAGTTTGTTAAGCTTCTTCTAGATCAATGTCATTAGTCATTTTTGTATCATTTCTTAAAATGGTTATCTCATTATTATTTATTCTAATGAAACTACCCATAGTTGCACATAAGAATGCCCACACAACACAAACTGAAGGGCTTGCAACTTTAAAACTCCCTTGACAAAGGCCATAGACCTTGGAGAGGAGGGTGTGATCTTTGCACGAAAGATAAACTCTTTGAAGTGTAGTAGACGAGGATATGTTTCATTTTAGACGAAAGAAGGACAAATATTAGAAGTCAAAGTATATAAGATGTCATCAAATCCCTAGTCCAAGTGTCACATTGTACTCTTGCTCTCAAATCACGACATGCCTCCTCGTACAAACTAGCTAGCTCTCTTGTTCACTTCCTCCGTCTTTCTTCTTACATTCCTAGAACCTGTCATCCTGCAAGCATTTCTCCATAAAAGATCTCAGGGAACCCCCAAGACCATAATTCACCCTTGACTCTTAACACGTCATATGGGTTTAGGTTAAACGTCTTCGTTATACACAGGTTGAAGGGGAATTCTAGACCAGAGAACTAAGACAAACAATGAGGAACCACTACTTTTATGCATAAAATTAACACCAGTTATGTTTTTCTTAAAGCACTGCAAAGAAATTAGAAAAATCAGATTCTAACGGCAAATGTATTCCACAGATAATTTACCAACAATGACAACTTAAAAGATGAAATACCTTGGACAACATTTCCGTATTAGTAGCTCCACCAATGTAGCTAAGCAGTAGCACCTTTCCTGGGGGAGCACGGTTTGGGAAGAGGGAGGAGCTATATATGGTTCCTGTGAATCGTAAATGATGCTGATTAAACATCTAAGATAAAAGGAAAAATGCAATAGCACATTTAATGAAGATATTCCTGATTAATTTAGTTTCATACGTGAAAGGGTGAGCCAATATATAATTTGGTGTGATCTGGAATTACCTACAGTGTAAACATCATGGATGGCCTCCTCCCACCATATGCAGTTTGCGTTACTAATCATTTTTCTTTATAAATTATTGTACCAACATGTTCTGTAATCTTTGCTTGATTACTAGCAAACTGCATTTTTGTTGTTCAATGATACTATTTTCCCGTTGGATCATTCACCCCTAATGTACAAAACTGAAACGCCAAATGTCAGCCACCAAAATTCACTAGGTGCTAGTTTTATACATTTTTCTGATAAACTGCTTTCAATTAAATTGCTCCTTGTTGAAATATGCCTCTAAAAACTGAAAAAATATAGAATCATAACAACTAGCATATGTTCTCTTGATTGCAAGATTATTTTAAAACGTTAGACAATGTGCTACCATTTTATCCCTTGGTTAAGTTCTGAGAGAATTTTCTTTTCCAAAAACTAAGACCATATCTTAATAATGTTATAAGTGTGATTGACGTTGCAGGATTGCTTAGAACAATTGTAATTAAAGTTGAGGGATTTAGGTTAATCTAGTGATTTATTGAAAGTTTTCAGTAGTCTTATTTATTGGAAGGACACAAAAGGAAACTGAGAACAAATTGAACGAATCAAACAATGATAATAACCAAAAAGGACACCTGAATAGAATTAACAACAATAAATGAATTCCAGTGATTAATGCAGTGAATAGAGTAGATCAGCCTCAAAAGCTTTGTTTAAGACTAATGATGATAATATTAACTAATAGAATGGGCCAAAAAGAGTTTTCTCAACACACTTAGAAATTACTTTCATTTCAGAGTTCAAAGGAGCAAATGAATATTGTGAAGAATAAGGTAACTCGATTAAATTATTCTGAAGTACCTAATGTTTCAACTCCTTGACTGCGTGGATGTAACTGGCCAAATCCCTTGAGTTCACCATCTATTAAGCACTCTCTCCGAATTGCCTCTTTTGGGTAAGAAATGGAAACTGCTGCTACTGGTGGGTAATAGAATTTCAATAGGGCATCTGCAGCCTCATTCTGTTGAAAAAAAAATCACCTCCATGGCCCACTAGCTAAATTCTCTTCGAGGGTGAAAGAATATTAAAAAAATACTAAAATTTTAAAAAGTAATTAAGAAAAACAAACTTTGTATATTACAATGGACAATCACGCCAAGGAAAATAAATTAAAAAACCTACCTTTTTGATACATGGGGATAAAATATATTTGATGATGGGGATGTATAATATAAGATTTACTACTCAAGTTATTGCTCAGCCAAAAAGCTTTTAATGGACAACTCTTATAAAGAAGATTAAAAATAATTTGTTGTTTACTGAAATTTAATCCCATTTGAATAGGCAATACTACACATAAGAATTGTCACTTATAAAAATAATATGATGGTATTCCTTCCCGGTATTAAATCAAGTGAATTGCACATAAAATGGCAGAAGTACTATCATCAGATGAAAATATCAATGTCCAACAAATTACTTGGAACTTACAGAAAGAGGATTCAGCAAAGTGCTTGCAACATATGATGGAACAGTAAGGACAACACTCTTTGTCTCCACTGAAACCATTCCTTCTGGGGTTTCATACATCAATGCATAACCAAAGCCATCACGTTTTTTTATGGCAGTGAGTTTCCAAGACAGTTTGACTTTGTTGCCCAACCTAAAGAATTGCAATTCAAGAAAGTAGGTAAATTTGACTATTATCAACAAAAACTATGCAAAAATCAACCTTATATCCTCAATTACGGCTTTATTGTTGATACCTTTTATACCATACATTTTGACTGTTCTCAGTATTTCCTAACTTAAAACCCTAACATTCATTCATACTGAACAAACATAAGCTACAGACAAACAAAACTTCAATCTAGGTGGGTATCAAGACATCAATAATTATTTTTTTTAGTGGATGCCAGATAAAGAAAACTGCCAATGGCCCAATACTTATAAAAATATTAAAAAAGCAGGACAGGTTTTATGAAATTTTTGCTATGCAGCAACATACCTTGAAAATATTGCACGTGGAAACATAGCAAGTCCTTTCTTGAAAGATCCAACTGTTTGTCCTTTTGGTTTAGGTAAGCTCCTGGAAGTTCTGGGCAATGCTGATTACTATATCATCCATTTTTTGTTTAAAACAGAGATGAAGTAAACAGCCTTACGGATCTTGCATAGGTTTGGGGTTTTTGTTCCTCTCCTGAAGTGCTTTAAAAGTCCCACCAATGATGCTACCACCATTCTCCTCAAGCCTCCAAACTTTTCCAAAAGCAGCTTTCATGCTAAGTTTTGAAGGGTCACCAGCATAAACACCTAGAAATAAAAACAAGTTTAAATTTATGCTTTACAAAGTCATCCAATAAACAACCAAAGCTAGTCTCCACTGTTCTCACAGAAATGACTAGCGTACCTCATATGAACATCTTTAATTCAAAAAACATATGAAAGCATAGTGCCATCGTGTCTGAGCACAAGAAAGTGTGGTAAAATCTGCAAATATGTATGCCCATGTTCATATGAAAAGGCATATGCATGTATCTTACTGTAGAGTTAGGCTACGGTCCTAAAGATAAGAAAACAAATCTATCCATCCACCAAAATTATACATGCATACATATAAATATAACCATATAGGAAGATGCTTGTGTATGAGAGACAGGATTCCATCAAAATTATAAAAAAACAAATTGAAGGAACCTCAAGTAGAAAAATGACTTTGTTAATTATTAAGTGAAATATTAAAAAAGGTAAAACTAATTTAATAGGAATTTTGTAATGTTTATGGTATTTAAAAAACCTCAAAACGTATAATATTAGTCATTATAAAAAAAATATGTTCCAGAAACATGCTATATGAATAATTTATCTTGAATTTTTGGCAATGCTATTGTGAAAATGGGGATGCATGCGCATAAAAGCACCATCTAAAAGATTATATCCATATTGAACCACAATAAAAATTATCAATTTGGTTAGCATATCAGTGGTTCAAGGCATGCAACAAGTAGTGTTTTCAACTGCCATTTAAATTCTTTAAAGATTCTGGAGTTAAATAGTAAACTTGATAAAGATTATCATTCACCTGAACAAAATGGCTCTATTAAGCGTTCAAATACCTCATCCCCAAGATTGCGCCTAACAAATTCTTCAACTGTCTCCTCATGACCCTGAAACCTTTCCCAAAATATTTACTTCCCCTCTTTTAGCTAATCAAAAGTCAGTGACAAAAAAAGAATAGTTACAAACTGGTGGAGGAGGCCTGATGCCTATAGCACCAAATCCAGCCCTCAGCTTACCACCAAAACTCATTAAGTCAAAGAAGGGCAAATCAGTAGGCTTTGAAGGAACTGGACGAAGTTTTCCATCCCATAAAACAAAACGTGGAGCATTTGGGTCACCAAATACAAGGTCATCCTTCAAACCACTATCAACCTGTAATAACAAAAAAGTTGGAGAATATGTGAAGAACAGTAAGTAAAATGATGAAAGACATGCAAAAAAGACATCTTCCATTATTATATAGTCAGCATAAAACTTCAAAATCAAGAAACAAATTTTCACAGCCAGTGTAAAATAACCGGCTAAGTTGACAACAATTATTTTTATTCACTTCTTCCCGCACTAAACCAGATAAGTGAAATATACATTTGATATTGATTAAGAATTATTAAACAAGACTCAAGAAAACAATATGAATATAATTTTTTTATTTATTCCAAATATTATACAATCCACTTATATACAAGTGCGAAACGTAGCAAAAAAAAATAAAGAATAAATCATATGAGAAAAAATAGCTATGTATATAATTACAAAATACAACAAATCAGCCTCCAATCAAATTAAGAGCCTAAGAAAACAAATACAAAAATAAATCTACAGAGACATAACATCAAATTTGCATAAATAAGACAATAAATCAATAGACTATTAATGCAAAATAACAAGATAATTAAGGTACCAATAGGGATCAAAATACAAAAATTTATCATTCTCATTTTGCTTATAATTTCTCAGAATCTTGCTAGGGAAAAAATTTTAGTAAAAAATTATGCTATTTACTATTCTATAGGCATATATGGGATAATAAATAGAGCACTAACTAGCTTTTGATAAAATGTCTGTCAATTTCTATATGCTTTCGGTGATCATGCTAAATTGGATTGCATGCAATAAAGATGGCAAATTTGTTATCATGATATAGGTTCATAGGTTCTCTTAGTTTAATCTTAAGATCATTCAAAATAATTTTACTCAAAAAAATTCTCATAATCCTAATGTCGTAACACTAATTCTATTTTTGCTCTTCATTCAGCCACAACATTCAATTTTTAACTCGTCCAAGAAACTAGATTTCTTACCAAGAAAGTACAAAAGCTTGAAATAGAACTTCTATCTATATGTAAACAAGCTTAGTCAACATCTGTGTACATTTTGAAGTTATATGCCTTTTTGAAATAGAATTCTACATGGAGCACCCTATTAAAAAGTCTATAGCATTTTTCTCTTAAATCTTGCTAAGTTGACTCAATACTCTCACCAAGTCTACAACATTAGGTCTAATGTGAGATAGATATATAAGCTTACTAACCAACCTTTAATATTTTCCTCTGTCCATAGCACTCCCTCTATCTTTTGCTCTTATTCAATGCTTAGTATGATACAAGAACTAGTAGTCTTCTCATTTAGCTTTCTCTTTTCTTTTAAAAGATAAAATATACTTCTTTTGGGATAAAAATATATTATTTTTAAAGTTAATCCTATGCCCAAGAAATAGCTCATATTCCCCAAGTTTTTTTATCTCAACTCTCTTGCAAAGTATTCCTTTAAGATCGTCTCCACTTCAACATTTCCTATGATAAAAATATCATCAACATGAACAAAACACATTGTGACTTTCCCTCCATCTTTGTGGTTTATTTAAGTTTATGGTCTCCTTATCTTTATAATGCCTTTATGCCTTGGCGAATCTTCCAAACTATGGTCCTAGAGACTACTTGAGTCCATACAATGTCTTTTTAGACAACGTACCTGATTATCTTTAAATAAATCAACAAAGGCTAGGTGATGGTTTCATAAAAACCTCTTCCCCCAAGAAACCATGAAGGAATGCATTTTTCATATCAAAGTACAACACATAGTTATGACATGCAAAAAGTGATATAAGAATTTTGAACGTATTCATCCTCACCACAAGTGAAAAGATTTCTTGATAAACTATCCCATATGTTTAGTGTATCATTTAGCTACCAACTATGCTTTATATCTTTCAAATATTCCACATATTTCATAGAAAACACCCATTTATAGCCTAAAAGTTTATTGTTCTTTGATCTAAGAGCTACTTCTCATATCTTGTTCTCCTCTAATGCCCCATTTCTTCCCTTATAGAAAGCATCCAATTTTTACACTTTAATGCATCACAAACATGATTTAGTATTTCTATGGAGACTAAGTGTATCTATTAGAGCTGCGTTCACAAGAATATACTTGTTGTGAAATCTGGTTAAATTTTGAATTTGAATCTAAAAATTTATTCTCGTCCCATTTTTTATTCAACACTTGGTAACATCAAAACCTAGGATTCTTCAGCTTTCCTAAACCTCATGAAGGAGGAATGCTTGCTTATCATCATATCCCTCATCAGCAACAACAAAATCATTGGCAGATGCATGATGTCACAAGCTTTACACACCCATATAAAAGTTACAAATAATAAAAAATGAACAATTTGGCGCATGATTTTATACATGAATAATCTTATGAACGATTTTTTAAAGTTCAAAGTTCGATTTTAGAAAAGATAATGCAAAACGCCTTTCCTCAACTAACGTGCAATTCTGAGAAGGTAGTCTGAAACTTTAATTTAAGATGTATAAAAAATCATCTCCATTTACTCCTAACAACATCGTCTGCTTTGTAGGACAAGTCCTTTGGAGCGATAAACAAGTCTGATAATTTCCCGTCGAAGCGCGTCTCATTTCCAAATTCTACACAAGGACGAAAGAAAAACACGAAATCTATGAGTTTACAAACAAATACCGCCATGGATAGCACGGCGTCAGAGGGCTGGAAGCTATTAGGCCCTTCTTCCCAGAGGTAACCCTCCCTCTCCATGGTGACGATGTTCCCGCCAACGCTATCCCGCGCTTCCGTCACCAGCACCTCCGGCGCCGAGCTGGCATGTCGCGTCGCCAGCGCCTGGGCAGTGCAGAGGCCGCTGATTCCCCCGCCGACTACCACGCAGTCTGCGGAGATTCGACCCTCAGGGAAATCATTGCCGTCACCACCTTCGAGGCCACTCGACAATGCCAAATCACTCGCGACGGAGCAACGTACGAACTTACGGAGAAGAACACGATTGCTTCTTTCGCCCCAGTAGTTGGGGCGTGGCAAGTTAATGGAGATGCAGCACGCGGTGGCAGACATGGACTTCGGATATCGGAGAGGTAATGAAATGTGAAATTTATCGCCTTCATTAATAGCACAACTATATATATATATATAATGGAGACTAAATCCTCACACAATGCTTTAGGATGATAGTTATTATTAAATAATTAATTAATTTTAAAAATATAATTATTAAATTTTATTAAAGAGATTATGTCTTTAATAAAATACTATTCCAAAAACTTATTGAAATAATTATTATCAGAAAAAAGAAAAATAACTTATATTTAAATAACACAATAAAATAAATTTTAAAAATCATTTTAGAGAGGATATTATTACATTTGTTTTTCTATTTTTTTTTAATTTTTAAGTTAATATACATACAAACCTACATATATATAAAGGCATGATTTGATTTTAAAGTAAATTTTTATTTTTAAAATTATTATTATTTTATTTTATTAAAAAAAGGCTATGTATTTAATAATATACCACTAAAAATTATTAAAATAATAATTATTAGAAAATTTTAAAAAATAACTTTTGCCTTTTTAAATAGCATAGTAAACTAATTTTTTCAAAATTTTTTTTGAGATCAATAGCATCTTTTGTTTCTTCTCTATTTTTTTTTTATTTTAAAGTCGACCTATATAGAGATTATATATATATATATATATATAAACAAATATTTAATCACGTTTTACAACACATTTTTATAAATAAAATAAATTTACAAGCATAATAAATGTAGCCATTATATAAAAAATTGATACATAAAAAAAGACATTTTGATGCAAAGAAGATGCAAATTCACAATCGTTTAATCAACAAAAGAATGCCTGAACTTTATGGAAAAACTCTACAAATAATACCGCAAGACATCATAACAGGGAACTACATGATATTCTCACTCCCGAAGTTTAAAAGCTTTCCTGCAAATATGAAACAAAACAGACCAAGCAAATTGCAAACTGGGCTCTGAATAAGGGTTCAGCTCTTCTCATCTCTTCATTCTGAGGCAGTCTTGGCAGCTGGTGACTTCCCCAAGATTGCCTTCTTTGCTTTCACGAGTGAGCGCTTCATCTTGGTGAATATGCTGCTTGGTTCACGCTTAGAAAACTCTTTAACCAACTTTGCATCCCTTGTATCAGAAGACAAAACAGGATCTTGATCTTTTGACTTATTGTTCTCTTCCTGTTTGTCTCCCAATGCTTCATCCTCTAGTTTGACCGTTCCGAGTGCTTCAATGTCCTTCACCTCCACGATGGATAGCTTTTCCTTCTCGTTCTTGGACAGTTCTGATGCTTCAATGCCTTTCACTTCGTGAATGGTGGTTTTTTCCTCGAACACGAGTTCTTTGGAGGCCTCGTGATCCTTCTCCTCAACCGTCTCTGTTGCTTGCACGTGTTGCACCTCCTCGGCAAAGGCTTGAGCAAGACTCAGGCCTTTGGAGGTTCCTGATTGACCTTCCGTTTCGCCCTTTGAATTCTCATTCTTCTCCTTGATCACTTGTGCAGATAGTTCGTCAACAATGGTGAAAGTTTTGGGTGCCTCCACAAAGGTGGCATCTTGCTCTTTCAAGTTTTCACGCTCAGTATCATCACCTGGAAAACCTTGACCTCCTGCGAGAGTAGCTTCACTAGCTCCTGGAGCGAAGTTGTGATCCTTGGAAGTTACCTGTAAAACATTCCGTTCACCTTCAAGAGTTTCATGAATTTTGACTTGCTCAGAAGAAACTCCACCTTTAAGTTCCGTGAATGTTTCAGCCAAATCTGTCTGCAAATTCTCAGTGCTCTCATCTTTCTCCTTGCCAACCAATTTCTCCGCTTCTAAAGTAGTTCCTTCTTCCAACCCAAGTTCGGCATCTTTATGAGAAGAAGAAGAGCCGTAACTTTCAATGGCCTCTTCCTTCTTCTCCACAACTTTTTCACCGGGTTCAGGAGCCTTTTCAATCTCGGGTGTAAGTTCAGCTACTTGGGAAGCATCAAGGTTAGTGGATACCTCCATCCCACCTTGAAAATCCTCACTCTTCTTCTCTAATCGACCTTCGTATGCCTTGGCTTCATCAGATAGAGTATGAGTTGCTTCTGTTTCAGCATGGACTTCCTCCTCTATCTCCAGGGGTGTCTCTGTCGTCTCTACTTTCAAGTTTTCTTCACTTTTAGCAACAGCCAAGGCATCTATTGAAGCCTTTTCATCATCAAAAGAGGATTCAGAAATCCCGGCTCCACCATCTGCTAAAGTCACATTTGAACTTTTTTCATGAGTTCCAATTATGTTTTCTTGCTTCTCTTCTTCAGGTGACCCTGCTTCAGCTTCAACGACTTCTACAGACACCTCAACGGTGGCAGGAGCTTTCAGATTATCTTCACATTTTTCTGGTAACTCTGAAACATCAGGAACAACTACGTCTGTAATAACAACTCGTTTCTGTTCCTCAGGCGAGCCAGATTCTACTTCCAAGTCTTTCACAGGTACCTCAATGCTTGTTCTTGCAGTCTTACCAAAATCAACTTGTTCTTCTTCGGGTGTGTTTGTCTCAATAGCATCACTTGATTTTTCTTGCACTTCAATTTGAGTTTTAGTTTTGTGGGCACCATCAGCTTGGCTTTGAGTTTCTCCCTTTTGTTCGCTTGTTTGTCCTAAAGAAACAGACGGCTCAGATTCCAGCACAGAATTATCATTCTCCCTACCCTTTGCATGTCCTTCTTCCTTCACTTTCTCTGCAGCAGAAACATCCTCCTGTTCAAGCTTTGCATCAACAGAAGAAATATCCTCCGGTTCAAGCTTTAGTTCTGTAACATTTGCAGTTGATGCAGTCACAGTCAAGCCTTCTTCTTTGATATTATTAACCTCATCCTTTCCTACAATGTCCTTGGGCTGGAAATTAATCTCTTCACCTTCAAATTTAGTATCACCGCTTGCCTTTTTCTCCTCTGTATGCTGCATAATTTGAGCAAGTGGGACACAACTGATGTTCTTTGTTAACATTCATCATGATCAAAACAAAGATAGGGACACCCGCATGCACGCACGCACGCACACGCACGCGCACACGTGCACCCAAAATTATTATATGAGTAAAAATCTAAAGTATTGGATTAAGATAATCACTTTGTATATGAACACCATAACTTGCATTTGAATATCTAACATAAAATTATTATATGCGTAAAACTCAAATATTTAAATATGAAATACACATATTTGTGATGAGATATAGGTACTTTACTATGTGCCAAACTAAATTTGCGAAATCATTGAATTCCGATGTGCTTGGGAGTATGTGTGGGTTCCAAGTAACTCAGAAAAGTAATTTAAACATACCCTTGAAAAGAGCTCTATGTGAGGAATTCATTAGTATGAGACATATAATGCTTGAAAGAACTTCAAATTTTCTAAGATTATGAATAATCAATTTTTTAATCACTTTTATCATTTTCCTCTAATTGCCTTTAAACATAACATCACAACATAATGGCAATAACACATACAAGTAAGGATCATAATCATCCTCGATATAATCAAATTCCAATTTTTCCCAAATGAGATTATTATTTAACAATCAGCAGTACATCATATGCATATGCATGGATGATACAAAGCCTACATACCTCGATTTTAATTCATCATGGTGTCACCTAGGGATTTAGTCTCAATTTGTGCAATTCTCCACAAATTTTTTTCTTTGCTTTAATTCCCCTTACATGATTGCTGGAGGACCCTTCCCAAAATCCTTCTTGATTCTCTTGCATGACTACTCAAGGGACTACTTCCAATTATTTTACTTCTCTTACTTATTTAACTCATTCTTAATTCCTCTCTTTCTCTCTTCTTCGACCAAGCAACACTTAGGAATTTCCTAAATTTGCAAAAACTCATGCACTATCCAAGAGCTTTCCATTTCATATGCATTCACACACTCATTCCCATTTCCCAAATCTTCTTCCCTACCTGTCTTCAATCCCTCAAAGGACTCACATTCACATTCTCAATGCTTCCTTTTCTCCCACTTGATGCTCATCTCCTCTTCTGGTGTTCTATGCTGTGTGGATTTACTATCAGGTTAAGTTCTGTTATAGGGATTATGATTAGGTTTTAAGAAATTCAAAATTAAAATAAAAATCTAATTTAATTAAACTTAGGTCTTTGAATGTTTTGATATTTTGTATTAATTTGAAGTCTAAAAATATAATTTTCAATATCATATAATTCCTCTTGAGTTTTACTCGTCGACCAATTTTCACATCTTTTCAAAATTGTTTAATATTTTTAAAAATTTTCTAAGACAAATATTTTATAATTTTTTTTATTTTTATTAAATTTATTTTGACATTGGATTTTGTGATTGTTGCACATCTTTTTTGTACCAAAAAAAATTTAATCAAACTTATCATTATAAACTCTACATCATAGTATTAAGTCAAGTTAATATTTTTAATAATTTTTTAGAATTTTCTAATCTTATAAATAATTTGATTATTAAATCATTTAAATTTCTAATCCTTCTTTTTTTATTTTGAAAAAACATTATTTAACTTTGTTATAAACTTTCAAATAATTTGTACTCTTATTTTTGAGGTTTTGTATTATCTCTTAATAGTGTACAATTTTTAAAAAATATTAAAATAATTCCTAAAAATTTTAAATTTTTTAAAATTCTAAATAGTTCAAAATGACAATAAAATTACGATTTATTATAATTTAGGAAAATACAAATAAGTAGAAAACTCACTATTATTAGTATTTTATATAAGACGGTTTTAAGCAAAGATTCTATGATTGAGATGACACCATATCTTATTCTTGTTATGCAGGACAACGATAAATAAGGATCAATATTGATTAGTATTTCAATATAAGATAATGATATATGAGAGAGATGATTCGATGGCCTGACTAACTACTAATAAAAGACTAAATATAAGGTTAATATCACAGAGATATGATATGATATGAGATCTCATAAAATAAAAATAATAAGTATTGAAAAAAATTAGGGTTCAACAAAAGAGAAAAGATGAAAAGAATAAAAAAAATATGCAAATTATGAAAAATAAGAAAGAGTAAGATATAATATGAAAAGTACTTTGATATTAATATTATATGATATGAGTACTAAATAATGAGTATATCTAAATAAGCATGATGCACACAAGCTTACATATAATGATTTCATCACATTTTATCCACTAATTAAATATCATGTATTTTTATTATTATTATTATTAATGTTTCAAATATATTGTTTATCTGCCTGTAACAATTTGTTTGTCTGTTGAACATTTTATATTCAATTCTTATTTATAGTATAAGTTAAGATACAAATTCATACAAAACTAGAGATACCTAATGGTTAATGGCATAAGACTTCAAAAGAGAGATAGATGGTATGCTTCTCTATGAGAATTTTTGTATTAAAGAGTTGTACCTATATCTCTATATAAATGTTATATAAGAATACAATTACATTTTTTGTTAAAACTTTTGATGGTTTTGAGATATATTGTGTGTGATTACTTATTTAATTATTTATTATTTGTGGATTTATTAATGTTTTTTTACCTCTTAATTTTGAGTTATGCCATTGAGTTTTTGCTACATACTTTGTTATGACCTAGTATTTTGGTATTTAAAAGTAGTATTGTCGGGTTTATTTTATTGGATAGTTGAAAAACATGTGCCGATATGCGTATCACAAAAAGCATCAATTAAAAAAGATAAATTTGAATAGAAAATGAAAGACAGACTTTGGTAAAAATAAAAAAAAGTATAGTTAATTGAAAAGCTTTACAAAAATTCCATTTTGGTAAAACCATCTTTCTTCAATTGATTTGCAAAACACGAGATGAAGTCATCAATGTCGTGTAACAAAAAGGAATTACATTAAGATGTCCTTATCATAACATGCTAAGAAAATTGTTAATGTTCTTATCATACTTTGCATATATCTTAAGTAAGCAAGTTACAATTTTATCGGAGGATATTAAATTGTTAATATCCTTAACATACTTTGCAAACGCACATTTTTTCTTATATAAATACAAAGATGACACTTTCCTTTCAATGGAGAGAAAACAGCAAAAAATAATAAATTTTGGGAAAACATAACCCAATATTAAATTCTAAACATGATTAATCTCCAAAGAGTAACTTCTTGACATGAGAAAGGTAACGATCAATGGTATAACACATATGGATTTAGAAACTTAAAGTATAAGACACACTTAATGGTTGGTCTAATGAAAAAAATTCAAAATTCAAACAAACAAAATCTCCATTAAATATGTCAATTTTTTTCATAAAACAATGACAAGTCATAACAATCATTTAAATATATATATAACATTCACATCATAATCAAAATTCAACATTTCAAACCACAATACATGTACATGACTAGAAATATGCACAACCACAATAGCTGCCACCAAAACCATACAAATATCACAATATCACAATACCAACAAAAGCACAGTTATAACTTGCAAAAACCTTATATAATCATACTTCCCAATAAAATCATACACAGCATGCATATCAAAACCATACCACAAATTCCCTCTCTCATTGAACTATCTTAACTATTGAAAGAGTCTCAAACTCTATGCATAATCATGTTCTAAGATGTAATGCAAATAAGCACCGAGCATACACATACTCAATAAACAAATTAATAATTACAAGTATTGAGTAGAGTAAAATACAATAAAAAAAATACTAATAAAGAATAAGAAATAACAAATATACACATATAAGAATTAATCAAAAGAAATATATTGTTCATGTACACACGTATAAACCTATATATGACATGGATACATGCACATATATCTTTTTATTATATAATACTTTTTTTTATCATTTATTATTATTATTTTTCATGTTTTTTAGTTTTTAATATTTTTACTAAAATAAGATATGATTTTTCCAAATTATCTCAACGTATCAACTTCGCTTATCATCATCACCTTGCATAAATTACTAACAATAGCAGAACATTTGTCTATCATCATCTTGCACAGAATATCAACAATAACAAAACATAGGGTTTGACGCAAAACCACACATTAATGCCTATGACAAAGCGCTAGCAATGACAATCTCATCATATCATATCGAGCAGTCACGGGATAGCATTATAAAGAAATTACAACATTCTTTTATTATTTCATATCATATAATAAAATAGATCATCAAATTTTTATGACCTGATCTCACTATTCATTCATTTCTTTTTTAATTTTATTTTATTTTCTCATTTCATATTTCGATACTTATAGTAATATGAATGCAATAAGAGCACATAAAATTTTATTTCATTCCCATATAATATATAATAGAATTCTATAAAATGTCAGAACATATGTATATAATCATTTGATGCAATACAATTATGTGGATATGTCAATGAATTTTAAAGTATATAATAATAACATTTTTCACTACTTATGTTGATTAAAACATCAAATCTAAAATTAACGAATGCCAAAAGCAACAACTCAAACAGAAGCAACACAAAACCCCTTTAACTTTCAATTCAAACATCTATAAACTTCAAGCATATAGTTTAGTAAAAAGTTGGCAAAGAAGCCCATGCACAACTTACCTTGTCAAACCTTCTCAAACTTAAACTACTCCCAAGGCTTTTCCTCAAAATTTCTTATAATTGACACCAAGAATCCTCAAAACCCAACAAAACAACAATGCCAAACATAACCATGTGCTAAGGAAACTAATTGTACAGCTCAAGCAAAAGCAAACAATCATACCTTTCACTTCTCTTACCAAATTGCAACAGCTCTTCTACTCAAATATCTCTTTCTCTCTCTAATTAAGCATAATAGCCATGGCCCCCTAGAAAAACAGCACCAACCAAAGAGAAAACAACAAAAAACTGCTTTTAACTTTGATTCTTACATCAAGGCCACAAAATTCTTCTTCCAAGTTGTAATATTCAATTTCTTTCTTTCTAGTCGCAAGAACTTCAATCATCAACCCTCACAAACACTTCCCTTTAATCTCAAATGAGCACCAAAATCACCTAATATAAGGAAAACTTTAAGGTCTACGGGAAAAAATCAAACAAGCCATTACTATTTCCTTCCCACGGCTAGCTCCTTGCTAATCCAAGAATTGATTCCAATGGAACCGCCTCCAAGCCAGGTTCGTAATTGCAAGTCCTTTCCAATCCTTATGAAGCCACAAGTAGCCCTCTTCTTCCTCTCACGGCTCGAGACCCAGCTCTCCTACCTTTCTTTGGTTGAAATTGCACTAGGAAGTACTCGAGTCTTCTCAAAAAGTTGAACCCAAGAAGCTTCCTATGAAAAATTCGTAATCTCGTTCATGCATAAGAAATATAGTTTGAAAGCAATCCAATTTTGAGATCTATATACGCCAATAGATTCCTCGCAACAAAGTTTATCCAATAATATGTTCATCAGTGAAATCTGAATTATTTTATTAGGTACGCTTCTTGAGACATACCAAAAAAATATTATTTATATTATATAAACAAAATTTAAAATATTAAAATTAAACTTTAATATTTAAGCTTAACATAAAGGAGAAATACGGGACGCTACATCAACTCCCTATAGATTGTTTTTCATGCATTATTGTTAATGAGTAAGAAGCTATCAATTGATTGATCTAAAGGCTCCATCTTGGTTTTGTTTTAAATTATTCCTTTCATTCGACTTTCCCCTTTTCTAGATTAGATATTTGTTGTAGTTGGTCAGCCATGAAAGGCTTTCCAATGGCATTATGCGTCAAAGGAAGGTTGTCATTGGGTTAACAAACCTCGAAAAAGATTTGATGCCTTTGGCAACAAAAAACTTAACATAAGCATGCTTTGAACCACATAATCCAAACCAATAAGGTGCATGTTTTGTTAAAAAACTCAACTGGATATGACTAAAAACTTATCGGTTAAGATGTACAACATTCACATGAATTATTCTTAATTGCTACATTTTTCATAATTATTACAAATAATTTATACGGAAGGTGTTTTGTTTAAAAAAAGGGAGATGAATCAACACTACTTTTTTGCTCTGAACGAGCTAGAATAAAGCTAATTAATGATAGTTGATTCTAGATCCAAAGAAGAATGTTAGTGGTGACCTCATTCACATAGGGGATATATATATTTTATTACAAATAAGAATGCTTTTACATGTTTTTTAGATAAGATACTCTAATGAAATTATTTTTTTATTTTTTTATTGTATCTATTATCATCTTTTACTATCATGCTTATTAATTTGAACCTACAACTACTTACCTTAATATGTTTGATAACAATTTATTCTATTATAAATACTAATGTTATTTTTGTAACCATGACAAGTTTAGTCACATGCATAGTCATATATGAAACATAATAATTTAATTTACTTATGCCACTTATTGTGTTTTATGAAAACACAAAATAAAGATTTGCTATGCATGGTTGAACTATAGACAAGCATAGTGTCAAGTTAAAAAAAATATGTTATATATATGTTGTCTGCTGTAAGGTTGAAACATCTTAATAAGACTATAATAGGTGATTATGTGATATAGTTTTAGTGCCAAATATGTAATTTCACTGGATAAACTATTTGCTTGGCCTAGGATCAATGGATCCTATAGATGAACTAACAACTCTACCAAGAGCTCCTTGGCTTTGGATCAATTTGCTTATGCTGGTTTTGCTGGACTAAGATCAATAGGTAATATTGTTGGGATGACCTATCCTGCATGTGATTTATTGGTTGCTTTGTACAAGAGTTTATTAGTTCAAATCAATTGCTTTGTCTCTTTTCTCCTTTTTTTTTTTTTTTTTTTTTTTTTTGTGGATACACGGTTACACGAATTTATGGATGAATTTGGTTTTGACATAGATAAGAAGAAGGCAAACAAACAAGACAAAAACTCCTGTACAGAAAACATAACTTGGTTTCATCTGCCAAGCTTAAGAGAATATTTCCATCTTTTCGAGGACTTGTCTTCGAACGATTTTTCTCCGATGAACCATGGTCACAAAAAACAAGAACAGGGAAGAAAAGCACAGGCTTTTATGGCGTACCTCAACGACTGTTTGATCTATCGTAGAGCTATCGGATGCCATAGATTCCAAAAGAGCCACCAAGGGATTGGAAGCTTAAAGAGATGGGAAGGAGGAGTCGGCTGAGAGACTAGAGGACAGACAGACCGAGGAAGGAGATAAGAGGAAAGAGCCGAAGAGGAGTCGTCAGTGATTGATTCAAATCCCACGACCTCAAGGCCACAAAACCATGAGCTGGCTTGCCCGACACCTAAGTGGACCCTTTATTTTTTAGTCCTTAAGTTAAATAAAATAGATAAATATTCTTTTTTATTAATTTAAAAAAATAAAGTATGACAACCCATTGCATCCCCATGGGGTCAAACCATCCCTTGTAACATCTGTAAAGGAGCACACATGATTCCTTATGATGGATAAGAATTGATTGAGGAAAAAGGGTGCATAAGGTAGAGCTTAAAAATTCAAATCAATTATTAATAAATGCATAAAGAAAGAGTTCTCATAAATGCCAAGTTTTGCACATTTGAGAAAAAGAATAACAAAGAAATGGGTCGTACGATCAATATTGATTTATTGATGTTGTGATCATCTTGGATGACATTAATGGTGATCAGTACTTGTTGATATTGATCACAACAAAAGTAGTCAATGATAATAGAGGGTGATTTTGATTGATATTTATTGATAAAAACTTTAATCAATATTGGTTGAAGAAAAATTTAATGATTAGTACAAATGAATAGAGATGGTGATGGTTATTGGTAGAAAATAATGATCAATAAGTATAGGCAAGATAATAAGTGTTATCTTTGATTTTGTGAAAGAATGTGGTCAATTATAAACTTGCAAATGATGATAAGAGTTAAATACAATAACTTAAGCGTGAAATTATTAATTCAAAACAAAATAAAGTTAAAACATATTTAATTAAGTTTCAATTTATCATTAATATTAATTGAGTTTTTCATTTCAAATGTTTGTTATTTCTAAACTTTATCATCATTTTTAATTTTTTTTATTAGATATTTAAGTTTTGTTTTCTTTGAGACCCAAACATATAATATGTGTTTCTTGAATACAAAATTATGAACAAAGGTTTTTGATCTTTATTGTTTGGGAAAACAAATTTACTTTTATTGAGTTCTTATTGGATAACACTTTGTTTGAAGTTTTGTTGACGAAATGTGAAACATACCAGATTAAGTGAACACAATAAGTCGTATCACTAAAGTAACAAGTTGTGTACTAAATAATTAATTTATTCTAAACACGATGCACCCTTCTTCCACATTATTTCCTACTTCTTCTTTTTAGCAAGAAACTTTGGTTATGATCAGACAATTCCTCGACCTCCTTGCGACCACTACTAGATCTCTGCCCCAATCTTCCACACCGTTCTTCCATGTTATTTCTCACTTCTTCTTTTTATTTAATTTCTTTGGATTTTAAATTTTTCTTAATTAATTTCATTTGAAAATATAATTTTTCTAATTTTTTTAGAGTAGAACAATATATGTTATTATAGATATTTTATCACAAAATTCACAATATTATGATGCTATTGAGCTTGACAGATTTGTCATAACTTTTTTTAAAATATGATTAAAAATAACTCAATATTTGTTGACAAATTTAGGTTTAATATTTATCACCTATAATCGTCTTTCATGTGATCTAAATTTGGATAAGAGAAATGAGTCTTATGACAATGGTGGGTCAATTGACTTTGTTAGTACATCAAACAAAGAAAAAATAAACAAAAATTGATTTTATTTACTTTATTTGTATTATTAGCAAGATATTTTACCATTTTTATGATATTTTTTGTATTTTATTTGTTTGTATGTTTTGTACTTCATTTTTACTTTTTTGAACTTTACATTACAGTTGTACTTTAGAGTATATTTAAATCCAAGTTTAGAAATTAAGATGAGAGCCTTGAGAAATATTCAATTGGATTAATAAATTATAATAGAAAGAGTGATGAGAGTCTTATATTAAATGAAGTAAACAAAGTTCAAATATTGTTCGTCGTTTAAAGAGTATGGTATTAATATGATAAAAGCATTTATTATTATATTTATTATTAAAAATTATTATCATATTTTGTCACACATTAGGTCTGATTAGTAATACACCCTATAATATAAGTACAGTGAAGAAAGACTTAACTTTAATTTACACAATATAAGTGCAAAATTAAAAAGTCATATGAATTTGTATAATAAAATAAAATAAATTAAATTAATTATATAAAAAATAATTTAAAAAACATATAAAACAAATTTATTTATATAAAAGAAGGATAAATATTGTTATACTAACATTTAGAACAAAATGCTACTTATCTTTCAAATTCAATAATAACAAAATAGTCAATTAAATAATAAAAAATAAATATTATTATATTATATGACTTATTAATGACACTCTTATGATGATGATTCACCTATTAATAAGTTAGAATTAAAAGATAATATATAAAACAATGTTAATTCTGTAAAATAAATTATTAACTAAAACACCTTAATAAAATATAAACAATAATGAATATGTCATGACTATGTACAAAAGATGACACAAATATATGAAATATATAATAATAAGAGCAACATGCATGAGAAAAGGGGTTTTAAGTAATATTTTAAAAATCCAAAACATTAATTGGTCGTATTAGTTATTTAATGAAACCTAAGATGTAATTTAATCACATATAAATAAAAAACACATATCTTGTAAAATAATCATGTTATAACATATTATTATGCTCAATAAAATGATCATAATTTTATTATTGTATTTATATTATAGTTATCATATTTATTTATCTAGATTTTAAGCAAAAGTCATTTATCCAAACATTTTTTCTTATAAATTCTTTACAATGAAATGTATCAAATATTTTCTTAGGTTTACTCAACGCAAATAATCCTCTTTATTTTCTTTTATATTATCATATCGCACTAAATAATTTTTCTTATCATATTGTTTGATTCACATCATAATAACTCTTAAATATTTATCTTTCAATTATTATATGATACAATTTTTCTATCACATAATATAATTCCTATAATGTTTTTTCATATTCTTATAATTGTTCTTAACATTTAATGATTGCACAATCATCTATAATATATTAAACCTATTGTATAATATAATCAATATTTTTTGCCAACTTGCAACCCCATCATATAGTAAGTTAAGTTCATCATATAATACTAATAATTTATGAAAGTTGTATGATACCTTAATAGATCATTTTATCCCTTTTTTTTCTAAATAGGCTTATTGTTAATTATATAATACAATTAAGCCCATCACATTATATAATACCTAACAGATGGAGATGCATTTCTGCAATCAAATTTGATTATTTTATTATGTAACTTCATACAAAATCCAAAAAGAGGTAGCTAGTAAACAGAACAAAACTTATGATTCAAATTATTCTATTTTTTTTCATGGTCCTTATGATCAGTGTCTTTTAAAGATATTTTTAGCACTTAATATTCACATAAACTGACCAATAACAAAATAGCTCTTCAGTCATGCAATTAAGAAAAATACGAGAATAAAACAAAATTTTTTTATTCATTTAAATTAAAATGATAATAACTTTAAAAAGTATTAAATAAAAAATGGGATTTAAGAGATAATAGGTCATAGGTAAAGAGTTTACAAGTGGTTATTAAGGATGACAAAGAGAGGTAGCTAAATCACTTCATCATGCTTAAGTTTAGTGATGTTTTAATAAATACATTATTTAAAGAATAGAACATATAAAAAAAACTCCTAACAATCAAATGCTTTTGAAATTTTACATTATAGACATATATTTATCATATATAATACAAACAAAAAAGAACTTTTTAGAAATATATTTTATTTTATATTCGTGAATGCTATTCATGAAATAACGAATTGTAGCAAATAAAATAGATAAAAGTGTGATTAATATTCATTAACTAGATTGCCGTTTGAATATTAATGCCATTATTAATAATAATATTTATTGTAATTTGCCCAGTCAGCAATTATACAGTTTTCATTTGTTGGTATTTTGGCTCGTGGCATTAATAGAGCAGTGTGAGTTTTCTTTATGAAGAATAAACGGTAGTCGGGAGATGTGACATCTCCGTAATCGCCGAACAGCCTCATGTCTCGGCCGTTTAAAATGGAGAAAAGTGGAGGGGAAAACGGCGACCGGAGCCTTGTTTATATTCTTCTGCTGAAAAATCTGGGAAGAATGGACGAAGCAGAGCAGAAGAATGATCGAAGCACTGTGATTTTATAAGAAGAATAGGAAACCGGTTTGCCCTGTTTAATCCTTCCTTCTTGCTCTGCTATCTACAGTTCTTTTTGTACTTTGAATCAGTACAGCGTGCGATTGGACATTACCTTGCGGAAAGGTATGTTTTATCATGTTTCTTTCGTGTATGAGACTATGTTCTATATACCTAGATTTACTTGCTAGGCATATTGACTCTGATTGCTGTCATATTCCTTCTTTCGCATCTTTGTTGTAATGCTACACTAGTGCATTTAGTCAGTGGGCTATCTTTTTACTGGGCATGGCATTTTTTGGGAAAGGAACATAAGTTGTTTACACTTAGCAAAGCGGATTTTTCCGTTTTAATGTTTTCGAAGGAAACAATCTTAGGCAATTTGAGTTAACCCTGCTTTCTCACTCGATCGTGGAAGAATGCAGTGAAGACTGCTATTGGGCTAGAGAAACATGCTTCTCTCCTGGTTTTCCTTCTCTACCCAATCAAGCATGAATCGTTTAATTGGTGACTACTATCATTGTGGGCTCGCAAGGTGTTCTAGTCCATTGCAACACCATTAACAAGTTAGACATGTATGTTTCTTGAATGTTTTATTCATTTTGGCAAAGAGTTATTTGTTTTCTCGGAAATTCTTTGCAGGTTGTGTTAGTGAGGTTAACCTAATCCAACTCTCTATTAAACACCTATTTAGTAGATGCCATTGTTTAACTAGACATCAAAGCTTTGCTCTCTCAACCTTAATTAACACTAATTGCATGGGACCCTACGTTAGCGTTTTCCTTTTGCTTACGTGGCCTCTCCTCCTTGCCTGCCCTCTTATCCTTATGCAACATCTTCTCACCGATACCTATGCCCATCCCTAGTTGTCAATCCTCCTGCTTGGTGGTTGGCAACCTTCATGGCAATTAGCTTTCGTTGAATAGAGACCTTATAGCAATGTCATTTCCCAGGCCCCTCCCCTGCTTTCTCCTATTTTGGTGCTTTTGTCTAGGTTATTGTCTCAATGGTGATCTTTGAATTTGTATTCTTTCTCTAGTAGTTGGTCCCTTCACAAGTAGCTTTTGAACACTAGCTAACCCCAGTTATTAGCCAAACATAGTTTTATTCTTAACCCCACTAATACATCTAACACCTTATTATTCTAACACTAATTGACTTGCATAGAACCTTTCTAAACAAGACCTTTGATTTGAACTTTTACTACGATAAAGTTTTTTTGGAACTATTTTGTTTGTTTCATGAGCGTAATATATGTAACCTATTTATCAACTGTTGGTGAGCATTCATAAATTTTACTTGTTTGATTTGAATTTTTCTGTGCTTGGGGCTTCAAACATAGAAATTCAAACACTTCCCACTTGTATTTGGACAAATGTTCGTATTGTTTGTTGAGTATTCAATTGTCATTTTTTATGTGCATAGAGTTTGGAATTTGGATTTTGTATGGATTATTTTTTAGTATAATTTTGGTTCAAGGTTTTGTTCTTTTTTATATTTCTCTTTTATTGATTTAGATCTTATCATTTTTGATGTAGAAAAGCCCATAATGTTAAGTTGGCTTGGGACTATTAGCTTTCTTTTGTATATTTTTATTTTATTTGGGAGAACAAAGTAGGGACTTGAGAGGAGAAAAATACAATTGGGAAGGGAGAGAAAAGAAAAGTTTTAAGAGTAGTTTTGCAAGGTTTTGTTGTGGGTGGTTGATGTAATAGGAATTGATAATTTTAGGATATTGACAATTGGGAAGGTATTTGAGAGTTGTCAATAATGAATATAGGAATTCCTTTGACAACATTTCTTTAGGAGCATAAATATAATTTTTCTTGGAAGTATCATGATGAGGACATCATGTTCGAGAAGGACTTTCGACGTCCAAGGACAAGGTCTTGTACAAAAAAACAAGGCCGAAATCACTATTCCTGCCACCGGCTGCCGCCTTCGCCGCAGCCTCCGCCGCAACCTCCGCCGCCACAGTGAACCGCCCGCCGCCGTTTCGAACCGCTGTGCATGAGTCCAGCCAGGCGCCTACCCAAGCTACCCACCGGATGACCCGCGACCTGTGACCCGCGCCGACCCACGCCAGCCCGCACCGACCCGCACCGCCGCCGCCGCCGCCGTCGCCGCGCCTCCAGCCATCCGAAATTAGGGTTAGATAAATGAATGAACTTAATTTTCATTATTTTTCTCAGATTTTTAGGAGTCTGTTTGTAATTGTTAGGTGACTTTTAGTTTACCCATGTGTCCTTTAGTATTCCCATGTTATGAGTCAAAATGTCTTTTGTACCCTTATGGATTCCTATATAAGGGGGAGTCCTCTTCTGTTGTAAGGGGGATAATGGATAGTTAATGCAAGCTTTTTGAGTGTTCTTTGCTTCCATTCTGAGTTCGTGAGTGCTCTGAGTGTCTTTGGCGTGCCGACTCGTCAAAGCTCTGATACCAAATGTTGTGTAGGTAAAGAAATAGTGATTCTGATGCACAACAAAGAGCAGGGCCGTCACCCTAAGGGACACACACCTAGATACGATGAGGGTTGAACGCAAAAGGCACCAACCAATGAATCCTAACTAAACTTAGGATCGATAGCGGCTAAGAAGTCGCTAAATCGACTACGGCTACACACTTTCAAACACGCAGAAATATGGAGTACTTAGATTGGTTAAGCACCAGTTGAACTTAAAATATAATTTATAGTAAAAGTTGCACTTCGCAGAATGAAAATATATTGAAGACAACTTAATAATCTAGGAATGGAAATTACTCGTAAAAAGGAAGACGAGGAAAACAAAAATTTCAACTTGAAGATGGTTGAGCGGTGAAGGAAGATGATAGACTGGAGTGGCGTCTCACCACTTGGACCTCGCGTCCCTCCTCCCAGTATCAGAGCTTTGACGAGTCGGCACGCCAAAGACACTCAGAGCACTCACGAACTCGGAATGGAAGCAAAGAACACTAAAAAAAAAGCTTGCATTAACTATCTATTATCCCCCTTACAACAGAAGAGGACTCCCCCTTATATAGGAATCCATAAGGGTACAAAAGACATTTTGACTCATAACATGGGAATACTAAAGGACACATGGGTAAACTAAAAGTCACCTAACAATTACAAACAGACTCCTAAAAATCTGAGAAAAATAATGAAAATTAAGTTCATTCATTTATCTAACCCTAATTTCGGATGGCTGGAGGCGCGGCGACGGCGGCGGCGGTGCGGGTCGGTGCGGGCTGGCGTGGGTCGGCGCGGGTCACAGGTCGCGGGTCATCCGGTGGGTAGCTTGGGTAGGCGCCTGGCTGGACTCATGCACAGCGGTTCGAAACGGCGGCGGGCGGTTCACTGTGGCGGCGGAGGTTGCGGCGGAGGCTGCGGCGGAGGCAGCAGCCGGTGGCAGGAATAGTGATTTCGGCCTTGTTTTTTTGTACAAGACCTGGTCCTTGGACGTCGAAAGTCCTTCTCGAACATGATGTCCTCATCATTTCCCTTGGGGTGGGAAAAACTCAGCTTTGATGAGTAATCTCTGGCCCTCTCATAGTCTTCAAGTGCTCCAGGGTTCAAACGATGAAGCTCCTCTCGAGATATCCAAGTGTCATCTTCGTTTAACCTGTCTTTCCAATGTACAAGATATTTCCGATATTGTTTATTCCTAGTGTTAGTAATTTTATCATCAATAATTTTTTCAATCTGCTCACTAGATTTCTTAAAACAGGCCTGTGGACACTCGGGTAGAGGTTCACTCACAAGGGGAGTAGATTCAGGCTCAAACGGCTCACTAGGTATTTCAACTGGCTCCTTGTAAGCCACCAAGTCTGAGATATTGAAAGTGTTGCTAACTCCATAATCGTCTGGCAATTCTAAAGTGTACGCGTTCGGGCTAATTTTAGTTATGATTCTAAAAGGTCCGATGCCCTTTGCATGCAACTTTCTTAATGTTCCCGGAGGAAACCTCTCAGGCCTCACACGTATCATGACAAAATCTCCCACAGAAAACTCCTTGTTCTTTCTATGTGCATCAGCCAATTTTTTATATGTTTCATTGCTTAGATTAATTTTTTCTTTTATACTTTTATGAATATTTCTTATATGTTCGGCAAATTCAATGGCTGATTCTGATGAACGAGTATGTGTAGGTAAAGGAATTAAGTCTATAGGACTATGGGGTTTATAACCGTTATAGGCCTCGAACGGGCTTATTCCAATTGTCCTATTGACTGAGCTATTATAAGCATATTCTATTCTTGGTAAAAGTAGGTCCCAATTTTTAACGTTATCACCAACTAAACTTCTTAATAAGTTTCCTAAACTTCGGTTGACAACTTCAGTTTGGCCATCAGTTTGTGGATGATAAGCTGTGGAGAATTTCAGTTTTGTTCCTAATGATTGTCATAAAGTTCTCCAAAAATGTGATGTGAACCTAATATCTCTATCAGATACTATGGTCTTAGGTACTCCATGTATTTTGACAATTTCGTCAAAGAAAAGTCTAGAAATATGAGATGCATATGAGGTCTTATAACATGGAACAAACCTAGCCATCTTAGTGAATCTATCGACGACTACAAAGATTGAATCAAATCGCCTTGTCGTCTTAGGTAATCCTAGCACGAAATCCATTGAAATGTCTTCCCAAGGTCTCGATGGGACGGGTAAAGGCATATATAGTCCAGTATTTTGTTTCCCAAGTTTGGAAACTAAACAGTTCCTACAGCCTGCCACTATTCTAGCCACTTGTCGTTTTAATCCAGGCCAATAAAACTTATATTCTACGGCTGATATAGTCTTATCTCTTCCAAAGTGGCCAGCTAAACCTCCCGCATGTATTTCCCAAATAAGAAAGTCTCTTAATGAGGTTTTAGTCAATCTTAGGTAACTCCTGTCTAAGAGGTGGTCTGGCTAAAGCGGAGCTTCGTCTATGCACCACTAACTGGGGAGAAACCTTGTGCGACTATTCGGTTACTTTATGAGCTGCACACACACACTTTACGAAAACGTTTATGCGAACTAGATCTGGTAGGGAATATACAATGGATAATCAATTTGAACAACTCATGGAACAGATGCGACAAATGCAATTAGCTATACAGGATCTATCAACTCAAACAAATGCAAGACTTAATCGATTAGAACGAAATCAAGTGGAACCAGAAATTACTGAAGAAGAAATACTACAACCCCCTAGACTTAGAGTCACACCGACACAACAACGTAGAATGGAACCAGAGATAATAGAAGAAGGAAGCGACTATCAATCAACAATACCCCCACATAGACACAGAAACCGGACCGAAAATGACAATGACCAATTACTCAGATCAATCAAATTCGAAATCCCTAGTTTTGAAGGTTCCCTTAACCCTAAAGAATATTTAGAATGGGAAGCCGCTATAGACAAATATTTTCAATGGTTTAGACTTACTGAAGATAGAAAGGCATTATTTGCTAAAATGAAATTATCTAAGCAAAAATTTCGTGCTAAGTTAGAAATTCTATGGCTGATACCAAATGACTGGAGAAGAACTGCAATCTTTCATACTTTCATTAAAATAGGAGAAAAGGTTTACAAAGTAGTAATCGATAGTGGGAGCAGTATTAATGCCATTTCTACAGATTCGGTGACCAAACTTGGCCTAATTACGACCCCACATCCCCACCCTTACACTGTCTCATGGATTAACGAGACATCTATTCCAGTTAAAGTACAATGTGTAGTTCCTTTAGTATTTGGATAATATTCCGAAGATATAGTTTGTGACATAGTCCCAATGCAAGTAGGAAGCATCATATTAGGGAGACCATGGCTTTATGACCACGATGCTTTATTAACAGGGAAATCCAATACATGCATCTTTATGCATAATGGACAAAAGATTAAACTATACCCATCCCGTCCCAAGGATAAAGTTCAACCTATCAAGAAGAAAAATCAAATTAAGAATAAAAAAATTCATATCATATCTAAATGAGAAGCCATGCGTGAATTCACTGATGGATTAGTAATATGGGCATTAGCAGTTAAAAAAGTACAAACTGAGATCCCTGACATCGTCATCCCACCTGAGATCGAATCTACCATAAATGAATTTAGTGATATATTCTTAGAAGAACCAAACAGTTTGCCCCCACTTAGAGATATACAACATTGTATTGATCTTGTCCCTGGAACTAGCTTACCGAACTTGCCTCACTATAGAATGAGTCCCACTGAACACGAAGAGTTAAGTCGACAAGTTAAGGATTTAATGGAGAAGGGATTTATTCAAGAAAGTCTAAGCCCTTGCGCCGTCCCAGCATTATTAACCCCTAAAAAAGACGGTACATGGAGAATGTGTATCGATAGCAGGGCTATTAACAAAATTACTATAAAATATAGGTTTCTCATCCCTAGACTTGATGACCTCTTAGATCAAATGAATGGGGCAAAAATTTTCTCAAAGATTGATTTAAAAAGTGGATATCACCAGATTAGGATTCGCCCTGGGGATGAATGGAAAACGGCATTCAAAACTAAAAATGGACTTTACGAATGGCTAGTGATGCCTTTTGGCCTTACCAATGCACCTAGCACTTTTATGAGAATTATGACTTAGATTCTTAGGCCTTTCTTAGGACAATTTGCAGTGGTATATTTTGATGATATATTGATTTTTAGTAAAAGTATAGAAACCCATTTGGATCATCTTAAGAAAGTTTGTTTGGTGCTTCGAGAGAACAAGTTATATGTGAATTTAAAAAAATGTGCTTTTATGACACGAAGTGTCAATTTCTTAGGATTCATAATTTCTGATGTTGGAGTATCGGCCGATCCTGAAAAAATCAATGCAATAATAAACTGGCCTACACCCAAAAGTGTTCACGATGTTAGAAGTTTTCATGGATTAACAACATTTTACAGGAGATTTATAAGAGGATTTAGCACACTCACAACCCCGATCACGGATTGTATTAGAAAGGGCGGATTTGATTGGACTGATAAAGCTAACGACGCCTTTGATAAAATTAAAACCTGTATGACCCAAGCCCCAGTTTTGAGACTCCCAGATTTTAATCTAGTATTCGAGGTTTCTTGTGATGCTTCGGGAGTTGGAATTGGAGGTGTATTAAATCAAGAAGGGCGACCTATTGCATACTTTAGTGAGAAATTAAATGAGGCAAAACGAAAATACTCAGTATACGATAAAGAATTTTATGCTATAGTTCAGACTTTAAGACATTGGAGACATTATCTTTTACCTAAAGAATTTGTTTTAAATTCTGATCATGAAGCCCTCAAATATTTAAATTCTCAAAGGAAACTTAAACCTCAGCATGCTAAGTGGGTTGAGTTTATTCAAAGTTACACATTTGTGCTGAAGCATAAACCTGGTTTAGAAAATAAGGTAGCTGATGCGTTAAGTAGAAAAATAAATCTTTTAACTACCTTATCTGTTTCAATCACTGGATTCGATGTTTTACCATCTTTATATTCAACATGTGAGGACTTTAAAGATATCTATTCTAAAATTTTAGAGAAACCATCTATGGTAATAAACGATTATATGATAAAAGAAGGTTATCTATTTTATAATCAGAAATTATGCATTCCTAAAACCTCATTAAGAGACTTTCTTATTTGGGAAATACATGCGGGAGGTTTAGCTGGCCACTTTGGAAGAGATAAGACTATATCAGCCGTAGAATATAAGTTTTATTGGCCTGGATTAAAACGACAAGTGGCTAGAATAGTGGCAGGCTGTAGGAACTGTTTAGTTTCCAAACTTGGGAAACAAAATACTGGACTATATATGCCTTTACCCGTCCCATCGAGACCTTGGGAAGACATTTCAATGGATTTCGTGCTAGGATTACCTAAGACGACAAGGCGATTTGATTCAATCTTTGTAGTCGTCGATAGATTCACTAAGATGGCTAGGTTTGTTCCATGTTATAAGACCTCATATGCATCTCATATTTCTAGACTTTTCTTTGACGAAATTGTCAAAATACATGGAGTACCTAAGACCATAGTATCTGATAGAGATATTAGGTTCACATCACATTTTTGGAGAACTTTATGACAATCATTAGGAACAAAACTGAAATTCTCCACAGCTTATCATCCACAAACTGATGGCCAAACTGAAGTTGTCAACCGAAGTTTAGGAAACTTATTAAGAAGTTTAGTTGGTGATAACGTTAAAAATTGGGACCTACTTTTACCAAGAATAGAATATGCTTATAATAGCTCAGTCAATAGGACAATTGGAATAAGCCCGTTCGAGGCCTATAACGGTTATAAACCCCATAGTCCTATAGACTTAATTCCTTTACCTACACATACTCGTTCATCAGAATCAGCCATTGAATTTGCCGAACATATAAGAAATATTCATAAAAGTATAAAAGAAAAAATTAATCTAAGCAATGAAACATATAAAAAATTGGCTGATGCACATAGAAAGAACAAGGAGTTTTCTGTGGGAGATTTTGTCATGATACGTGTGAGGCCTGAGAGGTTTCCTCCGGGAACATTAAGAAAGTTGCATGCAAAGGGCATCGGACCTTTTAGAATCATAACTAAAATTAGCCCGAACGCGTACACTTTAGAATTGCCAGACGATTATGGAGTTAGCAACACTTTCAATATCTCAGACTTGGTGGCTTACAAGGAGCCAGTTGAAATACCTAGTGAGCCGTTTGAGCCTGAATCTACTCCCCTTGTGAGTGAACCTCTACCCGAGTGTCCACAGGCCTGTTTTAAGAAATCTAGTGAGCAGATTGAAAAAATTATTGATGATAAAATTACTAACACTAGGAATAAACAATATCGGAAATATCTTGTACATTGGAAAGACAGGTTAAACGAAGATGACACTTGGATATCTCGAGAGGAGCTTCATCGTTTGAACCCTGGAGCACTTGAAGACTATGAGAGGGCCAGAGATTACTCATCAAAGCTGAGTTTTTCCCACCCCAAGGGAAATGATGAGGACATCATGTTCGAGAAGGACTTTCGACGTCCAAGGACCAGGTCTTGTACAAAAAAACAAGGCCGAAATCACTATTCCTGCCACCGGCTGCTGCCTCCGCCGCAGCCTCCGCCGCAACCTCCGCCGCCACAGTGAACCGCCCGCCGCCGTTTCGAACCGCTGTGCATGAGTCCAGCCAGGCGCCTACCCAAGCTACCCACCGGATGACCCGCGACCTGTGACCCGCGCCGACCCACGCCAGCCCGCACCGACCCGCACCGCCGCCGCCGTCGCCGCGCCTCCAGCCATCCGAAATTAGGGTTAGATAAATGAATGAACTTAATTTTCATTATTTTTCTCAGATTTTTAGGAGTCTGTTTGTAATTGTTAGGTGACTTTTAGTTTACCCATGTGTCCTTTAGTATTCCCATGTTATGAGTCAAAATGTCTTTTGTACCCTTATGGATTCCTATATAAGGGGGAGTCCTCTTCTGTTGTAAGGGGGATAATAGATAGTTAATGCAAGCTTTTTTTTTAGTGTTCTTTGCTTCCATTCCGAGTTCGTGAGTGCTCTGAGTGTCTTTGGCGTGCCGACTCGTCAAAGCTCTGATACTGGGAGGAGGGACGCGAGGTCCAAGTGGTGAGACGCCACTCCAGTCTATCATCTTCCTTCACCGCTCAACCATCTTCAAGTTGAAATTTTTGTTTTCCTCGTCTTCCTTTTTACGAGTAATTTCCATTCCTAGATTATTAAGTTGTCTTCAATATATTTTCATTCTGCGAAGTGCAACTTTTACTATAAATTATATTTTAAGTTCAACTGGTGCTTAACCAATCTAAGTACTCCCTATTTCTGCGTGTTTGAAAGTGTGTAGCCGTAGTCGATTTAGCGACTTCTTAGCCGCTATCGATCCTAAGTTTAGTTAGGATTCATTGGTTGGTGCCTTTTGCGTTCAACCCTCATCGTATCTAGGTGTGTGTCCCTTAGGGTGACGGCCCTGCTCTTTGTTGTGCATCAGTCACGAATTTTCTAACTAAGCAATTTTCGTCTAGTCCTACACCATATCATTTCTAGTGCACAATTATATTATGCTAAGTTTAGTGTGGTTCATGTTGGGAAATGTATGTTGTGTCATTTGCCTAAGATTTTGGGACCTCATGAATTTTTTTCAGATTAATTTTATGTAATTATGAAAATTGATTAATTCTTTATAATTAGTTTGCATTTATGCAATTTTGGAATTTGGGGATTTTAGTGAGTTGATAGTTTTTATTGGATGATCAATTGATTTTTTTTTAACTAATGATATTTTAAATGTGTTATGTATTAATTTGGGAGGATGAGGTGTTATTTTAGAAATGCAAAATTTAAGTAAAATAAAATAAGAAATCTGTGAGAGCGGTTTGATTGATAATTGAATAAAAATTGGAAAAATTATGATTTATGCTAAGTTTGTGTGCATTGTCTAATTGGTTTACTTGATGTGTACATTTTGGATTGTCTAATGCATATGTGATTATTTTGGTTAAGTAATTAAAAAAGATAGCCAATAACAATTTTGAAAAAGTTGTAAAATTAGCTTGGAAGGACATTTTAGGATTGTTAATACATTTCATGAAGAACTTAAAATTATTAACTTTTTGATTATTTGAATTTCAAGGATATAATTATTCTAATTTTTCTATTGTAAGAAGTTCTTGTTTAACTTGTGACCTTTACAAAGTCATGCTTATAAATTGTTTTTCTTTGTGTATTGATTACATATTTATTAAAGGAGATGAAATAGAGAGAACTAAGCATGGGGTGGGGATGAGATACAAGTACTCTCAGAACGGGTGAAAAGAAACATGAAAAAGTTTCTTAAAAAAATCAAGAGAGATTTATGTGACAATTTTATACTTTTCTTTAGGAAGTGGCACTGTTTATTGAATTCTCTTTACCAAGATTGATAACTTAGATATGGTGTTTGGGTACGTAGTGAGTTTTATGATACCAAATGTCATAAATATAAGTTTGTAAGTAAAGAATCTCTTAATGCTTTTAAGCTTCATTATTTAAGCTTAAAAATGCTTATGACATGGAAAGATTTGTTGGCATGCTGATTTGATTTATTGTAGATGCCCCAAACTTTAGTGCCTAAAGGAGATACATTAATGATGGTCTTATAAGTATGTTTAAGAACTTCATTGTGGCTTTGTTATTTTTGTGGAGTAGATGAGTGTATTAATCTAGTTGATGCTTTGGTGTCTAATTTTGATTAAAAATTTCTTTTATTAAATATGCTTTAAATTTAGAAGATGATGAGTAAATTTAGTTGTAGAAAAATGAAAATGTTAATGAAAAAAAGATAATTGATGAAAATTGTTGAATTAAGGAAAATATTAAAGGGTGGGAATTTATGTATTTTAATGCTTAATATGTGAATAATATTTTGATCTACTAGTGCACATTTTGAATTCACTAAATTGATGTTCTTGAAATTTAAGGTTTCATGGATGGTGGTTGTCTCATTCAATTCCATCTCCAATTCCTCCTCCTATAATTATTTCTTCAATTCCTATAATTCCTTCCTCTTCTCCTTCAATTCTTCCAATTCCTCATTCAATTCCATCTCCAATTCCTCCTTCTCTAATTCATCCTTCAATTTCTCCAGTTCCTCCTCCAATTTCTCCAATTCCTCCTCCTCCCTCTTCCAATTCCTCTAATTCATCCTTCAATTTCTTCTCCAAATCCTCTAATTCCTCCTCAAATTTTTCCAATTTCTTCAATTCCTTTAATTACTTATCTAATTTCTCCTCAAATTCCTCCAATTCCTCTCCCACTAATTCCTCTCCCTCCAATTCCTCTTCATCGAATTCCTCCTCTAATTCCATCAATTCCTCTCCCTCCAATTCCTCCTTCAATTCCTCCTCTATTCCTACTCCAATTCCTTATCCAATTCCTCCAATTTCTCCTCCAATTCTTACTCCAATTCCTTCAATTCCTCCTCCAACTCTTTCTCTAATTCCTCTTCCTTAAATTCCTCCAATTCCTCCTCCTCCTATTTCAATTCCTCAAATTCCTCCTTCAATTCCATCTCCAATTCCTCCTCCTCTAATTCTTCCTTCAATTCCTTTAATTCCTCCTCTAATTCCTCCATCTTTTCCTTCAATTCCTCCAATTTCTCCTTCAATTCAATCTCCAATTCCTGCTCCTCTAATTCCTCCTTCAATTTTTCCAATTCCTCCTCCTCCTCCCTCCTCCAATTCCTCTAATTCTTCCTCTAATTTCTTCTCCAAATCCTCTAATTTCTCATCCAATTCTTCTAATTTCTTCAATTGCTCTAATTACTCTTCCAATTCTTTGTCCAATTCCTCTCCCTCTAATTCCTCTTCCTCTAATTCCACTAATTTCTCTCCCTCAAATTCTTCCTCCAATTTCTCCTCCTCTTCCTACTCCAATTCTTCCAATTTCTCCTCCAATTCTTACTCCAATTCCTTCAATTCCTCCTCCAACTCCTCTAATTCCTCCTTCTTCAATTCTTCTAATTCCTCCTCCTAATTCAATTTCTCTAATTCCTCCTTCAATTCCATCTCCAATTCCTCCTCCTCTAATTATTCCTTCAATTCTTTTAATTCCTTCTCTAATTCCTCCTCCTTCTCTTCCTTCAATTCCTCCAATTACTCCTTCAATTTCATCTCTAATTCCTCCTCCTCCTCTAATTCCTTCAATTTTTCCAATTCCTCCTCCTCATTTTCCTTCTACTCCTTTAATTCCTCCAATTATGCTTCTAATTCTTGCTTCCAAATTTCAAGTGGCTTGCAGGTTATTTGTTCGAAAATACATATTTATAGAGAATTTGTTAAAACACAAATTCATGAAAATTAAGCTTAAAAATCCATGGATGGAATACATTCAAGCATTTATAGGAGAAATCACACCCTTATAATGGTAAAGATTCAACAATTCTTCTGTCCTTCCTTGCTTTTTCCTTAAACCATGCCTAAGCTCATACAGATTTGGTTTTTCTATTCAATACTATAAGCCAAAAAGATATTATGATGATGACTATAATGTCTTATGGAGAACAAAACCTTAAGAGTTTGATAACTAAATAAATACCTAAGTTTGAAATATATCATCATAAAAAATAATTATTTATTTTATTTTTTTTAATTTTATATTACTCAACATTAATCTTATATTCACAAATTTATAATAATTCTATTTTTATTAATTTCTAGTGTCCAAAATTATATATTTCTTCTCAGGTTTTTATATTCATTTTTAATTAAAATTTTATTTATAAATATATTAGAAGCTAAAGTAATTTTTATTAGAATCCAAATTTTTTTAAAAAAAATCTTTTAGTATATATTTAAATAACAATGTTTTAAAAATAACAAAATATTTTAATTTTTAAAATAAATTATAATTATTATTAATCACATAAATATTTTTTAGCAAACATTTTGAATAAATACATTTTAATAAAAAGATTTACTAATCACGATCTATGATTAGTTTTTTCTTTAGTCAAATATTTTAAAACAATTAACTAATAGCATCACATACATTTTTTTAAAATAATATTTGATTTTTATCTTTATTTTATGTATATACACCAAACCAATAAGTTATTGGAGTTGTTGGTAATTTTATAGACGAAGTGTAATCGACTTAACATATCACAATACCTATAACTAGAGCAATTTGAGAGCCAATTCATCTCAAGGAAGGATTTGTCTTGGCATTTCTTAGAGTTAATAATGTTATTTTTGTAAGTGGGTGAACAATCTAGCTCTTGAAAAAATTTTACTAAATATCATGTTGTATCATAAAAGTTTACTAAAGAGAGTTGGAAAGCATAATAACATCACAATATCAAGTTTGAAGAGGAGTACAAGGCTTTAGACAACACCTTAATAGTGCTTTAATTACATTGGTTTGTCTCTTTTGTTTGTGTTATTATATATATGTATTATATTAAATTATATTTTCAATATACTTCAATTTGCATCTTGTGTTATCCTATGACACATCTAATTTATTCTTAGACTTCAAACATTTTAGCTCAATTTCAAAGGCTTTTGTGAAGCTCTTGAATTGCCTCATGTTGTTGTTGGAACCATCATAGGGATCATATCTTAATCACATGGTGCATTAAATCATAAGGCAGTTCATATAAATTACACTGGGCAATTAGTCAATTGCCAAGCATGGTTATTATGCTACTTAAAAAAGAATTTAATTACCATTAGTATTTGTTATCATCCCCATCCTTATATATCATTGCAAATAAAATAATGGTATGTTTTATTGTATTATCAATAATAAAAATAAAAAAGTTTTTTTTGTGAATTTAAGTAAATTCTTTTCATATTCTTCCATTAGTTAGTTAAGGAAGCTTATTAAGATTTCACTCATGTGATTGAAAGATTCTAAGAATGATAAAATCCTAAACTTAAAGATAAGTCTATTCTAGATTGCCAATATATCTATACCTTTGAAAAATAAAGTTGAAGAAACAAACAATTTGATAAGCATACCATCAATCTCCCATGAGAATATTATAAGCACAATAACCTTTCCTTTTAAGTAGTTAAGCATGCTTTTCTAGGAGCTGCTGAACATTGCCATGGGATCCAAGTCGAGGAGGTTTGTTGTATTGTTTCGTCAAGGGAAAACAACTGTTGTAGCAAGGATAAAGAAGAAGCAGAAGAAATGAAGATTCAGGAAGAAAGTAAGGTGTTACTGTCGTGGGCTATTGGCTTAAAAAACACAGGAGTTGCAGTCAAGACGAGGAGGTCCAGGTGAACAGTAGCTTCTTCCTTACTTTTGTTAAAGAAACCAAGTCCTTAAGGTCCTTGCCATTCTACGGTTGTAACTGGAGCTTGAATTCCAAGGTCTACAGCAGCAACAGGAAAGTATAAATCAAACCTTTGGGTAGCTGCAATATGAAGTGTTCAAGTGAAGTATTGCTTTAATCTAGCTTTATACGAGACGTCGATTTTTTTTTCATGAATTTTGTTGCAAATAGATTATACATAAAAAAACCTCATTTCAGATGCATGATTTTAGAGTTTAATGTGAGTTCGAATTAAAAAAACTTTTAATTTTTTAATAGTCTCCAATATGTGCTTAATTTAAAGTTGGTTTTGGTTGAAATTTGCTATTCTATTTATTCTAACAACAGGAAGGGCTGCAATGACGAAGTGTTGGGCTTGAATCGTTGAAACCTTGGTTATGATAAGTTTTATTTATGTTCTTGTATTGTGTGTTTTTGGAGTCCCTTTATGACTGTTTTAGTTAGGGTTTGTGTTTTGGAATTATAAGAGAAAATGAAGAATGCTTTTAAGAACTCTAAGCTTCATGCATGAAGAAGAGTTTTAAGCTTAATATATATGAAATTTTTGAATAAAATAAATAATTATGAATATATTACATATAAAAAGGAAAATTGTGATATATTGTATATCTTTTGCTTTTGTTAGAAATAAAAAACAAAGAAAAAATGACAAAAACATTATCTTAGATAAATCGATTAAATAAACTCAAATAGTTAAGATATAAATATATTATATAACTTCAAGATATATTAATGTAAAAATAATAATATGATATTAAATAATTATGTATAAGTATTATAAACTCATTAACATGACATTAGTATCATATGATTGTATGCAATAAAAATAAAATTTATGCATTTGTATATTAAATTTTAATTGGTATAATTATAAAAATATGAATTAAAGAAATATAAATGATTAAAAAAATAAAAAAAATGGTCATTGAGAATAAGTTATAAGAGTCTAACTATATATCTTACAATATGATATAAGATGATAACAACATAATGTGATTTTCTTATGATATTATACTATTATCTAAAATATTGAAATAAGATTATCATCATTAAAACTTAATACATGACCATAATAAACAGATTTGTATTTGATCTTGTTTTTAGCTGTCATTAGTATTTAATATAAGATCTTAATGAACTAAGTTATGCTATTACTAATTTTTTGTACAACACAATGACAAGTGAAGATGAAATGATAAAGATTATAATAATATACCTATAAACTGATGTCATTATATGTATGATACAATAATAGATGTGATGATATAGAATCTTGTGGAATGAAACATTATTTTTATTAAAAAAAACCAAGACTAATATTTTTGAAAAGATAGAAAAATAATAAAAAAAGATGAAAGAGAAAATATTATAAGATGAAATACAACATATATATAAAATGAGCATAATATATATGTGTATATTAATAACATGTTTTTATGAATGTTTCTCTCATATGTTATATATAATTATTTATTACTTCCTTATTATTTAATAATTATTACTAATTACATTTTATTTTGGTATATTGTTTATTATTATCAATTTACATATTGATTTTTTATGTCACATGCCCTTAGGTTTTTCAACAACATTTTATCAAACAAAGCTATTTTTATCAATAACTTGAAAAAAAATCATTTTTTTATTTTTTTTATTTGCTACTTTTTGACATAATAATAACAATTTTTCAAACTTATTTATTCAATCTTGGCTAAACATTTAGTCTACAACGATTCATTGTGCAAGAACAAGTTTATGTAATGGAACCAAGAAGAACAATAGCTGCAATTTGTAACAAGGTTAACATGTACGGTACAAGTTAAAAAAAAACATGCAGTGATCAGATGAGAATCTCAAAGCATTTCTTAACCAGCAACAAGAAGGTAAGTAGTTTGTTACGCAGCTGAAATATGGAAATTAATAAAACCAGAAGCACATAAATAATGATAAACTTACAGTATATACAAACAACATAAGAGTTTGTATATCTCAAATTAAAATCAAGCAAAAAATAATTCTAAAAAAAAAGCAAGAAAAAGCTAACCTCCAACCTCAGCACTCAAATGGCTTTAGCAAAAAACAAAGCAAAAGTAGCACAGTAGTCTTCTGGGAATGGAAGAACTAACAGAAAAGATCAGATTAGTGCCCAGGAGATATCCGGCGATAAACGGCACGAAAAGTCCGACCACCAATTCTCGCAACCTTCTGACCCTTGCAGAAGTAATTCGGAAGGTACTTCATCGAGTTTGTTCTAACCACAGAAATGTTATCATACTGACCAGGGTTGGAGGCCCTCAAAGCCAAGATACGCTCTTTAACATACTCTGTCACCTGCATGCCAGGAATGGGAAACAATCAATGGAAGGTTTTCTTTGCTAGCCAAGTTCATCTCATCAACATATTTACTGCCACTTCTATGAAACTGGTGTAAAGTACCCAAGAGCAAATTCACCTTGTCCCTGAGCTCCATTCCAATCATCAGAGTTTCTGGAAATAGTGGGGAAAGTTTAACAAGCAAACCACCAAACCCACATCCAATATCTGCAAATCGGACTTTAGGGAGACACATTACACCTTTGTCGTGTTCATCATGCTTGGAATCGAAAAAACGAGGGTAATGATACGAGTAATCTATGTCGGAAGGGCTGATGGGTATTGGGAAGTGAGAATCACTGAGAGGGTTGCTATGAGCCCGTGCCCTGTAGAAGCGCTTCCGAGGAAGGCGAACAGACTGCCCATTTCCTCCAGTTGTTTTGCTATCTTTCCTAGACATGGATGTGTGAAGTTGCTTTCCTGCAGCAGAGTGTTGAATTTGTTTATAGATCAATACAAGCACCAAGAAAAAAGTTATCAACCACATGTTAATGATGAATGCGAGGGCAGTACGCCAAGATCTAATGCTAGAAATCGTGTAGAAAATTTTAGTTGCTAGTATTCTCTCTGTTTGAAGATGCTCAGATAAACAGAGAAGGATAAGATATAAAATTCTACGGATGCAAGGAATTGTAGACAATAAAACAAAAATAGAAGAAGAAGAATGAAATAGAAGAAGAAGGATAAGATATGACCATCATTGTAAGACATTTATATTCGAGACTACATGAAGACACATTTTCTTCCAGGGTTGCCTTACAAGTATAAAAATGCTTACAAAAGGAGTTAGTTTGCAACAATTAAGAAAATATAGAAGCACAGCAATGGCCAATAATACACGCTTGTGTAAAACAATAAGAAAAACATATTTGAAAGGTTATGCATAGTTCATTCATGTTGGCCCTGACTGTAACTTACAATTGGAAAAACTTTGCCATCTTTCATTTCATCATCGAATGTAAAATTGTTGAAAAAATCAGCTTGAACGAGTACACTGTCCAAAGAAGCCATGATATGAAAGAAAAGAATGAAAAAAGATTAAACATGATGTTGAATTGGTAATAATGTAAAGGAAAAACCATATAGCAGAAAATCAACTTATTGGAACCTATGTTCACTTCAATGCACAAACGATCAAAAACGTCCAAAATGGAAGAAACACAGACCAGAACTTAAGTGACTCCGTCACAATGCTGCCAGAGTTCTTCCAGCCATTGCCAACCAGATCAACACACATGCACCTGGCATACATGAACCATGTATACGCTGGGAACTCTTGGTAGTTAACTGTGTAGTACTATATTTGTTCAGATTCTGCTTAAATGCTATTTGTAAGGTCAAATTTTTGATAACTTCTGCATATTAAACCTAAAGCAGAAAAGAATAATACATCAATTTTTTTTTACTAGAAAACAATCATATCTTATGCTCACACCATCACACATATGCATTAGGCAACATAAGATATGCTTGACATAATTCAATGTATATTGCTTTATAAAAGATAGATGAAACATATATTCATAAAATGCCCTAAAGACATGAACAAATGTAAAGTATGACCGACTTCACATGCTCCATATTGTGTAAAAGCAATTTTCAAAATACAAGACACCTCTATGAAATAGTAACACTTCATGACTCAAATACATGCCAAAAATATTCAAGATTCATATGCAACAAAAATAAGAAAATAGTTTCTTTATTCACTCAAGGTAGGTTAATGACGGAAAGGTGTATGACACTGAAGCTAAGTGCATGCATTAACAATAATTGCACATGTGGAACAGATGTAAAATCCCTTATAATGCCATTAAATTACTCTTGTAATATTCAAATGACAATCACCAACCCTCGCCAACCCAATTTATGAAATTCATAATCAACACCGAACCTAATAAATCAATACAAGTTATTTTGAAGTTCTTAAATGAAACGAAGTTAATTGAACTAGATAAGCTGAGTTTAATAAACCTGTTTGAATCAATCAGTTCAAAAGTTCTATTGATAACTCTTAGAGTTTAGAAATGAGTGAAAAAGGATTCACACTCAAGAAATGTGAAACATCATGAGAACTAGAGTCTACAAGCATAAGGTGTAAGACAATAAAGTGATAAAGCGTCATTAAGAACAAGAATTTTATACAAAAAACTAAAAGAATAAGGAAAAAACCACAATTGAAGATGCCAAGCAAAAAACTATCTCTGATGGGCTACAACATTTGCCTCTCAAAGAGATGTGCTTGAAAGTTTTCAAGAAAAAATAGATCCGAGAGAAATGTACAGTACAATGAGTGGAGAGAATTAACAACAATTCAATAGTAGTCAGAGTTAATGAATATCCGATGTATTTGAAGCTCTATTCTTTCTATATCGAGTTCTACTTGTACTTTGAATTTGATGGCAATACCCCTTAAGTGTTAGTAGGAGGTAGTTCATAAGGAGTTTCTCCTAATCAAAGTGAGGGCATTATTAGCAACAACATGATCAGTAACCAAACATTACTTTAATGCCTCCCAACCTTCTAGATCAATGTGAATTGTTGTGCTTTGATTGGTGTCAACTGATACGACTTATTAGTTTTGACACTACTATTTTAGGAAAATGTGAGGGCAAATTGCCTAGGCTTATTGTTCTTTCTGTATAGGAAAGAAATACCCTATCAAGACTTGGCTGAAAAATGCATCTTAATTTTCTCCCAATAGTAAACGTGCTAATCTCAAATATCTTTCTTGAAAGAAGCCAATTAGCAGCATTCGTAAGCAACAAATCATAGGTTGTTGATTTTAAATTTCAAACGTAAGAGATTCTCGTGATTGGCATGTAACAATTGAGCTTCCTTTATCCTTTATATAAAAGATGTCTGACCTACTAAGATGATCATCTCGCAAAACTTTGGTTGTGCGATAAAAGATGTCTGACCTACTAAGATGATCATCTCGCAAAACTTTGGTTGTGCCCATTTCCTTTATGCTTTCTACTAATGCAATTCTACTTCTATCTTCACTGTCACCTTCAAGCACATTTTGAAATGCTCTTGATGGGAAGAGTTAGAAGAAAAGGATGATCCTATCATAAAACAAGTGTAGAATCTTAAGCAATACCAAAAACATCACTATAATGAAGCAACTGAGGGACAAGGAGTTTGCCATTGCCAAGGTTAAGTTGTGTATCTTGCATCAAAAGCATTTCATGACAAATTGTGTTCTCTTTATGCATTTTTAATTAATAATACCCTTATCAAATAACTCTGGTGACAAGTATTTCATTGGAGGAGTGGTTGTTGTATTCCCTTAAGTGAACTTCTTTCAAAACAATTATTGAAGCACCTTAAAATTAATAGCAATTATGACTTCCTAGATAATACAACTACCAACAAGGCTATACCAAGAGACTTATGATATGATATCTCAATTCTTTCTAAACAACTGACAAAATTACATCTATAAGATATACAACCAATTGATCCATCCAGCATAACAAATTGATGATCTCCATGACCAACTACTTGAAACTAAGTGAGGCCATTATGTGCTATCAAAGTGTCATTCTAAAACTTTGTTGTGGTGTCTATGGCTTGATTTTCCTCTCAAGGAACTTTCTTTATGTTGATTCTTTCAAAATAAGACAAGAGGTTCTATCAATTCATCAAAACTTCTTAAAACAAATATAACTTTGATGTTATACAACAACTTTTTCTTAATCCACAATCTATTGAAATCTAAAATAAACAACCACCTGCTTCAAAGGTAAGCCCTTACCCAATGGTTATTTGGCTAAGAGAGCCTCTAGTGCACCATAAATTTGATTCAAATGACATGCTTGATCGTGACCATCTTCGGAATGGTTAAAACAATGTTGATCCCACTATTCTTCTTGCATTATGCTCCATCTACCCATACGCTCCAAAAAGGATCTAAAGTAGAGCCTCAAAACATAGTTTTTCTCATACTCCCCAAGTTCCACAACCTATTTTGAACTCAACCGACCACTTATGCCGAATGAAAAATTCACATGAAAGGCTTGTCAATGACTACCTTGATTTTGTGGGCTAAGAAATAAGCTTCGACCTCCTTGATGCCATTACAAGGGCTAATGACAATCTCTTAAGGGGTTTATCCATCCTTAAGAGCATAGATTATATAATATATAAGAAGCTAGGTAACATCCTATTCTTGAATAAAAAAAATAGATGTTACCTCAATTGCTACCAACTATTGAAGCAAAACATCACCTTCCTAAAGGTTATTAAGGGCAAGAGGGATGGTGAAATACTGCTTAAGCTCCAAGAATATATTCTTGCATTCTAATCCAATGAATCCTAACTTTAATATAAAAAACCTTGAAAATTGACTTATTTGTCCCAACTTGGGATAAGAAATGGCTAAGTTTAGTAATCTTGCTCTCTAGCTTCTAGACCTTATTTATGATTTTGGATGATGGCATGTCCAAAATAATTTGAACTACATGAGATTGGCATTAGTCTCATTTTTCAAGATTTAGAGCCTCAAAAATCTTTTAAAAAATGTTTCAAAAGTAACTTTGAGGTGCATCCCATTCCTTCTAAAGCTCTCCAATAACTACATGATATTCTAATCGAGTCTCAAAGGTTTTGCTTTTAATGAAGAGATCATTGACATGTGTTTCCACAATTTGATTGATCCAATTCTTGAACATTGTATTGATCATTCATTGGTATGTGACACCTACTTTTTTAAGACTAAACAACATTACCTTAAATCAAAAGGCATCAACATCTCTAATGGGGATACTCTTCACCTTAATGTGCTCATGCATTTGTAACTGAAAATACTTGAAGAAGGCATCCAAAAAACTCTGACATCAAAAGGCAACAATAGAGTACAACAAATTGCCAATCCTAGGTAATGAGTAGGAATCCTTTAAGTTAACAATTTGAGATCAGCAAAGCCAATGCAAACCTATAAAATTTCAGTTTTCAAATAGTATTTTCCATTTGTCATTATATAAGTTGGACATGTTAAATGGGGGTGCAAGTGAGCTCAGATTGCATGACGAACTTCAAAGAAGTAGTTAGCTCCACAATGTTGCTAGCTACCAGCTTTCTCATAGAATTCTTTAATCCACTTGACAATTTTGCAACAAATGCGACAATAATGTAAATAATTCTTTTGGTTCATAAATGGGTTGAATAAATATGGACCTACTTGCACTCGAACGGAATGGAAATGATCACAATAATTGAGTTCTATGAGATGTAAGAGGTAAGAAAATAAAGATTCAATGGGGTATGAGACAATATTTTTATATAAAAAACTACACGAATAATGGAAAACCACATTGCAGTTGGTAAGCATACCTTTATCGTCAGATTGCGTAAGTTGGACATGTTAAATGGGGGTGCAAATGAGCTCAAATTGCATGACTTGAACTCTAAAGAAGCAATTTAGCTCTACAATGGTGCTAGCTACCAATTTTCTCATATAATTCTTTAATCAACTCGTCAATTTCGCAACAAATGCTATATTAATGTTAATAATTCTTTTGGTTCATAAATGAATTGAATAAGTATGGACTTACACTCAAATGGAATGGAAATGATCACAATAATTGAGTTTTATGGGATATAAGAGATAAGAAACAAAAGATACAACGAAATATAAGATAAGATTTTTTACATAAAAAACTAGACAAATAATGGAAAATCACATTGAAGTTGCTGAGTAAACCTTTGTCTTCGTGTGGATTACAACTTTTGCCACTTATATAAGCTTGCTCGAAACCTTCCAAGAGACATCAGTCTCAAAGCAAAGCGTATTAAGCAACCTAGAGAGGATTAGAAAGGATCTAACAAGAGTACCCAAAATTAAAGGAGATTTTATAGCAATTGATCCCCACTTACTCCCATACGAAGACCTTCCTATACTCTAAACTTGGTTCTAATACTACCCATGGCTTAAAGAAACTTCGGAATGCTGGCACACGATATGTACAATTCATGAGGCATAACTTTTAGAAATGTTGCGGTTGACCCAAGGATAAAGTGAAGCCTCAAAGCTTGAAGTAATCAACTCAAGTGAAAAGATAATGTTGTCATCCTAATGGTGACATCGATGTGTGGACACAAATGGTGTCTATAGAAGCACAATCTCATTGAATGGAGTTTGAGCAAACAACTCTAAGACTAAACTTAGCTTAATCTATTGCAACCTTTGAGGAAGGGGACAAATGCCCACACTACAAATGAAGATGCGAGTGAATTGTTTCTTCTCTTGATTTATATACATATACTTTGTGTATCATCTTATACTAGTTATCAATGTATTTGCAATTGCTAAAATATGATCCATTTTTTTAGAAATCTGATGAATTCTCTAGAAGTTCCTAGATTAATCTAGGCTTTGGGTTCACTTGTTATGCAAACACAAAATTGCAAACATGATCTATGTAGATGGCCATTAGTAACACTTGATGTTCAAATGTTGCTAAACTTCGAAACAATCTATACGAGCACAAACACTCAAGATGACCTTTTGTAAGAACTTAAAAAGGAAATTTTCTAAAATTTCATTAAATGCTTAATCAACTAGATTTACACAAAAGAATTAATGAACTTTAACAACAAATCTCAAGAGATAAATAGCATAACAAACTTGGGAGTTGTGATCGATAGAAATTTATAATCCAAATCTGATTGAAAGAAATGATACTTTATTTTAGGCTATTCAAATGCACTTTTGGGCTCTTTTTATGTTCTATTGTAGAAGCTATGTCACATGACTTGTGTGAAGTTGATATTTATTTATTTATATTTAACAATGTTTTACAAGCACCTATTTTAGAAATAACTTTTTATCATTACCCTTTTAATTTGTAAGTTTAAAACATTATAATTTTAAAATGCATTTTAATGTTAGGCAACTTACTCATATCTAAGGACAATATCTATATCATCTAATGCAAAAGCTTTGAGCAGCAAAAAATGAGTTGTAGAAGGGATATAACAACATGAATAGATAAACAAAGATAAATATTAAGTGAACTATTGTTAGTTAGTCTTTGAAAAGTTGAATAAATAATGATTATAAAAGATACTTCAGTTCAAATGCAAATAAGACATGATTAGTATTTATAAGGATTTCATCTTCATTCTAGAAACTTTTACCTAAATCTCGTAAGACTTTTCTAAAACTTTAATTATGTACAATATTCTAGTAAATTATTGATACATGTAATGCATTTCACATAATTCAATATTAATCTAAAAACTTCTAAAAATTTTTAGAAAATTTACTGAAATTCTCAAAAATAGATCACAGTATAACACTCTTTTTTATCCTTTATTCAAACAAGCGTGCTTTGTAATCGCTCAAACTTTATCCGTGGTAGTGTCTTAGTGAATAGATATACAATTTAATAATTGATCTCATTATAGTTGAAATCGATTCCTGTTTGTTTTGCCTTCTTAAGAAATGATGTATGATCACAATATGTTTCTTTTCTGTGGATATTGGATTCTTTGTTATTATCACAATGAACATTATTGTATCTCTTCTATATCTACCAATATTCTTTGAAGCCATATAGCTTAGCAAATTGTCCTAACTGTTACTATTTATTTTGGTTCAACTAAAGAGTGTGCCACAAAAATATCTCTTTTTGCGACTCAAAAGAAAAATCCTTAACCCAAGGTTTAATACATAACCTTATGTGCTCTTAATGTCATCACTATTGATATGACCAATCAATCTTGTATTGTCTGCAAATTTGTACTAAATGCTAGTCTTTAGAACCTCACAAATATCTCAAAATCATGTTTGCCACTCCATGATATGCTTGACTTAGGTTCCACATGAACTTAGAGAATAAGCTCATGCATACATGATTACTGGTTTGTAGCTGTCAGATATAGCAGACTTGTAATGAGGCTTCTATACCTTGAGCCATCCACTAGTAGTGATCCTATCATCCTTCTAAATCTTCTCATTAGTTACTAGTGGTGCAGTCGTTGATTTATAACAGTTGATGTTGTTCTTCAATAGATTCTTAGTATACTTTTTCTGCTTGATAAAGATAACTTCCTCTATCTGGTTTACTTCAAGACATTTTCCATTCACTGTTTCTGGGCATTAGCCAACAAAATCGTTGTGCCTTCTATCACCATTCTCTTGGAGTATATTAGGACACCTAAGTCTATATTAGATAAATAGTCCCATTGGCTCATTAGACCTTTCCACAATGCAATTCACTATTACCTGCGGACAAATCTCATCCCTTATTTGATGCATACATACCCAACAAGTAAACTGTGTTGCCATAAGTACAGTGCCGTCCGCTTCTTTCAGGTTGTCTTCTTCACAAGACCTGTTGTTCTACACTGCTGTGCTTCAACATTTACAGAGTAAAACTTGAAAAGGAACCTTGGCTTCGTAACATTAAAAAGAAAATACTCATAAACTAAAATATTTATCGCTCTCCCTATTCAGAAATCAGCGAGCATCGCACCGTCTGAAACAAGATACTACACCATCTAACATCTACGAACACGAGATAAACAGTTGGAGATTCCTCGAGGATACCTTCGTCTCCGACGTGAGCGCTTGATGTTGCGCTTAAGGTGTAAGCCTCTGCTTCCACGCTTGTCTTAAAAGAGAAGAGGACAACAAAGGCACGGAAGAAAGCGGGCTAGGAGACCAGCTGCGGAGCGACAGAAAGCAATGAAAGGGAAGAAGCGTGGTCCATCTTCCTCAAAGGAAAGCTGAAAGAAGTCTAAAACACCAACGGAAACGTTCAGGTCGGTCGGGAAGGCGTAATCGCGAATAAGGGCACAGAGTAAATAGAAAAACTGGCGATGCGAGTTGGCTCGGGAGGACATTGGCTCCGTTTTAAGCCGGAGTTTTAAACCCACAATTTCCAAAAAAAAAATCTTTCAAATTTTATTAAAATTCAATATTTTTTTAACAAAATTTTATTTTTCATATAAAAGTTTTTTTTAAAATTTTTTTCTAAACTACATGAACCATAAAGTAAAATTATAATAAAAATGTTTTGTTAAAATTTCATATTTTAATATTAAAAAATAAGAAAAAATAATTTTAAAAACTTAAATTATAAACTGGGAATTGCTAGAAAAAAAAAATAGAAAACTATGCATACAAGAAAAATGACAATTTCAAAATTAACTTAAAACGGGGGCCCCCGGGTGGAGTCGTTCAATATTTCTTCAGTTCCTGGAATGATGCTTGGAAGCCATGAACAGCCGGATGTAGGGCCTCTGAAGTAGCAATAGCATATATCATTTTAAGAGAAGTCGATATAAACAAAAGGGGGGCAAGATTCCGTTAGTCAAATGACTAGGACAAATGCCCAATGTGAGAAGTAGCTGTGGGGGAATACTAGCTCTCCTCTGCTGCTCGGAATGAGGGGAGGGCGTGTGACTCGGGGCGGGGAAATCTGGAATCGAGACTCGGTTTTGGTCTGAGGCCTTGACTGCTTTAAGTACACAGCAATCACCTTCTACTTGGCCGACGATCAAAATGTCCTTCTGTTTGAGGATTCTCTAACGAGTGACCCGGAGGCTGCCTCCGGCGCCGGTGGAAGAACCGCGAGGATCTCCGGAAATGTACATGGTGACTACCGCGACATAGTGATCCGGGTTGCTTCGCATGATCTCGCCGGCGGACGTCGACCAGTAGAGACGCTGGACACGGCCGTCGGCCTGCTGTATCACCACCTTCGGCGCATCGCTGGCTTGGCAATTCCCCATTTTCCCACACATTAAGAAAGACGCCTCCTTTATCCCTCACGTTGGCTGTGGGGATTGAGTATTATGAGGAGGGGGGTCAATAGAAGGGAAGAAGCCAACATGCCCTGCTTTCCGATGGCCTTCTTCTTTGATGCGGTGATGATGGGAGCGGGAGTGGAGATTTGTTGAAAAATCCATTTGAGTGGTGTAAATCTCCACGTGGAGTAAGCGCAGCGGACCGTTTAAAGTGCAATGAGCAACGAAGACCTAGACGTTTCCACATGGGCCACTGACGTGGCGCAATATTTTCAACAACATTTTGCTCATGGATTGGCTAATGGTTATGCTATTTTGGAGATTGACAAGAATTGAAGCTTTTCTTCCAATTACCTGCTCCAAAGGTATCAACTAGCACTCAAGAATGGAATAGAAAATCAAACTTTCCTTTTAAAGACCCAATATCATTCAAGGATCAAAGACAGAGTGTTGAGTTCCATCTTGACACTCAGATTATAAATTCCTAATTTATTGTTCTTAATTTCATTACAATTTTGGGGGTACAAAAAGTTCTAAATAATAAAACGGCTGGTTTATGATATTTTGTAGTCGTCCTAACCTTTCTACTTTAAGAAGTTATTACTTGAAATGTATTTAAAGTATTAAACTACTTCAACCAATTAGATTGTCTCAAAGTGTTCAAATTTTGTTTTAGTCGATAAACATTTTGAATGATTTAGACTTAAATAAGTTAGCAAACAAAACTATAAAGATTTATCAAATTTAATTAAAATCATTTGTATTGAAAGTGATCATAATGCAAAAACCACTTTATGCATAATATTGAAACTAACAATCCTTCAAACATCTATAAGATTATCATATAAATATAAGTTAAGTTGAAGAAAATAAAAAGAACCTTACTGTATTATTTGAAGAATTTCACCAAAAGCTTGTACATAATAGATCGAAATTGATCATTCCAATTCCTTGGCAATATGAAGTTGCTATTAAACACATTTACCTAAATAAAAGATCACCAAAAGGATATTAGCTGCCTAATTTTCAAACCCACTTAGGATTTTTAAATAACATTATCGCCTGTATAATAACACCAAAGTAAACATCAACTAACATAATATAAGAGTTAAGTATATCGACATCTTAAATGTAGTAATAATTACAAACAATAATGTTCAAGATGCATCATAAATAAGTTTTAAGATAACAACCAATACGAAACTGAAACAACAAACTTATTCAAAGAAATCAATATTCTTCTCATAAAAGACCAATCTGCTCATGAAGAAATAATTTAAATGTCATGATTACTAACAAAGGTAAAATGATAATTCATGTGATTTTTCAAATATATAAATGGTGAGAAAGAAAAATCTAAGAAAACAAATTAACCTATAATAAAAAACAAAGTATACATGAATAATTGGGTGTTAAACTCTTATTACAAACTATTGACAACTTACAAAGAATAAAAGCAATTTAATAAGATATACTTACAATAAAAAAAAATCTTATTTGAATACAACTATTACAATTAATAAATATAAATTCACAACATGAAAGCTAGAATAGTTTAAGGTTCTTAACATTCGTCTCAAAATATATCTTTGGTAAGAGGGAAGCTCTACTTAATAGGCATTATTATTAATCTTTCTTCACAATTAAAAAATTATTTTATCTAATAAGTTTTAGCATCCTTCATCCTTGGGCCACTCCTTGGCTCGTTTAGTAAATCAATCTTTGCACAACATCATTTACATACAATAACCCAATGTTGACTACCAAGCAGTGATGGTAAGACAAAGGAAGTCTACTCCCCATCGAGGGTGTGGTAATTCAATAAAAATATAAAAATTGAAAAAATCAATGAACAATATCAAAAAAAGAAAAAATCAATGAACAAATTGATCATCAAAAACCTCATTAAAGCAAAAACATAATAGCAATTACAATTGAAGTTTGATGAATTATTGTAGAATTATTGATATTAAATGAAATAAACAAAAACCAAGGATGAGATAAAATGGTAGAAGTGAATGTTAAGAAAATTTTTTAGAATGAAACAATTGAACAAGTAAATGATTCAAAATTAAATATTCTAAGGGTATCATGAAACACTTAAAAATAAAGAAAAAAAATCTCGTAACACTAAAAAAATGAAATGGTGAATACCAATGATATTCTAAGAGTAAAATAATAAAATAAGTGATTGTACACTAATATTTCATAACACTCAAAACGATGAGTGAATATTAGGCAATGTTTTAAAAGTTTAATCGTTAGACAATGAAGCAGCATTCAAACAAGTTTCGAAGGATATTATGATGAAAGATGCGAGTTGAGAGCAATAATCCCCCATTGGTTACTATATGAGCTATATATATAAAAAGAAAGTTTTTAATTAGTAAGATAATTTTTATGAGCTAACACGACAAGATTCAATGAGAACTCAATTTTTAAGCACATTTGACTAAGAGTAGTATTAAGATATTTTAATTAAAAATAGAACCTTTAAATAAAAGATAAAATCTAAGAAAATCATAATAATATCTCACTAAAGAAGTTTAAAATATTATAATATGTATAAGAAAGTTAAGGCCTATATATTATTTTATGGATTTGGTGTAATTCTCATTTAATTTAAAAAATATATAAGTCCAAAATAATTTAATAAATAGTAAATAATATAAAACTAATTATTATTATTTATATTATTTTATCATTATATCTTTAATTTAAACTCAAAATTAAAGATATTAATACTAAAAAATAATATGAAACAAATATTTTTATACACGTTATCAAATTAGGATACTAAAATATTACTTTCCCATTTGACCAATGCTTTGCAAAAATCTTCCTCACCCATTGGTTAATATTCTATGGATTTTATAGATATGTATTTAGAAGAAGATGTGTTAAATGATTTTTAAAATGTATTTTTTTTAAAAATTAATAAACTTATAGTGTTGATCTTCTTATAGAATTGTCATCAAAATACTATTATAAAAATATTAAGCTATATATTTTATATTTTTAATTAAGTTATTCTAAATATCTATTTATATTTGTATATTAATATGTATTTGATATTCTAACATTAATCAATTTATAATAATTTTAGATTTTGTTATCTTTTAAAAATTTCATAATTAATATATAATGTATACTCATCATTATAATCATTGTATATATTTATTTTTAGAAAATAATACTTTCTTATTAAATATGAATATAATGTTATTTGATATTATTAATTAATTTAAAATCCCTTGCGGTCCGTTGGGTAAAAAAATTGCTCAAAAATCCCGAGGGCTGTCACCAACGGACGTCTCTCGGTTCTCAACAAAGAAGGGAACACAGATATGCTTCGCTGAGAAGCACTCTGTCCGAATTCGCCGTAAGTATCTTTTCCATGGAGAAGAGGAAAATTTTTACAAACATGAAGGTTTTGCTGTGATCTCTTCTTCGTTTCGCCACAGCAAATCACTTTCCTTATGGTTAAAAATTGACGAGCTTTTGTTTCTCGTTTTCTGCTGAGATTGCAGATTTTGGTGGTGGTTAACGGACTCACGCCTTGATATAGTTTGTTGCAAGGGTTTCGTTGCGCTGTGGGTGCCATGAAAGAGAGCTTAGTCTTAAACAATTACATGCGCCGGTGATCGGGTAAATACAGCAAATATTCTTCTGCCGTAAATTTTTTATAGACCTTTCTCTTTTGAATCATTTCAGCGTCTAACCTGTAAGAGCTTCTTCTGCCGTAAGTTTTTTATAAACCTTTTTCTTACATCTTGCTAGTATTTCTCAAGGACAGGTTTGCGTATTATGCTGTCTTCATC